>JAJTUV010000582.1:92500-692500 GCA_021653895.1 Mastomys natalensis | reverse complement strand
TGACTATTTGTGTTTATTGTCTTGCTTGTTCCTTGACGATTGCATCTATTGTATTGCTAGAACCTCAACCTAAAACTGACCTTAATGTCCTCATCTGCCTCAGTCTACTGTGAGAATAAGGTAGTGTTCCCAGAACCATGCATGGAATATGAAAATACAGTGTAAGTATTGCAGAGAAGAGTATGATGGTGAAACTTACTCATAGGAGTCAAAGGATTATAAACCTGTGAGCTGATATCTGAAGAGAAACTGAGTAAGCTAGACAAACACAGCAAAGGGTAAGCAGTGTGTTCTTCTATGGAGCAGAGGGGCATCCTAGTGGCAAAGCTAGAGAAATAGCATAACAAGAGTCGGCAGCATAGAGGAGGCTGGGCCTCTAATCTTAGAACTCTCACATGATCTGTAGGTTCTGTATTCTCTTTCTGTTATTAAAAAGGTAACAGGCTCTTCTTACATCCAAGGACACTTGTACTGAGGAAACTGAAATGTGTGGCTGGAGGCCACTATGGGGTGCACTCAGGAGGGATGTGGGTTTGAGAAAAAGCTTCAGATGGAGTCGTTTTCATGGCTCTCTGGTTTTCCTTTCTGCTTTGACCACTGTACTTGTGATGCAGGCAGGGACAGAGAGAGCTGCCCACTCTCACAGATAATAGTTCCTTCCCTTCCAGGACTTTGTCTTCCTCTCACTCTGGGTGTCTGCGGTTCCTCCAACCTGTGATAGAACACTCAGCATTGTTCCCAAACCCTCATCCTCCTGGGCATAATTCTTACTTTTCATCTTTGCTGTTCCTAACTCAGGCTTTGTCTCCTCCAGATGAGTGCTGGGTAGCAGTCACATGCTCCTATGCCTTGTCCACCTTCTCCTTTTGATTCCAACACCCAGAACCAATCCCCATAAGGATCTTTCAGTGTCTGTCATTCCTTTGTGACTGATGGTCATTTGTGATCTTAAGGCAGGAAATAAAGCTATCTTCCTTTATCAGAGCCCCATTTTCTAGCCCAAGAGTCAACTCAGAAAATTTCCTTGTTTTGTCCTTTTCATTTCTGGGATGTTTCTTGGGTAGCCCAGGCTATCCTCAAATCACTGTGTAGTTGAGGATGGCCTTAAACTCCTGGACCTCTTGCCTCATTTCCCAGTGCTGGGGTTACAGTCACAACCACATAGTATTCGTTTCCTTTGCAGGAGCAGCCATCTCCATCTCCCAGCTTGCAGATCTCTAAGGAGTTCTCCATTGCCCTGTGTGCTGGGGAGTGGAGTTGCTGTCCAAGTTGAGAATAACAGTGCACATGGCTTTATTCTGCAAAAGCAGAGTAATTCCTTTTCAAAACCCTGTCTGGGCTCTTTTGCCCACAGAATTTTTCTGTCTAGTGACATTGAAAGGGTCTTCTTCAGAATACTTGGGGCTATGTCCATTCTGCTGAGAATTTTTCATCAGCCTCACAAGAACATTGTGTTATTCTTTTAACCATTTGGTGCCCCGTGTTCCTGCATAATAAACTGGAGAGGTGGATCCCATATGAGCTATGGTTATTGATTCCTGCTTCTCAGTAAACTCAGACAAGAAAGAGGAAGCAAAGAATCAAAACTGATGGCCCTCACAGTGCTTCTCCACTGGGGGGTGGGGGTCCTTCCAGGCATGGGCAGCTCTGGCCAGGCTATACTTGTGACAGCAAGATTTCTTACAGCTGGATCAGAACATGTCTCAAAGGCAGGTGCTTTTCCACCCTGTGAGTTCCAGGCCCATCCTGATATCAAGAGGACAAAAAAAGGAAAATTTGGGCATGATATAACAACAACATCAACAACACAACACAGCAACAAATAATAGTAGTAATAATAATTACTCCTCCTCAAATATTATCTACTTCCTTATGCTTTAATATAGTGCTTAACTGTTTAAACCCTGCACACACACACACACACCACACACAACACACACACACCCCAAAGGCAAAGCCTTCTTTAGTATTTGCTAGCCAGTAATTATTAGATGAACCTTATTATTAGACATCTAGGTCCTAAAGCAGAGCTTACTGTGTCCTGTCAGTGCAACAGAAGGGATCCATTGGGCAGATGGTTACTCTGGCCGTGTGTGCAATCAAGGTAAGGCTGTAGGGGGCCACCTAATGATGGGCAGCATGTAGTTGTTGAAAGCACATAACTTTGTGTCCAACACTGAGCTCATTATAGTGAGACAGTGGGGTCACTATATAAATATGGAACTTGCTAGGTTTTAGACTAGGATATACAGGACATAGAGACACATAGGACAGAATAGTTTACAAATCACTGGAAAATGATCATGGGTTAAGGATTATGGGGTCTTAAAGCAGAGCATTTGCTGGTCTATGGCTCTATCATGGTTATTCCATGATATAACTCTGTTAGAACAAAGTAACAGAAGTCAAGCAGGCCATTCACACATACACGTTCCTCTCCCATCCTCATAGGTGAGATGATGTAGAAGAAGTGGTGTGTGTGTGTGTGTGTTGTGTGTTGTGAACATGTGTGAATGTGTGAGAGTGCATGTGCATATATGCATGTGTGAGTGAATATGTGAGTGTGTGAGTATGTGAGTGAGCAGGTAAGAGAGTGTGTGAACATGTATGAGAGTGCGTGTGCATGTGTGCATGCATGTGCAAGTGTATGAGAGTTGTGTGTATGCACATGTATGTGTGCGAGTGTGTGAGAGAATATATGTACATGTGTATGAGTGTGTGTGTGAGAGAGAGAGTATGTATACATGTGTGTACGGATGTGTGTGAGAGAGTTTGTGTTAGAGTGGATAGGTGAGAGAGTGGGTGTGCATGTGTGTGAATATATTGTGAAAGGGTGTGTGAATATGTGTGGGTGTGTGTGCATGAAAGTGTGTGCATGTGTGAGTATGTGAGAAAGTGTTTATGTGCATTGTATGAGTGTGTACATGTGTGGGTGTGAGAAAGAATGTATGCATGTGTGTGTATGAATGTGTGAGTGTGTGTGTGCATGAATGTGTGTGTGACTATGTGTGAATGTGTGTGTTATTGTGTGGAAGCATATGTATGTGCATGTGTGAGAGTGTGAGAAAGTGTGTATGCATGTATGCATGAATGTGTGTGAGTGTGTATGAGTGTGTGTGATTATATGTATGTGTACATGTGTGTGAGTGTATGTGTTTGAGAGACTGTGTGTGTCTGAGAGAGTGTGTATGTATGTGAGTGCATGCAAGAATATCTGTGTGCACACATGTGTGTGCATGTGCATACACGTGCATGTGAAACCATGTAACAAATACTCCAAGTATACAAAAAGAATGTCAGACTTTAAGTAGGCCCAGCTTTTTCCTTTTAGAATTTTAAAACTTTGTTTTATGTGTATTCCATTTTCACCTACACTAATGCATGCCTGCTGTCCATAAAGGTCAGAGGAAGATCCCTGGAACTAGAGTACAGGTGATTGTAAAGTCACATTTACACCTTACAATGCAGGTACCAAGAGCTAAATGCGATCCTGTGCAAGGGCAACAGATGTCCTTAACTACTGAGCCATCTCTTCAACCCGTAGATCAATCTTTAAATTTCTCTTTAGTAGTTCTTAAAGGTGCAGGGGACTGTTGATTTCTACATTCAATGAGCGTTCCAGAGGTAGAAGTGCCTTAACCAGTCTTAACTGTCCACCTGTCAATCCCTAATGTCTTTAGAATGTCTCAGCTGAGTACCTGAGTCCATAAGAAGTGAGACTGTGCTGCTGCCAAGAAATGAGTTAGAGTCCTTTTTTGAAAAGACAAGTCATCTCCCCACACACCCATTTACTTCTTGCTTGCAGAGAACTGCTAAGCACCTTCTACAAAAATGAGGATGGCTTGTCACTGCAGAGGTCTTCTGCTTTAGAGTTGCTGGGAAATTTGAGAAAAAGCAATTAAGAACTGAGTACTGTGCTGGCAGAGGCGCTATCAGAAGTGGCAGTAGGTGAGTCGTTAGGTTTTACTAATTGGCCAACACTGAGAGACAGGAGTAATATGCTATGCTTTCTGTGCCAAATGAACCTGGACACAGGTAAGACCACACGGGTCTGTCACCAAGAAGACATGCATTGGGTATGAAATACACCTCAGAGCACTAAGGCCTTGGCTACACACTTAGGAAATGTGCAGAAATGTAGCTTTTTCCAGCACTGGGTGAGCTAACTAACTCTGATCAGGCTTGCAAGTCCCACCAAGAGAAAACATAAGCAGAATTTCATATCCCATTGTGTTCCTCTAGTCAAGTACTTTGATCACTGGAAATACCCTACAGACAAATACTCAGCAGTAGTGATCTCACTGAGAACAGATCTAACTGCAAATAGATTATTACTGCCTAGAATGCTTGCTTCTCTGCGAACATTCTCTGCTCAAAGGTCTATGGAGTTCTGACACAGGCAGTAAATACTGCCCTGCTTTCCGCTGACGAGAGAGGAGCTGTTTTCTGAACTCTTATTACTTAAGACTGAACAAGTAACAAAGTATCAGAATGTGAAACACATCACTAGTCTACCTCTCTGTCTTTTCCTGGTAACCACAGCCAGTGCCAAATGAAGGTTTAGTTCTGCAGGATGCTGGGGAGAGATGTCAAACGATGGGCATCTGGACACATAGCTGCTGACTGTACTTTGGATCTTAAATGTCCTCTAAAGACAAGGTGATAAAATTCCTTCCGTTCCTAAGGTTGTTTTGTTGGGAGGTGAAAGAATTTTGACATCACCTGGGAAGGTTCCTTAGCAGACTAGGATCTCAGCCCTTTCTTTCCTTATTTTTTTAAGTCTCTTGTTGGCCAGGTTCTCCAGTGAGTGTTTTTCAGACTGCTAACTTTTGCCATGATGCTGCCTCAATGAGGCCCATAGTTTTAAGTCCTCCAAACTTGAGTTAAAACAAGTCCTTACACATTCTTTGTAGTAGGTATTTTTTTTTTATAGTAATTGAAAGCAAAATATTCACTAATGAAATTTACACAGGATGGTACTGGATAACCAAAGATGAGGGACTACAAGTTTCCTGAGGTTCAAAGTATGGTCTCCAGGTAATAGCACTCTTTGGGATGGTTCTGAGAACCTTAAGCTGTAGTACCTCCCTGGAGGAAGCAGGTCTCTGGGATGTGTCTTTGGTTAAACCCAGCCTGGGTTCTCACCTTGAGTTCTTATTCCTATTGTGCCTGGTGTGAATAGCTCTGGTCAGGGACTCCTGTGGTCCTGATCTGAGCTTTTGTGCCTGCCTTGCCTAGTTGATGAGCTGAGTCATCTGACCTGAGAGACAAAATAGAACTTCTTGATTCTTTCATTAGTAAAAGCACTATTGAGTTCTTACAGGTTTTCTATTAACCTGGATGAAAAGGGTGGTAGTGGGGTCTCTGCAGCTCCTGATGTTTACCTTCCTAGTGCTCTCTGGAGAGTTTCAAACTATGAAAGAATGATTTAAGTTTCTGTATGTGATGTATTCTCTTTGGGAAGTACGACTATTCCCTGAAGTAATTTTTAAAAGGGTTTATACAACAAAAGAACCACAGACATCAAATCAAATCAATTCTTCATGGAATATAAAATATTCAGGAAAATAAGACTTTTTTCTAGGATCAGTGTGATGTAAGGTAATAGTAGATGGATATTTCTTTGTTTTGATATCTCCTGTCTGTCAGAAAGATATGAGAAATGATGACTTTCTCACAATTCTTTGGATTTCTTCCCTATGTTGTGGTGGTTTGGTAGAAAAATGATGAGATTTTGAATTTAATGTATTTCTTTTTAATGGTGACTTTTCCATGTATTTACTATTGTACTCTGAATAAAGCAAAATTCAACTTGCATAAAATTGTGAATAAATCAATAATAGTATCTAATTTTAAGAGTTTTTCTGAAAATTAAATTTCATTATACATATAAAATGAAATATATATATACATGTATATATTCTTAAAATAGATTTTTAACCTCTAAAGACTTTCAGTTTTGACATTCATATAACTTATTTGTATTTGCACAATTGCTGGACTTACAGTTCCTAAACCAATTTTAATGCTGCAGTGTTAAAGGTCACAGAATAAAGCAGAAACTCCTATTCCTTTCTGTAAAGATCCATATTGAATCCTGGCCCTATCCAGGCATGCTGCTTGGTCCAGTAAAGAGTCAGCCTTAGAGGAGGTGGCTATCAACTACATAATCCCATCAAAGACCCAGAGGCAGATCTTCTGAGTGTTACCAGGCCTGCCAGGATACAGCACTCTACTCTGCAGTCAGGGAAGTTCCCCAGGACTGAGGACCCTGATCTGAGACAGGAATGTGGTATCACATTTAGAGGAAAGGATTTTGTCATACAGATGCATAAAAAATTTTGTGGTGCTGGAAATTGAACCCCAGACTTTGTACATGCAAGGGACTTGCTCAGTTGTACAGGCTGTATTTAAACTCGGTCTATAGCTCAAGCTGTCCTCAGACCTGCTATCCTCCTGTCTCAGTCTCCCGAGGAGTTTGAATTACAAGTCTGAACCAATAGGTCTGGCCAATTAGTTCATATTTTGACATTATTATTTATAGGGAACTTTGCAGAGTTGTTTCCTGGGGATTATTCAACACAGATCCTTCTCATCCTTGACTGTCAAAGCCCTCCAATTTTTCTGGAACATGTGACCTCCAGCCATTTCCCATGCTCATCTGGGAGAAATGCTCAAGGTCACTTCCCGTGATTACACTGGGCAATGTTGGATGTGCCATTTTTATTAACTGAACAGCTTTAAAGCCTGGGGCATTTCTCAGAGGTCCTGTGACACGCATCTGCATCCAGCGCAGGTTCTCTCTTCCTCCTGACTTTTATGTTCTTCTGAATCTTCCCCATACTCGACCTGGGTTATTGCTTTTTTTTTTTTTTTTAACACTGTATACATAGAAGTATATTATGGAAATTTTCTTACTGAAGTGTGACACTCTCATTAACTGTGCTGGTCAGAGTTCTCCAGAGGGGCATGATCAGCAGGCAAATTGCCTCATGCAACCGTGGAGACATCAGGTCCAACTTGAGGTCAGCAAGCTAGAGACTGGGAAAAATAAGACCAAAGGCCACCTGGAGACAGAATTTCTTCTTTGTCAAGGGTGGTCAGTTTATTCCTCACAAAGCCATCAAAGGATTAGAGAGGGATCTCCATGCCGTGGTGGGTTATCTGTTTTGTAAACTGGGTGTTTACCACAGGGCATTTCCTTTTGGTTAGCATAGCAATTACCATGGCTTATGTTGACAACAGGACTAACCATTATACTAAGTTAACCAGTTTGGTGCAGAGAGCACAAGTGCCAGCACTTGGACATTTTTGATGATGCCAGCATCTCTGCCTGCACTCAGGTTCCTAACATTCACTCTATGTCATCCTTAGGTAAGAATGCATGTGTCAGATCCATGCAGGAAAGGAAGCCAAATATCTTGGTTCCTGGTGGCACTTCAAATACCACATTCTCTGGAAGCCTTGTCAGCCCTTAATTAAATGGAGCCCATCTATTCTTCCAGTCCTCCCAGCATGTCCTCCTTGGAATCTCTCTCTCCTCAGCCTGGGCTGTAGTCAGCTTGCCAGAGTCATCTCCTGTCTTCCCAGAGCACAGCCTTTTACACAATAGATGCTTCAGAGCTCTTGCCATGGAGAATCACAAGACCAGCTAAAGGCTCAACTCTGAGGATCTGTTTCTATGCTTTGTTGGCTTAAGACAATAGTGTTTACATAATAATAATGTGCTGAAATAAGAGAGGACACGAGGCTGGATTTCTTTGCTTCTTTTGCTAGAGTTTGGAAGAACTCTAGAAGTGAGGAGGTATAGTTGGTTGTGTCTTCTGGGGTGTGTACTGGTGACCCGGAGTGACTCAGCATTTCAATGTATCACAGTTATCAGAGACTTTAGGACTTCAAGTGACTCAGCAGTTCAATGTATCACAGTTATCAGGGACTTTAGGACTGTCAGTATTTAGACTTATGGCAAAGTCTCAAGATGTTGAATCTTTCGGTGAGTTTCTCTTGGTCTATCTCCATGACATTATGTTCCAATGATTCCTCAATGGCGCTAAGCAAACCCTCAGCAGACAATGTATCGGTGATGGCTTTTCAGATCAGGTTAACCTTAATTCACAAAATATTCAGTCTCAAAACACAGGTGTGTCCCTAGAAAGCTCATGGATGGCTGGGAGGGCTTAGGACCCCTTTGAATGGCTGGGGGGACTTAGTCCCCCCTTCGAATGGCTGGGAAGACTAAGTCTTCCTTCCAAGTTACTGTATCATACACTGCAGTTCCAGCATCAGATGACGCAAGCTTCTTAGTTTTATATTTTCTTTGGAATGCTTTTTTTTTTTTTTTAATAAAATGGACTATAGTAATATTAACCAAGGACTTAAAAAAGCATTCTTAAGTATATGTTATTTAAAATTAGATATCCTACAGGAATACCCCTTTCAGTTAAAAAAAAAAAACCAATTCATCAGAATTTTAGTAATCACATGATCTTATGTTATTATTTGTATTCTTTAAAATTTCCCTTTGGTCCAGAATAAAAATGTCACTGTCTCATAGAATAAATGTACTTCAGACCCAACTCATCCATGCAACATGGTAATATATAATATATATATATATTTATAAATATATTATATATGTTATATTATTATAAATATATTATATTAATATATATATTATATGTATTTATATATATATTAGTAGTAGTGAGTCAAAATACTCTGAGGCTGATATGCTAGGGAGATTTATACAATGAGTGATTTGGTAAAAGAATGATCCAGTTAATGGTAAGCTAAGGCAGCAGTGAGGCGGCGTCTGCAGTGTTTGTACTCCGACAGCTTGCCTTGGTTCAGGTCTCAGCTCATCTACCCATTAGCTGTGTAGTCCTGGTCCATCCAGTCAACCTTGTCTGACCTCTGCTCTCAAATACATAATAAGCAGACCAGGGCTACAAACGTGAGCATCCTGTCATCCCACTTGGCTTTAGATTGTTTATCTCTCCGTATTCAGGTGATGAAAAAATAACCTCTCCGCTAATGAGATGTTTTTCAGTTGTTGTTCTTTTTTGAAACTTTGAATCAAAATTTCTTTGTATTTCACATCCATAGCTCCTGAGGGTACCAAATGGCCCATCCTCCTATGGGTCTAATTTATCTGAGACCTAAAGAGCAGAAGACATTCATGTGATTTTGAAAGACCATTAGTTACTTTCTGACTTCTTTTAATACAAACTACCTAACCTCAGGGAACGTTTCATACAACTAATTTTACATACACACACACACACACACACACACACACACACACACATGTACTTATGTATGTACATTTTTTTCTACAGAGAGTCTGAAGCCATGGGAGCATCCAGCTAGAAAGGCTGTTTTGGTTTGGTTTGGTTTTGACTGATGTTTACAGTAGGGAAAGACACATTAACTTTGCTGTTCTTCAGCTCATGTAATTTTCTGGAACAGATCTGGTTGATAATTCCATTTGATATTTGGGTTAGACAGTAACTGCTTGTGCTTCCTAATTATCAGAAAGCAAAGACACCATTCAGCAGGTCGACAGAGAGTGCGTGCTGGTGGCAGGTGTCTCTCAGTGAGTTGCTGTAAGGAAGGCAGACTTTGAGAGGAACATTCAAGGAACAAAATTACATGAAACCGAAGGAGATGCCTTGCATATTCCTATAGGAGGGTCTGTGAGGTAAGAGTGGAGAGAGATTTTGAGATAAATTTTTTTAGCTATAACACCAGATGTTTTCATGCAAGAAAGTCTGGTTTAGATCCTGCATCTGATGTCTGGAGACTCTGCAGTACACATGCAAGATGACTCAACTACCCAGAATCCTTTGAAAATTAGGGGACCAAGTCTGGAGGAGCAAAAAGGTTGTGAGGAAACTGGGTGGCTACTCCTTACTTGATTTAGAACTGGTTTGGTTGGGCCTTTTAAGAAAGCCAGAGACAGGTGGGGAGCTATGCCTTTGACACCTGCACCTCATTTGAATTAAAAAGGGACTTTGATATGAAGCAAAGCTGATCCCCTGCTCTGCCAGTAACTCCCACAGGATGAAGTTCTGAAGACCCCTCTAAACTTAGCCCGGAAGGATCAGAAACCATTTTATCTTAGGATCTGGCTTGATCATGCTGGTTTTTAAAGATTCTGTATATTTTGCAAACAGATGCTTTTAATATTTAATATAGCTCTATATTACTTACATCTCGGTGAGCTGATTTTTGCAAAGTAAAAGGAATTCTAAACTTTTTAGTGAAACTTTAAAGAGGCCTATTTTGTTTATTTGCCCCACAAGCAAGAAGAGCTGTGGAATGAAAACATTGTACACACATAAATAACATTGTAACAAAAACACATAAATAACATTGTACACTCATAATATGTATACAATTAGTTAACTAATATACACAAAAATAAATAATAAAAGCATGGTGAAAAGAAGACAGAAAGCATAGTGATTTAAGTGCAAATAGAAAAACAAAATCTACCAGAGGGGTGTATGGGCTCACACGTATAATCTAGCCTCTGGTAAGCTGATATAGGAGAATTGCCATGAGTTGGGCTACATATGAATTCCAAGCCAGTGTGGGCAGAGAGCAAGATCCTTCCTCTACTAATTCCTGGCCCCCACTCCCCGTGAAGCTTTTTTGCCTGTACTTTAGATCTACTCTCCCCTTCACGTTTATTCAGCGTTTAGCATCTGTATTTTGTAATTGAAATCAGTGTTTTGTAAATGTCAAATGTACGAAAACAAAGACAATGCCTGACGCTGAACATGAGATACCAATCCTGTGTCCTCCTAGGTCGTTTACCTGGCTCAATGCATTGAACAGTACTGGTAAACAATTTTATCTAAAGCATGTTTCAGATCATTTGAATTATAAGCAGAAGCAAACTTCAATCTGCTGTAAAAAAAAAAAATCATGTTTATGAATCTTAACATGAAAGCATGGGTTTGCAGATAGTGTTTGTATTCACTCAAAATACTGGTTTCATGTGAGAACATGCCTTTTGCAGACTCCATGAAAGAGCATGACACAGCAAAACGGACCAGCTGAGAGGAAGCATCCTGGTGACTGGATACATCACTGCTAGAGAAAGCAAAGAGGCCAGAGCCCAGCAGGAATTCACCTCTGCTCAGCAGGGCTGGAGAACTTTGAGCGGGTGCAAGTAAAGCTGAGGAATGGAGCTGTAGACTGTTCTCCTTCCAAAATAAGGACACTTTCCTGCATAGAAGGCACCTCAGAAACGGGAGCAAGGGAGTCTTAAAATCTGATCTCTGCTTTCTGAGAGTGGTTACAAGGGAGAGACCTAGCCTGTCAATATTTCTAGAAGATTTAATAGACAGGAGGATGGGCCCTCAGAGACTTCTGGGAAAATAACTTTAGCTTGTAAAGCTGTCAAGAGGCTGGGAAAAGAACTTCATCTAAAAGGGATGGGAAAGCTGTCGTGTGGTGATGCAGGTTGTGATGTCAGCACTAAGGAGTATAGAGACAGGAAGACGAATTTGAAGTGAGTTCAAGTCCTGTCTGAATTATACAGACCTTGTTGAGATATTATTGCAGGGTAAAGAATGAATTCTTGGAAAAGAAAACTGGGGATGAAGCAGAAAGTAGCCTTTCTCAAATCTACCTCCAAATCCAGGAGGAAAGCATGGTGATTGAATCAGACACCTGGAGTCATCTCTGTTCAGGTAAAGCTTATTTTTGACCATTACTGGGAGCATCCCAGGACAAATTTAACTAACACTTTCAGGAGCAGCTAACAGTGTGTTTTTTATGTACTTCAAGGAGTAGAATCAAATGATATAAGCTAAGTCTTGTCCTCTGGTGATCAGAGAAATTTCTGGCTCCATAGTTAGGATTGGTGAGATCTAGAAGCATTATCATGGAGTTTCACTTGATAAGCAAGCAGCTTGCTGTGATGAGCTGTCAGGACAGTCCTTTGGTTTGGGAGGGTACCTGTAGCAAAACCTGACTTTGTTGATTGATTTCCAGTCATATCATTTTGGGCAATGCTTGGCTCAAAACACAGGAAAAGGGTATAATTGTGAAAGGTGTTGATGGTTGGTCTTGGTTAAACTGTGAGGTGTCATGTGGTTTCCATGTAAAGGATTTAGCTGAGCGTACACATACCTGTAGAAAATTGTGGGGATGGTTCCTAGCACATTTTCCTGACTAGTTTCCCTGACAGCTATGGCCATTGGTGATATTTAGGCCACATTATATGACTTTTATTAAAAAGAAATCACTGTCCATTTAGACGCTTCAGTTACATCCTGGATTGTTTGTTGATTTATAAATTAATTGACCCCTGGGCACACACATACCTCTTCAATCACCAGAGGAACACTTATATTAATTGGCTCAGCAGAGGGTCTCTGCCGTTGACTCGGCTGCTTGAGAATTATGCTAGGAGATTCCCTTGAGTGCTTTGACAGTGAGTCCACAGTGATAATGTGATGGTGCTGAATCCAGACATCCCCATCTCCCCATGTTCCAAGCCGAGCATGAGGTAAATGAACAAGCTTGTTTAGCTCTCTTCCTGCTGTAAGGAAGATCCCTCTACATGTCCTTGGTGATTTGATTTCCATGAGATATCAAAGAGCACTACTGCAGGGTTCTTAAAATTATCTATGTGCTGACAATGTGCTGAAACTTATCAGGCTTATATAATATTGCTACTGTTTTTGCAGTCAGAATGTACGTGTGTGGGTATGAATTTAATTTGATCTCTTAAATTTCCTGCTTGGAAAACCAAGTATTCTCAGATGGTTAAAGTTACGGTCAGATGCCGATGGGGAATTCAGACATTTTGAACCTGCATATTCTAATTCTTTATACCACATAGCATATTATATTTTTGATTTTGATTTTTAAATCAATTTTAAAATTAAAATATAATTATATTTCTGCCTTTCCTTTTCTTTCTTCAGGCATTTCCTTGGTACCATCTCCCTTGCTCACTCTCAAATTATGGCTTCTACTGTTTTAATTGTTGATATATATGCATACATACTTCTAGACACACAAATGCAATCTTCTCAGTTGGTATAATGTTCCTTGTATTTATATGACTTATGGACTGACTACTTGGTATTAGCCAGCGTATTTCATTTTACAATCACTGTCCGTTGTTTTAGTCAGAGAGATCTTTGTGTCTGGGAAAGGTCAGAGTCCACATAGGAACCTGCAACATGCACAGGCAGGCCTCGAGGGATCCACACCAAAAGTCATCCTGTGAACCCTAAAATTTATTTTTTTGAAATGTGTTACTTTTCACAGCCTGCATGTGTCCACTGAATTGATCCATTTTCCAAAAGCACACTGTTGTCCAAAGGTCTGGCATCCCCGCTTCCCAGAGTCTCAGTGTTGGTGACTGCAGGCCACCATATCTTTCTTCTGCTGTAGTTCTATCACCACGGAAACCAGAGAAGGCATTGCATACAGAGCCCCAAAGGAAGGCTTGGCACAGTGCCAGTCCATAATCATCCATAAGCTAATAATCTGCAGCAGGACTGGAGACTGGTCCCAGGTTCTCTCACCACTGGAAGCATCCCAGCCACTTTTACTTTTTCTTTGGAGTCTCACTAAGTGGCATCTCACTCTTGTGCCTCAGGTAGACTAAGAATAGGATGCCCTGACCCCACCCTCCTGAGTGGCTATGATTTCCAGCCTGAGCATCATGTCAAAGTGCTCTTCGAAGCATGTGACTTCTCCCAGCCCTCCTTTCTTTTATTTGTGTCCATTTGATGGAACGGGGTGGGGGGAGGCGGGGGGGGAGTTATAATTCATCTGTTTTTTTGTTTTTTTTTTTTCCTAAAATAAGATTAGAGTATGATTATGGTTAGTTTTGTCATCATGCCCCAGGTCTTTAAGAATACCTTCCAAACATGGCTTAAACAGAATTTTTTTTCAATTATTCTTTTTTATATTTATATAAAAATAATATATAAACATCTATATGTCTTGTTAATTAATGTTAAAATTAATTCAATTATTTAATTTTGTGAGATACATATCATCACATGGAATTACACTTTCTTTTCTCATTCCAAAACTCTGATACTTCTCCATTCCAAACCTTCTTATATTCTCCTCCTTGACCTCTTTTAAATTAAGCCGTCTTTTTTTTCGCAAAATTGTTTCTTCATGCAATATGTATATTTGCACACTAAAAAGTATTGCCTAAATAAAATCTGCTCAGTCTGCATAAATTGTAATTATATATATGTATGTGTTCATGACTGATCATTGATATGAATAATTAATTTGCATGTTCTTTCTTAAGGAAGACTTTCTGCTGCTCACAGGATTCTTAGTTGCCTGAAGTTCTTGTGTTGGATTGGCCTTAGCCTTTCACCATCACATTATAAAGCCTAATGTATGTCCTTGTCACTTCAAGCACCTATGGTGAGACTTTAATAACGTTTTAGCTTCTGGCATTACAGGAACAATTCACAAAAACCACTCCCCGATACTCTGACTCTTACAATGTTTCTGCCCCCTTTTCACAATGTGCCCCCAGCCTTAGGTGCAGGAGTTATTTTGTACCAAACAGAATTTTTAAGACCATAAGAAATCCCTAATAAAGCTACTGCCAGGAACCTGAGCCATGATGGTGCATATCTGTAAACCCAACACTAGGGATGAAAATACACGAGGCATGTGCTTGATGTCTGCCCTGTTACATTAGAGACTGGGTCTAAAATGTAAATAAAAATATAAGGGAAACAAAGAACTAGATAGCATCAGACACTTTATTGGAATTGACAATGTTATTTGCATTCAGAAACTCTGGAGACTTTGTCCAGAACAATGAATAGGTTCATCTACAGTGTGCATGCAGGCATGAAAATACCACACTTCCAAAAGTTCACGTTTTCCAAACATGTGAGGTAATTCTTGTTTGATCACAAAGTGTATTGTTTCAAACTGCAAGGGTCATGTATACACCCTACAAAAGCTCATTAGTGTAAAACAGAAAATACTGACTGGGTTACTCAGTAAATTGTCAAGAATGAATATGTTTACGTGTAACTACAAATACAGATATATACATATGTATGTGTGCATATTACGTGATCTCTATTAGGATTACATAAAAACTTTTCTGACTCAAAAAATATTAGATAGTGGGACTGGAGAGATCGCCCATCAGGTAAGGATTGGCCACTCTTCCAGAGGACCTCGTTCAATCTGCAGCATCCACATGGTAACCCACAACCACCTGGCACCCCAGTTCTAGAGACTATAATACACTTTTCTAGCTTTTATGGGCATTAGGAACTCATATGGTGCACATACACACATGCACACATGCAACAACTCTAGACATAAAATAAAAATAAATAAATCTTTATACATATGTCTGGCATCCTCTCTTTCAGTCAATTTATATAAAATTGTTTAGCATTTGTATTTCTAGACCATATTCCATAGTGCATGCATACCTGTGCACACACACATGCACATATACACACTCAGGCACACATGCACAAAACACCACACACAACACCACACAACATATGAATGCCTTGCACATATGCACACACTCCAAATACCATACCTGTAAGCATTTAAGAGCATTTATAGATGTGCACACATTTGGATATTTCTAATGGAGAGCTTGAGGAAATGAAATTTAGGGTCAGATTTCTCTGAGTTTATTGGAAATAAACACTAAGTTGGTGGCATGAAGATGCACACCGACTCCCCCGCATCGTACAGATCCTTCAGTGAACAGAGGTGTGTCACCATCTGTAGCCCACGTCACCTGTGTCCTCACCATCTGCAGTGTGTGAATGAGAAATAAATTCTGCCACAGAGAGATAGGAGACTCATAGTCCTTTCGCACATAAATATTTGAGTTTAGTTGCTGTAAATCATCGAAGAGGTGAAACTTCCCTATGCAACCTCACTAAACTGTCAAATCAATAAATATGTTAAGAGAGACATTTCTCAGGAGAAGATTTACAAGCTCTCACCAGGCATATTTAAAACGCTCCACACCACTAATCACTGGAGAGACGGAACTGCAAACCACAGCGATGCATCATTTCAGCCCGGTTAAAGTCACTACTGACGAAAATAGAAGAAATAACAAATGTTTATGAGAATGTTGTTGGCGGGAATGTAAATTGGTACACCCACTATCAGGAACATAATGGAGGTTCCCCCTGAAACTAAAAATAGAACTGTCAAGTGGTTCAGTTGACCCAATAGTGCACATGTAGGCAAGAAAAAGGAAACCAATGTGTGTGTTAGAGCCATCTGCCTCATGAGTTCATCCACCTTAGGTGGCTCTGACTACCCTAAGTGAGATGCAGTATCTGCCTCAGTGTTCATGGTACATAAAGATGTTCTGGTATATATGGCAAATTCTTACTTTCTACAGTGAATGGAATCCCGTTTTAGAAGCATTCAAGATGAGTCTCAGATACACCGTGTTAGGTGCAGGGAGCAGAAAGGCAAACACTGCATGGACTCATTGTGACATCTGAGAATGTTGGTCTTTTAGGGATGGAGGCAAAATGGAGATTCCCAGAGGCTACAGAGTTTAGTAGAGAGAAACAGTGAGGACTCACGGGGTGCAAAGGTACAGGAAGTAAAATGTTCCAGTGCTCTGTTGCACAATGGGACAGCAACTGCTGCTGGCCACAATATATTGTATAAGGCAAAAGGAGTAGACAGATGGAGTTTGAAGATGTATTTTGATTTGTGTATTTGTATGAGAGAGAAAGAGAGAGAAAAAGAGAGAGAGAGAGAGAGAGAGAGAGAGAGAGAGAGAGAGAATGCCATGTGAGTGCAGGTGCCTGCTGAGGCCTGAGGGGTTGGTTCCCCTGTACCTGGACCTTCAGGCACTAGTATGTGCTGGGAATAGAACTCTGAGTCTCTAAAAATCCACCAAACACTCCAATTGCTGATCCATTCCTGCATACTCAGGCCTGGATTTTGACTACTCTAACCAGGAAAAGATGTTTAAAGTTTGGGGCTCTGGGTATGCTAATTACACAAATTAATTGTGATCAAATGTACTCGTTGTGCTTTGGCATGCACATTGGAATGCTACAACATACTTCATACACATACACAATTATGGAGAGTCAACTAGAATTTTGAAAGAAAAAGTAGAAGTAAACAGTTTACAAGTAAGAGTATGCAAAAAAAAAAAAAAGAAAAAAGAAAGAAAAGAAAAAGAAAATTAGGAAGAAATCAAGTTAGTGACCGTTAGGCCCTCTCAGCTGTGAGTCACTAATAGCCCCTGGAGGATGGGAGCAACTCTTCTCTTTCTTCTTCAAAGTCTAGATTGCATGTCATCTACTCAAAATCCTCCCTATGTCTCTAGTGGATAGTCCTATGTGCATGGCGGAGAGGGTATGTCTGCAGACCCAAAGACCCAATAATTCTGTGGATAGATCATCAGAGTAGAAGCTGCCTTGTTTCTGGTTTTGTCGTATAGCTCAAGTGGTCTGAATAAAGATGGTCCCCATAGGCTCATATATCTGAATGTTCCTCCAATTAGTGCAACCGTTTGGGACTTTCCAAAGGAGGTAAGGCCCTGTTGGAGAATACTTGTCATTGAGAACGGGTTTTCAGGTTCCAAAACACTCCCATTGTTTCCAGTGTGCATGCATTCTCTGCTTTGTGGTTTGAGATGTGAACTTCAGCCATCATAAACTCTAATCTTCTGGAACCTAAGTCAAATTACACACTTTTATGTGTTGCCTTGGTAATGGTCTTAACCATTATAAAGGTAAATAATAAAATCGGCATAACTGGTGCTAGCTCCAGTGGCCTTCTCCTGTGTGATTTACAAACCACATAATGCCTCTAGCAATGAAAGGGAACCACCTGGGTAATGTCTTCCAATCAAGGAAGCTCACTCCATCCTTTGTGTGTGCACACTCTCATGGAGAGTAAGGGACTTGGGCACGATCTCACTAATAATGAAGATGACAGGCCCTACTAATGGAGGGACTTCATGTGTCTCACGGCCTCACAATCTCCAAACAGGGCATTTTCTAAATATTTACGGCTGTAGTAAATAATCAGGCTCTGTACAGGCAATGCCTTAAGCTTAGCCAACCTGATTTCTAGGAAGGATATTCCAGCTAGTAAGGGGATATTTCCCTGTACCAGGAACGCAACAGTGCTTGGAAAATGACCTGGAATTAATTTGGACAGTGCAGAACCAGACAATGTTTGTTATGTTATTGTTTGTGCTTTGTTTTGTTTTGTTCTGTTTTTTGGTTTACTTTGATTTCTTTCTTTCTCTCTTTCTTTCTTTCTTTCTTTCTTTCTTTCTTTCTTTCTTTCTTTCTTTCTTTCTTTCTCTCTTATTATTATTGAGACAGAACAAACATGAAGTTGGGTGGAGAGGAGAAAGACCTTGGAGTAGTTGAGGGAGGCAAAAGAATATGATCAAAATATATTGCATACAATCATTTTAAAAGTATTTTTTTTTAAAGAAGACCTTTTTTGGCAATTTGTGGTTAAAGCCCAACCCAGTGTAACCCAATGCCCAATTCATTCAAATACAATTAATTTGGAATCCTTAGAAGAAAAATGGCACTGAAGTAGAGTCAGCAGACAACTCCATGGAAGTTGCCTTTAGTTCCAATTGTTAGCAACACAGCTGTCACAGGCAGTATGGATAATCCAGGAAACATTCTAAATGCTATGTAAGATGAAGACAAAGTGGACCAACTTCCTGTGCTTCTGTAGTGGAGGCTCTGCGGTGATGGGAAAGGCTGGGGACAGAACCCAGGTTTGCAGGAGAAGAGCGAACTGATATGTGTTTGTATACTGAACTAGATCTCAGAGGAACATGGTACCTGAACAAGGAAATAAGGAAGAAGCTCACTTCCCTAAAAGTGGTTTTGATCTACTTGGGACAAAACAGACCTGAAAAGGGATCATTCATCTTTTTTAATTCTATCTACTTCTTGAGCAGAGGGAGGCTGCATTCATGACATTCTTACTTAGAACAGGTGTTTGGAAGCTTACCACAGAGATACAGAATAATAATTAAAAACATAGAATAATTTTTCTGCCCCAGTAAACAGTTTGGTGCATTTTATGTCTGGTGAAATTACAGTCCTGGTAAAGTTTCAGACTGATCTTCCAGGACGTTTTGCAAAAGACAACAGCTGTCAGAATCTCTGTCGAGATTTGCTGGGTGCAAAGCGGATCGATGTTCTCCTTATCCAGAGGGTTTGCAGCAGACATATAATTTGATGTGCAGAAGCATCTTGTTTGCAACAAAAGGCCCAGGAGGAGGTGAGGACAGTGGGCCTAGGGCACCCACTCCTCACACAGAAAACTGTCTGTTAGTCTCGTTCAGTCGAGATATTGGAAGTAAGCGCTAGATCTAAGCATTCTGAAATGTGTGTTAAATTAGGGAAATAACTGGATGTTATGTAAAGAGTCAGTTACCCAGGCTGCTGAAACCCATCTGTAGTTCCTCTGTGGGGACACAGCAGGCTTGTTGGAGGGTTGCACAGTTGTTCTGACATAGAATATATGAGGAGCTAGGGTTTATCTCTAGAGATGTCTGGGTTTCTTGCTTTTTAACTCATCATCTTGTCACATCCCACTTCTGCCTCCTCGGGGTTGAGATGAAAGACATCAGATATAAAGGAATATTCATTTCACTTTTTAATTAAACATTTGGTTTGGTTCCAAAATCCAAGACTTCAGTTCACAGACATAGAAAGGATGGTGGGAGCATGGTGGGAACGGCTTAGAAAGGATTTTCTTACACACAAGGGACACAGGCTTACTTTGGTATCAGCAGCAGGAAATCTGTGCCGGTCTGGTGTTGCTTTGCTGTCTCTCTACGCTGTGCTCTTGGTATGAAAATGTTCCTTAAACTTTTCAGTGACGATCGGGGAAGTTCTGTAAGACCAGAGCAGTGTCATGTTAGAAAGGCCTCTGAAAAAAAGTTAGGTTTTACTATTAACAGTCCTTTGTTTTATTATTTTTTATGTTCAGACTGAAAGAGGCCCCTCTTGCAGGCTAAGAAAACAGCTTTTTATTTATTTAAATGGTTAGGTGTGTTATTTTAATTATGTGTATTTCCAGGTAAGTGGGCTTGTGCATGAGTGACAGTGTGACTGGAAGTCAGAAGACAGCATCAGATGCTGTGGAGTTGGTGTTACAGGTGGTTGTGAGCCACCTGCTCTGAGTGCCGGGACCAAAGTGGAGTGCTCTGAAAGAGCAGCATACACTCTCAAACAGTGAATCCCATCATCAGCGCCATCTTGAGTTCATGTTTGTCTTTTACTCTAAAGAAGTTATCACTATAATTTATTAAAAGCTCTAGACTGTGATGTGAGCAACTTCAAAGCAACTCGTTCTTGCAAAGTGTTTGTGAAGAGGTGGCCCATATTCTAAGAATGCCCATTTCTATGTTCTTGAATTTACAAACTCTCTGTCTCATTTACACACTCTATGAAGATCACAAACTCTCTGTCTAGTTTACAAACTTTATGAAGTCTCTCGAGAATATTTTCCCTTGCCTGTTGGCTTTCCCTTCCCTTGCAGTTCTGACAGAGTCCACGTAGAGCAGAAATGTTGAAATTCAACGAAGTCATACAATAACCTTCTCTTTTTCTTTCCAGGATTACGTATCTAGTGTTAAATCTCAAAAGCTGCCACTCAACTCTAAGGTTTTGACTGTAACGAACACATTAATGTCAGGTCATACCAATAGGGGAGACCCTAGGGGCTGTAAGGAAACTCTATATTCTTGCCCAATGTTCATTAACACCAAACCTGTCTAGTGATGCTCTCCTGGTGAACAGAAGCCAGAGTTAGTGACATTAACGGATGTTTAGAGTCCTGATGCTTTCCCCGTGTGTCTGCCCTTCCACCATGCTTCTTCTGTCTCTTCACTGTGGGATTAGCAAAACCTACGTTTACCAAGGATACCTCTCCTACCATGTGGCAAGCACCTGCCTCACCAGGCTCATCCCTTCCTATGTGTGTTCCCCATTCTGAGATTCAGAAGCTGTCCTTGGTTTGGCTAGTAGTTCCCTTCAATTGGAGTGCTGTTTTCCTGAGACTTGTCTCCACACTTGCTGGGTGGAGACAAGATTAACCTGTACTGGAAACATCCTGTGGTCTCCACTGTGCCCAGGGCACACTTTTATTTCTTCTACAGTGGCAGATTCTTAGACTATGACAAGTCTTATCTGGTTATTATTATTCCCCCCCACCCTGTTCCCAAAGTGATATTTTCCTGGTGTAGGATATCTCATATTTTACTTTCCCTAATATCACATCCGAAAGGAAAACAGCACCCAGGGGTTGTTTGTGAAATGAGCAGGGGAAAGCATTCTTCTCAGGTGTGACTTCCTCTCTGCTCTGGATTTTGAAAGTGCAGGATAAGGGTATGGGGTGTGAGCTTGGCTCTGAGGCAGCCAGGGAGCATCTGTCAGGCAAACAATGCAGTTTACACAACCTAGAAGAATTCATGCACAGAGAATGGAAGAGGAGAGGTGGGAGCAGCATCTGTGTTTACATTTGGAAGTGTGCTTTAAAGAATTCTACTGTCTTCAGTTGCTGGAGTAGAAAGGCAACTGTGAACAGAGGTTGCCAAAGACAAATAAATAAATTAAACCGCGGGATGCTCAGAAAGTGACTGGTTGTGAGGTTCCCTTAAGGAAAACAAATATTAAACCATTTGCGTAACCAACTCTTAGCATTCTGTTTTCCTCTGCTCTTATTTGTAATTGGCCACTTAGCCTTAGGCAGTAAGTATGTTGTGCTGACTTTGGAACACGAGTGTATGTAGGGTTTTAATTTATCTTAGATTCCAAAAGTTACACTTACCCTTTCAGTAAATGTTTAGATACTCTCTCAAAGATCTATTAGAATAAAACTTTATTCTGGGAATATGAGGGTTCAGAGCAGAAAGCAAGCCTGCCTCTTAGCAGCCTGTGACCCTGGCCCTGGGCTCAGTATGGTGCTGACACAATCAAAAGCAATCGGCCTCTTAAATTGGACCAGAGCCAGTGGTGGTTATGATGTCTGAAGTCTCAATTCCTCTAGCTCACAGCAGTTGGATTATTTGACATCCAGGTCACCTGAGAGCAGTTTCTCTTCCTGGTCAGTGGATGTTGGCATGACCTTCAGTATGGAACCTCACAGTTGTGAGTTTTAGATTCTTCACCAACAGAAGGAACGATTTAGATAAAAAAAAAAAAAGCCTTGACTGTCCTTCCCAATGCTAATCTTCTCCACATATCTTTAAGGTGTCTGATGCAAGCAGAGGTTTTAGTTAGTCAGACTGTTGGGATGGAGACATCTTTAGGCCAGCATTTATTCAACTTCAGTGGGAAAGCTGAGTCATGAAGGAATCCTCATGAAGATTCTATCTAAAGCCAGAGCTTCTCTGCTTGTGAGTCTCCTTCAGTCAGTGGCAGTGAACATCTCTTCAAACGTCTAAGCTAACCAACCAAAGTCAGGGTCCTTTGCTCAACCTTTCTGTGGTAGTGGGGCCTTCTGAGTGCTGAGCACCATGGCCACAGAGTCCCTCTCAGATCTCAGCCCTTTAATGAGACCCACCCCTCTTCTATACATGATGATTTTAAATATTATTTCTGGAAGATATCAGCAGATGATTAGACTTACTGTGTACGCCAAAGTTTTCCCACAGAGTTGAAGTCTGTGACATTCTCTGAACAATCCAATAAGAAATTTCAGACTCGGAGGGAGATTGTAGAGCCAAGAAAACATTGTTTACTATCACACACACACACACACAAACAAACACACATACACAAACACACACACACAAATAAACCTTTTCTTAAATCCAAAAATGATAGAAACTATTTTCTCTGTTAAGTATATTTCTAAAATGGCATAGGACAAGGTGATGCCGTTTAAAATCCTGAAATACGTTACCAGACAGAGGGAGACCTGCACTCAGACATGGCAAGACTAATTTAGATGACTTCCTGATAATTCTTAGTAATAACTTCTTAAATTGTCACAAAGGAGATTTGTTTATATTTAGAAAAAAACAAATCCTGTACATAAATGATGACTGTCATGGTCAAATCTTGTTAAGAGAATTAATTCTCCAAGGGCACTGACGCAATCACACTTTAGCAGAAAAGCACCTTATACCTGAGCTGTGTATTAAGTATAACATCCAGAGAAGAGGCTCCAGCACAGTCTTCATCTCCTGCTTCCTTGGTTGTCATACAGAAGGTACTTGTCCCTGTCACCGACTACCCTGCTAGGCAGATGTGTAAACCACCATTGATAGCCCACTGTTGATAGTCATGTTATTCTAGGTTGTTAAAATGTAGAAATAGCCACACCAAAAAAAAAAAAATTGTTGAAGGTAAGTGGATAAATAAACCATGGTCCACACAGACAAAAGAATTATTCATTGTAAGAAGAAATGCTATCAAGCCACAGAAAGGCATGGAGGTGCCTTTAATGCATCTTCCTAAGAGAAAGGCCAATCCCCAAAGTCTACGTGCTGTAGGTTTCTGACTGTGATATTGCTGGAAGAAAAAAAAAGAATTGGTAGAGACAGTAAATGCACTGGAGACCGCCAGGAGGCAGAAGGAGAGATGCATGTGTCAAACATCATACATTTTTAGTGCATAAAAAACGATGGGAGAAGACAAAAAGCCAGAGTATATGTCTCCTCTTCTTTAGCTCACACACTGGGGAATTAATAAGTCTCTGTCCTGAGTGCTGTAATTCCCAAAGGATTGGGATATGCTAAAGCTGTACAGTTGTTTAACCTCACATACATGCTTCAGAAGTAGGCTGGTAAATTAGAAGTAGGAGGCAGGAAAAGCTAAGGGACCCCAGAGTTTGCTGTCTCCCTCTCTGCTGAGGAGTCCTGGTGGCTCCATTAGCCCTACTGATGGGCTCTGTTCTGTTGTATCCACAGCCTGCTTGCTGGCAAGCTGGGATGATCCTGCATTCTGGTTTTTTTGCAGGAGTTCTGACCCAACTCAGGGTCTGCTTTGATGAGTATTTGCCTCTCCTAGGTTCTCACTGCCTCCATGGGGGCAATTGGTCTCAGAAGTTCTTCATCTTTCCGCGTAAGCCAAACCATTTGAAATCCAGTGTCATTTCCTGTGCTGTGACTCATAGCCCATCTGGCAAATCAGGAGCTGAAATATCATCCCCAGGACACAGAGTATTTAAAATTTAACTCATCATTTGAGATACACATGGCCAATTCAGAACCTATATTTTTCATTAGTTAAATATTTAGTATTGGCAACATAAATTTGGATTCTTTCATCTCCTTGCAAATTATCTGTTTATAACGATTAGTGGTGCTAATGAGGCTGGCAATAAACAGGCTTCCTCTCAAACTCCCAGCTCCAATCATCTTTCCATGTTAAGCCAGTTAAGGCCTCTGCAGTCTGGGGAACTCACCCCAGGTGTCCCTAAGAAGGCCCAGGCAAGGGGCTTGTTACATTCTCTATTCTCCTCTTCATGGGCATGCCCACACTGACCTGGTCCAGGGAGTCAGAACCTCTCTCCTTACAGCACTTCCTCCCTTGCTGTTGCCCTTCCCATATATCCCTCAGCACAAGGAAGTCATCTAACACCTCAGCCTTCAGCCTTCAGGCTGCCCTGTGCCATCTCCAGTTGTCTCCTCAGTCACTGCTATGATTCTGTTCACCTTCTCCCCACAACCGTGCTCAGGCTCAGTCCTCAGGGTTCTGTGATGGGCATTTTGTTCTTGTTTCCTCTTGTTCAGTCTGACTCATTCTCCATCCGCT
Organism: Mastomys natalensis; assembly: GCA_021653895.1. Classification (NCBI taxonomy): domain Eukaryota; kingdom Metazoa; phylum Chordata; class Mammalia; order Rodentia; family Muridae; genus Mastomys; species Mastomys natalensis. The sequence goes on along the minus strand of JAJTUV010000582.1, from coordinate 667,721 downwards.
CACCAGTCCCTTTGCTTTTACCACAGCTTCCGGTTTCCTCTTGCTTTTACCACAGCCTTCCGCTTTACCACAGTCCGGTTTCCTTGCTTTTACCACAGCTTCCGGTTCCTCTTGCTTTTACCACAGCTTCCGTTTCCTCTTGCTTTTACCACAGCTTCCTGTTTCCTCTTGCTTTTACCACAGCTCCTGTTTCCTCTTGCTTTACACAGCTTCCGGTCGTGCGGACTTTTAAACTTTCCTGTGTCGACTGCCCTACTACGAGCATCAATTCTGACCTTTGTCTGCAGGGAGTATCAGCTGGATGGACGCACTGGCTGTGGTTTCCCAATGGTGCACATGGTGGAAGGCTAGCAGTCAGTCCTACCTTCTAAGCAATCTTATTCCTGTTTATACCAACCTTTCTTTGTTGCCTCTCAACCTCCACCTCCTTTGAAGAAAATCATTCCCATCAAACCTTACCGATGTGCCATGGTGTGTGCAGGCACTCCTGCACGACACCCTTGCTACCCACCTAGGTGGATTCAGATTTGGGGTATCTCAGTTCCATATGTATAAATTTGGAGAGTTAATAAACCCTACCCCATGTGATTATCAGGAGAGTACAATCCTTTACTGTATTTCAGGGACTAAGAGTCGTGTGTAACATAGATTAAGGGCTAGATGAATAGTGATTATTATTATTAAATTCAGCTTTGCTCCTTGGCCTACATTCCTAGCTTCACTTTCTCTCTTAAAGCTCCAAGATTGTCACAAGAGATTCAATAAAGTTATCTTCATCTACTTCTACAAATTGCTGTATATTGCCTTCACAGGTTTTCCAAGCTACTGTATACCTACCTCAGGCTTTTTGCTTAAAGCCTATCAATTACTTTTAATTTCTTCCCCTCTTTGCCCACCAAATATACCCTCTGCAATGTTACCTCTTCCTTTCCTGTCCATGGCATTCTGCATTCTCCCATTATCAACAACGAGGTCAGGCTACTTCCCCTTATTTAGGCTATAGGGAAGCACTTCAGTTTACCCAGCACCCAACACAATCTGCAGGTGATTGCCCCTGCAGTCATGTGAGATGCTGACTGTGCTCTTGTGATCTGTAGGCACAGACCAGCCAGGCAGAGGCCTGTCAGTTTCAGTTATTTCAGCTTTGAAAGCCGGATGCTTGCCTAGTGTTGAGGACAAGGTGACCACACATTTCTGTGAGACACTAACATGGATTCAGTTTATTGTGGTATTTACAGACACTGAACATTACAAAGAAATTTCCATGCCCCTTGTATGCACATAGATACATCCATTCTGCGTTCATAAGTGCTTTGTCACCCAAGGGAGATCCTGACACCTAAGGCACTGCTTCTGACAGGTGACAATTCTTTTTATCAAATGGTTATGTAGGCCATTTGAGAAAATGGTTAAATGGCCAAATACACACAAGAAAAAGGATATAGTATGGCACATACACATTGATTAGAAATCAGGCAAATCTCTCAGGCATTGTCTCATACACATCAGTCCTTTTCCCATGGGACAAGGTCAAGCCTATGCTAAAGTACAGTGAAATTGTTAAAAATAATCAGCATGCCCCCCCCCAAAAAACACCCTTCACCTCTAACTGCATTCAAGAAAGATTCCTGACACCTATATGTTTCTAAAGGATTAGAAACAGCCATAGGTAACATTCATGTTCTCGTTATTATATTATATTATTTATTATATTATATTATATTATATTATATTATATTATATTTATATTATATTATATTATTTTAATAACCCATTGTTCTCTCTCCCTCCTTCCCTATCTCTCTTCTACTTCCATTTCCCTTTTCTCCTTTCCATTCTTCTTCTTGCCTTCCTACCTACTTTCTCCCTTCTATTTCTTGTGTGTGTTATTTTCCCTTCTTTCTTCCAATTTAGCTCTCCTTTCCCTTCCCTCCCCTTTTCTCTCATTCCCTGTACCTCCCTTCCCCAACCCTTCCTTTTCCTTCCTTCTCTTCCCCTTCCGTTTCCTTCCCTTCCCTTCCTCTCTTCCTTTCATTTTCCCTCCCTTCCCTCCCCTCTTCTCCCCTCCCTTCCTTTCCCCTCCCCTCCCTTTTTCCCCTCCCTTATCCTCCATTCTCCTCCCCTCTCTTCCCCCTCCTTTCTCTTCCCCTCCTCTCTCCCCCTTCCCTCTCTCCCTCTCTCCTTTCATCCTCCACCTCCTTTTGTGTTCTTTCACTTTTCCTTCTTCCTGTCTATCTCTTCTCCTTCATTCCTTCTTTCTGTGAGATTACCTCTTGTTATTGTCACAGAGTTAATGGTCAGTCTAGCACAAGTTGACAGAGACTATCCGAAATCAGTCCCAGCCAAGAGCTAAGGACAGAATTGTTTGACATTCAGTGTGGGGCACAGAGGCAAGCTGGATAGAGAACTCAAGCAAGAGTAGACTACCTGACTGAGGATCCTGGCAGGACTAAGAACCCATCACACGCACAAGTCAAAGCACAAACTCAAGCCAGGAAGCTGCCAGGGGGGTGAACACAAGGCATGGGTTCAAGACAGCACCCCTCTGTAATTAAATGAGCAGACCTCACACCCTTAGAAACAAACATTAGCTACAGAGCCTGCTAAACATCCTCAGAGGCAGAGGTTTGCAAACTGCTAAGGAGCAGTCCAGTCAAGGGCAGCTAGGGAGAGCCCTCACTGTCTCAGCAAGATGGCAGATGATTAGCTCTGATGACACAGGCTGTACCTGCTGGAGGGCACCTTCATGACAGAGCTTTGACATTGGATGTCTAGCTTCAAGGGCAGGCAAGTAGATTTTACCGAATACCCGATGTTGAGCAGGATAAATCGCAATGTAGTACTGGTGCTTGGTTGGACCACTCGGGTCCATCTTTTTCTGTCCATTTCTCCGTTACTTCCCTGTGAGATCAACATGCTTCTGACAGACCTCTGAGGGAGCTGGAGCAAGGAATAAATGAGGCAAACTATGACTGGTGCTTTGTGAATTGTTGAAGTCCAATAAAAGCTGGCTCTCGTACTGATCACAGTGCAGTTGATGAATGAATCTGGTGGAGTCTAATAGTATCAATGATGTTCCACAGTGTCTAGCCATTTTTGGCTGGAGAGAAGAGAATGGACCAGATCAAGGCCACTCTGTAGAGAGAGAGGAACCAGACAGCCTAAGGAGCCAGCAGAGAGTACAAATCATAAAAGGATTGAAATTGATGAAACTTGGAAAACAAATCTTTGATATGTTTATATATACTATAGTCCGTTGTTGCTTTATGTAGGAACTACACAGCAGAAACCCGGGGAGGCTTTCCACGATGGTGGGTCCCAATAACTCAGAAAATCCGGAGTCCAAGGGCCTTTGGCTATGGCAGGCCCCAATGATATGAGAAGTCCATGGGTTCCAAGAGTTTTATTGTTCATGGTGTGTGATAGATGGTCTAGGTGCACCCCCCAGTTTAAGCGGGGACTGGGGGAGCTGGCTTAAATAGGGAGGGGGAAAAGAGGAGGGACTGGGAAAAGGAATAACTTAATTTAGCTACGCCTCTGGCCTGTAGGTAACTCATGAATATGGAAATTCTCGAGGCTGAACCTGTAGTCACGCCCTCTACCTGTAGGTGGAATGGTGCCAGCAAACCTCTCTGGGAGGGCTGCTTAGCAAAAGTATCTGCAAAGTGCAGGTTAATGGAGATGTAGACTTATGTCAGGAGTCTGGAATCGGGGGTGTGGCGAGATATGTGCCGTCCCTTCACAGGCAATGGTCACCTGTTGGGTCTCCAGCTATCTCAAATCCAGTGCTCTACCAGGGATCAAATCATCCTTTTCACAGTCCTACAGCCTTAACCATCTCATGAAGCCAGAGAGAGGCGATGAGAATGTTCAGACACAGGGGATAGCTGAGCACATGCATCTATGTAGCACTCAGTTGTTTATTTAGACAAATGATAGTTTCACATCTACCCTGTGTCAAACCCTCTGCTAAGTCCTAAGCATGCAGTGATGAAACACTACCCACAATCTTGACTTTAAGGCAGTGATCTTTTGGCTTAATACTCATTGTCCTAGTTAAGATTTCTATTGCTGTGACAAAACACTATGACCAAAAGGCAAATTGGGGAGGGAAGGGTTTACTCCGCTTACACTTCCAGATTGCTGTTCATCACCAAAGGAAGTCAGGTCAGGAACTCAGGCAGGTCATTATCCTGGAGTCAGAGGCTGATGCTTACTGGCTTGCTTCCCCTAGCTTGCAAAGCCTGTTTTCTTATAGAACATAGGACCACCAGCCCAGGGATAACACTACCCACCATGGGCTGGGTCCTCCCTCACTGATCACTAATTGAGAATATTCCTTATAGCTGGCCATCTCATAAAGCGTTTCCTCAACTGAGGCTCCTTCCTTCCTGATGACTCTAGCTTGTATCATGTTGACACACAAACCCAGTCAGCTCACTTACTGTTTGATTCTTCTGATATATCTAGGGATTTTAATGGGAATTCTGCTTGTATGCTTCTATCTTACTGTATGATATTTAGCAGTGTGTTTCTGTTCTTGCAGTGAACACTGAGCTTGCAAAACAAAGTAGGTGATGAGGATTTGCCATGGGTTCTACTTAGCCTCTGAAACATCTTAGTTCTCATTTCTACATGTAAGTAAGAAAAACAAACGGACAAAAGACAAAGTGTCACTGGGGAATGGACACCACCTTTATGATGTCTCTTTGGTGGCTGGTGCTTAAGTCTTTCAAGGATCAGTGTTTGATTCCCTGTACTCACATCAGGTAACTCACAGCTGCTGAGGGTTGGGAACCCTGCTCTCCCAGACAGCTTGAGCACTGCACCCATGTACACATACCACAAACACACATGCAGACACATACTTAAAAATAAATATTAGAAAAAATATGACCTTTGAGAAAACAATGCCATTTCCAGAAAATTAACATTAGAGAATAAATAAATATGCATAATAATGTTTGGACATTTGTAAGGGACTAGGAGTTGCCACTTTGTTGCAGGATGTGTGTCATTGGGTGCAGGCTTTGAGGTTTCAGAAGCCCAAGCCAGGCACAGGGTGTTCTCTTTCCTGCAGCCTGTGGATCTGGATGTAGAATTCTCATCTACTTCTCTAGCACCATGTCTGCCTGCATGCTGCCATGCTTCCAATCATGATGACAGTGGACTAAACCTCTGAATTATAAGCCAGCACTAATTAAATGCTTTCCTATATTAGGTTTGCTGCTGTCATGGTGTCTCAAGTAGAACAATGACTAAGACAGTATATGAAGGTGCACTGTACCGGTAGTAGTGAGATGGACAGAATCATTTCAATAGACTATATTGAATCTGACATATTGACTATAAAATACATTGACTATGTTGGATATAATGTAGTAAAGCATATGCTGCCTTATAAAATCAAAGTGTAGGATAATAAGGATGAAGATAAAATGACAGACTTTTATAAGCATCGGGCAGAGAAATACATGAAGGGTAATTTCAATTTAATAAAAAGAAATGTATCAACTTGAGCACAGTGTTATTTCATGAAGAGGGGATTTCAGACACTCTTCTGTTTTCTCCATTGATGTGTGTCTGTGTGTATGTGTGCATATGTGTGAGTGTGCATGTGTGTGTGGTGTGTATACACATACATATTATCTTTTAATTACAAATGTATGTAAATGCTCATTCATTAAGAACATAGCATGCTAATTCGAATTAAGGATACAAAGCAACATGGCCAAGTTTGTAACCTACAATGACAAAAAAAAAAAAAAATGAGTAAAAAATAAGCCATGATTGAATTAAGTGACATTGTTATACTAATATCTTTTTTCCATTTATTTTGAAGTTGTCATAACAAAAGTGAAAGAACGTTATTCCCAATGGAGTCTCGGATCCTTAGAAATTAAAGCCAGGAGCTTGTGAAAGGAGAGAGAACCGCTGGCCATGGTTAACTAGTCACTGTGTTCTCAGGTTCTCGTTTTTGTTTTCTGTTATTTGTTTATTTATGGCTCATTTTCATTTTTCCAATACCCTCTTTTAATTTACACGTGTTCAGACCCAGAAAAATGAAGGTGAACTGCTTGCCTGGTTCATGATTTCCTGCTGGTTCTCATATTGGGGCTGTGATAACACAGTCTTTTGATGTCTGTGAAATAGAAATGTCAAATTCCAACCTGTCAACCACCTAGAACCCTAAAGAGTGATACCAACACTCACAGGTTGTTCCGCCTGCATGCCTGTGCTTCGCAAGAACCAGAGTCCTGTTCAAAATTCATTGCATAAAACCATATGTTTAAGTTTAAATGCTCAGTAGAGGAAGGTATCATGCAAAACTCCTTTTCAAAACCATCATAAACTGAAAATTTTTTGCTATTTTTTTTTTTTTTTTACTGAGAGACTCTGGTTATTTTTCCATGGATAAAGAATATCTCAACTTTGTAATCACCCTTTTAAATCTACAATATGTCAAAGTATTAAGTCATGTGCAGAACAGCTGGAAGAATGTAATTACAGAAAATGAAAACTGTAAAGAATTCATTGGGGGTGGTTTATATGAATAAAGCCTCATGTCACTAATAAAATTGGAACCTGCAAATTTAAATGTATTGCCAGAAGAATTGTTGAAATTATGTTAAGCAAACACTGGCAAACATTTTAAATATCACTATTTAAATATTTTCCAGGACCCTTTCTCATGAATTCTATGATAGAAACCTCCTACAAATGTTTATTTAGACCCTGGTTTCTGAGACATCCTAAGGGCTGCTGGCATTTAATCACAAGTATGCCAAGAATGCCCTCAGAGACAAAATTTTTTCTGCAGACAGACCTCAAACTTTTACTAGTAGCTGAACATAATGGCAAATAAAACAGAATTTAATGAGAACCCTTTTTAAAAATATGTGGACTTACATATAAATGAATTCTTTTCTGTCTACTAACGTTTAAATTTAGGCTGTGATTTTCCTAATGTCATTTTTAACAAATATTTTCTAAAAGCAAATTTACTACAAATCTTTTAACAATTTGAACCATCAATATTCCTATCTCTTCTATACAAATTATTATCTGTGTACAGTAAAATTTATTTTAGATATTGTTTTACTACTTTGCTTTTATGCACCATTAAAAAAAATCTAGTTTTCATGTATTTTATAGGAATAATTTTTCATTGCTAATTGTGTGTGTGTTGTGTGTGTGTGAGAGAGAGAAAGAGGAGAGGGAGAGGGAGAGGGAGAGGGAGAGGGAGGGGGAGGGGGAGGGGAGGGAGAGGGGGAGGGGGAGAGGGAGAGACTAGCATGGGCTTTGACTCCTCCTCAAACCCACCTCCCGTGACACACTACCTCCAACAAGACCACACCTCCTAATCTTCCTTATCCTTGGAAAGTGTTCCACTCCCTGGTAACTAAGCATTCAAATATCTGAGTCTACAGGGAGGGAAAGGGGGCTCTCATTCAAACCACCTCATTCTACTCACTGGTCCCCATAAGCTTGTAGCGATATCATAATGTAAAAGGCATCCAGTCCACCTTCAAAAGTCCCCATAGTTTATCACAGTCTCAACACTCTAAAAGTCCAAAGGCTCTTCTGAGACTCATGGCAATCTCTTAACTATAATCCTCTGTAAAATCAAAATCAAAATGCAGGTAGCATACTTCTATCACACAACGGCACCGAATACACGTTTTGAAGCCCACCCAATGACACACTTCCTCCAACAAGGCCATGCCTTCTAATCCTTCCATACAGTTCCACTCCTTGGTGACTAAGTATTAAAATATATGAGCCTATGGGGGCTAATCTCATTCAAACCTCCACGACAAGTCTTATCTTAATTTGTTAAAATATGAGTGTCCTTAATATTTCTCCTAAAAACAGTAAAAACCTTGCAATGAAAGTTGGCCATGGCATTGGTTCTGTATGTGTTTGAATAATGTGTATATATTCTTGTGGGTGCAGGCACATATGATACTCACAATGTATGTGTCCCTGTGCATATTTGTAGGTCAGCTTTGGGTGATCTTCCCTATATGTCCACTTTGATATTTGAGACAAGGTCTCTAATGGGACTGGGGTCCACTAGGTAGGCTAGGCTGGCAGACAAGTGAATCCAAATGCTTCGCCTATCTGCTTCTCTCTGCCAGTGCTGGCATTGTAAGCACTCAGCACCAGGACTAGCTTCTTGTGTGGGTGCCAGCAATATAACCTGGATCTTCCCATGCACACAGCAAGCTTTACACAGTGAGCTGTCTCCCTGAACCCTGTGACACTCCCTTTAATTATGTTTTATGCTTTCTCGCTATCAGAAAACTGGGGTGTCTTTAATATATTTGTCTTTAATTTTTCATTTGCTGGGAACCGTGTGTGTGCCACAGTGCATTTAGGGGGTCAGATGTGGTAAGTGATTTCTTCTCCCACTTTGTGGGTTCTGAGGGTCAAACTCAGGTTCTCCGGTTTGGAAACAAGTACATTTATATGCTGAACCATCTCGCTGACCCGCTATCTGTTTTGAAGTTGTTTCTTAATTATAATTTTAACTTTGCCTACCCATAATGAAGCTCATCATGTTAACAAATGGTATAGAATCTTTAGAAAACTAAATATTAAATGACACAGTTTAAGAGTTAAAAAAAAATGTTGCTACAAATTAGGACTGAAACTTAAATTTTACAGAATCCCAAGGAATATTTATATGGTATGTTTCCAAGTAAAAGAAATAGAAGCTGAAGAATCGTGCTCATTTGGAAGCAGACACTTCTCCAGAAAATAAAATTTGTTCTTATTTTTATACACATATAATTAAAAACAGCTAAATAAGAAATGATGTCTTTAGGATTATGTTTTCCCCCACCGACTCAGGGGACTTTCTTTAGTAGAAATGATTTGGGTTGGTCATACAGCCTTTGTCTCCCATTAAGCCCCTGACCTCTAAGCAGAATGACAGTTAACCTTCACTGTCAACTTGGTTGGATTTAGGATCACCTGGGAGACACAGCTCCTGAGAGGACTAATGGAGGAGAAGGCATATGTTGATGTGGGTGGCATCATCCCGTGATCAAGGTCCTAACTGAATGCACTAAAAGAGGAGGAAGCTAGGTGACCTCTGCTTCCTGCCCAGGACCTTGCTAATCTATTGCCATGGCCACACCTACTCCAGATGGGCTACTACGCTCTGAGCTGTCAATCAAGACAAACACACTCCTTCATTTCAATTTGCTTTTGATCACAACCACAGAAAAAGTAACTAAAACAAATCAGGATAAAGACTTCCTTGGGCCAGATGACTCACACATGCCCATACACAAGTGTGGATATTTCATTTGTTTATTGATTGTTAAACTGTAGTGCTGGTCATCTGTCAAACTTAGGAAAGTCAAAGAGATGTAAAGTCTCAGCGTGTGTCAGGGAGCGTCTGTGCTGTATGGATCATGCTCACCAAAGTAGTGATTTTGCTGTTTTCCGTGTGTGTGTGTGTGTGTGTGTGTGTGTGTGTGTGTCCCCTACCTAGATTCCCATAATGTAGGTAGGAATCACAAGTCGTCACTTATGATGAGTGGGTACTTACTAAATCAATCACAAGCTTCCTTGATTCCCCAGGATCACTGAACATGACCCTTCGACATGGATGGGAAAACAGTGTTATGTTTGCTCATCATCATCCAGGGACTGGAAGAATCAAATCTTCCGTGTGGGTTCTCATTTCAGTAGCATGGGCTAGCATAAATTTGGCAAATGTATTTATTTCCAAAATACAGAAACTAGAGGGAAAGGTCTGTGAAGGCCCTGAGAATCTTCCTAGCAAAGATCATGAAGCTCTATTAAGAAGCAGGATAACAGGATCAGGGCAGGTTTACTGAAATGGTACGAGGGCCAATGTTCTGGGTCATTTATGCCTCAGGATACCAAGATGCACATGTAGCCAAGAAAGAGAGAGCAAACCCAGGGAAAAGGACCCTCCCATCTTTCTTGACATAGGACCTTGTGAACTGTAACCCACTCCTACACCTGCTATGGCTTTCTGATTGACATCTTCTGTAGTGGGTATCTTCCTGGAAGTAAATCTCAAACTGAAGTTCAATAATTAAATAGTTAAAGCCAGAGGTGATGAGATACCTATTAACACAGAAGAAAAGCCCAATAACTTCAAGTAGAAAGCAAAGTAGAGTTATGAACTTCATTAGGAGACCAGATTCCTAACACCAGATACACATTCAGAATAGTCCTGAAGCTACTCAGGAAAGTGCACTGTCACCTAAGATAGCACTGACATTTCATCTCTCAGGTGGACCCACAAAGCCACCCTGACCCTGCGCCTCCAAAGCAGAAAGACTTTGCTGTTACCAAATTCAAAACACCAGCACTTTTAAAGCATCAAATTGTTAATTTTAAAAGAAATATGTAAGTCAAGAAACCATGAAAAAGGACAGTCATAGGAAAAGAAAACAGCAGTGTCAGTTTCAGCCTGGGCAGGACAGAGTGTGCCACTTATCAGTCTATAATAACAATATCAATATTAAGAATGACAAAGACAGGCAAAATCACTCAGTGGTTAAAGAAGCTTGCTCCGAAGTGCGAAAACCAAGCTGAATACCTGGGATCCACATGGTGGAAGGCTGAAACCCTCTAGAAAGTTCTCCTTTGACTTATACACAACACACACATGCATATACATGAACACGCACACAGGTATGCATACATAAAATGAAAGAAAAAAATAACATCTCCAACTCTCCTCTGTGAAAATAAAGACACAGACATGTGACAGAAGTCACTCAGGGTCACACAGTAGTCTAGCCAGAATTTTAAGACAGATGACCACACAATACCTGATGCAGAAGAGTGCACGGGTCATCTAGCCTGCTGTCAGAACATGCCTATTCTTTTAAACAACTTCTGCTTCTCCCCCAAGTCTGTCTAATTATGACAGATCTTCCCAGAGTTCTGCCAATGAGGTCATGTGTGCTTTGGCTGACGCTAAAGTACTGAATTAAGCTCTGGGTAGCAGAGGTCTTCATGTTCTGTCACTAGGACAGCTCATCAGTTTTCTGAAAGATAAGCTTCTAGACCTTTCAAGCTGGAAGCCCAGCCTGAGGCAGGGCTCTGACAGAAACCAGCTCTCACACTGAAGAGGAATCAGCCTCCTTGTGGTCCACTGAGAATTTGGGTCCAGATGCCTTTGTACACCTGTCTGCATGTACTGCACCTGCTTCATCTAGAGGAACCTGAAGATTTCCTGATGACCCTCCTCATTGTTAGCAAAGGCCAATATGGCCCTCACAGCTCTTAGCTAGTACTGAGACGTACAACTGCCAACTCACTGTGCCTGGTGCACCCAGTCAGTTCTACTTCTCTCAGGCAGGGCTCCAAAACCCAGCCAACCCAAAGAACAAAAAGGAGGGGAGGGGGAGGAGAGTGGGGAGGAGGAGGAGGAGGAGAAGAGGAGAAGGAGAAGGAGAAGGAGAAGGAGAAGGAGAAGGAGAAGGAGAAGGAGAAGGAGAAGGAGAAGAAGGAGAAGGAGAAGAAAGGAGAAAAATGAAAGACACTACTGTCTTGATCCCATGAAGCACAATGACCAATTCTTCCCGAGGCCTTCTCTCCTTATCTCAGTAACTACCTGCAATCTGATGGGCTCAGCCTTTTCAGTTCCCATCCTTGGAACCTCTGCATCCAACAAGTGATGTGTTTGGAGCATTGAACCCCAGTGCAACTTCCTGGCCTAACTATCAGGCGCCTTTAGACCTTTGAGACACAGTTTAGCAAGTCAAGTTCCGATATTTTTGAGAAAAGCATTGTGTTTACTGCATAGAGGAAGTTAGTCGTGTCCCTAACCAGACAGTGACCCCAGATAAGTTATTTAATATTCTAAAATCTTGGTTCCCTCATTCTCAAAGGGAGAATGAGATCCCCATTCTTATCCAAACACATTACAAAGATTAAATAACTAAACTGTAGAAGGAGGCTACAAAATACAGATTTTAAGTATTGTGTTTTCTTCTCACCATGCTATCAATTCTGATCCTGGAAATGTCACTGGCTCCGATCTAACATCTGATGGTTACCACTTAGGACTCTTACCAGGTCATAGTACCACAGTCCGAACTCCTTAATGTACCCATTCAACTTTATAAAATATATTTGGTAAAACCTTCACTTTGCTATCTCCTCTTTGTCTCAAGTTCTTTGAAGTCCTTGACAACAGTAATGTTTCACAGGATGGATCTCAGTGTCTTCTCTATGAACTCGCTCCTCTCTTGACATGATTTATTTTATCAGCTCCAGTGTGTTTATACTGTAACACGTGACTCCACCCCACCGTTTATGACCACATGTCTCCTTTATCGTCCAACCACATTCTAGGCACAGACGCGGATGCCTCTGTTTTCCCTTGAACAGCTTTAGGGATTGGTGCTCTGTTTAGGAATTTTAATTGATACTTGGCAAGAAAGCAAACAAACACCTAAAATATTTTGACTGTTTTGTAGTTCTTATTTAAAAAAAAATCTGAATAACTCACACTGAAAATAAATATCTAAAGGCATGGCATAATGATCAAAACCCAACAAAGCCCTGAGTCCTTATTAAATAGTCAGTGGCTGAGCTGCAGGACTTAGGTTCTGTGAAAGGGGAAGGGTTGTCATTGCCTGAACTGACAGCTAAGCATACACAGTTTGTAAAAATTAGCTGACCTAAAAAAAGCGTGGGCCATTATCAACGACAGTAACAAATACCTCTCTAAAAACTTTCTTCAAAGACTTGAAATTTCAGTGTTTGGCGATAAGGATTTATTTCTTCAGTGTATCTGATAATAAAGATTGGGGTTGTGGGGGGGGCGGGAATGCATTGCAAATTCGTGTGGTCTCACCTCACAAGTCTTTTCCAGACTTAACTGGGGCTACGAACGGGAGCAACACAGAAGGCGCTGTCATGGGGAAGCCCTGTGCACACCAAACATCAAGCTCTGTTTTATATAAACTTCCTGCCGCACTCCTTCACCAGTCAGCCCACAAGCATCTCCTAAGACAAGGGAAGATTGTTTCCCAGAAACCAAGCTTTCAGCCAGCTTGTGAACCACTCTAGACCATTCAAAACAGGAAATCTGGAAAGGGTAAAAGTAAATTCCAGTTGTTTAGGCAAAGCAGCCACAAACCTGAGCAAATTCCACACTCCCTGTCCTGTGTCCATTCGGGTTTTCTTTGATGGTCTAAGCGCATGCGTGTTGTGAGTGGTCTTCGGGGTTTCTACCTTCTTCTCGCTGCCTCATCTTTACATCCTCGTTGTCACCCAAAGTTAATTGATTGAAAATTGGTCAAGGAACTTATTTTATAAAGATGACATCTATGTTTCAGTTTCATTTTGTTTCTTAGCAAGTCCACCTTTCAGATGCTGAAATTCAAAGAAACGTGCACCTCAGGAAATATAGCTTTTCAAAAACTAAAGTACAAGTGTCACGGCAGAACAAGGATGAGAATTTCTTGACAACCCGATCCTGGCCGTTTTTAAAATTAAAATGTAACTTTATTATATTTTAGAGCTGAAATTATTTTACATGCAAGTATTTTACAGTCAAGCAATGAAAATGGACAACAAATACAGTGTTGTATACCTAAGAAGGTTTGGAAGATGATAGGAAATCCCAAAATTGTGTAATTTCAGTAAAATGAAATAAGAAATTACAAAAGGCAAAGTTGATGTTCTCATTTGCATATATTTATCAGAATGACCATATTCTTATTTTTTAAACACACTAACAGTGTCCATTAACACTATATTAACATTGCCACACAATTTTAGTTTTTGTGTTGTTTTCTCAAATGTAAATTTAGAGTCTGTGAAGATTATTGAAATAATGGCTAACATGATTATTGTTCTACAATGTTCTAGGTGCTGGTTGTAAGAGAAATATATACATATGTATGTATGTATATGATATGTGTGTGTGTGTGTGTGAAGAGAAGACAGTCCATGCTGTGCTAACTGCTGCAATCTTTAGCGCAATCAATTTCAAAAACCTCATATTGCTTTTTGTTCCCTTATGAAGGACTCAGACTTAAATTATCATGTGATTCAGGATAATCTGATATCATGGAGCAAATGTTTCCAAGAAGCAAGCTGTATCATGGTCAGAATAGAGAAAGATCAGAGGCGAGTATCTGGAATCAGTCTGAAGACCGTAATTAGTGTAGATGTTTTAAGATAAAGCTTGTTTGGTCAAAAGAAAGATTAATGCCATCAAGATGGAATCACTTCCAGGACAGAGCCTGGTAATATCCAGGCCTTTGGAGAGGGCACGATCAATCAGTCTCTCAAAGGTGCCTGTGATTTGATTTTATAAGTTCATGTCGTGTTTGCTTTTATCGTTTGGGTGTGTTCAATGAGTCCTTGGTGGAAATATATACTCCGCCACTTAAAACTTCTGGAAGGGCTGTACTCAATAGCATGCGACTCTGCCACAGACAAACAAGGGGCAGACTAGGAAGAAACCTGACCTGGGTTGAGAGGGGCAGGGAGTCTCCTCTGAGGAAGAGAGCTAAAGTCTGGGGAGGGAAGAAGACTGTAAGGCAGCTGAGGGAGGAGCATGCTCCCATCCCCAACTCTATGAAGGCGTTCCTACAGAAAGACTCCTGTCCAGATGTGTGGTTGGTGAGCCACTGGACTTCTCTAGAAACAAGCACAAACCTTGTGGTTATCAGAAACTAGGAGGGTTTCGAGGATCAGGGTCCCTCCAAACTGACGTTCCCATTCAGTTATTCAGTGTTTCCTTTCTCAAAAGCAAACAAACACACAAAACCAGTAAGTGGAAGTAGGGTCAGCAGGGAGCCAAACGGTCAATAACTTCTTCCAACATTTGCCATTTATTTTGTTCTTCAAGGTTTTCATGGTAAACTTGTAGTCTCTGATATTAAAAAAGTTTTATATTTTAAGCCGTAAGTCTTATAGACGAGGGTTTCCACCTTAGAATGAATCGCCTTATTTCAATAAATTAAATGGGATGATAAATGGGATGCAGGAATCCACATTTTTGCTTAGTTTTGCTTTGTGATTGAGCATAGCGCTTCAGCCAGTAAGCTTTCAAACTTCTCTGCCACTGGTTAAAAAAAATGCTCTTCTCTTAAAAGTGTTGTTTTCTCCTGTATCTCCTGCTAATATGTGTTAACAGTATGGTTTAGAAGACTTGGGAAATGACCATGGAATCATATGTCCTGTGGTGGTTCTGGCCACTCCCCATTCTTCTGGCTGCTCACTTCCCTTCTTCCCCCTTCCTCCTCCCCTCCCTCCTCCCAGTCCGTGGCTTTTCTCTTCTGCCCATGTTACGCTTACTCGGAACCTTGGACATTGTTCAAATCCACTTTCTCTCCTTATCGCGACAACAGGGAAATATAAAAGCAAAACACAGCTTTCTCTAGCTAAAGATGATTGGGTTGGCTTAATGGAGCAGTAGGGTCTATGCGTATACTCCTCTCCCCAACTCAAAAGCAGGAATAACCATGAAGCAGGGGGCATTGATTTTATCTGTATCTATATATGTATAATACTGGGAGCCTGTCCAGAACCAGTTCTCTCTGGAAGGCAGCAATGGATGCCTTGGTGGTTTTCAGGGGAGAAACTTGGTTTAGTGAAGGTAAAAGTTGCTTACTTTTGGCAATATTTACCTTTCTTAACTCTTTGCTATTCTAAGACCAAAAGTCTTTGGCTTCTGGTAATTAACTCCTGCTGCTCAGCAGCAGGGGAGTTAAGTAGAGAAGTTGATTACTCTGGCTCTTTGTTCTTTTCTCACAGGCCTCTCACTGATTTGGGTAAGAGGCTCAGAGTTCATTAATTCCTTATGAAGCAAAGAAAATGGAAGAGAAAGTCATACGTGCAGAAAGGAAATCTTTTGCCCCGGCTATACACACAGACATACACATCCTCATACATTCATACAAACACATGCATTCTGGTCAGGCTCAACTACCTGTTTCATCAACTCCAAAAGTGTTCATGCATACTTACATACTTATACATATACCTACACATATATGAATAGACAGACAGACATATACATTTGGTGGATAGGACTGAGCCCCACAAGCCACACTTTATTCCTTCTATCTGGCCTTCTTATACCTTCTTAGGCAAAAGTTTCTTTAAAAATTACCTCATAGAGAAAATGTTACGCAAAATGGGAGTTATAGAAGAATGCTGATATTAAGTTCAAGGTAATGTTTTCTTCTATAAGCTCATTAGAAGTTTAAAGCAACAGTTTCACACAGCCTTGCTTTATCATAGTACACACCTGTGGCTTCATCCTTGAATCTGACCTAGAAAGAATGTTTTTCCTTGATCACAATTTGTCCCAAGCCTGCTCTCTAATCCTAGTGCAATTAGCCCATGGCACATGAAAGTTTACAGAGAGAACAAGAACTACTTGTATAAATTTAGGAATTCTGTAAAATCATTATCAGGGATTATAAAATCATCAATTTGTCTACACAGCATTACTACATGATAGAACATTATTGATCTGCAGAAAATCTGCCCAATAGAGAGGGCTAATGACTAGGAATCGTTAGGCTATGTAGTAGTGACAGGAAAAGCATAGCAGTAGCAAGACACAATCCCGAAATAAAAACCTGCAATTCAGTACTTACCCACTACATTCGTTCAAAGCAGAGGGCCATCTCCAGAAACCTTCCTTGCAAGCCTTCACCTTTTCTCCATGGCTCCTGACAGTACAGAGAAATGCTAATGAGTAGAGATGCACACAACACCTAGCTATGTTTTTGTTCTGTTTCTTAGAATGCTGATGTGCTTGTAAACGAGAATTATCATAGTCTGGTGATAGAAATCTTACTGCAGTTATCAAAATTCCCTGGAGAAGTTCTGAAACTCAGAAAGCCCTTTAGAGCAGTCTTCCTGAGATCTATGGGACTCAGTCCAGAGAAGTATGTTTATTGCTAATGCATACCCTAGAGAAATTTAAAATACTACTGTGCTCTCTAGCACTGCATCAGTTATACACCCAAAATGGAGGTTTTTGTTCAACAGTATGAGATACATAAATAAATTAGCTTTATAGGATCATGAGTGAATTAAATAGCAATCTGTCAGTCTACTAATCACATGCAAACATGCTCTATATACATGCATGTGCTAGTTCTTTTTAGGGGGTATTTTGAAAGTTGCTAGGTTTACTCTGGAATGATGACAGATATGAATTATGGTGCACAAATCAGCGTGTGTGTATATGTGTGTGTACATACATGTGTGTGCAAGTACATATTTGCAAATATGTGTTTATGTATGTGTAATTATGCAAGTGTGTGTACATGTGTGTTCATGTGCATGTTTGTGTGTATGCATGTGAAGTGTGCAAGTTTATGTGTACACATGTATGTGCATGTGCATGTTTATGTGTATATGCGTGTGTGAGTGTGCAAGTGTCTGTGTGTGTGTGTGCGTGAATGTTGCTGTATACTCACCAAGACAACCAGTTCCGGCTCTTCAGTTAGTGGATATCAATTATTTCACTGTACCTTTTAAAGATTTCTTTAGAAACAATAACCGTCACACAGCTAGTTATTGACTAGCATGGCAAAATCGTTTTCAAATAGGTAATATGGGACACTTCCTTGCTCTACCTGCTAAAATGTTTTTATGTTTTGAGAAAAAGTTATTCAGCATATAAAATTGCTTTAAACCTTTGGCAATATGCAGGATTATACATGTCTAAATAAACTCATAATAATAATTCATTGCGGATCCAGAGTATCTACAAAGTCATAAATGCTATGAGGATTCTAAGATTTATTTTTCTGTGAAGAATTAATATGAAAATATTTGTCGATTTTCAACAACAGCGCTGAGGTGGATTCAGCACTGGCAAAGCCGAATGCAAGATACATTTGTACAACCTCCCGTTATATTGTGATTCCTTTCCTATCATCAGAGAAAAATACAGAAGAAAAATGTTTCCAACGATTTAGGTTGGTTTAATCACATTGAAGCTTCTGGCAGTGGTGAAAAAGACCTGCTTTAGAGCATGGTTTTTCCCACCAGGGAAGTGAAAATTCCACACAGCACCAAGAGGCCACAGCCTGGACTGGAGAGAAGGGAGAGACAAGCTTTGCAGCCCCTCCTGCTTCTGACCCTTAGCCTCTCACTGCAACTTGCTCTTGTCGATTTAGAACCTTCAGCTTCTAGTTACCGCCTCCTCATCTTCTATTTCTCTTCTCGACCACACTAGTAACTTTGTTACTAGTTCTGAATTGGGCTTTCTTCATTAAATTTCTCTTCTCGACCATCTCATCTTCTATTCCTCCGTCAACTATAACTTGTTATAGTTCTAATGGGCTTTCTCATTAAATTCTTCTCGACCACACTAGTCACTCGTACTATTCTGAATTGCTTTCTTCATTACATCTGTTGAAAAAGCATGTGCCAGTATGCTCTAGTTTTCCAGGGCAGAGATCCATGTAGCCATATCTTATGTGTGAATAACACTGACCTGAGTCAGGGGAGGATTCCTGTATCGGTTTTCCCATGGCCGCTGTAACAAACCACTGCAGATGTTGTGACTTCTCCCGGTTATTTATTACTGTGTAGTTCTAGAGGCCAAAAGGCCCAGACAAGCTTCAGTAAGTTAGCAAGTAGACATTAGCAGGTTTTTCTTCATCTCAGAGGGCCCAGGGAGGTATTCAATTCCAGCAGCTACCTAGTGTTGCAGTTAGTGAACTGAATGGTATCTCTAGCATCTCTCTGACCTTAGTTTCTATCACCATATGTCCTTGATTGATCTTTCTGCCTCTTGCACTTACATTATCCCTCAAGGTTTCATACGTATCTTCATGTCTGTTTGTCTTATGAGATGTATTTTTGTCCAGGTACTGAAGAAAAACAGGGACATTTGGTAAGTTATTATCTGACCTGTTTCTCTTGGCTTGCAGTCATTGGTAAGAACAACAGTAAGAAAAGATTGTGAGTTTGGGGAGACAGTCTACCTTTGATGTATTGAGCAGATTCTATTAGAAACCCTAAGGAGACACTGTCATCTCTAGATGAAGGCATAAATGCAGTTGTCATCTTCTTGGTGACAGTCATCACGATCTTAGTTGACAGCTAATAAACTCTCTAGGAACAGCCTCCAAGATGCCCAAGATTTAGCAGAGTTCACTTTTGCTAGAGGCAAGTATTTGACTTCATGACAAAAAATGAAATACATAATGTCTTTACATTATATAAGTAGCATAACGCACTTCATAGACTTATATCCCTTAGGACACAAGGAAATATTTCTCTTGTAGAGTTAAGTTACTAATATACAATATATACGTGGAGGTATTTGAAAAATATCCATTTTAGAAATTATCTAAACAAATTAAATATCAGGCGAGACAGCGTAATGACTAATTGTATTCATTCACTCTTTTTTACCATTTAAAAAGCTTTACTGCATTTGCTGATTATAAACACGTATTCAAAGTATTCAAAGCACTTCCAAATATCAATGAAATCCCATTTAATATTCAGTTTTTCATTTCATTTGGAAGCACTAAAGTTGAACTCTTTTAACTGTAGGGTCCTAATATTGACAGGGAATAGAATCTAAATAAATAAATCTAAAGTAAGAGCCTGAATGTCTTTTCCGAATTTAAACTGAGAGTCACCTCCATTCCTCCCCTTCTTCCTCTTCTACCTCTAAATGTTTTCCAAGCATAATTGAATCCAGTTCTTTCAGGAAACAGATGTGTTAGGTGTGAGTAGATTGGTAAGCCGATCCTCTGTGGCGAGTGGGGGGTCTCATTCCTCCAGACAGACCTGTGACTAACTAAAGGGCAACCACGCATGCAGGAGCTAAGGCTTTTGTTGTCATAGAAACATTTTCATAATTGGATTATTTTATCTACCAATCTGATTGATTATTTCCAGAAAACCTAAGTATTGCCTCCTTTTTCTTAATGGAATATTGCAGTGATGTGATTATTATTCTGAAGCTAATAACTGAGAGGGTCTAAGCTAATAAATTAAAGTCACCAAACCATTTAATCATGTCATTTGAGTGGAAGTTGTTAAAATTGAAAGTGAGTACCAAGCTCAAGGACGGGAGATCTTCTGTCTCTTCTGCACCAGCCACCCCCCTTTGCCTTCAGCCCCAGCACTCCCCCTTGGTCCTCCCAACCTGTGCAGGAGGCTCTTGAGTTATGCTGAAGCTATTGTCTCCCATGAAAGTCTATCGTACTGTTGTTCAGCTCCATACCTTCACTTTTTAAAAAGATTTTTTAAATTTACTGTGATTTCATTATAGCATTCTCATATATGTTTATAATATATTTAATTAGATTTCAAGGGTTTTTTTTTTGGTAATTTCATGCACACATCCACAGAATTTATCTTTCTCTTCTTGCCCTACTTTTGATCCCCCTTTTATCCATTAAAATCTAATTACAGTTAACACTGTGAGCATGAGTGTGTGGAGGAGGGTCCTTTTCTGGAACATGGGCAACCATCAGTGGCTGCACCATAACATGAGTACCTCCCCCTCATTAGCTATGCATAGTTCCTCAGTGAGGGGTGGGACCTCATGATATACCAGCCTGGTCCTGTCCAGAAGACACTGATCACAGCACCTCTCCCCAGACTCTGGCTTCTGTGTTTCCCTTCTGCCATCTCCCCTTCCTCACAGGTCCATCCTCTGTCACTTACACTAATAGTTCTAATAGTGTGTCACTTCCTACACACACTTCAGGATTAACTCCACAGTGACATGACATGAGTCTTGACCCTTATGCAGAGAGTTGCCTGATTTCCCACATACTCAAATGTGATAAACAAACACCCATTGTCTTCTTAAAGTATCCTGACTACCAAAGACAACTAAAAATACCTCCAAAATTTCTAGAAAAGTTTGGAAATTGTGTGCCTTTGTTTCAAGGGAATTGGCATATAGTTGAAAAGTGCCTTTAAAGCAATTGGAGAAATCTACTAACAAAGATTAGAAAGAATATCAATTTCTAAGTAGAAAATAAACCTTCTCAGCATCTGTGCAGTACCGGGGATCTACCCTTCTACAGGGAGTACATAGATTGTGCCTACAATGGCTGCCCTGATGCTTCTGTGTTCCTACTCGCTGGTTTGAATAATGCCACAATTTATAAACTCAGCTCCATCCATAGTGATTGTCTTTCTACTTTCTACTTTCTTTCACCATCCTAGAAAATAAAAATGAAAGATAGAATCTGATGACCTTCAAACAATTTCTGGAGCAGAGATCCTGAAGTGAGAGCATTATTTTAAATTTAGTACATGTGTCAATTATCTTCATCACATACATTACATACGTGTGCTAGAAATACATACATTACATACATTTGCTAGACATAGTGCGTATCATCTACTGGTAGAGACACATCATCCCTAAACTTGTCAACGCAAATGAACTTTTATTATATTGTAATTTCTATAATGCAAGAATCCAGTGGTGTGGAGAGAGAGAGAAAGAGAGAGAGAGGAGAGAGAGAGAGAGAGAGAGAGAGGAGAGAGAGAGAGAGAGAGAGAGAGAGATGGCTAAATGCATTAGCTGAATTTTTCAAGGCCAATCTAGTACAGCACACACAGTACTTTTATAAATAGAATTTAAAAAAAAAAATCTGAGACTATGTATTGTTCAACGTGATAGAGACCAGAGATATAGGCAGGGAGCTTTATTTCAATTCTAGAACAGTCTACCAGTTAGTAGTTCTCCAGAGAGGAAGCAGGAGAGAAAAGACGAGCGCAGGCATTAGAACCACTCGTGCATGCCAGAGCATTCATAAATGCACTAAAGAAGTGAGTTAACAGCGTGTACATCCATGAAGACGGCACAGTCTCTGTCTATCTCAGGGAGATACAAATGCTGCTAGAAAAATGAATATGTTTAAGTAGTCACTCAAATGTTAAAACGTGACACATAAGCAGAGGTGGTATTAGAATCGAGGCAATAATAAAATCTGCAGCAGTATCTGATGTTGTCTGGACAAACTTGGGCTGAGAAATGCAGATAACAGGCATCTGAGGACAGATCTGGTTACTTCTTGAACAGTCTTGTGGCGTTTATATCTATAGCTCAAAAGGCCAGAAAACACTTTAAGGATTTATAGCCGGTGCCACAAAGTGAGCATTTGGTAACACATCCATCCTAGGAGGTTGCTACTGTAGAATGAGGTTATTCACAATCATATAGCTCAGCTCGGGGAGAGAAATTCTGCATGTATAGATTGGCTGTCAGAGTGAAAGTAAGGTGTTTTTCCAAAGGAGAGTTTAAACAAATGAATGCATCGTGGGACAGGCCAGCCATGTGGGAAACTTAGTGAAGGACGCTAAGTCAGGGTGAGAGGGGATAGCCTGTGAGTCGTGACACATGGCACAAGACACCTGTGTTTGGGAGCCCAGCTCACAGAGAGGGGGGACTCTACGAGAGAGCATGTCTTCACGAGGAGTAGTAGTGTTTGTGTGAGAAGCAAGTACAGTAGGTTGTATGTTTGTAACTTCAAGAAGAGGGGCTCAGGATGTAGCCTAGAATATTTTAGAGTATATCTGTACCAGATAAGTAAGTCTCATCAATATGGTGAATGCTGAAGGGCCAGAACATATTGCAACACATAATTTAGCTGTTTCTTTCCATGAGTCGATTTTAAACAGAAAGTAAAAAAAAAAAAAAAAAAAAAAAAAATCAAAACTAGGCTATCTAATTTCTCTATTTATAGTTAAGGGAAAAACAAATGATAATGTCACATGAGGGGGTTATGCGACTTAAGTATCTACGTGTTCAGAGTAAAGTGCATAGTAGGACCATGGTAATGGTCATAGGTGAAATGTCACCAGTATTTTTTTATGTATTTGTTTATCTTGCCTTGGAAAGTTTCAAGGATTTTACTTCAAGATAATGAGGATCAGCTATGTTGTGAGCAAGACGCCTGACAGGAAGCTTGCCAGCTTTCTCCCACTACTGATCCTAAATCTGTTTCGGTCTAGGTGGCACAGCATGTTCTGCTGTTTCCAGGGAGAGAGTTATGGTTTCTCAAAAGTCGTTGCTTCTGGTCCTTATCTGTCTTCCGAGTGCTGGATTGTCTTAGTTACTTCTCTATTGCTGCAAAGAGACTGCTGTGACCAAGGAAACTTAAAGAACAGTTTATTGGGGTTTTACAGTTCCAGGAGGTGAGTTCCTGATCACCATCTTCATCTTGGGGAACAAGGCAACATGTAGGTAAGCATGCATGATGCCGGAGTAGTAGCCGGGCGCAAGAGGCACAGAAAGAGTTAACTAGGAGTCACCTGAGCTTTTGAAGCCTCAAAACTGACCCCCAAGTGACACGCCTCTATCAAGGCCACACCTCCTAATCCTTCTCAGACAGTTCCACCAACTGAGGACTAAGAGTCTATGGGGGCCATTCTTACACAACCCCTCACGCAGATGCTTCTATGTGTTTGTAAATCCTAACTTATTCGCTGTCATCTTTTGAGCAATGACTGTATTCTCCTAATGCATGAATTATGGTCCCTGTAGAGAATAAAGTAAAGCAGTTTTTATTTGCAAACTCTGGGTGCACAGTACTAGCAAATTAAACTGATGCAGTCCGTCTGTGCACGTTTGTAATAAAATTGAACATCCTCGTTTATCGAGGAGACAGTTTAAAAATCTTGTAGAACTGTTTCATAGAAAAGGTTTTTAAAACAGTTGCTACTCTTAGGAAAACTTTGTTGTAGAAACTGCCAGTGTTTCTTGACTACTACTTTTCTGTTTTTCATTTGTTTATTTGTTTTTTTTTTTAAATATAATCCCCAAACTTATCATTTGGATTTTTATTTGGTGTAGCTGAAGTTATGAAACACTTACTTCTGCGACAATCCAATGTAGAGCCAGACCAATTTAAATTTTAAAAATAAATTACTAATTAATTACTTGAGTTTTGTTGTGATAAGGTTGAAACCTAAGACCTGTACTTACTAGGCAAGTGTTAAACCAATGATCTATATCCCAAGGCATAAAAAAATAACTTACTGCCATGGCTTGGATATTTATGATTTCTGCTTCTGAGAATTGACTTAAAAATACATACATACATACCTCTATGCATACAGAACTATGATTTTATCAAAAAAATATGGCTAAAACTGAGAGTTAAATTTTAAAGAACTCACTTATGTCTTGAAGAGTAAAGAGAGTGTTCAGGTTGTCTGGCTGTGATTGCATCTGTTGCCTTGTCTTCTCCATTGGCTGTTCTGACTGGTGACATCTTGTTGCCATGTACTATATTTTTGAAGCTGCATCCTGCCCCTAGTCGCTGCCTCGCGTAGTCAAACAGGCACCATCACTGTGTGTCCCCACAGGAGCTTGCTGGAGGATGCCCACAGCCATGTTCAAGTCCCCAAAGCCCTAGACACATTCAAATAAAACACTGCATATGGCAATGTGTCCTATAAATGCAATGAAACAGAATAGAACAATGTGAATAAAAATGTTAAAATAACTATTTCCGACTGATCTGTGCTGAGAGAGGGAAATTGGTTTTCTTCAACTGGGTACGTCAGCATCCCCTAGGGAAGGACCCTGTGCCTGGGAACAGTTATCAACACAAAATGGCCCCATATTTTGCTTGTATTCTCTGTATTTTGTTTCCTTGTAATCTTTGTGTGCCTTTATTTTGAGATACAGAGAGAAAGACTATAAAATGGGATGGATCTGGGAGGAACTGGGGGGGGGGAGGGAAAAATATGATCAAATATTTATATAAAATTTTAAAAATAATAAAATGAAATGAAAACAAATAAAAACCTAATTCACTCAGAGTGATGTTGGAATAATTATCCAAGGAAAATTCAAAGTAACTGGATGAAGATCTGATGGGAAAGAATAAGAGAAGTCTGACCGTTAATTCACACATAAATAAGGAATCTGCACACTTACATATGGAAATCTGCCTTTTCATGTAACAGGAGGAATGGGGCTGGCAAGTTTAATTTCATAATGATAGTAATTTCCAATAAGATACACGGGCTTACATTTGACAACTGTCCAACGTTTACAAAAAAAAAAAAAAAAAAAAAAAAATGAGGACAAATGAAACTGACCAGAGTAAACGAAGAAGCAGCACTTGCTTGATAGGAAGTTCAAGATGACAGAAATGTTAACTTATTATATCGACTCTATATGTACCACTTAAATCGAAGTCCACGTCTCACTCTTGTTGTGAGTGTCAGAGAAGACCTGTGAATTTTAAATGAGGAAATGAGCATTTGAATCTCAGCGAGAGAATGAAAAGTTGGTAGACTCAATTGGTTCACCTGGCAATTATTGTGGAAATAGGATGAAAGCAAATTCTCCAGTTTACTGTTAACTCGGAACTTTCTCCAAAATTTAGAAGAGATAGAGACTGCTTCTAGCAATGAGTGTGAATTAACTCAGAAGGTTGTGCCCCGAGCAGGGAATCTGGCTGCATAAAACATTTCATTCCATGGGTAGCAAAATGATGATCTCGTGTAGTTCTGTCGGTGATGGTAGTGGTGATGAGAGTGGTGTGTGTGTGTGTCTACATTCATGTGGCAGCTTAATGTCAACCTCAGGTTTTGTTCTTCACAGGATGATATACCATGTTTAGTTGAGTAAGGGTCTTGATTTTTACCTAAAACTACCCAATTTGACTAAGCTGTTCATCTGTCTAATAAAACCCAGTGATCTGCCCATCTCTCCATCCTTAGTAAGGTTTACAATCAGAAGCCATCATGCTTGGCTTTTCTTTTTTTTAATGTGAGTTCTAGGGATCAAACTCAAGTCTTCAGTGTTTACACAGCAAGCACTTTACCAACTGAGTTTTCTCTCCAGCCCTGAATATGTCTGCAAAATAAACAATTGTTTTTCAAGTAAGAGAACTGGACTCCCTTTCTGCACAGCACAGTGGAGCCTTTCTCTCTTTCTTTGGCCTCCTTGGTTGGAATGATCATATGTATTAGCCACTTAGTTTAGTCCAGGGCAGCTGCAAACAGCTCAGCTCTTCATGATAACAGGTCATTTTGTAACAAGTATCTATGAAACCGAGACATCTGTTCTCACTTAAGACTCTAGAGTCTGAGTGCTATCTCCTCCACATTCATCCTTCAAAGAAACAGCTCCCAAGGCCTTGGAAAAGACATTTCTTGGTATAAACTTGACAAAAATTGAGTTGGATTTGCAAAGCCCATTTATCCTTTAAAGATATCAATGAGACTTACATTTCAAAGAGAGAAGAGGCTATGCAAGTTAGCTGAGGTAGGTCCTTAGAGAAAAAGGATAGAGAAGCAACCATCATATTCACACTCAATGGGGGGAGGGGGAGATTGAGCCTCTTTTTTAAAAAAAAATGTGTTTATCTTTACAAATTGAATTGTATAATTCAGCTACAAAGTTAATTGGGAAATCAGGGTGGTTTTCCAAAGTAACACAGGAGACATTGTCCAAAGACTTAACTGACCAAGTCGTTAAATTGTATCTCTTTCTAAGCACACACTGGGTAACAGTCATCTCTCTTGATGGATAGTTACTTGGTCAGAAAACGTCAATTCGTTAACCTACTGATTCCCTAAAGGGAATTTAAGTTTTGAGATAGCTACCATTACATTATTTTAATCCCACAGTGACCATCACACAGTGACCATCACAGTGACTACCACATAGTGACCACCATACACTGGCCATCACAGTGGCCATCACACAATGACCACCACACAGTAACCGTAACACAAGAACCATTGCACAGCGACCATAGCACAGTGACCACAACACTGTGGCCATCACGTAGTGGCTACCATAGCCTTTTAACAAGTAAGAGCAATATAAATGTGTTCAGATAGTTTCATCATATCTGAATAATTAATATTGTTTATATAACTTAGTCCATGTGCCAACAATAAAATAGTCCTACTGTTACTATAATAAAATATTTCATTGATATTTGAAATAGTTCATTTCACTTCAAATCATTTAAGAATTATTTTATTTTCCACTTATCCTTTATCAATTTTAGGACATTTTTGCTTTTTCAGAATGGTTTTTGAATTTACTAATTCCCCTAAAGGCTCTTACAATATGGAATAGGTATAAAGTTGGTGTAAACATTTTGGGGTAGAATGATGTTAGCACATTTTGTGCTTTTTGGGGGCTCATATTATTAATTTCAATGACATCATAATTTGCCCTTCCTCCAGATGGGGGAACATCTGAGCAAAGTGGAACCTGGGCCCTGGAGGATATGAGGGCGAAACAGGGCCCTGGGTTCAGGTTCTCAGAACTCCTTATGTCTCCTACAAGAAACAGTTTAGGTAAATCTGTCAACTGAACATGGAACTTCTCTACTAGACTAACCTTTCAGATGGTCATCTCAAAGGAAAGGACTGAGAGACAGTAAAACCAGCAAGTGCAGCAGAGATAGGGAGGGAGACAGGGAAAGAGGGATGGAAGGAAGAAGGAAAAATAGGAAGGAGGGAGAAAATGAATATGGGGAATCCATTTGGAATAAGTTCAAAGCATGAAAAAAAGAGAGAGGAGAGAGGAAAGAGAAGGACAAGTCTAGAAAAAAAATTGCTACATTTTTCTTTAACCAAATTATTGGACCCAGCATTCAATATTAAAATAGCATTGTGGAAGTGCTAAATATATATCTATGTAAGCATTTGAAACAATTTTCACCGTGAAAAGTTTTAATGGATATAATTATAACAAGAAGTTGCTCTAGTAATTTTGAGTACATACTATTTTATAAATAGAATATTAAATATTTCCATATAACAAAATTCCCATTAAGAAATCGAAAGTTGAATGAAAAGCTGAAGAAAAGACATGCATGGTAGTCTTTTATCTTATGTATATTTCCATGTATAAGCATTTGCCTGCATATTGTATCTGGACCACATGAGTGCAGTGCTCGCTCACAGGGTCCAGAGGAGGACTTCAGGTCCTTTAGAACTGGAGTCACAAATGGTTGCAAAGTCTCCTAATCTGGGTGCTGGGATTTAAACCTAGGTCCTCTGCAAGAGCAGAAAGTGCGCTTAACCACTGAGCCATCTCTGCAGCCCTGTGTTTATGTTCTTTATATTTCTCAATGTGTGGTCAGTGTGGAGCATAAGGAGTCTCGGATAGAAACATTGTTTAATGTATGAAGAGAGACCCATAAAAGAAGACAATGGGTGAGGGTTACAGTGTTGCCCATTAAACAACCTCGCACACACTAACAGGAGTTCATAACTATTATACTACTTTGTTTTAAAGCATATCTGATGTAAAATGTTGCAGTGGTTACTTAGGAGGATGGAGGAATTTCCTTTAACCATTTTGTTCATTATTTATTACTTGATTACAACACATGCTCAGGCAAGGGGTGGGCTTTAAAACGCAGAAATGTTTCTCCCACTGAAGGGCAAGTTGAACATTCATATTACCTCATTCTTTAATTACTATGCAAGACATGGAATTATAATTAAGTGCTTAATCACCATCAGTCATAAAGTGTATTCATTCAGGAAACTTTGGCTAAATATATTCATACCTAAGGAATAAATGTATTTTATTCAGAAGTTAAAGGCTGCTTTTCAATTTGGCAGAAGATAAAAACTGGATTATTCTTTCATTACATTGTGTTTCCCCATGCCTGCCTATGGCAAGAAGACTAATATTAACCTATTTGCCAAGTTCAGTTTGAGTTTTTGAAACTGTAATGTAGTTTTTATCAAGTAGATTCCATGTGAGATTCTTACATATTTTCCTGATGTGAAAAATGACTCCCCTAACCCTAGAGCTGAGGAGTCTGTTTTTATCTTATCATATTTTTTAGCATAAGAAATAAAGTTCCTGCTGGTTCACAGAATATAAGCACCACTGCACCATTGCACTGTGTCCCACTTTGAGATGAGTCTCTCATACAAGGACACTCTGATGATGGTGCTGGGAAGGGCCCCACAAAGCAGCCGTCCCTTAATGGAAAGATCTCTATTTTGGACCTGATTGTGTTGTGACTATTCAAATTAAATTTAAAAGCAGAACCTCAGTGCTGGAAAGTTCTTTGGAAGGAGAGGAGCAAATATGTGTATGTGTGTGTGTCTGTCTGTCTATGTATGATTGTGTGTGTGCATGTCCCTGTGTATGTATGTATATGTGTGTATGTGTGCTTGTTTGTCTGTGTCTGTGTATGTGTCTATGTGTCTGTATATCTGTGTGATTGTCTATGTATGTATGTCTGTGTCTATGTTTACCACACTCGTGTGTGTGTGTGTGTATGTGTGTGTGTGTTTAGTTAGGAATAGAGTTATTTAAGTAGCCTCATGGCAATAGTAAAGTAGTTTCATAAAGCCCAAAATACCAGAAAAGGCACAGCACACTTAGACTTCGGCCTCTGTATCCACTGACATTGAGAATAAAGAAATTAGAGGAGTTACAGCTGAATCGGACTCTGGAAGTCATGCAGACCTCTCAGGGTCTCCCATGGCTCTATAGTTGCTGTCTGCAAATACTCTTGAAGCAACAACTGAATGAACAATTGTTTTCTGGGCTAAAACAGCCTCATTTGGGGTGACTGTGGTATGCATGTCATTCACAGTGAATGATGTAAGAAACTAACCCAGCAGTTGTGACTTGCTGCGAGGGCCAAACAAAGCAATTTACAACTACAATCCTCTGTGAAAGAAACCCAGAGTAGTGGAAAAGAGAATCTATATACAGCCCCAGAGTCCAGCAGTGATGGCACTGTGGCAGCAACAACAAATCAATATTGTAATAGGTGGTGAGTGGGTGTCCAGGCATCCTGGACATCAAAGCAGAGATGCCTTTTTCAATTGAGCAATTTTTTAAAGTACCACCAACAACACATTTTTTCTATTAGATGAAAGTGCTGGTACAAACGGATTCTCAGAAGTTGAGGCATGGCAGTACAACGAGACAGTTGTTGTGACATGTTCAGCATGGTGCCTGGTGACAACAAATGCTCAGGAAGTTTTAGCTCTCATTGTCATTGTCAGAGAGAAAATCAGGGTTCAGAGTGGACGTCTGTTCCAGTAACTTGGTCCCATGACTCTTTGGCTGGGGTTGTGGACTGAATATACTGGCCATCTGACAAGTGCTGGATTTTCAAAATCAAAACCAGGCCACATTATTGGCTACTTATTCTTGTCAGTGGACAGGCTTGTAGATAAGCTTTTCCCAGATTCCAGACACTCTTCACTGTGGCCCAGTGAATGCCACCACATCCGCTCCCAACAGGCATTCCCTGCTTTTGTAGAACTTCCTGCATTTGTTAAAAGATGTGTTTTACTGTTTCTAATTATGTGTAGGTTTTTGGGGGAGAGTGTGTCTGTATGTGACTGTGTGTGTGTGTCTGCATATGGCTATGTGTGGCTTGTGTGTATGTGTGTGTGTGCATGTGTCTGTTGTGTGTGTATGTCTGCATGTGGCTGTGTATGTGTGTATGTGTGTGTGTGTGTGTGTGTGCGCATTTGGCTTTGTGTCTGCATGTAGCTGAGTGTGTAAATCTGCATGGGGTTGTGTGTGTGCGTGTGTGTGTGTGTACATGTGTCTGTGTGTGTGTCTGCATGTGGCTGTGTATGGCTGTGTGTGTATGTGTGTGTGCATGTGGCTGTGTGTATGCATGTCTGTATGTGGCTGTGTATGTGTGTGTGTGCATTTGGCTTTGTGTCTGCATGTAGCTGAGTGTGTATATCTGCATAGGGCTGTGTGTGTGTGTGTGTGTGTGTGTGTGTTTATGCCCAGTAAGGCCAGGTACAGATACATATGACTGAAGTTACAGATGTTTGTGAGCCCCTGTGCCTGACATTGGTTCTGAGGACTGAACTTGGGTCCTCAGGGAGAGCAGCACATGCTTCTGACTGCTGATCTGTCTCTTCAGCCCCCATTTGCATTCTTTCCCTTCTCTAAGCTGTTCTGTATGCCTGAGATAGCTTCATTCCAGCACTCGGAGTTATGGATGCCGCTTTATTCCCTGGGGCAGTAGTTTCTTAAGGACACTTCATTGTATAGTATGTGCTATTATAGTATGTGATGTATATTATAAGTATGTGTATATATAGTATAGTGTAATAGTATAGCTATAATAGTATAGAGGCAGGAATGTATGTGTATACATGTGTAGATGCATGTGAGCATGTGTGAGTGTATGTGTGTGTGTTTGTGCGTATTCATGCGGTGTAGCAAGTGTTCTCGTGCAATGTTTCTTCCTTTCTGGCATCATGTTGCTCATAGTGACTGTGTGATTGTGTTTGCGTATATGTGTACATATACTTGTAGTACAGCAAGCCTGTTGGTATAATGCATAGCAGCATGTTCATTGCAAACTGCCATGTGCCACTCGTGTCTCTTGCTAGTGAAGCATGGGAGAGTCACCCCTGGAGGCTTTCCCATTGCATTATCACAGTCTCCACGGGGAGTTTGCCGTGACCCCTAATGTCTGATGAGGACTAAGCCCTTGATTCCATGACAGTTTAATATTGAACATCCTGCCTATACCCTGTAGTCAGCTGACAACTTGGAATCTCTAGAAACAGAGAAGCTGAGGTAAAAAAAACCAAACGAACAGAAAACCTCCACCAACATAACTCTACACCCTTCCTTAAATACCTATACAGTTTGACCTGTACAAAATTTGAGTTTGTGGTTCCTATGAGCCCCTGGAACCTGAGAAGCGGCCTTTCTATAAAGGGAGATAACCTTTCTGTAAAAGAAAATGCATGATTTCTATACCTATGACAGTAACCCAAGGACATCAGAGGATTTAAGCACTTCTATTGCAGGTTGGTTGACTGAATCTATTTTAAATTTGCTGTCAGTGGAGACATTATAACTGTAGAAATCCTGCAGCCTGGCATCTTAAACTTTCTTCCACAGCCCAAGCTCCTTGATGTAATATGGACTTAATATAATATAGAGATAATTCTCAGGCAGGGTCCTAGCCCGTATATAGAGCTGCCGTTAGTCTCTATGTCTTCTGTACTCTCCCGTCTTTATAATTCTAAATAAGATCCATGAATGCAGCTGACATAAAACTGCTGAAACCTGTTGACATTTAATCCAGATTGGGTGCCCCTAAATATCACACAAAACCTGCTTTATATTTCCTTCTGAGACATTTAGAGTCTGAATTCCCACTTGCCCAAGTGTTTTAATAGCTTTCATGTATATATGTATGTGTATGCCTCTGTGTGCTTGTGCACTTATGTGTGAGTATGTTTAACCCTTTGATCCAGTTCTCCACAAACACTTTTTTACATTCTTACGAGCCAGGTCCACCTAGTAGATCATGCAGGTCATGAGTCATTGCTAGTGTCTTCCTAGTGGTTGTTATAAGTCCCTGGTTTGAAAAATAGATGTTCGCCAGTGTTTCAGTGGCAGAGACAAGGGACTCACCAGCAAGGAGGGCTGTTCAAGTAAGAGAAAATTCACTTGTCTAAGGGCTTCCTATAGCCACACAACACTCTCCATTGAACATATTCAACAGTGAAAGAACACATGACCATCCAGGGCATGCGCAGTACGATCTTAGAGCTACTGAGATAATAAGACAGGTATCAATTTTTTTTACTTTGTTTTCTGTTGGTGTGTATGTGTGTTTGTGTTTAAGTGTGTGTACTTGTGCATGTGTGTGTATCTATGTGTTTGTGCCTGTGTTTATGCATGTGTGTGTGTTTATGTGTGTGTTTGTATGCGTTTATATGCATGATTAAGTGTGTATGTATGTGTGCATGCCTGTGTGCTTATGTGTGTGAATGTGTGTGTCTGTGTGTACATATGTGCATGCATGTGTGTATATGTTTATGTGTATGTATGTATGTATTTATGTGGGTTTCTGTGTGCATTTGTATGTGTGTATGAGTGCTTGTATGTGTGAAAACAATATTTGGTATTTGTTGTAGTAATTATTTAAAATGGTCTCTGGCTCAGGACGACTATCTAAGCTGCAGGCGCTCTGCCTAGCCCAGCCGCCATGTTTCTTGGCTGGAGGCCACGTGCGTACTGCAGCTAGAACCTGCCACCAGAAACACCAGCCCTGCCACCCACTAGATGCCAGTGTGAAAGATGGCTCTGCCAATCTTCCATGCTGTCTCCGCAGGGCAGGGCATTGCCCAGATCATTCCGCCATCCATTTGGGCCCAGTAAGAGAATGAGACTCTAATTCTTATAGATTAATCAAAGCTTATATATTTGGCAATGATCAGTAACAAGATACCCATACAATCAGAAGTGTAACCCAATACCCAGCCTAGGATATACCAACTACCTTTGACTGCTACAGACACGCGAACATCCGCCTCCATCGCTCCTACATCTCTGCCTCTCTCTCTTGTTCTCCTCTCCTCTCTCCTAGCTCCTCTTCCTTTTTCCTCTTCCTCTCCTAACTCCTCCTCTTCCTCTTCTAACTCCTCCCACCTTAGTTCCTCCTACAGGTATTTTCCTCTTTCACCTTGCACCATGTTTTTGGTTTTTTTTTTTTTTTTTTTTTTCAGTTTGTTCTTGCAAGACAGAGTTTCTCTATGTAGCCCAGGAACTCACTCTGTAGACCTTGAACTCAGAGAGTACATCTGTCTGTTTCTGCCTCTTCTGAGTGCTGAGAATAAAGGTGTGTACCATAACTGCTTGACTTTTTTGTCTGTCTGTCGTCTGTCTGTTTAGCATAGAACATTGAACATGAACTAACAGATAGGCTGTGCAAGGTGGCAGCAATGGAGGATCCACCTGTCTCTGCCCACTCCTCAGTGTTAGGAGAGTAAAGCAAATGTTAGCATGCATAGGAATCAGAAGAAGTCTAAGGATAATCTTGAAGAAATCTTAAAACTCCTATAAGCAATCCTAATTTATCTCAGTAAGGGACACAAACACTTGCACACACATCCACACACAGAGGCATATATATGAGCACACACAAACACATACTCAGTCACACACAGACACATGAGCAAACACACGCGCACACACACAAACACGAGCACACACAGGAACACACACAAGCACACAGATAAGAAAGTAGGGAATTATTGGGGAAAGAATTTCAGTGGAAGTAAAAGGACAATGAGATAGAGCATTAGGGCTAAAATGATTAAACTTAATTTTATTCAAAAACCAGAATTGTCAATAAAAAAATAAAAGATAAAAACTCACAAGGACACATTATAAAGAATATTCAGAAATATCCTTGATTTTATGTCAGCATTGATGATATCTGTTATTATTATTTATTTATTTATTTATTATTCATGAGCACGTGTTATATACTTTTCATTTCTCAGGATATGACTTTCTGTTTGGAATTTTAGATTCACTGCCTGATTTTAACATGAAATATGCTTTCACAGTCTTGTATGAACATTGCAATCTTTACTAATGTATTTATTTTTTTTCTTCTTAACAATAAGCCACATCCTCTCTTGGGAAAATTGTTTGAAATTGTCATCATTTCAGGGATTTATCACCCGGTGTTGGTGAAAGACCCAGAGGGATCATGGCCATTAACTTTAAAATTAGTCCTACCCTGGAGCAGTTTTCTGCTGGGGAGAGGAGACATTTTTACCTCCAATTTGCAATTTTTACAGTAACAGAATTATATAATGCATATAAATTTTAAGAATCAGTTTTAATTAGGGGGAAAAACTTTCCCTTGGATAAAGGGATCTTCTCTGACCTTGTATCAATTGAATGTGAAGCTGGGCTTCAGCGTAATCTTTCTCATGACAATACCCAACTTCCATGCCTGTAACTTACAGGAAGATTTATCTGTACCTCGTAGACAAACCTTTGCTGTTGAAGTTTTTATTGGTGGGATTCTGGGGTATAGGGCTGCAGATGAAAACCACTGTCAACACTGGTGAACTTGGGCTGAGTGTGTTCCTTAGGACTCACAGGACTCGCAGAGTAGAGGCAGGAATTCATGTTTAACCCAGACTACGTGAAATGCTGTGTAAAAACAAACAAAGGAGGACTAATGTAAAGAAATTAGAAAGAACAAAAGACGGAAAACAAAATCCATCTGTGTATCTTGAGCCTTTCCCTCCTGTGATACAGTTGAAGATGCCAAGGCATGATGTAACATTTTACTTCTATGCCCTTTGTGGACAACAGCATACATACAAGGAGCACATTTTCCATAGCATTCCTGAAAATTATTCAAGTTTTTCTTTAATCTGGAGGGCAAAAAGACAGTGGTTTTCTCATGGAGAACCCTGCCTTCAGTATTTAACATTTATTAAAACACTTGAGTACCCCTTCTCCCTGCTTGTTAAGACTGACATAGTAGCTAGCTTACAAGTGGCATTACACTACGCCATGTGTGTATGAAAAACACATGCCTTTTCATCTTCTGAGTACATTTTGAAATGTTGAAGTATCTATTTTAAACAAGGGCAAAAAAGCCCCAGAAGTGGTCTAGGAATTTCGACCTGTCAGACATCTCTGTGTTTATCTCAGACCTTGACATTGTTCGAAGATGCTCTCTAATGAGTGAACCACTCCCCACATGCCCCCAGATAAGGGACTGTGTCAGAGGAGGCATGCATATGCCACGTGGGTCTAGAGACCAGGCAATACAAGAAACACTTTGGAGAATTTAAGCAGGTGGATTAGAAGTATCTCTGAATGTTTGCAGCATCCCTCCTTTGATGCAACTGTAAGGGGTTATGGATCTGTGATGTAAAGTCAGAGCAAGCCAAACACAGATGGAGAGTCAGGAGTGAGGTAGGGGCACCAGGATATATGTGCAACATAGGAGTATAACCCTGGGACCATGAAACTAAATGGCATGCCATTATGAGAAAAACAGTGGGTGGGGCTGTCTGTGTGACTGACAGTTGAGTTCTGCAGTTCTGCTTCAGGTCCAAGGCACTGTGGAGATGGACTACAGTTAAGAAGTCATGAGGAGCCCTGGTAGAATGGCAAAATGATTATAACTATGGGGAAAAAAGATCTTAAAGCCATAAGCTACCATTTTCCTTAGGAAGTGGAAGTGTGATAGTTTCATATGTATTACACACATACACACCACACACACCATGTATACAGACTTTGCCTGCCTTCAGCTCCCTACCAACCCTGTTGCCCTCCTCCCCAAACAAATCTCTATTTAGATTCATGTCTATTTGTTTTGTCACTCACTGAGACTGACCATGGTTCAGAGATCAGCTATCCCAGTCTGTCTACAGTCCATAGTTCGAAGGTCAAGGATAGAACTTCGATGCCAAGCCTAATCATGTGACCCAGGGTAGGTAACTACAGCTATCACAAGTTGGACTAGCTGTGTCTGGCATGGAGAATGTCATTTCATTCTTAAAATTTATTTTATTATTTATCACTTAATATGTATGGGATATTCTGCCTACACGTATTTGTCCACTTATGACCTGACACCACAAGAGGAGCATCAGATCCCATATGACTGGAGTTAAAGATATCTTGGGTCTCCATGTAGGTTCTCCAAACTGAACCCTGGTCCTCTGGTAGAGCAGCCAATGTTCTGAACCATGGAGAGTCTCTCTGGCCCAAGAGAATGGCATTTCTTCATACTCAAAAGTAAAATTTATTCTGTCTTATGGTAAATTTCCATTTATATTAAGTTTTATGGAGTCCTAAGAAAGGACAGTTCAGAGGTAAAGTAAAACACACATTTTTCAGAAAATTACAGATGTCTGCTAAAATTCCATCAACAATGTAATTTTGTCTCTCAATTAGATATAAAGTTGAGAACAGAAGAGACTGTTAAAATATGTCATGTTGAAAAGATGTCTTTGTGTTGGCCAACTATTGCTTTTTTAGATCAGTTGACTTTAAAAGGTTACAGGCAAAAAATAAAAATTAGTGAATTAAACTTAAAAAACTAAGGAATTCCATACTTATCAAAATAGATACATCCCTTCACAGTTTTATATTAATCATGTAACTATTGAGCAGGGACATTAGGTGATACTTATATCTTCACGTACTTTTAGTTTGTATATTGGCCACATCTTTCCCAAATATTATGCCTGTCTTATTTTGCTGAAGATTTTCTTTTTTTTTTAAATATATAATTGCTTGCAATCTTCATCAAAGCTTCATTTGTGTTTTCTTGTTTTATAAAACAAAATATTCACATAATTTGAAAATATTGTCTTACTCAATTAACTCAAATCATCCTACAGAGTAAATCATTAAGAACCCATGTCATTGCCTGTACTGAGGTAACTGAGATGCAGCTGGAATCAGGTACATTGGAGGTTATTTTGAAAATTGCTGTTTATACACAAATGTTAAATATTTGAGTCCACAGATTATCACACTCTGATGTTATTCAACCCATATCGTCTTTGTCTGAAGTATTTTCTGTGGAAAAACTTACCAATTTTCAATTCTCATTCTCTTAACTATTTCAATAATTCAAGATGCCCCAAAGCACAGAGCTGCCCAATCACACAGTTCTGATATAGATTAGAAATTTAGCTCCAATTAAAAACAGTTCCTGCAGCAGATGCTTCCCATGGGTAGAGATATTTGATTTAACACATATTATTAGAAAATCAGAATTAAGTTGTGGATGATGTCTGAGTCGTCACCTCACTCTTTGTTTGGAAAGTTTATTTCCTAGGTTTTTCTTGCTTCTGTATTAGAATTCTGTTTTTTCCTTTCCAACAGGCTTTATTTTCAGCATCTCCAAACAGTAAACAGTACAAGGTTCATCATAGGCAGAGATGTTTTAGAGAGATGTGTATGAAACACTTTGATTGAAAAATCTCCACTTGAGCCAGAAGGCAACCCAGTGGGGAAGCACTGGCAGACAGGAGCAAGGTGGATGAATAAGTAGTTGTTCCTCCATTTTATTTTGACAATATAAAAGTTACACTAATCTTTATGTTTTCAAAAGACAGCACAAGTCTTTAGAGTCCAACACATTTTCAAACCTGACATCTGGTACATTAACTAATTTTTTTTCTAACAGTATGATCATATATGTGCCTGGAATACTGAAGAGAAGAGTAAGTGTTTTTGGCTCACAGTTTTAGAGTGAGCCACAAGGAAAGGGGATCCTGTGTTTTCAATGGCCTCTCCTCCTCCTTCTTTTATTACACATGTATTCTCAGTCCACTGATGGTGCTGCTCCTTTGTGGTGGGTCTCTCTCTAGCCTAGTTTATCTCCTCTGAAGACTCCTTCATAGACACAGCTATATGTACATGGTTATCCTCAGTTATCCTAAACCTCAGTTATTCTTAACAGTCAAGTTGACTATGAAGATTAACCAACAGAGAAAACGTTTCCTCATTGTCCCCAAACTAAAATTAAAAATAAATGGTTCAATTGGCAGCTAAAAAAAAAAAAAATTAAACGTTCCACTATTTACAGAAGTAATTTCCTAAGACCTTACTTTTATTTCTTATGTTTGTTGGGAATAAAACAACTGGAATTGACAAGCTTTTAATTGGATCTATCTGATGAAGGTGTTGCTGTCGACACCAGTCAGTGTTAAGCACCAACGACTGGTCACATCTAAATTCCAACATCAACATTCAAGGAATAAAGGCCTAGGACTAGTCAGAGTTCTTCGACAGTGCAGTTTATCAAGATGAGGCCTCTAGACTGGGGCGTCAGCCTGGAACTTACAGGTTCTCAGGATTGGCCCAGATGTCCTGACTCTGCAGCCTAATGTCTTTCCCTGGACCTTAAGAACTGCGCTTGAATTCCAGATTCTCCTTGATGTTTAGCGTTTAAATGCAAGCTATTCCCAAGGTATGCCTAAGGGAAGCATAATTATGTAAGAAAATGATCTGATGCTAAAACCAAAATGAAACAAAACACCTTGCTTTTCTATTGAATGACCTATACTTATATTTGCATAAATAATTGAAAGTCAGATGAATTCATACATGTTTAGTATGTCTAATTGTGTTTGAAAAATAGAGGAACATGGTGAAACTAAATTAAGTGTTTGAGTGTACTGCTTTGAGGTAGAAATATAAAGTAAATATAGTATTCAATGAGTGTCATTGTGGACAAGTAGCAAACTTTTGATTCTAGTGGTCTTTATATGATTTACTGGGGCCATGACTTATAATGCGAAAAGAAACATTCTTGTCTCATTATTACATTTTAAAATGATCGTTAATAGCTAACAACTCTAGTTAATAATTACTAGGTATAAATAATTCAGCTTTGAAATGAGAAGTTACCAGAATATTCTTGCTATTCACTTCAGGTTTTTTATTTTTGCTTTGTTTTGTTTTATTATTGTAATCTAGACCTAATCCTGGCTTCTATAATGCCTTCAAACACATGTTATGTCTGTCTTCAGTTTCCCAATGTTGGGAATTCCCACCTAATTCCCATGTATCAGTCAACATGTCTCTTTTTCAGTGTATTTTTATGAAGGAAGGGTTATAACAGTTAATTGTACATTTCATGTAAATCAATGATAGAAATTCAAGTATTTACTACTTAATTTTTCTCTTCATGTTTCATCTCAGGATATTATCTCATTACATTAAACTCTAAGGGTATTACTGAAATATAAAAATCTGGACTCTCTCATGAATGAGAAACCAAAGGATCTAGATCAACAATGGTCTGGCTGGTCAGAATGTTCTAGATTAGTTATTCTTAACATGTTGTGATGACCCCCCCAACGATAAAATAATTTTCATTGTTACTTCCTAATTGTTAATTTTGCTACTGTCATGAATCATAATATAAATATTTGATTTGTGGGATATTTGATATGTGACCCCTAGGAAGGGTCCTTGGACTGTATAAAATTCACCAGTCACAGGTCAAGAACTGGTGATCCAGATGAATGTGTCACCATGGTGAACTTTGAGAACCGTGGGACTTTGAGAAGACACGGAGCTGAGCTAGCAGTACAATGTGTTTGTGTGTGTTTATGAATTATGGCTCTCAAATATCTCATTACATTTTGAGTTCCTATTGTTTATGCCAACGAACTGGTTATTTGTACAGAAACACATAAACAGATGCTTAAATAAGGGCTTCAATTGCACTGTTACATTCCTAGAATATGGCACCACCCTATCTTCCTCAAGGTCTATATTTTTGCATGCCATCTACCATCAACATTGGCTTCCCAATAAGCAGAAATTGGGGACTACTCCTAACATTTCCATCCTTGTCCCAGTATCTGTCATCTCTGAGGTGGCAGAGCTGAGCTTGCTGCAGATGATGGAGATGACATTGATAGACATGGCAGCAAGTCAAAGAATTGGTTCTTCAGAGATCCACTGAGCTTTCTCTTCTTCTAACCACAGAACCTACTTTTCATCCTCTGGAGTCATCTTCCACATAGGAAACTTGGAGCCATGAGCGAAGAGAGTTTCTTCATGGCTGAGATATTTGAGGATAACGACTTTGTTTCTCTGATTTCCTAAAATTGGATGAATGTCATGGTCATGACTTTGTTAGCCTTTAGTTCATGATTGTGTTCATATAGTTCTGAGTACATAACAATTCATGTCCTGTGTGTTGGATGTACATTAATGATCAATACATTCCTGATTAACAGTTATTGACTATGATGAGAAGCCATTTGCTTGCATCAAGAAAAAAAACAATGAGTGTTGACTTTCCTTTTTGTAAAGGCCAACTCCCATATTCACTCACTTATCTTATGTAAGAATGACAACAGTGAAGTCATCCATTTTAGTTTCCAGAAACTTTTGTGTGTGTGTTGGGGGGGGGTATTCTACTCTCAAAGAGTATATATAGTTCATATTTATTTTTCATCCTGTATTGTTTGAGATATTTGTGTTTATTTATGTGAAATGGATCCTAAATACCCACATACAAGATTCCATATCTCCTTTCCTAGACAAAGTGCGAAAGGACCATCAGTTTTCTGAATACATTGGATCAATGGGAGAGTTACAATGTTGACTAGTTTGTAACTGTTGATCTAGAGAGGAATCTGGAAATAGTAAGCACACAGGGAAAAGACAATCACTTTTGCAAAATCTGCTTTCCATTCTTTCTCCTTCAAAATGGATTTCTGAACATGAGGACTGTGGCCTTTACTGTGGAGTTGAAAGAAAATACCAGGAGTATATTTTGAAAAGGATAGTAATGGTAAAGCAAGAATTGACCATTTTAAATCTCATTCTGGAACACTGTCAAGCCACTGGAAGGAGAATAACAAGAATCAATCAAGTTCATCTGTAACAAGTTCAATTACATAACTGCATAGTAATGCTCCAAATTTAGCTTTTCAAGATGGGCATCACTTATCTCATCAGCCTCATCTGCCAATCCCTGTGTGATCTAGGGGTTGTTAACATTTTCTATAAGTAGAAAGCCATATCAATATTATATTTCAAAGTGTCTTCTTAACCCCTTTTTTTCTTTGAAAACTAGAAAATTTGGCTGATACTGTGGCTAAGGTTTTACTAATAAAGTTAAGAAAAAGTACAAAGTTTTTGTTTTGGTTTGTTTTGGTTTTGTGCCAAATAAGAAGGAAGGAGGTGAGCCCAATGTCATGTGTCTGGGAGGTTCCAAAGTCAAAATTAAGAGAGCTATGTACTAATAACACTCTTTAAAATGTGAACAGAAATTCAGACAGACTAGGACATGTTTTGGATATGGATCCTAGGACTTTCTTCCAAGGTCAAAGTCATACAACAAAGAGTCATTCTTGATTGAATTATATCAAGATATTTCCTGAACATGCTTGTCTAAGTCAGGAGTACCAGGTGAACACAATGACTATTGGGAAGACCCTGATTTCTAGCACCCTCCTCTGTCCCCAAGGTCTAACAGTTGAACAAAAAGTAGACAATCCAATGAACAACACACAATGTGAGCACATAAACAGTGGACTACACTCATTCCACATCATCTATAACTTTATCTCAGGTCTGAAGTAAGATTTTCAACTGTGCTCTCTTCACACTCTACAGCACACAGGCTTATACTAGCATCAGCAGTACACAGAATACACAGAGATTCCTGAAAATAATCCCTAAGCAATAATTCCCTTCAGTTATCATTCAGGCTCAGAGAAACAGGGAAATACAGTGGTCAGGATGAAGGAATATAGCTACATGCTACAAGAAGCTGGAAAGACAAGGAGATTACTGTGAATAGAATGTGGAACATTGACTTAAGATGGTCCCCTTTAAAGCCCAGCTTGTTGGCCTCAGAGCCAGTCATCTGAGGGACAGAGCAGCGAAGGCAATGCTAGCTACAAAGTCAGACTCAAGAGTTCCATGAGCCAGATATCTCACTAACAGTTGACTTTATTGTCTAAATGCACTCCTAAGGTATCTTGGATTTTTCTTATGACCTTATGTGCTGCTGTATGTCTCTGTGAATACTTTGCCAACATGTATACAAGTAGTCTGATTGAAATAAGTCAACTGATACTGACAACTTTTTATTACATTATCTATCTAGAAGTCCGTTTGCATACAAACGAGCATATCCACAGTTCTTGGTGACAAATCACCCTTTGCATACGGACCAAAATATCCAGAGCTCTTGTTTACAAATCACAAAAGCTTAGCCTCAGAGATTCTCCAGGTCACTGTCTGGAGGTGGGTGCTACTGAAATCTCAGAGTCATTAGGAGGGCTGCCATCTGCTGCCTGGGGCATGACTGTAACTATAGTGTTGGGGAATCCTGATCCCCCATCCACCCCAGATCTGACAATGGAACAGAACTAGTCA
The DNA here is from genome assembly GCA_021653895.1 of Mastomys natalensis. Taxonomy (NCBI): domain Eukaryota; kingdom Metazoa; phylum Chordata; class Mammalia; order Rodentia; family Muridae; genus Mastomys; species Mastomys natalensis. The sequence continues at coordinate 625,057 of JAJTUV010000582.1, read as the reverse complement.
ATTCAGTCAGCAGCACGTCATGAGCAGCAATCAGCATAACATGTAAGGTTATCTCACGTCTAAAGAACCATTTTCAGCTAGCTACTGTGATAGACAGAAGACAACTGACACCTAGTATTTCTTGTCATTAATGAAAGAGTTCTTTAGAATCAACATCTTCATGTGACTTTCCAAAATCTCATTCACTTATTTAGTACAGGAAGCAATGCCTTATATTTTTGTTTCTCTCTTAGCACTTTGCACATAATAGGAGGTTAAAATATGCCATCTAATCCAGTGAAAATGGCCACTAAGACCTGCATTTGTCATATTCCTTGATGCTCCTGAGAATGCAACTGAAAAATCACTGGTGGTTCTCCACTTTCCTCCTTACTTTTTTGTGCACATTGCTTCTTCTAGACACAGCTGGCTGCCACCATCCACCCTAAATGACCCCTGCATTGTGTGCTGGTGCCCCACCATCCAAAATCATCTCTTTGTATTTTCTTCTATGAAAACCCATCATAGATGTTTTTGTAAGAATGAGAATCTGCAACAGAGATTTTTCTTGAAGAACCAAAATGCTAAGAATGCATTATAACACTAGAGGAACATTTGTTTCAAAAAATAAATCTTAACAAAATGTTCCTAATGAAATTAGATGATATGACATCACTCACCCTGACACTGGATAGACTGAGGACGCAGGTCCTGGAAGACCTCATTTTACTTTTTTGCCTTACCTCACCTAGTCATGCTCCCTCCCCCTGCCCCCTTCACTCTCTGAAGTGTCCCAGTTTGAAAGATAAATTGTTTGGACACACTACAGATCTTTCACACTTACAAGGGCAATTTTGATCATTAAAATACTGGATTCGAGGCTGAAAAGATGGCTCAGCAGTTAACATCACTTGCTGTTCTTGCAGAGGATGAAGATTTAGGTCTATACTGGTGGCTAACAGCTGCCTGTAACTCCAATTACAGGAGTTCTGACACCCTCTCCTGGCTTCAGTGGGCATTTTCATCTGTGTAGTGCACATGTATACACACAAGCACACATAAAATAATAAGATAAACCCTGTATTAGACACATTTTTTTCTCTCAAGCTCATTCGCTATTCATTGCCAGAGTGAATTGAAAGGCTGAAGAAATAGGTCCAAGTATTATTCTCATAAGTTACTGAACTAGTGTTTTCTAGTAAAACGGAGATTACAGTTTCTAATTAATATCTTCCCATGAGCATGCCCCTGGAAGAGTAATTCATGGAATAGAGTGTAACTAAGCAAAAAGGGAGACACAACTTATTAAAGCACTTGCTCCAGATTTAGCAATGATCTGTGGAAGTTTAGCTGCACCCTGTCGCTCTGCATGAGATTCCCTCCGCTCTGGCTGTATTTCATTCTTAGCAGGCACTTCCATACAACTCCCTCTGCATCTATTATCCATTAATTTCCTTTTATTGCTTTCATCGAAATCTTGGACATCTTATACTCATTTCTTTATCGCTTTTGATACTCAAAACATGGAAGGGCTGGGGGAATGGCTCCGAGGTTAAAAGTGCTCACTGCTCTACGGGAGGAGGAGGAGAGTTTGGGTCCTGTCAGTCACCCACACCAGGCGGTTCACAAGTGCCTGTAACTCCTCCCATATCCGACCAAAACCCAACCCATCTAACTTCAAGTTTTATTTTTCTTTTACAAAACAAATATGTAAACTAAAAATTAAAAACAATAATGATAAAATTAAAATCAAACCAAGCTTAAAATAAAACGAAGGAAGTCAAAAATAAATAAGCAAAACTACACACACACACACACCCCAAAATCATGAATTCTGTTTTGTGTTGACTAACTACTCCTAAGTGTGTGACCTTCTCTGGAGTTTGGTTGATATACCCAGAGACATTTCTTTGGAGAACATCTACTCTCCCAACTTCTTTTTGCAGTAAATGGCAATTAGCACAGAGACACACAACCCGATAATGTGCAGGGAGATACTTTGGAACGCTGAGTCCTAACTAGGATGCCTGCCATCAAGCCCCTCTCATTAGGATTCAGGGAACTATGCTGAAGAGCAGGAGGAAGATTCTAAGAGGGATGGAAGACTTCAAGGAAGTCGCCACGGAAACTGTATCTTCTAGAGCATAAGAGCTAGTATACGTAAGGACTCATAGATCCTGTGGCAGCATGCACAAGACTTGCCCAAGTTCAAGTCAGACAAAACTCCAGCAAGGTCTCATGACTTTCGAAGACCCTATTGGCTGCCGCTGCTGCCTTGGGTCGAACTCATTATACTCACCTCTGGGCAGGAAGCAGAGAGAGAAAGGAAGGAGAACATGAGTACATCCGGGTCAAGGGGGACCGCCAGTGACCTAGATCCCTTCACTGGGCCCTACCTCTTCCTCCACTCCCCATTAGTGCTTCCTCGGAGGCTATGCCTTCACACAAAGGCCTTTGGGAAAAGCAGGTTATTAGTTATTGTGGACAAGAGAAATGTCCACCCTTCTTCCTTCCTCTTCTCCCCCTTCCTTTGGACTTTGGAATGTTGCCATGAGCACATCTCAGCATCCCTAAAATTAGCCATTATTTACCAGCCCTTTCAAGGTTGTTACTGCACCTCCCTTCTAGAGCCTTTGACCCTCCTTGCCTGCTTTCTACAGATCTTTCTTTATGCCGATTTGTTTGTTTGTTTATTCATTTATTCAGTTACTTAACATCCTAATTGAAGTCCCCCTTCCTCCTGTTCCCCCCTCACACAGCCCTTCCCCCATGTCCCACTCCTGGGCTATCTAGACAAGATAGTCACAAGTGGGAGAAGATGCGCCTAGTCCTGCAGTGACTTGATGTGCCAGGGAGGGTTGGTACAGATCTTTCTTATATCTCTGTGTAAGACAACACCAAACAGAAGCATGTTTGGCAAGCACTTGCCAAAACATTCTACTTTCTAAACAGGCTATGAACTACACACATAGAAAAGAAGCAAGCAAAGGATAAGAATAAATTCCCCCTCTCTCTGCCCCCGCCCCCTGCGTCCACGACAGAATGCGTGCGCATTAAAGACTTCGAGAGTACATATGCACCTGTACTAATGTGTGTGCAGGGAAAGGAGAGCTGCTTGTAAGGAAGCTGCATCCGGTGACTAACATCCGGGTGACTAAGTATTGATTCGTCAAGGATGCCCTTCCCGCACTGTGCCACGGATGCACTGGCCAAGGTGAGAAGGCTCAGGGCAGTGAGGAAGGCCAGGGCTTCATGCGCCATAAAGCACCGAGCTAGACATACTTACTTCCCACCACCTGCCCAGCTTATGACTGCCGTGCGTCCATGGCTACTGTTCCATTCGTATGGGAATTTTATTTACTAAATGAACACCCCTGGTTAGAAATCATAAGGTGTTGACAGCATTTTCAGTCCCTGAGAAGACAGGTGCACTTTCTGAAACCCTTGCTGAATATCATCCTCACACGAAGGAGGAAGCCACTCACCCAGAAGAGATATGAAAGAACACAAAACAGAGAGAGAGAGAGACGAGAGAGAGAGAGAGAGGAGAGAGAGAGAAGAGAGAGAGAGAGAGAGAGAGAGAGAGAGAATGTCTTTATGTGTCAACAAATATCCCACTTGCTCAGGGTGTGTATTCCATTTGCATTCCGATGCTTCATCCACACCTCATCACAGGTAATCATGGTCCCATCAGAAGCTTAGGGGTAAAGGTTAGATGTAGTGATCTGTTAGTTTTTGTTTTTTTTTTTCCTCTCATTCTTCCTACTTATGCCACCATGCTTTTGACTGTTGTTTTCTTTTGGCTCTGGAATTATCTTGGCTTCTGGTTTTACATCTGCATGAAAACACCATCTAGAAATACCATTGCCATCATGCAGCTCCCTAGACACATGGATGCCTTGTCCTGAGATGGGTTTTGTTATTGTTTATTTATTTATTTATTTATTTATTTATTTATTTATTTATTTATTTGTCTTTTGTTCACCAGAAATACCTTATTGTCCTGATAAGTAAGGTAAAGCTTAGTTCATGTGGAAATGTGGCCATGGACAGCTTTGTTTCCATATTTCTTTCTTCCTCCAACATCTGTGGGTTTTTTTGGAGAGACTGTAGAGGAATAGACTTTACTTTTACTGGACAGAATAAGCTGACTGAAAGTCCTTTAACAGAAAAGCCTGTGGTATTGATATCTCTATCCAGGGAAAGATACGGTTGTCCCTTGTGGTTGGGTTAAACTCTGGTTGTTCAGTAGGATAACTGTGTCTTGTTTCAATGAAATGCTTCCCTGTTCTGACTTAAAGAGCCACTCTTCCCAGTTTTAATGTGTTTCAAAAGAGCCCAAGTTAGGGCAAGCATTTGGATAAGAAATAACACAGATTTATGCATGAGCATGGCTCGATAGCCTACTACACCCTGGCAGCTTTCAAAGGAGGTGAGAACACAGCTCTTGTTATGGAGCTTTTGAAAAATAGACATGTGTAAGCTTTCCTATCTCAGCGCAGTGCCCTGGTCAAGGACATAAAATATTCTGGGTAATAAAATATACATGATGGCTTTTCTGTTACATGAGATCAGAGTCGCGAGGAAATCTATTTTGAGTATATCTCAAATGTTCTGTGCTATAAATGATTAAGTACTATAAGAGAAGCTCCGGAGCCTTACATTACGCCTCTGATCCCTTAATACCAAGACCAAAGATTAGCAACCTGTTTGTTTTGGAGAATCAGTGGGGAGGCTGGCAGTGCTGAGGGGTTCAGGTGTTCCCAGTGTTAACAGAGCCAGCAAGGTGAGCGCTGAGGGGTATGCAGGAGGCAGGCAGAGCAAAAAGGTAGAAGGAAGCAATGGACTCAGCAGAAAGTAAGACAAACCTTGACACAGTAGCCCTGGAGACTGCTCATGGACGCTGACACTCCCTTTTTAACTGAACAGGCAGTGTGATGTAGCTTCTGTAAAATGAGAATATGTATGCATTTTAGCCAATTTGTCATAGGCTCCGAGCACCACCTGTCTAAGCAAATGCTCTGTTTCCAGACTTGCAAATGAGGCACACGTTCTCGGGCTGTGATTCTGCTGACAGGTTAAGGAAGACTTGGACTTTTGTGACATGTTGCTTATGCTAGCCTTATCTCGGGTCAGAATCGGATCTGTAGCATGATGTTAAAGTGTGTGTGTGGGGGGGAGGAGGCGGGAGGATTCATTTCCACATACTGAACAGGTCTCCAGAATACTCCCTTGGAAAGTTGTTTTTTTTGTTTTTTTTTTTTTTTTTTTTTTTCCTTTTTCTAATCTAGCAAACTGCTCTCAAGTCAAAAAGAGAGTAGCAGACAGGAGCAGCAAACTCCAATCAGCTGAGACTGACAGTAACCCATTAAATGTGTGAAGATAAGTCATATCTTGTTTGGGCTGCTTTAGCTTTATAAAGTTTTAGAGGGAACTGCTGCCTGGGCCTCATGGGACGAAAGTAAACTGGCAGCAGAAACTCGATTGGACAAGATGTTACATCTCACCTGTGACCGTGGAACTGAACAAATCAATCCATACAGGCTATGGTAGAGATCTCAGAAGTAATCAACCTAAACAGGCTAGAGTAGAGATCTCAGAAACAGGCTAGAGTAGAGATCTGTTTAAGTGTTCACATTTAATTCACTCTAGAGAATGACTAAATTGGCATCAGTATGTCTGAATGTTTAAGATGACTCCAATGCCTGCATCCAAGGTTTTTGTTTCTCTACCCAGAAATATATCAGTCAGCATCCTCTTGATCTGAAGCAGCCACTGAGGCAGGTGCCAAATGTTCTTTTTCCATCATGTAGGTAATAGATAAGCATTGTAGCTTTGGTCCAGCCTGTTCATCACTGCATGAAAATCTGTCTGTAGTCTGTCTCCCCTGAGCACTACCAGTCGGGTTTTCCCTTTCTTACAAGCCACCAGCTTGAGAGCTTTCCAGGGGCATTTACTCTCTTTGTGTGAAATCTCAGCACTGTTGGAGGTATAGGCAAGTTCCTGAATGGAATATTCCAGAAAACTTTTGGAAGTGGCCAGTGAGATGGTTTTGGTCATACTTATAATAGAGAATTTTGGAGCCCCATTAGGAGAGTAAAGCAAATGGGTCAAGGCCCTCTGTATTGTGACAGAGTTCAGGAGATTGCCACAGGTCCCAGAGCTAGCAAGATGAGAGTGAGGGATTGAACACTTCACTAAAAATCAATAAATAACTAGGTGTAGGCGTTTTGTCAAATCTCACCAATAGAGAGTATTTTCTGAGTCATGGAGACCATTGTGAACAAGCAATCCCTGTCATAGCACAGACACAACCACACACAACCAGGAAATGAGCTGATGAGTTGGGAAACAGAAAACAAGGTACAGACCCGATCCCTTGCCACTCAGGAATGGATTTGTCTTCCAAAGCCATTTGGGGAGGAATCAGTTAAGTTCTACTAATTCATTTTGGGAAAATGTATTTCCTGCACAGATATTTGTCTTTGAGGTGATTTTATTTCCTATCACTTTGGATGTCCCGTTTACTAAATCAAGTTCTTACTGAAAAGGCAGCCCACACAGTCACAGCAATATCACACACCACATGTTTGATGGCAACCAGCTCCAAGTCACTTAAAGATGGACGTTCTTCCCAGGTTCAAAGCAAGACCCTGGAAGCTCCCTCCACTTGCAGTGTTGGATACAACTCTCTTGCATCTCTGATCTTGCATTTGTGAATAACAGAGCGTAGTTTATGGCCTAAGACTCATTGTTTCCTTCTTCTTGTGAGTGGATAAGAAAAGTCATTTTTTTTTTTCCTGTGAGCAAGCACAGGTGGGATTTGAACTCGGGAGAGACAGACAGACTGCCGTCTCGGACTCCAGAAAGTGGCGACTGCAGCAGTGTGCCGCCGCTGGCCGGCTAAGAAAAGTCATTTTTATTCAACATAATATCAGACTAAGTCAGAATAATTGAAAATACCCCAGGAAATAACACTCAGTAGGACCTTGAGTGAGGAGATAAGAAATTTGTTTTTTAACACTGTAGTATACAGTGTAACACAGTGTAGTATAAGATCAGCACACACAATGTTGTAAAAAAAATCATAGTAATTTAAAAGTTCTGGCATGGGGTTCCTTCCCACCTTAGACCACTTATAATCCCAGATGAAAGACAAACACGGCCTTTATATTTTAATATGCCTTAAGCAGCACAATACCTGGGTAGCTGCCTACCCTCCATGATGTTAGAATCTACTTTCCTATCCATAGCCCAAGTCATTACTATATTTCATCTGGGCTGCTCTCAGCCCTGGTTAGGCAGCCCTCGGAGCCGCGTTCTCTTGGCCCCTAGCTCATGGTGGCTCTCCTTGCTTCTTTCCTGCACACTCTTTCTCTCCTACGGTGGTCTCTCTTCCTCCCTCTTCCTTCCTCATGGTCCCAAGCCTGAGAAACCTAACACTCCCGCCTATGTTTCTCCTCCCCAGCTATTGACTGCTGACATCTTTATTTACCAATCAGAATTAACTGGGGGGTTAGGGTACCTCAAGTTATGTGTAGACTCCAAATCTTGAAGGCCAGCACTTTGCATTACAATAAACAGTAAAAGACAAAACCTCAACAACATAAATCTAATATTACTAAATAAACAGAATCACTATCTTCAAATAGCCTGAAAGTCTGTTATTAAGACATATTGCATTTATTTATTTATTGTGTGGGGTGGGGGCATGCCATAGCGAACTTGCAGACAAATACAGGAAATTGCATCTCTCCTTCCAACATGTAGGTGATTCAGAACACCAGTAGCCAGCTTGGCGGCAAGTGCTTTTACCAACTTTCGCCAGCCCAAACCTGTCATTTTTAAGGAGTTTTCAGTGTAATTAATTTTCAAGAATTTAAAAAGAAGTCTTTACTCTGCTTCACAACAGACATGCTGTATATTTAAATTAAGAAATCATTCATTTAGAAAGAGCAGAAGAAAGAAGAAATTCTCATATTTTCAGTTGGGCGTTGATAAGATAAGACACATTTATGTAACTTTGGACTTTTGAAATTATGATGGGAATAAGAGCTAGCATTTAATTAGGTCTTAATTTGTGCCCAAACCAGCACTGCTCACTTTCCTTTGGTTATATAACTTGATTTGTACAACCATATAAGGCAGGTATGGATGTTATCATGTTCCTACAGATGGGGAGACAGATTTCCATGGAAGGATTGGTCTGCTAGAAACTCTACAGCCAAGGGTAGGATGGAGACAAAGCAAAGGAGGCTCAGGCCAAGTCACACAGTGAGATCAGGAGATACCATCTTTCCCTTGGCACCTGCCTTAGCCAGGGTAGCGACTATAAATGTCTCAAATGTCTTCAGTTTCTTCCCCTTTGTGTATCAGATGGATTCAGTCTGCTTGTGTTTAATCTTCTATCATGCAGGTCTAGCTTGCTTTGTTTTTATTGAATTTATATGTAAGTGGAGGATATCTAATTGAGAAAAAAAATTAATATAGAATATCCACATTACCTGTACCTGATTAAGAAAGAAATGCATTGCTTAGCTGCACTGAATTAGATTATAAGCTATTCACTAGCAAGTGGACAACACATGTGGTTTTATTTTAGTTGCTAAAGAGAAACAAATTGACAAATTGTGGGGGGAAATGACAAATAACTTGCTCCTTTAAAACTTTAGTAATTACTGCATCGTTCTGTTAATAAACTCCCAAGAACTCGGCAGAACACAAAGAGAAGACGGGTCTCGTCTTGAGGAGAGGTGGGGGATACTCAGTCTCAGAGAGCCCATGTAAGTGAGATTTGCAAAGAATGTAACCATAAAGCAAGTGCTTTGAGCTTGTAAGGAGAAAGTGAATTAAAAATGACTCAACAAATTTATCTCTCAGGAAAGTAGACAGGCTGTTCTTAATTTTATAATTGCTTCTTAGTTCTCAGAAGTATACCTTTTATTTAAAGTGGACTACACTTACAGTCCAGATGTTTGCTTTTCAGGATAGGAACAGCCAATGTTTCTGGGCAAACTGTCTTCCTACTGCCAGACAACGGAGCTTGTTCTTCCAGTTCATTGTGATCTCTGAAAAACACACCTCACATTAGCAAGGCATAATTATTTCCTTTGGAAAAAAAAAAGAGAGAGAGAGAGAATTTGCGTGTGGAATGTGTGGAGGCCCTGCACTTATGCCAAACTTATACTTTTGATAGCTTGAGAATTAAACAAAAAGATCAAAAGTAGCTTTTACATGTCAAATGTGCAGAATGAATGTTTACTCAGGGGCTGCTGTTATGTAAATTCGATAGGCCTGTGGAATCCTAATTCGTTCAGCTGAATACTACTAGGAAGTTTTAGCTTGAAAATGAGGTGAAATCTGACATGGTAAACTAGGTGCTATAAATAGTCTAAGACTGCCTGGCTTGATTGTTTATTATAAAAGCAATAGCTATATTCCTAAAGGAAGGGTTCAGGAGATCATTAGCCAATTTCTTCCTCCAGTAGGCTGTGAGCAGTAATAGCACAGAACTTCAGGGCCTGCTGTTTTCTCCAGGGTAGAGCCACTGTTTAGAAGCTGCAGATGTCCTGTAGGTATGCACTAAAAAAGAATCCTTACAGTTTAATGGGTCATAGAGCATTTGGAATGTTGGACACCTACCAACTTATAGCATTTTAACCTGTAGGAAATGCAGCAGGCCAACATGTGGCACCTGTCAATTTTGGATTGCGGTCTCCATAACTTGTGGTCATTGATTACCCCTGCCCCAACACTGTATCTTTGGGTACCTGGGCAATCAATTCCCCTGGATGTTGCAGTTTCCCGCTGCCTGCTTCACACAATGTTTATACTCTAAAGCAGAGCGCACACCAGCCACTTAGCTCAAAGCTGATGAATGACAACGGAAGGCAGAACAATCCCTGCATGAGGAAGAAAACAAGGTGGACTGCCCTCAACCATACTGTTCTTAGTGTCTACTGATACGGTGTGAAGAGCACTTTATTTCTAGCAAATGACCTAGCATGCTCTCAATATACTTCATAGTCATTAAGATAAGAAAAGGTAGAACAGGAAGTCTCACAGGTGGGAGGAGCCTCAGGACAAGGGGGCACACAGAACATGTGGGGGGTCATCACAGAAGCAGAAGCAGTAGGAGTAAAACACTGTGAACTAAAAATGCTACACTAATTCTTGTTCTTAGTCCTGACAAACTGATTATGTAAGATAGCAACATTAGGAGTTGGAGGAAGTTATTGCTCCATCAACTCTGCTGTAAAAATCTAAAATTATTCGGAAACTAACAAAAACCCACTGTACTGAAGAGATACATATCCAGTATACTAATGAGGAAGCTGAGTCCAGCTCTTCCTTTCTGATGGTGTCATCAATAAAGAAGGGGATTGCTTAGAGGCTATCACCCACATGTTGGCATACACTCTCATATATGTCCTGAGTACATGGGACATGTGCCAAAGAGAAATGATCTTACATTTGTAAACATGTGGAATATCATTCATTTGAAAACTGTTTTTTTGGCAAATATCCCATTTCAGACCCTTGGTACACGCACTTTTGCTAAGAACTTTGGGAGTAAAATCCAGCCAATGTTATTCTGACACGGTTTATGGCAGTTGTTCTCAATCTTCCTGATGCTCTGTCCCTTCATTTAGTACAGTTCCACATGTTGTGGTGACCCCACAACCAAAAATATTATTTTCATTGCTATTTCATAACTATAATTGTGCTCTCGTTATGAATCATAGTGTAAATACATATCTGATATTGACCCCTGTGGAAAGAGTCATTCGATGCTCCCAAAGAGGTCCTGACCACAGGTTGAGAACCACTGCTCTAAATAGTCTCACACTTCTTACGTCATCAGCTAACTGTTTTCAAGGAGAGCATGAAAAAAAACTATTAGGTATAAATTAAAGAAAGGAACAATATTGACATTCAAAGCTGTTTATAATGGCTTAACATAGTGGCAGTGCATTGTTTCCCAACTCTTAAAAATTGCTTATAGTCTAGAAAAAAACATTAAGTGATAAAGATGTGTTAAATTATAGCTATGTTTTTCAGTTTTTAATAAGATTTCAAAGCCTGGTAAGCTGCACGGAAGGTTGAGTGTTGAAAGTGACTTTTGCTTAGTGATCTAAGTGGAAATCATTTTGGGTTGAGGAGAAGGGGAGGGCCATAACCTTAAGAGAAATGGTTTGAGAACCAGCAGGAAAGCCAGCACGGTGGCCAGCACTGTGGTGGGCCAGCATGGTGGCCTCAACAGGTGGAGGTGGCAGGGATTGTATTAGTTGGAGATGAAGCTGAAATTAGAACGGTCCAGACAGTAGGATTCTGTAACATTTGCTAAGGAGGCTGCATTTAATTCTGTTTGCCAAGGGAGCCCTTGAAGGATATTAGCACAGGCTGTCACATGAGTTGAGTGCAAGTGTTGGACAGATCCCCGGGGACCTAGAGAAACAAGGATGCCACAATGGCGAGCATGAACACAAGGAGAATTTCAGTGAGAAGCCACCTTCAGAAACCCAGAGAGATGGCAGGGATTTGAGATATTCTGGGGGTCAGGAGAGGAAGAGAGGGAGGAAGGGAGAACAGAAAGGAGGGAGGGAAAGAGGGAAGGAGAGGGAGGGGTGAGTTGGTGGATAAGGAGGATCTTGGAGGATTGGAGGAGAAGAAACATAATCAAAATATATTGTAGAAAAGTTTTAATAAAAATATGAATTCGAGGGGTTGGAGAGATGGCTCAGCACTAAGAGCACTGACTGCTCTTCCAGAGGTCCTGAGTCCAATTCCCAGCAATTACATAGTGGCTCACAACCATCTGTCATGGGATCCAATGCCCTCTTCTGATATGTCTGAAGACAGCTACAGTGTACTCACATATATAACATAAATAAATACAAATTTAAAAAACATAAATTTGTGATAGGCTGAAGAGAAGATAGGACAACTTCTAAATAGCTTCCATGTGGAAGCTTACATCCTGTCTGCTGACACCACGGTTTGCTTCTCCTTGCCTCAGATCTGTGTCACTTTTCTTCTTCCCTCACCTTCATGATTTCTCGGATGATTTTTCTGTCCAACCTTATCATTCCTCACAACCACCTAAAATCGTATTTGGGGCTTTTCAATATATAGACAATACAGAAGACTCATCATATTCCAGATGTGCAAGGAAAAAGAAATACAGGAAATGTGGGTGCCATCAGGCTAGATTAATTTTAATTACAGAACTATAATTTTAAGTACTATTATTTTTTAAGACTCTCTTTCGATAGGATATTTAGTTAAAGGATCAAACACGTCACAAATGTGACAACCCAGAAGCATAAACAAGAGTAAATAGCATAACTTTAAACGGATGCATGTTTTTTCCAGTAGCAAAACAAGGCTCATATCTGCCATTAAAATAACAAATAGTAATCATGAATAGGTAAACTTTGTTTTCCTGAACATCAAAACTGTTCCTCCTAAACTTAGGGAATCTCAGGTCTTAGGGAGAGTCTGCATCTCTGCCTGGCCACTGGTGGTGTCTCCAGTCACATTAATTTAACAGAGACTTTTCCATCTCGTCCCTGAGTGGGAATCTCATGTCATCCGCCCAGTCTATCATTTGTCTCTAAATAGCAGCTATTCCGCAATAGGTTGTCTTAGGGCATGTCATTTGTCTGAAGCTTGATTAGCTCTGAACAGGTGTTGAATAAAGAAGCCATCCGGCTGGGATGCAATTAATCAGACAGGTTCTTGGATGAAGAGTGAAGGAGGAGAGAAGGGGAGGGGGATTTTCCAGGTGGGTTACAGCTTAGAAAAAGTAACTCTCTGAGTCGTGGGTGGATGTGACTGCCAGCTCAAAAGAATTTATTGGTCTCAGCATCCTTCCTGTGAGAAGCAGCCAGGTCCCATGACAGACACTTGCTGAAGGAGGATGGATTCCCCTCTACAATGTGCATTGTCTTTATTCCTTCCAGCTTGCTTCCTAGACTGAAGCTTTCCAGTGCTTGCTGTGAACGCTGCAAAGTCTGCAGAAAATCAAAACAATGGATTCTTCTGGCTTCATGGAGACAGACATTCAAGATGCTTCTGAGAAAGCAGTAGAGAGTTACTATAGCAATAGCAAAATCAGACCCAGTTTGGGACTAGGACACTGAAAGTCACTGTTGTTGTTGTTGTTGGCAGTTCCCTTGGTGATGGAAGAAGCTATAATTAATTAACAACCCTACTGCCACAGTTATTTCTGAGTTATGCTCTGAAGAACATGAAGTGCCTCTTCCTCACTGAATAGGAGATGGCATCTCTACCCATTCGAAACCACCTGAAAACTACATTCTCTAAAAGAAAAGGATCATCTTTGTGTAAATGGGCCATGCAGAAGTACGAATCAACGATTTATCAACCCACGGTGATGATTGCCCCTCATCCAAATGGCTACCAAGGGGAAGAAACAACTTAATGAAGCCTTAATTTTCATACATCTTAAAAAAAAAACCCAACCATGCTGCTTGATGTGTTTAGGGATTATAATATATTATTATGTTTCTCTGTCAGTGACACCCCATTTAAACAGTAGTAACTACCTTGTTTTTTCAACAATGATGTGCAATTTGGGGGAGGGGGTGGAATCTACTGAAGTTATTGATGCTTCTTGCAAGGTTAATTAGTTGGCTAGTTAGTTAGCTAGCTAGTTAGTTAGTTAGTTAGTTAGTTGGAAACTCCTTGTCTAACTTCAGTTTTTGGCACCTTAATTTTCAGGATTTGAAAATCTGCAGGTTAAATATTTATCATGTTGATTTAGAATTTGTGAGAATCTCTTAAAGTCTTTATAGCCAGTTATATTAAAAATCATCTTCAGAAATTGATTATTTTTTACTTCAGAATACCCTAAAGCTCACAGTATGGTATGTCTGGATATGACCACTTATTCTGCCATGTCCCACTGTTTCCTGTTGGCATAGAAGCTGTTAACTGCATCCAGAGCAGGTATGTGGCAGTAAGCGTCACTCACATTCCTCTGCAGCTCACATACTCTAAGCCAGAATTCTCAGACATTCCTGGATTTTCTCAGGGACCAGAGCTATAGGGATATACAAGTCACATTTAAATAACTCTTGGTTTATTCTTGAAAGAAAAATAAAAGAAAGAAAGAAACAGAACTTTTTTCTGTTTTTATTCTTTTTTAATTTTTTTTTTTTAAATCATGCCCTGATTATTTCCGTAAGAATAAAGCAAAAGGTGTTTTGCTGAGCTCTGGGAGGCGGCTCATACAGCCCGGAACTTACCGTCTGGTGCATGTCAAGTTCTGTCTGATTAAAATAAGAAGGCTCAGAAAGAAGAAAACAGGAGATTGGGCAGGTGGAATTGAGGGAAACAGATCTTGCCTGACAAACTCCACAGTGAGAACAGTGAGAAGAAGACAAACTACACTGTGGAAAGGGAGTTCCATAGACACGCATGCTGTGTAACACCCACCTCCCACTGGTATTCAGAGTCAGAAATAGCCATTCACCCAAACCTTTAAAACTAAAGTACTGCTGGGTCATCTTCAACACACAGAAGCACTTAGCTGACACTTTGTTCACGAATTCCAGCCATCCCCAGTCAGGGCAGGCAAGGACTGGAGTCAGGAGGATTTGGGGTCCCCTTTGTCTCTTTCCTGTTTTGTTCTTTCTGTGATCTCTGAGCTTTCTTTGGGAAGACATTGCGGGCCATTCTCTGCCCTCCTGTTTTGAGGATGCAGGTCCTGCATGGATGAGCCATGAAGCAATACACAGAAGCTGTCTAGATTCAACTCTGACTCCACAACGATTGACCCTACACCCTAAGCCAGACGTCAAAACTTTTCCTGGGTTAGGGTTTAGTTGAGCCTCCACACAGGGGCTGGTGAACAGCACTCACTCTTGCTTTTGACACACAACAGTCTTAAAAGGGGCAAGGTCCCAGGACAGAGCTGCTTGCACATCGGAGGAGGGCTGTAGTGGGAAGCTGCTTCCAGACACTTGCCTTTCACCAATAAGAAATGAATAAGCTAAATGTACTATGGGGGAGAGATGAGAGAGGCTGCACCATTAAACGTTGCCAGAGAATAAGTGTGATTTTTGCCGCTGTTGTGCTTTGCAGCAGAGGTTAGGGACAAGACAATCTGTGTCCCTTTGCTAAGCAGTTTGCAAAGCCCAACCTAAGTCAGTGACCACAGATGCCCAGAGCAGTCCATATTCTAAGGTGTCCTGAAAAGGTTAAGTAAATCAGCAGTCTGTGTCCCAGCTATGAGCTGCAGCCATGCCATTAATAAATGGGTTTCTCGTTTTTGATTATTGAACTTTGTTTAGATTTAAAGCTCATTATTCCAAATCAGAGTTGAGAGACGTGAGAATCACAGACACAGCCATGGACTCTGTTACGATACAGTCTTCCCCAGAGAAGAGGCATCAGATCACCTGTGCAAAAATTCTTACACACATTTTTTTTTTCATCTGATGTGTGGCACAATTTTAAATAAAAATGGTGTCTATTTCAACGGTATGTTGCTCCTAAAGGTGGGAGGAGAAAGACCACCGACCCAACCATCATGGCTAAATTAGTTAAAATAAGTAATTTTTATTCTTGTCCACAGGCTGCCTCTCTCTAAGGTGGCGTTCGAGAGGTCGGCATTGGATGTGAGGAAGGCAAGGCTTTTATATCTCAGGGGTAGGGAGTTTCCAATGGGGGATTTGGTGGGTAAAATAGATGGGGTTACAGCAGCAGAACATACATATAACAAACTAGTTCCTTCTGAAACAAAGGCATGTTTGCAAGGAAGTCATAGCAAGATAGCCATAACAACCCCTGTGAAACAAAGGCAGGGTTATAAGATGCTTACGACTTTTTGAAACAAAGACATGATTGCTGCTCCCTGGAACAGACAGTGCAGAACCGCTTGTAGTTAAGATTACAAGTGAAGCATAGCCAATCCTTGAGAAACAGAAAGGTTTAATCGTAAACAGGAATGAACCTAGTTTGTCTTTTCTCAAAGATGGCTTTGAAGCCTAAGATGGAGGCCTGCTGGTTCTTCAGGTACTCACTGAGGGCCACTGATGAGGCAGACATGAACGGGCACTGGCCAATGGGACTGCAGCGCTACTAGACTCACAAGAAACCATACTATGGAACAATCAGATGAGAAGTGAGGGTTGTCTTACCCTCACTTACCGGTCATCTGTCCATCAAGACATCTACTCTTCTAGAAGGCAGTGGCCTAAATTGTCCCAGATCTGTTATTTCAATGGGTTTTTGTGTCAAGACTTCTGAGATCACTACCAGGCAGGTCTGCCATGGTCCTCCACTATTGAGCTGCAGTGATCTGAAGCCTTCCTGGGTATTTAGGACTGGACTACAGGATGGAGAGGATCATGGGAAGAGTTGTGTGGCTATGCCCAGACAGGCTCTGGTTTGCTGGAAGAGAAATTCAGGGAGATTGAGGCTAAAGCTGCAGAATTCTACTTGACTTAGCTCTGGAGACACACACAATCCTTCTGTGGAATCCAAGTGATCTTCATGTCGGCAGGGTTCATATGTCTCACGAGCATATGAAAGTCCTGCAGGATGGCTGCTTTGCCTATCTCCTTCCCCAGGCCTTTTGTATTTTCCAGTTGGCTATATTCTTTCTAAATATTCTCTAGAATAGTCTCTTGTCTTTCTCTCTAGTTATGAAATAAGAGTATATCAGAAGGGATGAACCAATTGGTTGTGAAAACTTGCGGCCATTTTTGCTTCTCTCTATAGAGTCCCATAGCACTAACAGCAGTATTAAATCATTAAAAAAAAAATCCACCGTAAGGTTTCCATAGATTGTCATTATTCTTTGTCTCCCCAAATTGGTGATGGCAAGTGGAGCCCAATAACTAATGACCAAAACTGGAAGAATTCCAAAGATAAAGCATTTCCTAATTATCTCCATGACAGATGTTTTCTGGGTTGCTTTTTCTTCTTTAACGCACATTTTCAAAAAAAAATAATAATAATAATGATACATTTTGGGATGTGAACAAGTGTTTCCTAGTTATTTTTGAGAACATGAGAAATATTGAAAGAATTCCCACTGCATTTTCATTAGCTTGGCCAAATAGAAAATGTCATGGGCAGCCTTTGTGTATTTAATGTTGTGCTGAGGTGGGAATAGATGTTGTCTCCAGCCTCTCACTTGGCACACACACCCACGATCGCAGAGCCACACCACTTGTGATCCTCGCTGATTTACAGTCTTTGAATCATAATTGTTAAAACAGTAGGTGTGCCATCCTATTTAAATAATATGTTTAATTTATAGACATGTATATCTTTCAGGAAAATGAAATTATGACATTTGTTCATATGATTAGAAGATTTTCAAAGCATTTCCATTACTAAAAAGCAATGGAAACTGTGGTGTGGTGTGGTGTGGTATAGTGTGCTGTTACCAAAATGTATCTTCTACCACACCTGCACAACTGACAGGTGCCATTTCTCATCTAGATACTGTCAGTCACATTATCTCAGGGGATAAATTAGAAAAACATCATGCAACAAACCCTTCTCTGTTCTGCACACATGGAAAGTAAAAATCAGCATCCATATCTGTGCCTGGAAGAGGAGGGCACATCTTAGCACCTCCCTCAGTTTTCCTGAGGGTCACCCCAAGATAATTAGGGAATCTTTAAAACTGAAAGTTGTTGGGTGTTACTGAACTTGTTGACTTTTACTACAGCTTCCAATCCAATCCTGAAACATCAGGAGATAAATTATGTTTCAAAGCTTGATACACTGTCTGTCCATTCCCTGTTGGACTCTAAGGGAACACACTGAACTTTCTCTAGTGTAGTTACACAATTACAGCAGGTGAACCCACCCAGGAAAGCAGTCCCAGGATTTCAGATGAACTTAGAGGAGATTATTCTTCAAAGACTGCTGGAGATAGAGATGACTTGTGAGGTGTTGCTTAGCTTTTGTGGGCTGGAGAAGAGCAAGGTTTTGATGGTTGGACAGAAAGAGGGTCAGAGCATGGGGTAAGAGCACCATGAATACTCCTCATTGCTACAAAACTGTGCGAGAAATATGTTTTAGGAAGCCATAATAATGTTGCACAAAAGTAGATATTTGAATGTAATTTAATCATTTCATCAAGAAAAAGACACCTCAAATAAGGATGTGTTAGAGGACAAGAGAAAAGTCTGTTCCATTGTAAAGTATATTAATAATGATATTAAAAGTATTGAGTGCATGGGATATGTTTTTCAAATATTTTGATGAGTGAAAAAATGCAATACACTCGTTACACAAACTTTTGAGTGATAAATTTAGCCTTCTTCCTGTGATTAGCAGTTGAGGCCGGCTTTTTTCAGTTAAAACTACATGTGGAGAGTCAGACTAAAATTTTACCTTGGATGGGGTCAGGGTCAGAGATGGTCATGCTGCCCCCTGGTGGCTATTTCAGAGACCACGCTAAGGCTCAGAGAGACTGGAGAAGAGTCCTTCTATGTCAAAGGAGTGAGTCTTGGGAATTTGGAGAGATGCTTTCATTGGATCTGTTTAGAAATGTCACTAGGCCAGCTGTGAGGGTCCATCCTCGCCCTGCTATGAGAGACGCGGCAGAGCACAGAGAGTCGGGTTTGTGTAACATCCATCCACTGGAGCAAGTGGCAAGCCATCCAGCAGTCCTTCCAGTGCGTTCTCTGACCAATTCCATCGATTCCATCCTGCATCGGCAGTCTGCCCTTGCCTCTTCTCTTCTGTACACACTTCCGTCTTTTGTTAACCCAGTTCCTCTCCCAAGACCTCTGAGTTGGTTGTCAAAAGAGTCCAGATCTGCTTTTCATTTACAAATCTTTAAAAAGTCCACTTCTTGTAGGTGTTGTACTTAGCTTTTGTTTGTTTTTGAAATTATAATTTAATTACAACATTTAACCTTTTCTTTTTTTATCACACCAACCTCCTTTCCTCGCATCTCTCCCTCCTCCTCCCACTCTCCTTCAAATTCAGGGGCCTCTTTTGTCACCAATTGTTACTGAGTGTGTATGTATTTATATATACATGTATATTCCTAATTATAACCTGTTGAGTTCATATAATGTTAACTCGATGGATGTTTTCAGCGATGAGTTTTTTGGCACTAGGCAACCAATCCGTATGCTCTTCCCCAGGAAAGATCACCTCTTCTGCTCTCAGCTTAACTACATTCCCTGTATTTCTTTGTGTAGAATCGAGGTCTCATGTTTCCTGCCCTGTTTGCTTTGTTCATTGGTGTTGATCAAATCTCCTCCCAGATCCTTTCCACATCCCTACTCGGCCAACACCACTCCTCATTAAAACTAAACAGACAAAACAAACAACAAACAACTACAAATCTTCACAGCTGCCTGTAGAAAAGCCAGGAGTGCACTGAGCCAATGACCGAACTGTAGAGATTAGGGGCAAAGAGGCAAGAACCTAGTCACGGTTGCCCAGTACAGACAGACGGAAAGGAAGACAGATTGCAGCTTACGCCTTTGTACCTTTTCAAACTTGTCCATTCCATTTTCACAATAAATCCATGACCATGATGATATGTTTGGGGAGACCTTTTCAAATCAACTTGCTACCAGTCTTTCTGTGGGGCAAAGATAGAAAGAAATAAAGTCCCCTGTAATTCACAAATGATGAAAGGCACCTCGATTCTGTTTGAATGCGAATGCGAAAAGGACACTCTCCAAGGTCAGGCTGTCAGACAGCAGGAACTTGTGACAGATTGTGTCTGGCCTCATTTCCATATGAAAGTTAAGCTCCTTTACCTCTGTGGAAAGAAATTCTGGCTCTTTTGCTTCAAACCCATTTCACTATTTCAACTCCTTTTTCTTGTTGTTCGAAACACGTGGAGAGCTGAGCCTACATGTCACAGAACTCACTGTGCTGCGTGCAGAGAACACAGCAGTTTAGTGAGTCTGCATATCAGAACCCTTAGCACCTAATCCTTTGTGTCTAAATGGATAGTCAGGAATGGCCAGGGAAGGTAAATGTAGGTGCATTGTGCCCACAGTGAATGTCTGTACAGAACACTTACTCCCTCCTACATAGAGCTGGAGACATGAAAACTTGGGCAGGTAAGGCCGGGATTCCTAACATTCATGCAGGGAAGAAGCTCAGGACAGGACCCGTCTGTCCAAGGCAGAGCCAGACTTTCAAAAACAGTTTTAATGTAGGTTTAAGCATGGAAAAGTCTAACAGAAGCATGGTGACACAGTCCTGGCACACCATGGTTGGGACTGAGTTGTGTTCTCCCAAATGGATGCATTGAGTAGGTAGCACCCCCAGAATGTGAAACCTCATTTGGAGATAAGCTCCTTGTAGATAATTCAGTTGAAGTCAAGTCATTAGGAGAAGCTCCAATCTCCTGTTACTGATGTCCGTATAAGAATAGAAAAATTGTCACCGGGCAGCAAAAGCTGAGCTTAGTGACATTGTTCAAGCCAAGGACAGTAAAGACTTCTGGTCACCAGCAGAAGCTGGGACAGAGACTCTCACTCCTACAGGTGACAGACAGGAGGAAGACAGAAAGTCAGCCTTAGCAAGGCTTTACTTTCAGACGTTCTCCCTACTGAGCTAAGACATCACGACATGTTTGTGCAGTGTTAAGCCAAAGAGTGGTATTTTGTTCCTAATGTGAAAACTCTAGGGACCAAATAGAACCATCTTTTCATGATCAAAATCCGTTATCACCTTTCAATAGACTTGTCTCTGATTGATCGTTCAGTGTTAATAGATCACATTCTAATAACAAGAAACCCCAAAGACCCAGAATTTAGCTCACCCATCTACTCATGAGCTATGCAGGTTGACAGTGGAATTTCTGCTCATGAATTTTTGAGCTTACTTTAAATAAAATAATAAAACATGTAACAAATTATCTTTTTTTACAAAATAAATTGTTATTTATATATAAGCTGATGTTCAAAATAATTCAGAGATGTATAGGATCTGGGGCAAACGTCAAGTGGTGTGGGTTGAGCTGGGTGGTGGGTGCATGAGAGGTCACACAGAAGTCTCCTCACTTTTCTTGGGCTGGAAATTTCCGTACTTTAAAAAAAAAAAAAAACGGAAAGATTAGCTGATCTCTGGCTAAGCCTCCAGCAGTTTTCTATGTGAGAAAGGGTGTGATATCTCTCTCATTAGCAGTTTTTCCACAAGTAGATTGGATGGCTGCAGTGGATTTATATTGAAGTGAAGGAGCTCACTATCTGGTTTCTTATGTGATGTAAGCACCTTGGCTTAGGCAAGACTCGGTTGCATTTAGAATCTCACTTATACTTCAAGATAGTACCTCGTCTGCCTTGATTAACCTCTCTATGTACGTCTTCTTTGAATTCTCATTGCTTTTATGTGTTGACATAGGAGTGCACGCAAGTCCTTCTGTTTCTCCTCTCTTTACTGGTGGCACATAGTCACCACAGAAGCAGTGGCTTCAGTTGCCAGGCATCTAACTGTAATTGTCTCTTGCATGTTGCCACAAGCCACTTGCAAATTTGCACATCTCCACAATAGCATAATCATACTTATGGCCCTCAACTTTAAAAATCAATTTTCCCCTTGCGCCCGTAGTGAAAATGACTTTGAATTTCACAAAAGCAAGTTCTATCATGACAGAAACAGAACTGACTGAGGGTCCTAAGTCACTCCTTGATGTGCAAGTGAGTGAATTAAAATCATGGGTGATGTTTATTGAGATGGGAACCTCCTCCCATGGTCAGTTCTCCTGCTGAAGTCACACAGAGGTAGTTTTTAGTATCTGACATTATGCCTCCGTGGAGGGAGTGTGGTATTCAGAAAACAAAAATGTATAGAGACAGCTTTATTAGCATGAATCTGAGACAACACATGTATGGTAATCATCCAAAATGAATACTGGCTCACCACCCAATGCATGCAGCTCCCATCCCTCTTTCATGCCTGAGAGGCAGCATGGGACACCAGGGTGGACATTCGCACACAGCTCCCCCTTGGCCTTGAGTAACATCAGAATAACAAAGAGACGCTTGCCTTCCCTTAGATGCTCTTCTCTGTCTCTCTTATGGAGCTGGAAAGATGGCTAGTAGCACAAGTTCCGAGTGACTGTTTTCTCAATTTAATAAAGAATGTTAATTTCATGTAACACACTGAAAATATGCCCGCTATGATTTTTTTCCCATAAGGCACTGCAGTTTTCACATGTAAAGCCTCCTTTCAACCACGGTGATATAACACAGTTAAAATGCCATTGCACACTGAAGATCATGAAAATATATGTAGTTATAATGAATGTATTTGCCTTGATTTCACAAACCATTTTACCGTAAATCAGAGACTATATATGCTATGTATGAATTGAAAGTAAGAGGGACTCCTTGCAGCTAGCTTGTATAAAGGAGATAAATTATTTCCCTCTGTTTTCTCATCTCCTCTCATAGGCCTGCCTTCCACAGAAGTTTGCTTTCCAGAGGAACATGTGGGGCACAGAAGAACCTATGTTGCAACAAAGAGCAAAAATGGCTTCTATTAAAGCCATAGAGATAATAATTCACAGGGCCAGGACCCAGGGGTTAGATATCTGTGGTTCATTTATTTGTATGTGATTGGTTCATCAAAGGAAGTTTGTGAGGAAGAAAGATAGGGAGACATTTTATTTCCATTCTGAAATACACAGGGTGCAAGATGGGAGACTGAATCAGATTAATAGGAGTCTCCCAGAAAACCCCATTTTACAGGTACAATTCACAGATGTCCTGAAACCTCAAGTATTCTTCCAATGACCACCATGCCCCCTCACCCACGGTGTGAAAGGCTGGATGCATTTGTGGCATTAACAGTGCACAGCTTGCTTCCTCATTTGCCAAAAGGAGAAAAGCTAGACTAAAGACAACCCCAGGGTCCCTGCAGCTCTACCCTCACTTCCATTTGAGCAGAAAGAATGGTTTGTCAGGGGGAGGGACACAGGGCCACATGGCAAAGTTGCATTTTAGTGGCTGCCATAGATTGGCATCTCTCTGAAAATACTTCACACGTACCTGCAGACCTGTCAGAATGTTAAATTCATGTCCTCTTATGAAAATACGACTTGCAGTAACTGAAATAAGAAAATATTCTCTATCAGTGACTTTAAAATGATTTTCACTGTAAACTTTAAAATTTTTCTGTGTACTTAGGCACATTTATTACAGTATTAAAGTAGCTACTGAGTATATGCATATATATTATGATTATTTATTATTGTTGTGTGCACTTGCCATGGTACATGAGTGCATGTCAGAAGACGACTTTGTAGAGTGGTTTCTCTCCTCCTACCTTTACAGGAGTTTCAAGAAT
This sequence comes from Mastomys natalensis, assembly GCA_021653895.1. NCBI lineage: Eukaryota > Metazoa > Chordata > Mammalia > Rodentia > Muridae > Mastomys > Mastomys natalensis. Next base: position 601,762 of record JAJTUV010000582.1, on the reverse strand, counting down.
GAAACTCACATTGGCGTGCTTGCATGACAAATGCTTTGCCCAATGAGCCATCTTGCTGTCCCCAAATGTGTGTGTGTGTATGTATGTATATATGTATGTATTTTTGAGTGTATGTGTGTATATGTGAACATATATATGTATATACGTATACATAGATTTAATTATTTTGAGACTATAATACAGTTACATCACTTCCTCTTCCTTTTTCTCCCTCCAGACCTTCCCATAAAGCCTTCCTTACTCTCTTTCAAATCCATAGCTTTATTGTTCATTATTACATGCACATATATGTATATATTTTTAATGAGAATGAAATGCTCGTTTGAAAAACCCAACAAAATACTCAGCAATTCTATTCTCGGGTTTCTTCTCAACTCCCTCTCTATGCAGCTAGTCAATAAATCATGAGAAATTCTTAGCTGTTTTTTACAGAGATAAATTTAAAAAAAAATATTCCATGGCTAGATACAGACCCCATCAGAACAACTGATGATTGCTCCTGGATAACCAGGCATAGCCTGTGAAATAGCTGCTCTCTTCTGGAAGGGTCGTCTCAGGCGGGAAGTAGGTGGCGCTTGACGCTTCTTTGAATCTGTTCTTTCCCTCTGCCAAGTGTGACAAATGAGTCCCGAAGTCACGCTGAGGGAGCGTAGCTGCTGGCTGGGGGTGTGCTCCTGCTGCGGTTTGTGCGTCATAACCACCACGAGTCTTGGAAGCTTGGGAAGAATCCAGGGACAACCCATAATTAACTCTTGTCATTCGGACAAGTTCAGTGGACACTGTTGAAGTTTTGAGACAGTACATTGTTATTAGTACAAGACAATATTTACAGTCACTTCTAGAGGTGTGCTTAGTGATTAGAAAGTCCTTTTTTTCTTGTTTGACTCAACACTTGCTTTTTATTTGTACTGTGTTTTACTAAACAAGAACCCATAAAAGATAGGTCCACTGTCTTTTATTCACCATACGCCATTCCATGTTCCTTGTGATTTGATGGGGCTGGAGAGACACCGGTTGGGGCGGATGGTGAAGTTTTAGCACTGTGCTGTAGCTGGCTATGCAGACCTGCCTCACGCTTCTGATCATCACATTACGAGTCCGTGCTTCTGAAAGACCGTGGTACAGAGATAAGAACGTTCCTGGGCTTGGGAGCTTTTCAATCCTCCGATAACTCTGCTAAGCATTAACAAGATGCACATTCCTCCGTACCTCAGTTTCCTTATCAGCAGCGATAATTGGAGTTCCTCCGTCAGGAACAAAAATCTGTTTTGTACCTCCTCCCCCCTTGGCTTCTGCTGGTTGGTGGGTCCTGTGCCCCATGTGATTATAAATTGTAGACTGGCATGCAAATCATGTGATGAATGGCTCTCATAAATCCGTGTGTGCTTGTCTCTTCTCTCCCTGTAAGGACATATTTTGTACGAGTTATTTTACAGCAACATTTGTCTTTTTGGCTTAGTTTCCAAGGTACTCTGGGTTGGAAACAAAGAAAGAAAACAATATCTGTTCATAAAAGACTTGACTTTATATGGAGAAAAACAAAGAAAGAAAAGAAAAAGAAAATTCCACAAAGAGAATTGGAGGTCTTTGTATGAGCAAAGATGAGTGACGTAAAACCAACTATCAGAAATTAGCTGTGTTTCTATCTACAGTGAACAACCTGAAATGGGAAATAAAAGAATTATTTCATTTAAAATTACATTAAATAAAACAGCACACACTCAGGAGTAAATTTAACCAAGGAGGCAAGAATCAATGTTGAGGTACCTTCCGACATGTCTTCCTTCTAGGGCTTCTACTGTCCAGTGCACATCCAAAGTAAATTTGTGGTTTGCTACTTTAATAGAGTTATCTGGGTGTAATATGCTGGGTCAAATTAGAGGGTTTTTCTTTATCGATATTTTCTTATGGGTTTTTCTGTGTGGTTGGTTGTTTTCGTATTGAAAGGGAAGCACTGAACTTCCTGGGGCTGTAATTCTGTGTTCCTTCCTTTAGCTCTGCCGTTGTTTGATTCTCATGCCTGGATGCTCTATTGTTAGGGGTATATTGCAGTAATATTTAAAAAGCGGCAGCACCCGGTCCAGCTTGATCCCAGGCAGCCGCCAGGTTCCAGCTGGTTCTCGGCTGACACCGGGGCTCCAGCAATCTAGATACCCTGGCCCTGGCACCCACAAGATGCCAGCGTCGGGGATGGCTCTGCCAATCCACCATGCTGCATTCACAAAGCTTGCTGAACCACAGACAATGCCTGCCATTCTCTCGGAACCTGGTAGAAATGAGACTCTTAAAGTGTAATAATTAATCAATGGATTTATATATTTGGAAATGCTCAAATAACAAGATGCCCAAATAATTAGAGTTGTTAACCCAATTACCTAACCTTGATATTTGTAACTACCTTAGTCTTAGACTGCTAGGGACATTTGGACATCTGCCACCATCTTCTCTCCTCTCTCTCCTCCCCTTCCTCTTTTCTTCTCCTCTTTGGTCCTCCCACCTTAGCTCCTTCCCAATTACCAAGCTTTATTGCAAAGGCAGGGGAGGGGATATCCTGCTACAGGAGTATGCTAGTCTGCAATTGTTACAGCTTCCCATTCAATTGATCTGTTTATCATTACACACTGGCATTCTTTGTCACCTCCTGAGTATATTTTTCTGACTGTTTTGTCTAAGTATGGCCATCCTACCTACCCTACCTTCCCTTGCTCACCGTTCTGTGGAACCTTTCCCTTCACCCTTTCACTTCTTCATGCCTGTCATCTCACCCCAGAGACGTGCGTTCAAGGCCAAGTTATGTCTGTTGGCTCTTTTTCTATACTCAGACACTCTTTGACTTTGGATCGGTGATATCGGTGGCTTTATGTTTAAAGTGATTTCTGATTAACCAAGATGCATTCTTGCAGTTGGTGTTTCTTCTTACTGTCTCCTTAGTTTATCTCCCCTTCCGCCCTTGCTGCTCTGTGTTTTCTTGGTGCTCTATGACCTGCTTGAGTCCATTTTCATTGAGTCTTGTGTATACACTACAGGCATTTTTCTGAGCTTAACTATAACTCATTGTGGTATTCACAACCAATCTAAGCTAAAGACAAATGAATTTTGTTAACAGAGCTCTATTCTTCTCCATCTCTCCATCCCCGCTTGGTGTTGCTGAAGCTATAATTGTCATCTTTCATGTTAGGTGTCCACTTCAATAAGAATGTTCTTATGTTTGCATTTTCCTAGGATATTCAACTTCATTCTGAATTCTGAGTTTCACATAAAGGTATTTTTGACCCACTGTTGGAATAAAAGCTAAGATGTCCACCTCTGTCATCTTATGAAGGGTTAAGTTCTTTAAATTGTCTTATAATATTTAAATACATAATATAGCCAATTAAAATGAACTTGAGAACAAGCTTATTGATGCTTGGTCCTTTGGTTAATTTACTTTTTTATAAAGACAAAGTACTTAATGCTCTGAAGCTATTTTTCTTTCTTATTTTTTTTTTTAGCAAGTTGCATCCCATGAATTAATTTTTAAATGAGCAACCACCATTTAAAACACTCAGTGAAAGTACATAAAGGTTGTGTGTTTCCTTAGCCTTCATGCCCTGGTTCTCAAGTGAGCCAGTAACAGAACTATTTGATCTGTAAGTGATAAGCTAATAATGCATTGCTTGGCAGATGACGCAAACTTCTGATTGTCCTGGCAATAGATTCACACCCTTAACGATTTAAACTGGCTAATTTAAGCTAGCTAAGAGATTTTAGCTGCCTTAAATTAAAAGCTGATACCTGTTACTACCTAGCACTTACTGAGCATTTCATGTATTTAAGATACAGTTTAAACTAGTATCACCTTTAAAATGTGCTAAGACTGAAAGGTGCGTGTGTGCTTGTACATGCATGTATACGAGTGGGTATGTGGGTGAGAGTGTGCGTGCATGCCTGTGTGTGTGTGTCTGCAGTCAGCTGCTGCATATCTGAGAGTTCACCACCCCTGCTGTCAACACCCTTGGGAAAGAACTGCATCCGGAATGGAGATGTGCAGATATTTTTCCCTGTCATTATTGTACAAACAATATCATACATCAACTCTTCATATAGGATTTGCATTGTCTTAAAATTATAACAGATATAGAGGATATTTAAAGCATTTGTGAGGGTATTCCTCACTGTGTATGAAGGATTGAGTACCTATATATATATGTATATATATATTTTATTTTTGGAGCATCCAGAAACACTTCATCATAGCTACCAAGGGTTGATTCTGTCAGCATCGGTTAATGTATATGTATTTCATACATACATCTATAGAGCAGATACACAATTACTTAATTACACACACACACATATATGTATATGTGTATACACACACATAGACACACACACACACACACACACACAATGTACATATATCCTTGAGGAACGTATTTGTTCTTTTTAATGTTTACTATAACCACAGGTTCTATTATTTCTGCCACTTCGTAAATAAGTAAGACAAGCCACAGAAAGAGTTAAGCAAGTACCAAAGTCACACTATCTACAAGACTGCACGCTCAGCCAGACCCATCTGGAGCCCAGTGCTAATGGAGATGCAGTGTGTAAGCAATTTATTTGGAGTCACTGAGAGTGAGGAGTAGAGAGGGAGAGAGCAAGTCCTTCTCAAACCTCACGTAAGCTCCCATTTTGGCTACCGTTCTGAGTATCATCAACCATGTGAAAGATGCTCAGACTCTGTTGTAAAGGGGTCACGGTTGTGATTTTACAGCCTTGTTATTGTAACAACTGGGTTGAATGACCAGTGCCAAATGCTCAGGCCTTACTTAGCACACAGTAAGAGTTCAAATTTGGCAACTTTCTTTCTTTCTTTTTTTTAAATTGCTGTATGAAATGAAAGAAAATTGAGAGTGTACCGTAGTTTGTTAAATGTCTGGAGTTTTGTTTTGTTTTTTTTTTCAGTAAGACATATCTCAACTCAAGAGATGTTAAAATATGCAAATGCATGCACCTTGTAACAGAGGAAGCATTGCACTCTAACTCGATAGTTTGTCAGTCACTGTGAGTGTCAGATTTTCCAGTAAACCTTAACGGCCACATTTGTAGAGTTGCCATTATGTGCACTACAGGGTAGGAGCCACATATATTTATCTTTGGCTTCCATGACTATCTGCAGGGATGTTATGCTAATAAGGTAATGGAGGCTTAGGTAAACTCAGACACTCAGTGAAAGTCAAATATCCTGCGATTGAGTCTGTTCTCGTGCTGTGTCATGTAACATCAGTGGTCCCTCATTTTAGGACACTTTCCTTGACTCTTCTCTGTATGGAGTGGTCTGCTCTCAGATCCTGAATTTTCCACAGAGAAATAGCTATAGCAATGGCCTGAAATAAGTTTCTGGGATTAAGGGAGAGACGGGACAGGAGGTCTTGCAGTGAAGCACAGGAATAAAGTAAGGACCACATGTGACTTTTTTTCTTCTTACCCACTAGCACTCTGTGCACCCAGGAAGTAAGTCACACACCAGGAAATCCAAACTCCGTAAGCAGTTCAAAAGATGCCTTCACTCCTTCAGGAACCAAGAAGACATGCGATCAATTAGACAGATGGAGGTTAATCTAAAAATAAGTGAAGATGTTACAAAGCAATATTGACATACTTTCAGGTTTCAGCCCCAACATGTTTACTATCAATTTTATTCAGCTGTAACATAATCTGTTACTACTCATAAAGATATCATGCAAGTATGCAGTCCTGCATAGCTGAGATCTGACACAGACTATCTCATCTGCAATGTGGAGATTGGTCCTCAGACTTCTGCTCTAACAAAAAGAATTTATATTCAAGCTGTAGGCCAGAGGTACATGTCATTGCATATACTATGGGTGTGGCCAAGGTGTAGCCCAACTTACACTGGGCTTCCTGCCTACTACAATCTCTTCATCTGGAGCATTCTCTTGGCTAATGAGAGTTAACATTTTATTTCCAGGAAAATGAAATGTATTCTTTGAGATAGATGAATGTTACTCTTTAATGGATCCATTAGACTTGTTTTCTGTGAGGACTCTCTTCTTCTTTAGTTGGTTAAATCAATCCATTGTACAGCGAAGGACTAAAATTGATTAGCAATCACAACACAAATGACTGTCCCAAATTTTCTCTTTTGACAATACTGTCACTACAAAGCAAAGTAACAGGAAACAGAATGTCTTGAAGGTACGTCTATCTGCTGTGTGAACCTGGGATTACTCATTTATTTCCTTTTAGGGGCTTCTGCTTGAATCACACTGTTGGACAAAGCCTAACCCTTTACATGGCATGCCCTTTTGTATTATTTTCCAGTAAACCCAACAGATTTCTATGACTGCTAATGATCTTTACTTGGATGTTGTGCACATGAAATGAGTGTTCACATATCTTAAATAAAAGCATGAGGGAGGGACAGTGTGGGTGTTCTCACACACCTCCCATGGTGATCTGCCAGCAGGAACAGTGCTGCCTCCACAGGACATGAACATGTTACCGTGAGCTAAGTGGTCACTGCTCTGGATGCCCTCCAACAAACAAAACAAACATGGAAAATTCCGCTATCTTAACATCTTGCCAGCAAGCTCCTAAAAATACCCCTTGCCTACTTAGAAAGACCTGCTTAGATTTCAAACACAAAGAAGACACCAATTATGCAAGAAAGACACAAAACTGGGGGAAAAAAATCAGAGCTAAGGGCAATCCCCAGTTCTCTCCCAAACCAGTTAAAACTGTAAAAGAGAGATTAGTTAAAACTCAGAGAGATAACTCTCTGATTCATTAATAAGGAAAGAGATGGTTGTTCATATTAGCAAGTTTTACCTCTGATAATGAAGACAGTGAATTCCCACCTCTCTCATGGGTCAAATATCTAACTGTGGAGGCCATGTGTTGCAAAGGCCAGGGCAGGGGCAGGAGAGAGGGGGCAGCAGGGAGCGGATGGCTGCTCTTGTCTCCTGCTCCAGCTGCCTATTCTCTTTAATAACCACTGAAAGCAAAGCAGTCTTTGTAGTCACCAGAGACTAATAGAAGAACAGCACATCCTGCTGAAGATTAAAGGAAATTCAACCAATTATATATTTTTAGTGGCTATGCACCTGGAGACAGCTATGAAGCCACAAACACACCTCAAAAGCAGAACTGCTAAATTACCTTTAAAGTGGCAGCAAATTAGAAGGAGATGTTCCATTTTAGATGAAAGAAAAAGAAAGGCCACTGCTCTGTGAGACCTGATACAACTCAGTTGCTTCATCAGCTGCCATGAAGCCCAGTGGGGATCAGCTGTAGCCTCAGCACACTTAATCAGTTTTATTTGCAGGATGTATAACATGAAACAAAGATTCAGGAGCCGAGGCTCAAGTAGAAATGACCTGCGAAGTGGACAAATGTTACAAAAGCCTAAAGGATACAATGTTTCCATATACTCGTGCTGACTAATGTTACCTTCCTGCTTACCTGATAAAGTGATAGACATAGCCCCTTTTCCTTGCTCTCTCCTCACCAGAAGCTGTGCTTTCTTGTGCTGTGCTGGGAGCCAACACGTTGATGCTCAGTCTGGGCAGATTTCAGGTGTACTACTTTCTTTGCTGTCGCTATAACAGAACCCTTGACATAAGTGACCAAAGGAAGGCAGGGCCTATTTTGTTCACAGGTTGGGGGTACAATCCTGCAAGACAGAAAAGATCATGGTGGCAGGAGTAGGAAGTTTCTGGTCACTCTGCATCCAAAGTCAGGAAGCAGAAAGAAATGGATGTCCTGTCAGCTCTGTGCTGTTTCTGTGGCACATGGCTCCAGGGTGCAGAGTTGTGCTGCCCACATTTAGGGTGTGTCTTTCCACATTAATTAACTTAGTCTAGAAAATCCCTCAAATACCTACCCAGAGATTTGTTTCCATGGGGATCCTAAATCCTATCAAGTTGGCAATCAAGATTAACTGTCACGTGATGGAAACACTCTTTCCAACCCTTTACATTATCTCCTGGCTCACGTGCTAGGATTCGAGTGCACAAGATGCTCACATCTCTTTCTCTTTGAGAGCAGCTTGTAAAATCTCAAGTTCCAACTTGTATAACACACACACAACACACGAACACAAGCACATACACACATGCATGCACACACACGTATATGCATGCTCACATGTGTACATGCACACACACATGCACTCACACACATACGTGCACATGCACAAACACATGCATTCACACACATACATGCACGTATTTACATGCTCACATACATACACACACATGGATACATGCTCACACACTCATATACAAATGTGCACATACATACACACACGTACATGTTCTCACACACATACACATGTACATGCTCACACTTGTGCATGTATGCACATACATGCACACATACATACATGCATACACACACATGCACACAGGTACACACATACATATACACAGAGGCACAAACACCCATACACAAATGTACATACACATTCACACATGTACAGGCATACACATGTTCTCACACACAAACAAATAAACACTATGAGGAACGGCAGCAGTTTGAGCCTGCCCTCCTCCCCACCCTGAATACTGCCTGAGTTAGAAGTATCACTGTCATTTCTCCAATCAGAACAGAACAGCAACACTGACAATGCCCAGGCAGCACAGACAACAGCCCTGTGTTCTGTTCCTACCGTGCTTTGGTGCCTCCACCTCTTCCACACAAGACTGTTGCTGCTCCCATCTGTAAGAAGCATAGCACAATTCTTTAAAGTGCATGAAACAGAGAATAGAAAAAAAAAAAAACTCCAGGCAAATTTTAAAAGTTTTCTTCAGTTTCACTTCTTAAAGTTGGAGAAATAACTCTACAACATGTGATCTCATGGAAGATTTCACTGAGGGCAACAGAATCTTCTGGAAGAATGTTTCTAGATAAATAGACTTTATCTGGCAGAGTGTCGGCAGGAGGTGTGGGAAAGGGCTGTGGATATAAAAGGGAGTGTTCAGATGAGGCATCCGGCCAGACTGGGAGTCCTCACCCCTGTGAGCTAGTTGTCCTCAACTAAAAGATGACATTAGACATCAGTTTTACCAGGGTGGAGGACCATATAATATGCATGTTCTGGAATTTCTACTATGGAAATGATTCCCATGTAATAATAATATCCCTCTGGAAAATTGCTGCTATATTTTTTTTTAAATCTGGAAATAGCTGAGTTCCGTGAACTCAATCTGATATCACATTAATTGAAATGTAATGGGGATATTTATATTTAATTTCCTCTAGGTGCTTATTCATAAATTTTCTGAGGCATTTTTTTAACTTCTAAGCATAACTTCATAAACGAAACATTGGCATGAATGAGCAGAATACACTTCCTTTATTCATGACAACTTGAATGAAAATAAATATACAAAAATAAAAACACATCCTTTTCTGAATTATTCATCAGTGAGGAAATCTCTGAAACTTGGACAACACAAGATTCTGAATAGCAAGGGAAATGTCATCTTATCATAGATAAGAACCTGTTCCTACTCCTCCCTGAAACAAAACAAAAAGATGTTGATGGTTTCTGGTTGGACTTCACCTTGTTCAGTGCTGGAGTTCCTATGTGCAGTTAGTTTTGTATAAGCCATTTACCCCCTCCAAGATCCATATATTTAATATACCCTTCACAGATTTTGCCCATTCATATTAGCATCTTATTTGGTAACTGAAAATTCACTTACTTGCATTTGTTACCTGCAAGGCATTGCTCATTGCAGGACACCATGACTCAAAGTCATCCTTAGAGCAAGAAGAATTGGAGACCTGATTCCCCACACCCCCAGCCACAGCCTTCTTAGCCCAACTTCTCCGTTGTTAGCTCCATTCCTTTCTGTGGCTTATCTGGTACTGCTCTCTTCACATTTGATTTGCTTCTTGTTGATGATGTTACTATTTGTGTGGCCCCTAAGTGTTTTCCCAAGCCCACCCAGTGTCCCTAAGCTCAGAAAGGCAGCCATATGACTCATGGAGAAAGTACATGAGATAGGACATCCTTCTCAACGCAGAACTCTAGGCTCTTGGCTGGGATTCCTGTTGAGGAACGAATGCTATTGCAAATGACATCATCGATAAACAGAGGTAGTCATGCAGTGGAGTCTGGCCATTGTCTCCAGGAGACACAGTTCAGTGTTGGCTGCTCCAGAGTTACTCTCTGTAAAGAAAGACCACTACCAGAGAAGCATGTGTTGGAGATTCTTTTGTTTTGTTTTGTTATTTTAGCTTTTGTCTAAAAGTGATATTTTATTTTCTCAAATCCTTTTTGGGTGTTGGTGGGAATTGAGTTGGAGCAGTTGGCCCCTTTGCACACAGGCTCACCTTAGCTCCACCAGGGGTGATTCCATCTCTGCTATGAAGACCCACTGCCCTCTGCAGAACTTTTATTTTTTTCCTTTATTCCAACATTTTTCATTTAATGCCCTTTCCTGTTTATATTCTTCACCTGTAGGCTTCACCACACTGAGGTTAAACATTACTGCCTTTGTCCCTTGTACAGACACTGAAATTTGCATATGTCAGGGTCATGGCAGAGTCATCTTGCACTGGGATGAATGTTTTTGAATACAAACTCTGACATTACTTGAAAACCAAACTATTTTATGTGTAGAAATGCTACAATTCTCTGCAGAGCCCCAGTTTTAGGAACCAAGAGTGTTATCCAGGTCTAACAGTTGTGTTTCATTGAAAATTTGACTTAAGCATATATTAATTTTATTACACAGGCTGGTACCACAATCTGGATTATAGTTGTGAGTTATTTGTTTTGTTAGTTTGTTTTATAAATCTTTAAGAATTTCATGTGTTTTATTTGGTCAAATCCACCTCCCACCACACAAAACCTCACAGGTCGTCTGCCCTATTCCATATCCCAGCCAATATTTCTCTTCATTTTGAAAAAAAAACATCAAATCTACTTTATGACACCAATATATTTTTGGGTATAGCCACTCACCGGAGTGTGCCCAACCTACCAGTGACCACACCCTTAAAGAAAGCTGACTCTCCTCCTCCAGTAATCATCCACTATCAACACTAGCTCGGCTAAAGGTGTGATTTGCAGCCATCACCGTTCTCCATGAAAGAATTTTGTCTGGTTTGAGTTTGCACATGTCTTATACATGTTATCTCACTCACTGTGAGTTCATATGTACCTTAACTTGTGCCATACATACAGAAACAGACTCTTTAAATTCGTCACCTGTCTCCTACCATCTTTCTTTTCTCTAAGCATCACAAGGAGTGATGTATGATATATATGTTCAATGTTGAGCTGAAAGGCCCTATTGCTGAAGATACCATATATTTGAGTCATAGAACATAGAAGCTGGCACAGACCTGGAATCTTCATCCATACTGTCTACATTTCATAGTGCTGGAAGGTGCTGTCCATCCTACTGAAGGAGAAAAATAATCACCAATCTTATCCAGGTCTGAGCCTTGCAAACTACAGTAATAACTAGCCTGGTAAGACAGGCCCTTGGTGCAATAGAGATACAAACATCGTGGTAATAACCAATTACATTCTGGTTTAAATATTACTCCTCAATAAGGAACCTATACCTGCCATCATGACTGAGGCCAAGAACCTGTGGCTAGTCTGGTCATAGGTTGTAGGGGAACTAACTATTATTATTCTGCTTAACTGACATAATACTCAACTAACTGCTATTGACTTCTGTTACACGCATAGGTCAGCACATCTCTTGATACCCAACAGAGAAGCTTCTTTATTATGTAGATGCTGGTTAACACAGAGACCCACAACTGGCCAAAGAGCAGAGAATAGGAAACTGTGGATTTCTCTTTGATTGACATTTACATTTCCTGTCAATTGGAAGGGAAAATATTTGACGCCGACTAACAGTCTTTAGAGTGGACAATCAGCACCCAGAGTGCTTAATTAGTTTATCTCACTTTACTCTTATTGACTGATCTGATGTCTTTTGGATCACGTGTTCTTCGGGGCTCAAGAGTTAATATCTGGGGACATATGAAATTATACTGTCTGGTGGAAACATTTGTAAACATTTTAATTCTCTCTTTTCAAATGTGTGATCCCTTATGAGTCTTTAAATTATGCATAATAATCTCTCCCAATTATTAGTTGAAAGAAAATTGTTTCTATTGTGTAAAAGCGGTTTCATGTTCTAATGAGTAATTAACTAAAAGTTATTGTTGTGCTTGATGAAGTGCAGAGAAAGAACAAACTGTGGGTGGGATTTTAGTCCTGGCTCTGCTTCTACTAAACCCTATGAACTTGTCAGGTTTCTTGGTTTTATGGTTCTCATGTTCCAAAATATAAGAAATATGATGGTGAGTCTAGGTTTTTGTCTGAGATTTACCACTGGTGGAAATCCATGACTGTGAATTTAGTAAGAATAAGTAATCACATCACGTGAACTTTGTCTTCATAATTTAATTCTTATTTATTTATTTATTTGAAGGGGGTGGTTGGCAGAGTTTCACTCAATAGGCCTGGCTGGTTTGATACTGGTAATCCTTTTGCCTCAAAAGGATATCTATATATCTATGTACCTATGTATCTATGTATTTATTTGTATATCTATATCTAGATATAACTATATCTATTTCTATATCATCTATATCTATATCTGCCTATATATTTATATATATCCATATATATAGATCTATAGATATAGCTATATCTATAAAAATATAAATCTATAAATATGGAACTATAGAGATTATTTATTTATATATCTAATCAATATATATAAATATATTATCTATATATCTATCTAATCTATACATCTATATATTAATTATATATCCATATATTTATATGTGTACACATCTATAACTATAAACTATCATATATCTATGTATATTTATAGATGGATACATGTATATCTAGATATATCTATATTTATCTCTTTTTCTATATCTATATCATGTATATCTATAACATGTATATATCTAGCCTCAGTGCTGACACTATAGGCTTGCACCACTACACCATATGTCAAATCATTTTTATTTATGAATAGACTGTTTCAGTGTTCAGAATTATATTACTGAGAAAGTAAGGCAAAAATATTCAGTGAGAGATTTCTCATTTATCTCTCAAATATTAAATATGAAATACAAATATTTTTGACTCATCATTATAAACTTAAAGATCCTAGAGCAGCATTCATTATTTTGTGCAAAATTGACTTGTAACATTTTATAGAACTTGAGTATTTACAACCATCAATATATCTTTACCGTTGTACTCTAAGCACCTCATAGTTATCACATTATGTGTATAATTTATATAATTTTGGACTGTATTAAATTTCTATTATTTACAGTACAGGTTAGAGTTTGCCATCAAAAAGAGTCATCAATAGAGAAAGTTCAATACAGAAACAAGAAAGGAGATGGCGTACCGTGTTATATAACAGTGGCAAAACATTGTGTGTCTGGAAGAAGTTTCACCAGCATAAGCCTGTTTCTGCTCTTGCTTGAGCATTCTAGGGTGCTCTTAACTGAGTTTGGATTTGGACTGATCGCATTTGAAATTGAAAAATTCAGTTCAGCTGTTTGTACACAAATATGAAACAATTATTGCTGGAAGCACATTTACCCTAGCATCCTCTGTAACTATGGAGACACAGCTTCATGCAGAAGCCTTGTGCAGAAATCCATGCTTGAGAGACCAGCTTAGGCAGGGTTGAAAACATAATGGACTCAGGCCTCAAGCTGCATAGCCCTGTTAGCTTCTGTTTCTTAATTTCATTTTAGAAAGATAAATGACTCCTCTAGATACTCAGATGAAATTAACCCTAATTAAAATGAAATGGAAATTAAATGCATCTAGGGTGTTGTTCCCCGTAACTTTATTGTGACCTTGTGTACATTTACTGAATTTAAAGCTTGGGTTTATAGAGTTTAAAGAGAACACCCACACAGTCCTCAGCATTGCTTACTTCTCAAAATGAAGTAAGTGAAGTTGTTTCAAAGGCCTCTTCAGAGCCAAGACAACCAGATCCTGCAAGTCCTTGGGTCGGCTGCCTTCCTGGGCTTGTGCTCTGTTGAGCATTGCTGTTAAATATGTGCCGCTTCTATAAACACCTCTCTCTCTCTTTTATTAAACTTTTAAAAACTGTTGAAGAATCACCACACAAGAGTTCTGTATTTAAATCATTTCAACCCCACATTCTCCTCCCTCCCATTCGTCTATCTTCCTAAGCCCTCTCAAATCAATGACTTCTTTAATCACTATAATAATACATGTACGTGCAAATATATAAATAAATATAGACTGTATATAAATAAAAGTATACTCTATAAATATACTCTGCCCAGTCCATTTAGCTTTCCTCATATGTATGTGACTAGGATCTGCACAATAACAATATCAGTTGGCATCCCAGTGTGAATGAGGGAAGTCTGTAAAACTCCATCCATAAATGAAGGCTATGGGCAACTAAAGGCTGCAAAAGGAGGGTGTATCAGTATTCTTCAAGGAGAACTTCACTATTTAAATATCTTCCCTGGAATCCCAAACTTAGAGTATGACCTGTGGGGATGTTTTATTCAGCTTATGAAGTGAATTCATCAAGTCAGACCTTCTGGGTCTGTTCCCTCAGTGATTGATAGGTGAACACCCCTGTACAGCAGAATAGCCAGTCTTAATGCTTGACATCATGGTGCCCATTCTTATTGGTTACTTTCCTATTGCAGTGACAGAACACCGTGGCCATGGTAACTCATAAAAGATCGCAGAGTTTGCTTTGGGGCTCACAGTCCCAGAGGGTTAGAGTCCATCCCCATCATGGTGAGAGAGCACGGCAGCAGGCAGTCAGACATGGTGCTGGAGCAGTAGCTGAGAGCTTATATGTTGAAGCAACAACCATGGAACAGGCAGACAGACAGACAGACAGACAGATAGACAGACACTCGGGGAAGAGAGAGAAAGACAGAGAAAGACAGAGAGAGAGAGAGAGAGAGAGAGAGAGAGAGAGAGAGAGAGAGAGAGAGAGAAAGTCTGGTGGCTTTTTTGAAATCTCAAAATCCACCCCCAGTGAAATACTGCCTCTGACAAGGTCACACCTCCTAATCTTTCCCTAAATAGTTCCATCAACTGGAGACCAAGTATTCAAATACATGAGCCTGTGGGGAGAATTCTTATCCAAACTACCATATGCCCTTATTTTTATAAAATGTTCCTTTCCATAGTAGTGGAGTATTAAATTTCTACCGGTACTTAGAGAAAAGTTTCAAAGTCTGTCCCTTTTTTCACATCAAACATTATGTCACTTCTTATCCTGGGGATGTGCCCTCTAAACTCCACAAAGCATAGTTTTGGTTCCAAATGCAATCTATATTTTAAAAAAATACTAGGGAAATAGAATGACTTTATATGCATGTCATACTTTTTTCCTGAATACCCTATATCTCAGGACCTTAACCAATACCTCAGCTCCTTACAGAAGCCCCTCTGCATTACAGAACTGTGTTTCAAGTCTGTAAGGTAGAGGCCCTGCACCTGGAATTTAAAATGGTATTTTAGGAGGCATACTGGCTGAATGTGTGTCCTCTGAAGCTCCTTTTGATTGGTACTGAGGTTGTCACTGCTCCAGATTCTCAAAGGAGATAAAGTCTTGACTCCTTAGATAGCTGCTGTGTGTGAGCCCAGAAAGACTGAAACCACTGTAGCTCACTTCCCACTGTGATGACAACACTGGGCTGTGTGGGCTGCAAAGGTCAAAGGGAGATGAGGAAAATTGTTTTCTGAGAACCCAGGCACAAATACCCGTGCGGTGCACTTAGGAGCACTCTGTTCTTTCAAATACGGTGAACCAACAGAAGGAGTGGAAGAGGGTGGACACCAAAGTTTTTCCTCAGAGTGGGCTGGGACAGGATGAAACACATGTTTTGTGTGTATGAGTTTCTCTAGGGTGAGCTTTGAAGTTTACATTAAGACAGCTCTGGGGTGAGGGTAACAATTGAAAAACCCACAGGAGACTATGTTTTAAGCACCTCCAATGTGCCACGCAGTGAGAGGAGCATGAGATATCTAGGAAGGGAGACTAGCTTAGGTATAAATAAAGAGGTATATGGTGTGTGCGTGCGTGTGTGTGTGTGTGTGTGTGTGTGTGTGTGTGTGGTGTGTTGGAGTCATGAAGTCATGAAGTAGCATTTTTAAGAAGAAAAAACTATCAAGAATGAAGAGATAAATCAACAGTTAAGAGTATGTGTTTCTCCTGTGGATCTGCTTGGTTTTCAGCACTCACATTGGACAGCTCACCTGTAACTATAGTTCTAGAAGATCTGATACTTTCTTCTGGCTTGAGTGCATACTTGAACCCATGTGGCATATATTTGCACCAGCACATGCATACACACATACATAAATTAAGATAAAAATCAATCTTATTAAAATGAAAGAAAATAGTAATCACCTTTGGCTGTGTTCTGAAGTATACTAGGATTGAGGTGGAGGGAGTGACACTCTACTCAGATGGAGAAATAGTGGTGATCATGACAAAGCTGTACTTGCTGTCAACTGCAAAAAAATCACAGGGGGGGCAGAGTTTCATGTGTGATAGTTGCTTAGCCCAATGACGACCAACTGCTGAAGAAGAGACCTGGATCACTTCACACTGGCATTGTGGTCCCACACAGGTAAGAAGGAGGGTCATGCTCTGGTGAGACCCATCCAAGAACCCAGGGATTCAGTCAGTCAAAAGTCTCAGTAGTGTAGCTTCGTCCTTTTCCACCAAGCTGGAAGTACTCACAAGCCTGATTTATTACTCTATCTAGATACTTGGTGACATCTGATTAAGTGGCCCTCACACCACAAGTCTGATAATAGAAAAACGTGTGAAGCCACATGGATAGTGAATTTTTACAAAACACCTTGGATAGGGTGGTTTGGAGACAGAGAGCTCATCCGTCCTGCTTTGGTTTTAAACAGATAGAGTTCCAGAGAGGTGCATGCTGGAAGAGCATACAAGCCAGCACCACACCTGGATCACCCCCAAAAATCCTACCGTGGAGTGTGAAAAGCAGCACCATGTGGTCCATTGGATCTGAGCTAGTCACTGGATGAGCCTCTTATAAATTCCAGTTGCCTCTGGTCACTGTTCCAGAGAACTTCCAACTTAGTTTTCAGGGAGTGTATGACAATTAAATCAATCTTTTTAAGGAAGTAGATATTGGCAACTGGATATAAAGAGAACCATACCAGCTATTCTATAAAACCAGTAAATTCCAGTTGCCTGACCGAATCCTGTTAATATAAACTTGGATGAGAGTTTGTCATAGGGAGACACTGATCTACCTGATCAGGTTTGGTCATATGAATGATGTATGTGATAAAGGATGGGTCTAGAGTCTATGGAGGTGCCAGCCTCGGTGTCACACTGAAGGGCACACGGTTCTCTGCTCCTGGCGGCTGCTGTGCATAGATTTAATGCATCAGAGATTCTCTGCATGAGGCACCAAGATGAATTGGTTTGAACTCATTCACCACAAACTCAGTAATGCACCAGTGTCTCATTAAGGAAAAGAAACTTGAAAGCACTTCCCCTCCGTGTAATTAGCCAGGAGCAAGCTGGATTTGAATTTTTCTCTCTCTCTCCCTGAGTCTTCTGTTATTCCTGTCTCGTATGAGTCTGAATCTGTGTGTCCATGAATGCTACCTTGGAAATCTGCCTCTGAACCTGTGTCTGTCCTTAACTTTTGCTAGGCATTTATTGAATAATACAGAAATCACATGGGGGAAGGAATGAGGGACACTTTATGGAAATCTTTAACAGACGTTTACAAGGGATTAAGTCATTGGCTTAGAGACCCAGATAACAAAAAAGCAGATACTATCAAGCAATATCCATATACTGTACTGAACATTTATTGTGAATATTCATTTATTCATTTTGTAAGGCCAATTTGATCATATTTTATGTTTTCATCAAATGACTATCCTAACATACAAACACACATGCATTACATTGGATCAGGGGCATGGTAGAGTACATAACAAGATTACAGCTGTGTACCAGCTAAGGTTGTTAGAGTCCACTTCTTTCTACCACATATTACTATGATATGCTAGCCAGAACATAAAATACAGTGTCAGATATTTTAAGAACAGACTTCAGAAATGCAAATCTAACGTTACCTCTGGTGAATTGAAATGACCACATGAAATCTACAGGGAGAGAAAAAGCAGAGGCATCTTTAAGATTATTTCATGGACAAAGAGAAACACATGTTAAAATAGTCTTTCTAAGGAAAAGGTGCTATGATTCACAAAATAGGGAGTAGTAGAACAAGTTAGAACAATAAGAAAAAAAAGGAAATTATTTAAGATCTCTTTTTTTCTCTCTCTAGTAAAAGACAACCCCAAAGTCTCCCTGATAATCTACAATTTCAAAGGGGGAAAAAGTGGGGGATCTATAAAGTAAAACTACATAGAGGGTCAAGAAAAGCACAATAGTGACTTTTCCTA
This sequence comes from Mastomys natalensis, assembly GCA_021653895.1. NCBI lineage: Eukaryota > Metazoa > Chordata > Mammalia > Rodentia > Muridae > Mastomys > Mastomys natalensis. The sequence continues at coordinate 583,275 of JAJTUV010000582.1, read as the reverse complement.
ATTTACTTATCAAACCTTTGATTTTTTTCTGGTATCATTTCGCTGACCTCCTTACTGTGGGTTCTGGGCACAGAACACAAGCAGGTCCTCTTCTACCTTAGTCCAACATGGGGACAGGCCAAGGGACAGAGAGGCAATGATGGGGACACCAGTGGGCTGCCACAGGAAGATTTGTGATCAGAAATAATGATTATGCTTGCATTTCACAGAGATTTCTCTTAGGTCAAACTGGAAAGCATAGAGAAGGAGAAATGAGAGATTAAGTCAGAAACTTTCTGGTAAAGTCAACTTTCCAGTAAGTAGCAGTGAGCTCAGGCTGTGAATTCAGAAAGTACAGTTGAATCCTCTACAAGAAACTATGAAATTGGGATTTTGAGATTATAGCTTAAGAGCAGGCAAGATTGGTCAAGTATCTTCCAACCAGGTGAACCTGTAGAGTTTTCAGCAGACACAAAGACAGGTGGACATTATGTCACATAGCAGCATACTCTAAAGCTCCTGGAATCTCCAGAGCATAGAGTAGGTGCATGTCTCTTGAGATCTGGACTTGAATTTTGGCCACTGGAAAACAGAAGAAACCCAAAGCCAGTGCCTCTCTATGGAACCTTTCCTTGTGTGTTCACTGACTGCTCATGAAGCTATAAAACCCTTCTGTCGGGGATGGAGAGATGGCTCAGTGGATAAAGTGCTTCCTGTATAGGCACAAAGAGAAGAAATTCAGGTACCTGTATGTATGTAAAACCTGGGCAACCATGGCAGCTGGAACTCATGAAGCAGAAACACGGGAATCCCTGGACATGCCAGAGCAAACTGGCTAGCTAGATTAGATGAACTGGGGAATTCCACATTCAGCAAGAGTTACTACCTCAAAAAAGAAGAGAGTGAGGAAACCCTGGACATCAACCTTCAACTATAAATATATACACACAGGGTACATGCATTCCCACACATGTTCCCCTCACAGGAGAAGATGCAAACAGGAATGCATAACACACACGGGCACACACTTGCATACACACAGGCACAAACACACATACATGCACAAACATACATGCACACACGTGTACAGTACACAGACACACATCACATACACATGCTCACTAACATGCACACAAGGCATACACAGACACACACATGCACACACAGCACACACACAGACACACACACACACGCACAAACACATTCATGCACATACATAAGCACACACATGAACAAGCTCATGCACATGACAGTCACACATGCACACACACATGCACACACATACATGCACACAGAGACACACACACAGGCACACATACATGCATGCACACACAGAGATACACACAGGCACACATACATGCATGCACACACACATGCCATCCAAAAGAAAGAAAAATAAACCTGTGTTTATAAAAGGGAGGTGCTCAGCCAACAAGCAGCTAAATTTAATAGTCCTTGAAAATGAAGTCAGCAGTGCTTATCACAAAGCTATGTAAACATCAGAGTGGCATGTGTTCTTCAGAGCCCCACATTTGCATGATATGACAGGGACACCACTGGAGAACATTGCTATTCGGGCAGAAGTTGCAGCTGACGGAGAACCATGCTCCTATGAGATAGATAGCAGAGCCACCCCACCGGCAGCTGGGCTCTTTCTGATCTCGAGATTTCGAGATTTCAGCTTACAAAAGGAAGAGAGAACAGAGCAGGCCTTTGGAAGTGGCGACAGGGTGCAGAGGTGGCGAGTGCAGAAAGTCAGTAGGGACCATCTCAAGCAGAGGACCCAGAGCCATAGGGAAACTGGTAGGACTCATGGGGACTCTGGAAGGACCATGGTGTTCCTTTTGCATCCTACATCTCTCCTGATTTTCATTCATAAACCGGAAATTAGGGCAGAAGCCCCAAGAATGCAAAGACAGAGTGTTTGTTGTGGATTATATGTGAGTGTCCCCACGTACTCATGCATTGGAACGCTTGGCTCCTAGATGATTGGTGCTGATTTAAAAGGTTGTGGAACCTGTAGAAGGTGGATCCTTGCTGGAGGAAGTGACTCACTGGGGTGAAACTGAAAAGGTTTAGCCTGGCCACACATTCTGTCCATATTCTACTCCTGACTGCAATGGGAACAGCCGCCCCAGCTCCTACCCCAGTGTCTTCCTCGACATCATGGATCGACTCTGCTCTAACTGTAAATCAGAATAATCTGTCAGGTATTTGGTCAGAGCAAGAAGAAAGGGGAGAACAGGAGGATTTGCAGGCAGGGAGCCCAGTGAGGATTCACAGTGAGTGTCTAGTGTTGGGGATTGCCCCGGTAAAGATGAGGGACATGAGAATCCAATGTAACTATTGGTTTATGCCACATGGTATCATGGAGGATGTGTTTTCTAGGGTTCTTGATTGTCTTTAATAAAGCCTTTAGCAAAGTCTTAGGACAGCCTGTTGCATAAAAGATACACGTTTGTTCATGACACATGAACATGTTTGTACACGAGCTTACAGCTGTTTAAAGTTTCTCTTGGGTTATTGTGTTGGGGTAAAAAAAAATTCTAATCTGTAGGAAGGAAGGACCCCACCAGAGAGACACCTCAAAACAACAACAACAAAAAAGGAAAGTAAGTTGCATTTGTGTGACCCCCTAGATGAAGGACAGGTCATTTAGAAGGAAGAAGAGAGACACCCAAGTCTGGAAGCAGTTTCTGAAACATAAAGCTAGGAGGCATGGTTTGAGAGAAATTCTTTACCAGAAGACAGACTGGGTAGCATAGCCATAAACCTCAGCTGAACAAAAAAAAAAAAAAAAAAATTAGGCTCAGGTGATGAGGGGAAGGAGTAAATCTCACCCATCTTGGGATGCTAAGGCTAGACCGAAATGCACAGACTCTTGTAAGCAAAAATGTAAACAGACAAGAGTTTTAAAAGATCAACAGAAGAGTGTGTAGCAGATGCGTGAATCATAGTAATGCTATCTCGGGAGGACTTGACTGAATTCAGACTTACAGGGAAGAGTTACAACCCTGAGTTAGAACTTGAGTCCGACAGGTATGTCATGGGAAACACCTGTTCTTCATCACCAGCTGCCCAGCTGAGGGTGAGCTCAGCGCAGGATAGATGCTCTTCCAAGGGTCAGCTGCTTTCCATGGACAACCTGTGGCCAGTGGCCAGAATCTCAGAATGTCATCGAGCTAATTATTCCTGAAATCAGCATTTAAGCACTCGATACAAACTTGCAAAGTGAAGCTCTTTCTTCGACTCACAAAGCAAATGTAACATTTCCAGTAGAGTTCGAGATGTTCTTCTAGCAGGGAAAATTGCACAAACTGCGGGGAAAATGATTAATACTCATTATCAATCTCGAGCAATGTTCTCGGATTTTTGTCTCAATATTCAGTAAAATAAAATTGCTTGTTCTGTTCTCTCAGGCAGGCTGTTCTCTTCAACTCATTAATTTATCTGGGAAATTCTACTTTTCAAATTTAAAAGCCCGTAATTAGGATGCTTAATATTGATGGGGAAAGTAAAATGCATACATTATCAGGAAAAATACAAACACGCATTCTTTTTTTTTTTAACAAACATCGTCCTCTAGCTTTTCTTTTTTCAATTATTATTTCACTTTATGTGTATAGGTGTTTTGCTTGCATGTATGTCTGTGCACCATATGCCTATGGTTGTCACTGAGACAGAAGACAGCATCAAACATACTGGACTTGGAGTTACAGATTGTGGGGCCTGGGAATCGAACCTGGGTTCTCTGTAAGAGCAGCCAGTGCAACTACTGATTCATCTTTCCAGACCCAAGCTATTCTTTATGCATTTTTTTTTGATGTAAGCACCAAATAATATTGTGAATTTCCCCAAAGTCTTAGTAATCCTTAGTCTATTTCTAGAGTTTTTCCTTTACAAATATTGATAAGAAATAGCATTATTAATAATATAGAAGTCATATTAATACAAGCTTGTAGACTCAGAGGCAGAAAGGAAGCTATAGAGTGAAGCCTGTAACTTGGAAACCTATGGTCAGTTAGAGTGACATGAATGAGCTGTGTCACCACAGATTAACACTCAGAATAGAACAGTTAGTGAATACCTTTTAACCTTTGCATCTGAGTACAAACGAGCAGAATCTTGTAATATGCAAAATGGGAGGGTCCCATGATTGAATTTCCTGTAGTCTCTGTTTATTCTCCACCTGCCTCTATGGTTAATTAGCTTTTGTGTGTGTGTGTGTGTGGTTTTCTGATTTCATTTCCCGTAAAGAAGGTTGATATGAGGAGGTGGTAGAGAACCTTAAAGGCTTAGAAGAAGCCTGTGAACAGTCAGTGAGGTAGCTCAGGGATGGGGAGTGGTCGTGGGTGCATTTGTAGTTTCTCTTGGGCAGAGGGCAATGCTAGGGCAAGTGTCCCAAGTGGAACGCTCAGCTTGATAGTCACAGATCGAGAGGATCTCCTTTCTGAGAGAGCACTTCTGCATCTATGTCTCTCAGATGTGACCAACCCATATATATCTGCTATGGTGTCCTGCCCTCTGTACTGAAGTTCTGTTAAATCTGTCACTTTAGCATGTCACAATGGCTTCCTATAAGGCCTCCTCTGGTATTCTGGTTTGGATTACTGGTGGACCCTGACCCACATCATAGCTGCACAGTTTTCAGGGAAGCCGAGATGATACAGAGTTAGAGATGAAGTGCACACAGCAGGTTCTCAGACTGCTCGGTGTGTAACCCAGGTGCCTGTGCATGGCTCTGAACAGCTGAAGATTAGCAATGCTGCTGACTGCTCATCTGTATGTTAAGGATGACTTGCCTGAAACCACCTTATACAAACATTGACTGTGGTCTGGTATTTTACATGAATAACCTAAGGCAGAATGCATCAGGTCCTCTTTCCTTTACTTCATGACAAGGTACTCGCTACCTTGCTTAATCTCCGGTCTCTGTCATTTCAACCCCCAATGCTACAAATGGCAGTTTCATTTCTTCCTGTACTTTATCTTGCCTGAGCCCAAGCTTGATGCTCCTGATGGAGAGATCTAACATGTCAACCTAATCAGTACCATGATCCCTCTTCAGTTCCTCCATTGTCACCTAGATTCCATGGTGTCTGGCCTGAGCACATTTGTGACTGGCCACCATGATGGTTGCTCCCAATTTTCTATTCCTTGACACTTTTCCCTCAGATTTCTCTGGGAGGAATACTGAAGAATACATGTTTTCTCCATCCAACACCTACGAAGAGTCAACTCTATAACAGCTTAGCAAACTGAATTTGTCAAGCCATACTGTTCACTCAATTTCATGAGCCCGTGTAGAAACACAAACCTAAGCACACACACGGGACATATATGTACTGTGACTTTAAAGCCCAGTTTTCTGTGCCTGCCATGCATTTGGAATTGTTTATAGGCAGTGAGTGTTAGCTGAGTCTTGCTGAAGCCGTGTTCCATTAGCAAAGTTCTCTCTATGCTTTTGCTCTCTAAGCCACATGGCTATAAACACCCTTTTCCCATGTTTGCTCACACATGCATGATCATCAGTTGGACAAATTTCTGCAAGTGAATAGTTAAGGACAAAGTGTAAGAATGTTCAAACTTTTGGTAAGTATTTGCAGGCACTGACAAAAATCAGTCCCAAATGTCAGGCTTACCATGAACTAAAGGAGCCTCCTCCTGCAAGCTCATAGGTTCCTCAGCCCAGTCTTCAATGAAAGTCACATGCTCTTTCTTCTTAGAATTTTTAAGATTTGCAAACACTGGTTCCCATTCCATTGTTTAGAATCAAAGGAATAGCAGTATTGTTAATTTTGTCTCCAGTAATTTACAATATCTTGGTTTCCTTTCTCTATGTTTTTAACAAGACTTGGGAACCTACAGTCCTGTGATTGCAGCTACTCACTATTCTGAGGCAGGAGAATCACACATTTAAGCCATCCCAGGCTACAGAGTGAGTTCAAGGTCAGCCTGGGCAACTTAGTAACCTGTTTTAAACTAAAAAAAAATGAAAAGACACAAAGGTTTACCAGTTTAGTAGTCAATGCTTACAGACATGATCACAGCCCTGAGATAGAAACAGAGAGAGAGAGAGAGAGAGAGAGAGAGAGAGAGAGAGAGAGAGAGAGAGAGAACAAAAAAGAGACATCATTGACATCATTTTAATTCACATTCTCTTCTTCAGCTGTGCTTCTTTTTGTTGAGACAGTCACTTGCTATGTAGCCCAGGCTAGCCTCAAAGGACATCTACCTCCCTCTAAGTCTCAGTGATGGAATTGCAGGCAAGTACCCACATGTCCTCTATGTACTTCTTTTAAGCATAAATTTTGCAGTTGATAACAAAATGATGATAAAATTAGCTCTATTTCACTGTTTTATCAAAAACCATAAATATAAGAATAAACATGATTCAAATACTTGCAAAATCAGAACTGCAACCTTGATTAGTAACAATTTTATTATACAATGATTCAAGAACCATACCAACAGAAGTAAAATATTTTTCTCACTCTGCTAACATATCTTTCATTCATATTTTTAAAACAATACTTTAAAATGTGTTTATTCTTTACAAGTGCTTCTCTGCCCATGTGATAAGTAGCCACGGGGACTTCATCTATGGAATCAAAAAAAAAAAAAAAAACATGAAAAGGAAGACAGCTCCAAGTAGGTCAGCAGCATGTAAAAATAAATAAATAAAAAAATAAATAAATGGAACTCTCAGAACAAGAAAAATACCGTTTCCATACCTAATATCTTGTGATGCTAGGAGCTTTACTCTTACATCATTTAACTGGAAAGAGAAGCCACTAACTTCTACTACCTTGGAGAGAGTCAAAACAAGAAACACCCCACCACAATGATAAGTGGTTTTTTTATTAGCCACAAAAGATGCTGGACACTTTTAAGACACCCCTGATTGAAAAATAGGTCCCAGCTAAACAGGAATGGACTGCAGAAGTGTGTCTACCTTAGCTCTCGGTGAGGCTGCAAGAGGTAGAAAGACCGGACTTCAATTTCTCCACTGGAAATCACTGTTTCAAAAATAATTTCAAAGTGCCAATAAAAGGAAACCTCCAAAGTGGAGAAAAGTGGAAATTGCATTTCCTCGGTGCCAGGATGAAATAGTTCATAATTTTTATTTTTCATTTTGTGACAGAAATCAGTTTCAATGGAAGACAGTAAAGGTGACCATACAGACAGTGTTCTAACTGAGGGACGTAACACTCACAAGCAGTTGGGAAAAGTTATCAAAAGTTGTCAATCAGGAAGTGAATCTGACAGTTTTCTTTCTCTGTGAGGAGGGTGGAAACTCTGGAGCCCTGCAGAGAAACAGGCGTGGGGGCAAAGCCTGGTGGGAAATCAGAGAGACGCTGGTAAGAGCCAAACACTTCAAACTAGATCTCTCCGTTCTTTAACACTACTTTTTCTGAAGAAAGGAGTGAATATAAGGGGAGAAGTCATAGCGTTCTTCTTATTCAATTTAAGAAGTGCATGGAGTTCATATACAAGTGTTTATGGATTACGGAAACCCACAGGCATCCTATCAGGACTGTTGTGCTGAGATCATGGGAAAACCGAGAAACATAGTAAGGGGCTTTATTCCTTGCACAACAATTGTATCGCTTTGGTTCCGCTATTTTAATTACATAAAAGTAATAAAAGAAGTAACCAGCCTGGAAATTCATGCCCATAGGTGCAACTGTGGCTTGAAAGTCAATGGAGTAATCAACCACTCTATGATGGGCTTAGAACAATTTGCAGGCTAGAACCCATGCCTGGCATTCTTGGTAGGGCAAAGAACCTACATCTAGGCTGGTTGTAAAAATGAGGGGGCAATTTTATTCGCCGATTTTTTTTCTTTTGTTTGATATGAATTTCTATTATATGAATAAAATACAATCTTATTCAATATTTTTGAATGCCTACTTTTTTGCATTTCACAATATACATTGAAGACCAGACCAGCAGGAAACATATACAGTTCTTTCTATGTTCAGAGTCTAATGGGAGAACATGTAAGAGGAGATAGTAAACCCTGTGGGGTGGGCTCAAAGGTAGATAGATACATGCTAACAAAAAAGTAGGAGGAAGGATGTTAACAAGAAAAATTACAAATAAGACAGGACCGGGAAGAGAGGGATCTATTGAAAGAAAAAGTACTGCATGAAGAAATGGGAGAGGAAGGAGAATTTTATTGCAGTACGATATAAAGGAAACCAACTGTGCAGAATGGAAACCAGTGTATGTGGGAGAAGCTAGATATTTAGAGGATGGCATGTAAGAAAGCTAAGCAGTGAAAAGACAGAGCAGACTAGCTGCTTCCTCCAAGGCCACTCGGGACAGAAGGATTTGCACCTGTTGGAGTCTATTAGGTGCATTATACAATGGCAACTGGGAACCAACATGTAACCTGAAAGCAATCCTTCTGCTCTGGAATGGAAGCTTTGGTTGTGTGGATGAAAATGGCTTCCATAGTCTCATATATTTGAATGCTTGATCCCAATTGTTACAACTGTTTGGGAAGGATTAGTGGGTGTGGTTTGTCAGAGGAGGCATGTCACTGGGATGGCTTTAAGGGCTCAAAAGGCTTTGCCATTGCCCAGTAGCTCTCACTCTCTCCTGCCTCTTGTTTGTGGATCAGATGTAAGCTCACAGCTACTGCTCCAACGCCATAGCTGCCTGTCCTGCTGACTAGCACACTGCCATGATCATCGTGGATCTAACCCTCTAAAACTGTAGGATCTAAACAAACTCCTTTTTTTTTCTATAAGTCCCCTTGGCTGTAGTGTGATCCTTCACAGCAGTAGAAAAATAACTAAGATGGGAGCTATGCCAGGTAAGCATGATGGCCACAGGAGTTGATGTGAGTCCACAGGGAAGGGGTCAGACTTGGGAAATTATGAACACTCGGTGATCAGCTGAGCCTAGTTTTGCTTTAGTTGATGAAGTTGTAGGCACAGTTTGAGGTCTCAACTGCCTGTATCCTTTTGCCCTGAAGCCTGGAAAATACAGTGCATCATATTTGCCTACTTCCTGTTCTTGTTATCAATACTCTTCATTTTGATGGAAGGTGGGAACACGAGTTGACTGTTTGTTCCTATTCTTGATCTTGAAGATCCTCTTTCTCTTCTTTTCTTTTAGTTTCTATTTGTTGGTTCCTCAGATGTTTTCTTATGTCAGCTTCAAAAGTTCTCATTTTAAAGGAATTAAAATTTTAGGCCAGTATATTTTAAAACTTTAAGATTTTCAAACAACCTTTTCCCTTATTTTCCATTCACAGATCAGTAGCCCTATGTTATAACTGTATTACAGTTTTTTTCCTTTGGTTTCTTGAGAAGGTCAGTTTTATAGGGTTAGCCATTTCCTCTGCTTCAGCTAATATTGAATTTCTCCTCGTTTTCTCTTGTTGATTCACTTTGATCTTAATAATTGTAAGGTAAAATATTGCTCCAGATTCCCTTTGAGATATGATTTTTGTGATCAGTTAAGACACTCATGGCATGATGTTTGCTTAGTCTCTATTGGCAGACATAGGTTCTATGTCTTTTCAGAAAGCTGTGTGGGTTTCTCAGTGAAGATGCTAACAAGTTCAGACTTTCTTATGGATGGTTGACAAATGGCTTCCCCATTTTCTCTTGATGCTTCAGGTTGAATCTTAGGGCTTTGATGTTCATACAAACTGTGGGTTGTATTTCACTCTATGTCTTCTTGATCTTATTTCATGATTTCCAAATGTAGAAAACCATGTTTCTAAATTAATGCATAGCAAAATGACTTGTTATCACCCATATTTTTCTAATGAAAAAGCATAAGTGTTAAAAGATAACATTTAAAGATGTCTACATTTATCACATCAAAATTTGTCACTGTTGTCTAATTGTTCTTAATTTTTCATTGAGGACTTTTAGGGAAGCCAAACCGATTTTGCTGAAACATCATATAATTTAGTAAAATACTAAATATCATGTAGCTGAAGAAACTTTTTGTGTAATGAACCATGGCCTCTGTGGAAGCCAGTAACCCTATAAATACTGAAGAAGATGTTTATTAAATGGAGAGCTATCATATTCTCAGACTTTATTATTTTAAAATCTGACAGTGTTCAGTTTAAAAGACCCACAGGCTTCAGACAGTTCTAAACTGATGGGTAGATTTCTGTGTAGACTAAACTTGGATGGAAGACACATTTATCTCTATAAGAGATTCAGTGTAAGGAGCAGGAGCTGTGCTTCTGTTCTAGACTGTTCTCTCCATTCTTCATTTGGTCTGCAGACAAAGCTTCTTCCTGCAAAATTAATACAAACTGTACTGATGGCAGAGATGGGCGGGCAGGCAGGCCGTTCATTTCTTAGGAAAAACTCGCGCAGGCAATCACCACTCAGGATATTTGGCCAGCTTGGAGAGGTTTCCTTATCAGATTAATGCCTTTGTCTCTGTATCCACATTTTCTTCCTTCTCCCTAGATTTTCTTTTTCCACTTATGAGTGTTTTTTTACTGAACACAAATGACATCACCATGCTTAGAGACTGAGTGACTGATGTTTATATCTAGCGGTAAGTAAGAGAAACCCAGACTTCCTTCTTACCTGTCATTATTTTCATTGCACAAATTTTGTATCAGGAGAGCACCTTCCTCCTTTACATTTGACAGGGTGAGATATGTGGAGATGCTTGAATTCAAAAGCATCACTGGTAGGGGAAGATCTACTTATTCTGCAGTGTTTTAGGGGAGCTATCACAGTACTTGAAGTATCAAGAGTTAGATGCTGAAACTTCAGCACAATGTCTGCATATCCGCTTGCCCGAACCCCTATCTCCAACTAAGACATGGGACTGATACCTGAAGAGGGCAGAGTGTTCTGCATGTAAAGATGGCTGAGAAGAGGAGGAATCCTTATCTCTGTAAAAGCTGAGGTAGTCATAATAACAGAAGGAAGTCACTCCAACCTCATTAAACATAGGGGAGAAGTGGGAACCACATGCTCACCTAATTAATTAAGTGCTTCAATGAGGAACTTGCTCCATTCCAACTGTGGTACAGTCAGTGCTGTCTTTGCAAGATGGTCACATGAAAATGGCCGCTTTCTTGGTCATGTCCCAACTTCCTTTCAACAAAGTAACCTTTATGTGTGCTTGAATGTGATCCTTGGGTCTGCCTCTCCTGCCCTCATGCCTACAGTGAGACTTTACATTGACCTCTTGTACATTAAATGTCAGCTAATAAACTTTGCTCTTTCTAGTCAGTATGTGAGGCTCAGTTGCTTCAGGAATTTCCTCAGAATTTTGATAAAAGTACAATAATAATGATGATGGCCTTTGGTGAAGAGGAGCAGGAATATGTCTGGTCACAATTCCAGTGGTCCAGAATCCCATGAAGATAAGATGAAAAGATGCTGAGTATTGCCTTAGGAATTTCTCGATCAAGTCCAGTCTTCTCTTCCCTTTTCTGTATACTGAGAAAGCATTCTGCCCACAACTATGCTGACTGCTGCAGTGTTGGCTACTGAATTGACTAGTGCACTGTTGACTACGCACTTGACTGCTGCACTGCTGACTGCTGCAGTGTTGACTACTGAATTGATTAGTGCATTGTTGACTACTGCCTACTGTGTGTGACTGCTGCACTGTGACTGCTGCAGTGTTGACTAGTGCATTGTTGACTACTGTACTGTTGACTGCTGCAGTGTTGACTACTGCACTGTTGACTGCTGCACTGCTGCTGACGCTGCACTGTTGACTGCTGTATTGTTTCCTCATTTGTCAGCATCATAGAGGATCCACAAAGCTTCACGTACAAAAAGAAAAATGAAGAAGAAGGCAGGTATCCATTATTTGTGAGTTAGCAAGTTAGTTACACAGATAGGCACATTTATAAGAGGATTCTGTAGTTGCTAAGCTTATACACAGGCAGACCAGGCATGTGGTTTATGAACTACGTGAATTAAAGTAAACTGTAAGTCAAAAAATTATAATTAAAATCACTAACAAATTCAAATTTGAATGAGTTGCCTGTCCTGAAAATTCATTTAATTGTTAACTTGACACTACTGAGAATCACCTGGGAAGAAAGTATCAATAAGGAATGTCTACATCAGGGTGGCCTGTGAATCTGTATGTGGGAGATTGCCTTGACTGTCTAAAGTGATGTTGCTTTCCAACCAGTCTCAAAGCTGGAGGTAGCATTACCTTTTTGGGGCCCTGGATTGTGTGAAACTAGGGAAAGTCCCTAAGCACTAGGCACAGGCTCACATGCATCTATTCTCTCTCCTTTGGCTGTCCATGTGACCAGCTGCTTCAAGTTCCCATTCACCACAGTGATGCACTGTCACCTGGTCTTGCAGGCTAAAATAAACTTTTTTTAGCCTATTTGATTTTATTAGGGTGTTTTATAATAGCAACCAAAATGAAATTAAAACAAAGGGTTCCAAGGTCTAAGGACAAAGTCTGGGGATAAATGAATGGATGTTGGCTTGATGTGACCCTTGCTCAAGTATGCCATATTTTTCTTGTACAGAAAAAAATTGAAGCTAATTCCTTGGTCAATGGATATTTTAATACTCAAGACTGATTTTTAGGAGAGACTTTAAGGTGTTAGTAAACACATTGCAGCTATGAACATTGAAATCCCCTCAGTGCATTTACAAATTGCTCTCTGAAAAAGTACTACAGGATTTACCTTACTCTCCAGTTTTGAGGGTGCTGCTTTCACCAGTAGTCAGTAGGGTGTCTATATTTATGTCTGCCTTGGTAAAGTGATACATGATCTGTTATATATATTTATGTGTCAATAAGGTGATATATCACTTCCTGTGGTTTCAGTTGAGACTGATTTCTTTCTCAAGCATGAGATGATTAGCATTTATATCTCCTTTGATTCAAATGATCAATATCTGCCCTTATCCATATAGGTTTGGAAACTTTGTTTACTTTTTTAAATACAGTATTGGAAACTGTTACTTATTTCAAATGTATGGAAAGTTATCAAAAGATCAATATTGTCACCAACAATTATGAGCTTGTAATATTTTGCATATGATTACTGTGAATGTTAAGAAAATGACATATAAGAGAATATTAAATATGAAAACACAAGAAATAAACAGAGGCATAAGCAGAAGAAGATGACTCTTGGGTAACAAACAGTGTAGAAAACAATTTTTTGGCATTACCACACAAGTATAGCCTTTATTATATGTACACACCCCCTTATACAATTACAAGAGTATAGCATGAATATTTAATAATAGTTTCATTAATGGTGGTTATAAATAACATCATGGGATACTGCTAATGTATTACCTTTTGGTAATTAACTGTTGTAGATTGCAACTTCATCATCTACTGAAAGCATTTATGGAAAATATGTGAAGATCTCTCCTTTCTAAAACACCTGAGTGTATTTATTGAACACACACACACACACACACACACACACACACACACATATATATATATATTATGATTAGTCATGTGCCCTGTCTGTGCTGAATCAAGAGTAGCCAGTTCCTCAGCTAACTGTGAAGGAGTTAATCAGCCATACTCTCTACAGCCACAACACAGCCCAGGAGACAAAGCACACCAGGGATCTGACATTGAGCCCAAATACTTGCCTAATGTTCTGCCTTAAGTTCAGTGTCTGCCACTGCAGTGATAACAGCATTAAAAAATAGAAAAGAACCAATATGATCCAAATAATCAGAGAAATTGAGAACTAGGTTCTATTCTTTGCGTGTCTGACGTTGGAGCCTCACCCAGGGTTGTGCTCCAGTTCATTCAATTAAACCTCAACTTTCCACACCTCTCATACTTTCTCTGTCTTAAGTGAATGAATTTTCTTCATTTGGCTAACAATGTGCTGTCATGCAAAGAGAACAGAACTCAACATATCCCTTCTTTGTAAGCTGGGGTTAGAGCATAATGTTCTCTGGAAGCCACTTGTTTACAATTAGAGCTACATATTGAAATGATACCTGTCATATTCTAGTCCCAAACCAGAAATCCTGGCCCTACTTCTTTGTTATTTGATGGGATACAGCTAACTCTGTAATTTCTGAGCTCCCCAGTGAGTCCAGTCATAGCAAAGGATGAAACAACTTGCCTTAGATTTACATCTCATTTTTATGCAGACAGTTGTGGAGAACAGCAATAGAGAGCCAAAGGTCTTGGTTAGGAGAGTGGGCAGTTACGCTTCACAAATATACTTATAAGTATGAAGACACTCTACCAGGAAGTGTGTGTCTAAACAGAACTTTCACATAAGACTTAACATAAGACATGACACTTTAAAAATAGCAGTTGCATTTAATTCTGAAAGTAAAACAGTATCAGTATTTGTTTCCATCAGCTTTTAACTAGATACAGACACTCTCCCTGTGCCAAACTTAGGTTTCTTCTTGTTGTTGTTTGCTGCTGCTGCTGTTGCTGCTGTTTCTTTTGATGATCATCATGGCCAAAACCAACCTGAGAAGGAAAAGGTTTGTTTCATCTTATAATTGTAAGGTCACAATCCATCACTGTGGGAAGTCAGGGCATGAACTCAAGGCAGGAACTGAAGCAGAAGCCTTGGAGGAGTTCTGCTTATTGCCTTGCTCTCCTTGGTTGGCTCATCCTGCTTTATGATACAACTCAGGACCAGGTCCCATAGATGGCACCACCCACAATGTTTGGGCCCTCCTCTGTCAATTACTAATCAAGAAGATGCCTCATCATCTTGCCTAGTAGGGGCAGTTTCTCAATTGAGCTTTCCTCTTCCTGATGACCTGAGCTTGTGTCAGTTTGACAAAAAGTAAACCCAAGCCCAGGCAGCACAGGATGTTTGTGTTTGACCATGGCTACAGCTACACTGCTGTGGTGAATATATTGTACCTTAGCTTGTTCATTTACATCACATAATTATAAAAGGCAGTGGACTTAGGCCTGTGGGTTTGCAAATCACCTCACTGTCAGAATCCATCACTGATGCTTTAGGATGAAATGTCCCACAGGTTCACACTGTGAACACCTTGTCCCTGCTGGTAGATATGGAATCTTTGTGGGGTGGTTAGCTGTCAGAAGTCTTTGCAGATTAGACATGCTGAAATCCCAGCTGAAATCCTGGTCTGGCTGCTCAACTGGAATTCAGCACCACGGACAGAGCCACCTCACCAGCCTTCCCTGTGGTTGCTCCATCGGAAAGTGAGCACCAAATAAATCTTCCCTCCCATTCACAGAGAAGAAAGTGACTAACACAGACACACAGGTAAACGGCATTATAAATGTCATCAGTATTTAAACCCAAATGATTGATACTTTTAATATGCACTGATCACACACCAGCATTCAAAAGAATTACCACAGCTTTGAGGCCAACCTTGACTAGGCAGTAAAACATTGTCTTAATAAAACCAGAAACAAAACTATGCATTTGAATAAAAATCTTTAAAAAAAAAAAAAAAAAAAAAAAAAAAAAAAAAGGTCTTCTGCTACTATTTTTGCCCTTGTTGCAATGTGAGGGCAACTGGAGGTCTAAATGCCTCTCTTGGGGTATAGGAGAATGTATGACTCTGATTGAAGATCACCACTGGGCTGTTGTTGAGTGTAAGGATTTGACCTGGAATAGGCAAAAGAGTGAATAGAAGTTGTGACTTCCCTGAAGTGTGTTATTTTATTTTATAAACCATTGTCCCCTTCAGTGAAATGTTGATCATCATGGTACATACTGAGTGACTTTCTTTGGTTCTTATCACTCAATATTCAGAGAAAATAACTTCAAAAAGAGCATTCCAGATGCTTACATTTATTTTCCAGGGGTGAGTCTGTGCCCATGATTCCTTAACTGTCTTTGGTGTGTTAGTGGAATAATAATATCAGTGAGTCGTCATGGGTAATGGCGTCCGCTCATGGGGTTGACAGTCCCTGACCCTCCTAGAATTCACCTTCTTATTACCCTCACCTGCTTGCTGCTGCCTCTCCCTGCTGTATATCCTGCCGGTCTGTTGTCTCACTCAACACTGCCTCCATTAATTAGATATTTCTCCTGATATTAAGTGTAGTTATTATTCAAGTTTCTTAAGGAGCAGTGGCTAGGAACAAGAAAATAAATATTGCAGTCCTGAGCTCCACTTGTGACATTTATGGTCAAAGTCACTGTCTGCTGTAAAAATGTGAATAAATAAGAACCTCGACATGTCCTTTGTGAATACTGAAGATGACTGTCAACACCCATTGAGAGAAGATGCACCCAACACCCCAAACACCTTGAGTTATTAAGAGTGTAGCATGGCTTCTCTGTGGGTGTTTTAGCAATTGTATTTCCTCTCAGAGTTCTGCCTCCCATTGATTTATTGATGAACTGGAACTGCAATAGAAGTTACAGACAGTTGTGAACCGTCAGACCTGGGTGCTTGGAAATGAAGTTGGATTCTCTGCAAAAGCAGCAAGTGCTCACGAACGCCAAGTCATCTCTCCAGCCCCACAATGCATTCTTAAAAAAGGACTCAGATAATAAATTATAAAATTGGGAAACAATTTAGCACTTGCTTACTAAAATTCTATGAAACTTAGGCCATGCAAATATCTGAGTTTATCACTTAGCAATGTAAAGAAAAATCCTCCCAGTCAGCTCACAGGTACCATGAGCTGTATTTTATAGTTGACTTTTCTCTTAATCTTGCTGTTTAAGAACAAAGAAAACCTTGTCGAAGTGGACAGATAAACAGCCACTAATCCGCCTCCAAGGAAGGGTCAGTAAATAAGTAATAAATGAAAGAGGGACAGTGGGAAAAAAAGAGCCTTTGTTAGAGTTAGCAGAAATGAAGACTGGGGGTGGTGAAGAATACAAGAGAGCCGTGGCTCTGAGGATCCTGGGAAATCTCATTTAAACAACAAGGATAGCTGGGATTTGACAACAGCGATATGCACCTCACTGAGAAGGCAGCAGGTACTTCAGACGTGTGCAAGCAGGTGGAGCGCCCTCTACAGTTCAGCTTGGTAAGAAAAAAAGTGGGGAGGAGAGAGGGAAGTGAGAAAGGAGGAGTGGGAGGAGAAGCACTGGGCAGAGGAAGTGAGAAAGGATGGAAAGCAGTGAGCAGAGGAGGGGAGAGGGAGGGGAAAGGGGAGGAGAGGGTAGACCAGAGGTAGCCTAAAGCTTGCTTTCACAGTCCTCAAGCTGAGAATTTCTTGAAACATATTCGAGGTGTGTGTCCGCACGTGAACAGGTCTGTGTGTGCCCTGCAAATGCTCACATGATTTCTACTTGATTCTTATTTTTGCTCTGGAAGGCAAGTTAGCTCTAAGAGGGTCACCTTAACCCAATACATTTTAAATTGCTTTGAGCATGGTTTCAGGTTTATCACTTTATTCTTTTATCTGTTTGTTTATTTGGTGTCTGGAGAGGCTAACCGGGTCTCATTCTCCGTGCTAGATTCTAACCTGTTTATTTATTTTTTTTCTCATCTATATAGGAATTCTCAAATCTTGGCCATGTTTTCACCCTCTCGGGGCATACTGTTGCCCACATTGCCACTGCTGTCTCTTAGAGCTTAGTTAGGTAAAGTTCACAACAAAGGCCCTAACACAGACAGCTGACATGAGGGCTCAGTTGGTAAAGGTGCTTGCTTGCCTCTAAGCCCAAGACCTGATTTTGATTCGCCAAAATTCACATAGTCAAAGGAGATAACAGAATTCAGTGACCTGTCCTCCTCCTCCACCTCTGTCTTTCTCTCTCTCTCACCCTCCTTCAACCCCTCTCTCTCCTCTCTTCAGTTTCTGCAGCATTTCTAAGACTTTGAGCTGTCTCTTTGACTGCTCTGTCAGCCGAATGTTTGCAAGTCTCATTCCATTTTTCTCTAGCTGCTCTAGGCTGGAGTACTACCGTGACCAACTCAGACACTCCCATCATAGGGATTTTCCTTCTTTGTCACTTATATTCTTGTTTATTTCACTATGAAAAATATGTGCAAATATGGTCGGTAAATATAGACTCTAAGAATAGCCAAAAAAAAAAAAAAAAAAAAAAGTATGTGAAAAATCACAGACTATAATGCTCTAAGCTGATAGGTAAGAAACAACTATACTCAAGCAAGCAATCATAGTAAATTAGCCTGTAATAATGTCTTAGCATGCCATCCCATATTGGAACTCAAGTTCAGAAACATGAGATCAAAATAATAAAGAGTGGGCTGGGAATGCAGCTCAGTGTGTGTGTGTGGGTGGGGGAGCTTGCTTAGGTACTCCAGGCCCTAATGATCAAACAGCTTCCACCAGGTTCCCTGATAGTAATAGCATCAGAAACAAAGAACACAGCCTCTCTGGTGTGTGTGTGTGTGTGTGTGTGTGTGTGTGTGTGTGTGTGTGTGTGTTTGCTTGTTTGTTTCTTTTGTTTTGTTTTTTAGTTTGAAACAAGGTCTCACTTTTTTAACAATGTCTGACCTGGAACCCACCAGGCTGGCCTTGGACTCATAGAAATCCACCTGCCTCTGCCCCCTCTGCCCCTCTGCCCCTCTGCCCCTCTGCCCCTCTGCCCCTCTGCCCTCTGCCCCTCTGCCCCTCTGCCCCTCTGCCCCTCTGCCCCTCTGCCTCTGCCCTCTGCCCCTCTGCCCTCTGCCCCTCTGCCCCTCTGCCCCTCTGCCCCTCTGCCCCTCTGCCCCTCTGCCCCTCTGCCCCTCTGCCCCTCTCTGCCCCTCTGCCCCTCTGCCCCTCTGCCCCTCTGCCCCTCTTCCTGCCCCTCTGCCCTCTGCCCCTCTTCTGCCCCTCTGCCCCTCTGCCCCTCTGCCCCTCTGCCCCTCTGCCCCTCTGCCCCTCTGCCCCTCTGCCCTCTGCCCCTCTGCCCCTCTGCCCCTCTGCCCCTCTGCCCCTCAGTGCTAAGGTTAAAAACATGTGACTGATCATTACACCCAGCAAGCAAGAGGGTTTTACTTTTTGTATTTTATTCTTAAAAAAGATTTCTACAGCACTCTTTATTTGTCTGTGTTTGGAGGGCATACTATGCTTCTGATTACATTTAATAATTTTTTAACATCTGTTTGCACACGCTACCAGATTGAAAGACCTCATCTTGCATGTATCTCAATTTTTATTCTTCAAGTCTTCACATTCTGGGTATCCAGTACTGGTCTGCTTTGTTTTATGAATTAGTAAATAAACGGAAGACCAGATAACTGTTTGTACGATAACTGAATGGAAGCCTGCCTAGCGACTAACTAAAACCTTCAGGAATGGGATGGAGACACCGTCCAAGGCCAGGTTAAATTCTACAGAGACATGTGCAGAAGGAGAGGCTTGCAGGGAGATGACGAATCCCGCAGGGATGGTTAGCTCCGCCCAGAGTTGAATCCCAGCGCTGCCTTCTGTAGCGTTTGTTCATCTGATCTACGTGAAAGGGGTGGTTTCAACATCTCTAGCACAGAGGTGAATGTTGGTGGCTCTAGGTGATTATTCCTCCAGCTTTATGGGATTTATTGAAATAAATTAACATTTGAACAGCTAATCTCTTCCTCGTTAAGACCACACTAAAGCAAATACATTTTTAATACAGCCAGTGGAAGAAGGAAAACCCTTACGAAGGCCAGACATTTCAAGGAGCTGTTCAGTAAGCAAATCACACTGTTTCCCATTTCCTTTAGAAGGAACGCTTTAATATATCATTCTGAGATCCATTGCTAAGGAAATAGCAATTGTGAAAATATTCAAAAATGCCATTCAGTCAACAGGTAAAATTTAAGAAGAAAGTAATATTTTTTTCTGTTTTTTTTTTTTTTTTAATCAAGACCAACCAAATGCAAATCCTTTGCAGATATTCTGGCATAGAGCAAGGTCCTTGGGAGGTCTGCACACTTCTTTCCATTCAGTAGAATGGAAGTATCTGTATGAATCGTCCTAATTGTCTCTGTGAGCTCAATTAAAGCAGCCAGCCCTGTGAGTGACAGCTCACCTTGTTCAATGAAACAAGCATACCTGACTGAAATGTAAGCCTGGGGCTAACTGTCCACACTGTCTTTATTCTGTACTGTAGACTTCTCAGATCAGTTCTGGGCCCCGCTGTCTCATTGACAGGAGACAGGAGAACAGAGCTGTAGCACACAAACTGGTTGGAGCAGGAATTTTGCCTGCTGTATTTTCGACTGTTTGATATCATATCTTCAGGCCCTTGCCAGGCACTGGGTGAGACCCACTGGCCACTGACAAGATGCTTTATCCCAGGCAGACTCCAGTCCAGCGCATCTTATAAAAGTTTCTGGGGCCATTGTGTACAAACTGTTGCTATGACAACCCTAGCAAAACAAATTTACGGGAGAAAGGGTTTATACAGCTTATAATTCCATATAATGGTCCCTCTTTTCAAGGAAGTCAAGCCAGGATCTTGAACAGCTAGTAACATCATATCCACACTCGGGGAAGAACAAATGCATGCATGCTTGTTGATGCCTTGGACCTCTCTCGAAACCTACACAGGCAACAGTCCCAGGGAAGGGTCCTTCCAACACGTAGGCTCCATCTTCTAACATCACTTAGCATAATCAAGACAGTTTCCCACAGACACACCTGAAGGATGAGCATCTCTAGACAGCCCCACATTTAGACTTTTCTGAGTGTTTCTAGATGGTGTCAGATTGACAATTAAGACAAACTGTGGCAGGAACAAAGAAATAAAACCCTGTCTTTGGAAGCAGCGAGTCCCCTGATGGCATGGATGTCACCAGTGTCCCCTGCGTTCTGGATAAACTGGGTCACCCCTGCACCTTCAGCATAAAAACAAGCAGGATTTAGAGACCATGATAGGCCTGGCAGCCTTTCTTTCCCTCACAAGGGACAAAAACCCCATTCATGATCGAGCATTTCCTTCAAATAACTGAAGTGTTTTTCAAGTAGGTAGACGCCATTTATCCTGAGTTTCTTGCTCATGTGTTTCATAGGGGCCTATGCCTCCGAGACACCTACCCTCACACACACACACACACACACACACACACACACACACACACACACCTACACATCCAGTAGCATATCTAAAAATCACTTCTCTGAAGTGTTTTTCACCAACAAACAGTATTTTAGGATAATATTGACATTAGTTTGTTTGACTTACCCATGATGTTTTAATATTTTAGATGGAGTTTTATGGCTTATATCACATAAATAATCAGGTATAAAACCTCTTAACGTCCAAATGCAAGCAAATACCATAATTATACTATTACGCTGCTGATTGACTATTAACTCAAAACACAATGTCTAATCTGAGGAAGAATTGTCTTCCAGGGTTCTGCAAGTAAGTTGCCTCGTAGTCAGTGAGCTGGCTCGGCAGGTGTAAACACACTTTGCTACCAAGCTGGAGGAGCTGAGTTCCATCACTAGGGCACATGTAGAGAAAGGATAGAACCTGCCCCGATGCAGAAGCCATGGTGTTCACACACCCTTAAGTAAATAAAATGGTGGAAAAGTAAATTCCACATTTCTAAATCCTTCATGAGCTTCCAGTTCTAAGAACCATTCACCAGAGGCTTCTGGGAAATGACTGAGTCTAGGGGTTAGGATATGGGCAAGCAAAATGAGTCTGAAACATTTTCCTTCTTAAAGTTTTATCTTGTATATAGTTTCAGAATCTTATAATGCGTTTTAATCAATTCTACCCCCCTCTCCCTTGACTTCAGCTTCTTTCACATCCTCTTACCCCCACCACATTTCCTTCCCGATTTCATGTGTCTTCTTTAAACCCACTGAGTCCAGTTAGTACTGCCCGTATGTTCACGGGTGTAGGAATATCCTCTGGATCAAGGGCAGCCTCTCGGGGCTGAATCCCTGAAGAGAACCATCAGTCTCCTCCAACACCCATCCATTGCCAATAGGTCCTCAGCTAGGGCTGGATTCCGAGCCCCTCCCCCTCCACACTGGGGTTTGTCTGTTCTGTTCTTTTGGAGGTGCTGTGCATGCATGTCATGTCTGGCAAATACTGTTTCACTGTACACATCCACTATCTCTGTCCCTTCCGCTCTTTCTACCACCTCTTCTGCTCTGAACCTCAGCCTTGGGAGAGGCTGTCTTCTGAAACTTCGTACAGAAATTAGTGTCCAAAAAAAAAAAAAAAAAAAAAAACCCAAAACAAACAAACAAAAAACCTTAGGAAATTTTCAGAGGCCAAAAGAAAGACAATTAGCAATAATAATAACATAGTTACATTATATTTTAAAAACAGTGACAAATGCACAAGGACACTAGGATAATGAGTAAATCATTGACAAAATAGACAAGCAGAGAGAAACAACCCCTTCCTAGATGTGTCTGAGCATCCCCGGGTGGAACAGGAATGTGGCATTGCTGGCCAACCTTAGGTTAGAAATGGTCACTTCCCCATGGGGCACTCAGCACACCACAGTCTAGATATGGCCATGTCACTTGGACTCTGAGGAAGTGTACTAGCAAAGACATTATAAAGTCACTATTACCCCTACAGTGCACTTGTCGAGTGTCCAGTGAAGCTGAGAGAGATGTTGGGGAACCCCAAATAGCATAATCTCTGCAATAGCTGGTAATTACAGGTATCGGGCTCATGGCAGATGATGGTAGAATGAAGCCATGGGAGACAGACAGACAATAGACCTAATCACTATATAGAATGTAGTGTGTCCCAGATTGTCCTGAGAGCAGAGACCAGATGGTAGAGAAATAATGGCTGAAAGAACCAGTTCTCTCTCTCTCTCTCTCTCTCTCTCTCTCTCTCTCTCTCTCTCTCTCTCTCTCTCTCTCTGTCTCTCTCTCCATGCCTCTCTTCCTCCTTCATCCCTCATTCTCTCTCTAATTTTTATGTTATATAGCCCAGGCTGGTCTTGAACTCCTGATGGTCCTGTCTCCATTTTCTGAGTGCTTTAATTACAAATGTGAACCACCATGCCTGGACTAAGACATTCTTAATATTATTCCAACAGTGAAAAGTGCCTTGTCTTGATGATAGCAATTCTGCTATATGAGTTGTCATCATTAGAATTTGTTTAAATACTATATAAAAATAATATATGCAAAATCTTAGTGCAACTTACATGAATTCCTTCATGTTTAAAATTACTTCACAAGAATTACAATAAATATGTAGGTATATGTTTCTTGATTCATTTTAGCCAAACTATAACTTACTAAATTTTCCCTAGTTTCAGCATATAAATATAGAAACAGTTTTGATCACAGTTCAGGACATATAAAGATGGTTTTTACAGTAACACATAATTCCTAACATGGTATAAAAATTCATCACAGCATCAGACAATGTGTCCACCCCTATAGATCTGTGAAGACCTAAGCAAATATGTCTGCTCTCTTATTTTAGTTACTATGAATACAGAGTGTGCATTCATGTGTCTGGACTTTATTCAACAATAATTCATTAAGTCTGTTCCATGTTTCCATCTGTTAAATTCTTCAAAAAAATACATTATTAACCATATAAAAATAATCCCAACTTTCAAAGTGAGAAATTCTGCAATACGTCAGTTTAACGCAATTTTGAAGGGCAGCTGTCGGGGGGCTGCCCTTCAATGTTTGATGGTCACTCTGACAGTCATGGCCTTCCTCCAGAGGTACTGAGATCATTTATGTCTTCTTTCAAATGATATTTTCTGAAATCTGTGCTGTCTGGGAATTTCTGGCAGCCTTCTTGGACACAGAGGAAAGCTAGGTTTTTGCTTTAGTACTCTGAGGCCGGGTGTCCTTCTCCTTAAGTTTCAGAGGTAGCGGTAATCTCAGAGATGTGTCTCACTAGGAGACTCGGATACATGGTTCAAGATCCCCCATGTTAATGCAGGAGAGCAGAGGGAAATGCTACATCTTTCCATCCTCTAGGTCCTCATTAAAGCACCCAGTGAAGGTCCAGCTCATGCCTCATGTGTTGTCAGCACTGAGGACAGACAACACATTGAGAAGGGTATGGAAAAACATGGTCATTCCTCCCACAGAGACCGAAAGGAGAAATGAATCAACTGCCCTGATGGAGTTGGGGCATCCGGAGAAGCATCACGCGCAGGCTGAATGTTCCAGGCTGCCTGGCCTTGACACCATTTCCATGTCCAGCTCAGCCCTATGAATCAAGGAGACACAACACGAGACTCTGATGCAGATAGCAACGGCTTGTGACCAATAATGCAACCTTCATTTTTCTAACTTACTGAAAATCTCTTTAGTCTGAGTGTCACCTGAGAAGCCACCTACCCCCAGTCTTGTCATTGAGTGGGTGGCTCCAGCCTGGCTCAGAGGACTGAACTGCACCTTGATATCCAATCTGTGCACATTTTCTTTCTCACCATCTCATTTCTCTCAGCTCTTGCCATCCCAGGATTATATTTCACTCATATTTTACCTGGTTACTTCCTCTGTCCTCAGCACAGACTTTCATTTTCTGTTCTGCAGTGGCCGCAGACTTTGTTCGATTTATCCTTAATAAACGTTTGCAAAAACGACAGCATCTTAGCATCAGGTCGAACTCATCAAATGCCAATTTAAGTTTTTATAAATATTTCTTACGTATTCTTACATGCATATATCTCTTTGCATCAAATCTACTCCACTTCTCTCCCTCCCCTCCAATTCTTACTCTATCCTCTTAGCACCCTTCCTTCCTTCCTTTATGTATTCTCTCTCTCTCTCTCTCTCTCTCTCTCTCTCTCTCTCTCTCTCTCTCTCTCTCTCTCTCGTGCACTTACTGCCTGTACACCTACAAGTGTAGAACCCTCTGCTGAAGCATGAGTGGCCGCCCAGTGCCCACATCCTTGAAGCAAATGCATCCCCTAGCAGACATACATTGTCAATATCTGCTACTCCAATAGGAGTGGGACTTCAGAACCTGGTTCCCCACCATGCTTGGATTTGGCTGCCATGGTCTGGTGCAAGTCTTGTGCACTCAGTTCCATCTGTTGTAAGTTCATACGGATCACAGACTGTTGCTTCCAGAAAATATTACTTTGCTACAGTTAACCATTCGTTCTGCCTCTTGCATCCAGCCCTCTTGTTCAATGTCTTCCATGCCTTGGGAGGACAAGGGTGTGATAAGAGACATCCCATTTAGAACTAAGCTCTTCAGAGACTCATGTTCTCTGCATGTTGATGCCTTGAGAGTCTGTATACAAAGTGAAATACTTTGTCTGAGCAAATTCCTCCCTGTTCAGAAACTAATGCCAAAAATATAAACTTGGAAAAGAAGGATTTTTTTACATCAACACTTGTTCATGGTTTAGTTAGCCCTTAACCCAATCTCTTCTAGGGTACTATGACACACTTTAACAGATTTGGGGCTGTGGTAATGAGTATTCACTGTAGATTCTGTAAAGTTTTTGTACCACATAAGATATATACAATTCAGTCATAACTGCTTTCTTTTTATTTTATTTTTTTTGATATTTATTTACATTTCAGATGCCATCCCTTTCCCCATCCCCCCCCCCAGAAACTCCTATCCCACCCACCCTCCTACTTTTTGCTTTTATACCATTTTAATTACATGCAAGTATTAAGGTCAGTTCTAGGTTTAGGAACAAGCAAGACAATAAACCCAGATAGTCAAAGAACAAGCAAGGCAAGTAGGCTCAGATATTTTGGTCATCCTGATAAGCCCTTAGAAACAGTGATCACAGGAGTGTTCACGGAACTTTGTTTATTGCCTTGCTTGTTCTTTAACCATAAACTTTTTTTTTTTAATTTTTTAAAAATTTTATTTATTTAGTTATTTAAATCACATCGTAATTTACTTATTTACACAAATAAAAAAGGTTATAAACACAAAAAGGCAGGTGTGGGGAAGGGAACGGCACCGGAGCATAGGTGTTCAGGGGAGTACAGATACCTTTCAGGACAGGGTATCAGCTGGGTGTAGGTTCAGGGGACAGGTCATATGGCTCTGCCTATGATTCACTTGTCCTTTCAGTGGCATTGTGTTAGTGTGTCTCCTAGTCGTTGCTCTGATACATTTAAAAATAAGCATAGGAACTGATTACACTGCAAACCATAGTTGGGTGCCGCAGGTTCTCCTTGAGCAATGAATTTTGGCAGAGAGAATGTAGTCTTCAGGACAGCTGTTAATTTGATATTGTATACTTTGTTTTTGCTTAATTAATCCGTTTTTTAAAAAACCAGATAAAGAATCTCATAAGCAATGGGACATGGAGCCAAATTGCAACGGTTCGTCCTAAACAGTGTATTTTGAATTTCCCCTGAGTTTTTTTTTTTACAACAATTTTTAGAATGTATTTTGGCAAGCATTTCTCTTCAGTCCTGTAAGCTCTGGCATTCTGAAGACCTCAGCCGGCTTCTTCTAGAATTTACACTGACAGTTCAGAGTTTCACCTCGTATGAGACCTGAAAACAAAGTAATAAGATGTGATATAGAAATCTAACATTCAAAGCCACAGAAAATGCAGTGCCTCACGTATGAAGCCAGCAGCCCATGCCAGGTTCTGCTCTCCCTCCATAACAGTCATCTTCCTCCTCTCCTCCCTCCCTCCCATCTCTTCCTGTTCATCCTCCTCCATTTCTTCTTCCTCCTTTGTTTCCTCTTTTTCCCTCTTCTCTCCCTGCCCCCTTCCCTCCACTGGAATTATTTGGGGGAGGTCTTTACCAGTGACCACACAGAGACTCTGAGACACTACTGATTCCTGACATCATCCTTGACAGAGGAAGGTGACAGATAATAGAGTGAGGTGGGCGTGAGGTAGGCTATTGATAATCCCAGCACAAGGTCCTCTGAACACTTTTGGCCTCTCAAAAGAATGTGTTGAACACTATACCTTAACTCAATGCATAGTAGCCAAGGATTTAAATACGCCTTGATGTCAGGAAGCCAGGTCTATGCAGATACAATATAAGGAAGGGTGAGTAGCTCGGGCACCACAAAGATGAATGGTTGAACTTAGATTATTAGACTTCCTGACAAGCATATTCAATTGCCTAAAGCTTGGTTTCCAAGTTCCCATGTCTCTAGTCTTTAGCTTGCTTGTGATCCAAGTACACATGCCAAGGCATCATGGTTTATGTGAATTGCAATGAGCAAAGCTCCAAAAGAGTCCCTGACATAGTCAGGCAGGAAGTAACTCTGAGAGGTGAATGCATCTGCAGAGCGTTCAGCTCCTTCTGTTGCCATTTCCTGCCTTAGCTGCTTCAAATCCCTGGCTCATGACATGGTGAGGACTAGCGTTTGAATTTTAGATCAGATGGCAAGTTGCTACATAAGCACTCATAAGGAATCATTTGATATAAGGATCATTCGGGCTATAATGGGGAAGACAATGGCAGAGATAACCAATGAACAACATCAACATTTTGAATAAATAATA
This sequence comes from Mastomys natalensis, assembly GCA_021653895.1. Classification (NCBI taxonomy): domain Eukaryota; kingdom Metazoa; phylum Chordata; class Mammalia; order Rodentia; family Muridae; genus Mastomys; species Mastomys natalensis. Next base: position 556,021 of record JAJTUV010000582.1, on the reverse strand, counting down.
AAAGTCACAACTTGTTCTATTGAAAAAGAGCTCAGGAGTGGACACAACCCTGGGGAAAAAGGCCTTACCCTGGGTGTAGTGGGGCAGAGGATACTGCCCTTGTGGTGCTGAGCTTGTTCATTCAAACACAATCCATTTAGTTTATTCCCAGCAAAAAGAGCTGTATGCCATAGAGTACAGTGCTTGTCTTCAGGCATAATTTCCCTCTTGTGTTTCTGTAAGCTTCTTGCCTGTCCCAAAATATTCCAATTCATAGATTCTTTTTCCAAGTCTGTTAATAAGTTTCTGTAAGTTCTAAGAACATAAGGTTTCTCATAGTTTCCCTGAATTGAGTCAACTGAGTTCTCTGCAGCTTCTGATGACATGGTTCTTGGGCCCTGTCCAAGAATACATTCACAATGTCCAACAGATTCTTCAATTTCCAAAGACATGATGTAACCTTTTCTGTAACGTTCAAGCACACAAGGTTTCTGGCATAAGGATCCCTTGATATTGAGAATGCCCACCACTGAATTCTTCTGTAGTGGAGACCAACCATGTCTGTGCCGGTGAGAGGGGAGGCCATGTTGAGACCAGGAAGCCCCAGTGAAAGATTCTATAGCCTTAGTTTAAGGAAGATAACATGTTTTCCATTTACTGGTGAAAGCTAGAACAGTAATAAGATTAAAGCATAGTTTTCAGAGTCATATCCCCTTACAAAAGGCAACATTGCTAACTGTGGTGTCTTGATATCTTTCAACACCTGACCGGAAGCAGCTCAAAGGAGGAAGGGCTTATTCTGGTTCACAGTTTGAGGGATCCTGCCCATCACGGTGCAGAAGGTGTGGTAGCACATGGCTCATTGGCAGTGGAAATACGGATATGAAGCTTTCTCCTTTTCCATTATTTATTGTGTCAGCAACTAAGCCAGTGGCAATGGGGCCATAACTTTTCAAATGAATCTCCCTATTCCTGAGTTGGATGTCCCAAGAATTGTCCTCACTAATGCACACAAAGGTGTTCTTCCTCAGTGTACCACGTTGTCTTCATACAATCCAGTTGATACAATTGGTCCATCACATTTATAAACTCAGTGTCAATTATTTGAGAAGTTTATAAGTTTTGGGTTTGTGCTTTATTTGTTTATTAAATTGATTTACAATGGATGCTAATGTTAAAGCATTTGAAAAAAAAATTAACTATTTGAAGAAAAATACCCTACTTGAAAAAGTAATTTATACACAGAAAGAGAGAGAAAGAGAGAGAGAGAGTCACAAACCAAATTTGAGGACTAGGGTGATGGCTCAGTGGATAAAGTGCTTACTGAGTAACCATGAGAATCTTAGTTCAGATACTTAGCACCTATGCTAGAAGCTGTGTGTGGCCATGTCTACTTATAATGCCAAAGCACAGGAACTTCCTGAGAGGGGCTAGTACAGATATTAGTGAAGCCCAGGAACTTGCTGGCCACCCCATACTCTAAAAACAGTGAGGTCACTGATCAATGAATGGTCCTATCTCAAAAGTAAGGTGGAGAGCAACTGAGGATGCCATCTTAGATTGACTTTTGACCCCTATACATGCAAGAACTCGTAAGCATAGCTGCACACACTCACAAAAAAAAAAGAAAATCATTGTCTTTATTTTTCACTAAAAGTAATTTTCAAAACCCCCAAAAGGTGAGCAACTTCAAATCTTTGGATTTCAGTTGCTCTTGGGTCACCATTTATCAGTAGAAGCCATGATGAAGAGTGACTTGAAGTTCTCAGCCATGGAAAACATGGCCTGGAAAGCAGCACATTTGAACACCATGTACCATTTGCTCTTTGCCTCAATATAGCTAATGGCAAAGGAACCAGCTTCCAAAATAAAGAAATGCACTAGGAGAAATGATTCCACACATTTGATTGTACATTTGAAACAGTATTAGGCATATTAACAAAACAGCCAACTGGATAATCTGTCCAGGAGGATGAATGATGAAAGTACCATGCTGGGAATTAAGACCAAGCTTACCCAACCAGGACCAGCCAAAGGCCTTGGTTTTCTGAAATTTGTTTCATGGGCTTATGTGAGACTTCAGGGTACTCTAACCCTTTGATCAATAGCTGTCTTCCATGACACTGCTTTCTCCTTCCTTCAATGACATGAAAATTTGAACATGATCTCAGAGGCAATGCCAGCATATGAGTACTATAGGCGAGGTGTACATGAACGTGTGTCTCCACATGTCTGTATGCTTACACTGCAGTTAGTTCATTTTAAAGTAAAATGTTGATCAAAACATCTCTTTTATTATTTTTACTCTTATTTTGTAAGGAAGAAGGGAGGAGGAAATTCCATGAACTGCTAAACTCAATAAAAATGTTCATGATCATCACTGAATTCATTAAACATAATTTCTAGCAAAATATATTTCCATTTCCCTAAAAGCAAAAGGAGAGTAGAGAAATAGGCACTTAAAAAAATTTAAAAACATAATAAAGACATTCTACTAATAAAGTCTGCTAAGTCCACACTCACTAACTATGAATAATTTTTCCATTTTTCTATCAGAACATGGAAGGGCCAACACCATTTCCAGTCATTCTCCTTACCCTTGGCATTCATTAATGAGACTCTGCTCTCTCCTCCCACACCCCCGCCACCCTGGTTCATTACAGTCCTAGGAAATGGCTTGTTTTTAAATTTACTCATTCCTGAATGTCTATTCATATATGCTTTATGAGTCACATGAATGACCATATTTTTTTAATGTTCTTTTAGTCATTAAAACATCCCTACCCCAAGCTATTCTGGTGGAGTGTTGGTGACGAATTCATCCAGGAAATAGCTCCTTTTATCCCCAAATGGCTCTCAGCTGGATGGCAGCCGATGGAGCCTGATGGATTTGTGTGCACCACTCAGATGTCTCCTCAAGGAAAGCTTGTGGAAATTGGAAGCTGATTATCCTCAAATTCACTAGCCTCTAAACCACCAGTAAATAGCTTTCAACACATCAAGGTATCCCTACATACATTGATGTGATATATGTATGTTTGTATGTGTGTGTGTATGTATGTATATATGTATCATATCATGTCTCTGTCCCACAATGTGAGGGTTAATATTGATTACCAACTTGATGGGATGTAGAATCATTAGAGTCTAGATTCTGGCTAGAGGTCTGTGAAAGACTATCTAAACGTTAGTTGAGGTAGAAAGCCACACCCAAACTGTGGGCTGCACCTAGAAAATCTCATGTCCAGGACTGAGTAAAAGTAGAAAATGAGCTGAGCACCAACATTCGTCTGTCGTTGCTTCATGATGTGGATCAGTGCAACCAACTATCTGAAGCTCCTGCTTCCTGGCTTCTACCTATGATGGACTGTCCCCCGACTACAGGGCAGGTTCCCAACTGTGATGCTGGCTGCATTGACCACAACTTGTTGTAACTAGTGACTCTTTATAAGATGCTTGAAATTCCTCTCATAATTCAGATAATCTCAAAAGTCATAGGAGCATGATTCCAGTTAACAGCTAACTCTTCCTACAACATATAATCTGGTAAATAGCTATTTTTAAAATGGGCTTTCTCTTCAAAAGCAAGAAAAACAGGAGAATGATATGACTATTTCTACATAGAGCAACGTTTTCACATATACAGGCAGGTACAACAATATTTGCCCTCAACTCAGTATCGTAAGTGGGGATTTAGGAATCAGATTAGTTGAATGGTACATACAGATTTTGGGATCTCTTGTGAGATTAAACTATATTATACATTTAACTAGATTAAGAGACTCTCAACATAGCTTATTCATGGGGATTGGAGACTGGAGACATGTTCTGTAACACACAACACACCCCACACACAACACACACATTACATGGGACTACTATAGGTCTGTTTAGGTGTCCTTCACATGTGGCGTCCCCTCACAGTGAATGATCCAGAATATGGCAAATAACACATTGACAGTGTCAACTATGCTGCTTTAGATTGAACCCATTCACCCTACTGATACAGGGAGGAACTGTGTGAGGATGTGAGTGTCATAGCCAAAAATGAGATAGGCTGGAAGGGGATAGCCACCATCCCATCATACTGCTAATCATATATAAAAGTTTATTTTTCCTGACAATCCCTTACAGCATAGCCCACTGTTACCACACAAACCCAGGCCATACTCATCTATATGACTAAAAGCTCCAGAACCTGAGGACACTGGATTGAAGCACCCAGTATTGCTGTTTGTTGCAAGAATAAAGCCTATCTGAAGACTTATCTGGAAGGCAATGTTGGTGGTGACTGCCATCACATGGTTCACCAGAGAGACCTGCTAAAGTACAGGTCCAAATGTGCATTCCACCAGAGGGGCTTCAGTACCCATGACATCAACTTTATTCTCTCATTTGACACACAGCCTAGGGGTCAGTGTGGCTAGTCCCTGCCCCATGAAGACCTTTTTGTATGCATCAAACTCTAGGCAGTCTGGATGCTGGACCACTGCCAAGAAAGATAACCCATCACCTCCTAAGGCTCCAATCCCTATAGGTCTCTACAGTCCTATGTCTTTGGGTTCCATTGCTCTGCATCGTGAGCCTGTAACAGGACTCAGTGTGGTCTTAAATGCTCTAATTGCCTTTCCTTGTTGTGTCGCCTCTAGTTCAGCATTTTGCCCTCATGTTCAATTATACCAGTTATAACAGGATCAGCTCAAGACCTCCTTGTGTGATGCCTTTCTTGCTTTCTCCCGAAGCAGAAAGTATCTCATTATTTCAAGAACTCCCAAGACATTTAGTCTCTTCTTTGAAGCACTCATGGGACTCACTACTATCAACCCAGCAGCAGAGTTATTTGTGGACATTTCTTATGTTTCCTATTATATGGAGACTCTCTCAAGAGCAGATCTTATATCTAATTTGTGTTTATAACCCTAAGTTGCCTAGGGTATCTTTCATCATCAGGTACCCAATAGATAATTTTATAATACTAATAAAATGCTCACCAATGAGCAATGCTTACAGATGAATTTCATGGATAGGCAAAGCACTTACTTGCATATGATGCTAACATGGAAAATGATGTATATTCATTACTATTTTTTGAAAATATTTCCTTAAGCAAACATAAAGCTTGTTATGTCAAGTTGTTAATACAAAGAACTAAAACCTTCATTTTTAAAGTAAATCTTTCCTTTAGCCAGTTAGGACACTATTAGAGACAGTTTCTGGTTATGAGATTTTCACATTTGACATGAAAATTCACATTATATTAAGGCAGCTTGTAGAAAAGCCTAAATTTCATCTGGTCTACCTCATAAGATTATGAATGTTTGTTCTAATAAAGTATAATTAAAATGCTCCTACAGGTAGCAATTTAGATGTAAAAATTCTTAAATCTCATCAGTTTTCCTTAAAATAAAGGCAGATGAACTGTCAAGAGTCAATTTTAAACTCAGAATTCTAAGAAAAAAACTTTACAACCAGTCCCTATTCTGAGTGCCAATTTCTGTTATTTTATTTCAATAGTTAAAGAAATATTTGCATCTATCATTCAACCAGTCAACAACTGTGTTATGACTAAATGTAGGCTAGTTGTGAGAGTTTTTCAGATCTCAATTCACACACTACCGGTACAATGCTGTGTAAAATGGCAAATAAAGCTTAACCACCACCAAGCGAATCACTGTAAAAGCAAACGTATCTCTTGTTTGTGCAAACAACTAAAAATGTGATTAAAGTTCTCAAAGAGATACAACTGAGAGCCTTGAAGTTTTAGAGTAGCGGGTCCATCTCATGAGGGGGAAAAACATCTACCTGGGTCTTAGGTGACAAAGAGGCAGGTGTTGTGTCCATTGTGTCTGGATCGAGAGACAGTGGAGAGCTTAGAGAAAAGTCAGCCTAGGTGACGCAGAAGAATGGAGAAGGACTTGGAAAGTATGATGCTCTTGTGGGCGTTTGGAAAACAACTAGAGACCTGGACAAGGTAGTTTCTATTAACTCCGAGAAGCTGATGACAGACCATTTTTGGAGAAGTAGATCTAGACGTTACGGGGATTGGTGGCAGGAGGATTAAACAGATTTTTAAAAGCATGCAAAACTCATGATCAAAAGCACTATAATTTTACAACCAGGAAGGGTTTTGTAGCCACAGTTGAGTCTAAGGATGGGCAAGTGGAAGATATAGGAAAAGACAAAGGCATGGCCCATGATGTGCCTAGGAGGAGTACTGAGAGCATCGTGGGAGAATATCCCACTTGGAAAGGCTGAGAAATGGAGCACCCTCAGGATCTGGGAGGAGTCAAGAGCAGATGAAGATACTCAGACTAAAGAAGAAAATAGATGATATTGATCTCACATTGAGTTAGAAACAGTATTGGGAGCTTGATGGAGTGCAATGTTTAGAAACATTTTGAACAAGCAGACAAGCAGGTGAATATCTGGAACAGGTGACATTCTTTCGCCTTCACATTACTTCTGGACTTCCTAGATATTTCCTATGAAGTATGAGGAAAATTTTTGTATAGCAGTGCAAATTCAGTAATCTATTTAAAGAAGGTAAGAAAGTTAGATCCTCTGGAGTTGAAGTTACAGGCAGTTAAAATTTAACCACCATCAAGCAAATCACTATAAAAGCAAAAGGATATCCTGCTTATGCAAATAACTAAAAGTGTGATGAAAGTTCTCAAAGAGATACAACTAAGAGCCTTGAAGTTTTAGAGTAATCACCTGACATGTCTGGGGGCTGCTGCCTGTGCCCTGGACTACTTGCTGCCCAACCTACATGCCCTCAGGGGTTGGAGGTGAGGTGGTGCAGGGTCAGTGACACAGACTCCATACCAAGTGAGAAATGCTAACACTGCTTCAAGCTCCTTTAATACCCTCCACCTGCACCCCATTGGTCCCAAGAAAACACCTCTTCTAAACAGAGTTTCAAATTAGCTGGCATTGTCTGCATCAGCAATCCTTGGTCTCTCAGGTAGTCCACAAATTGGTCCTCCTGCAGGAGATGCCTGTGCAGCTGCACCCCTGCCCCACCCCCGTGTTTACTTAAAAGTTGCCACCACAGTTCCTCCTGCATGGGAGCTGTACTCTGAACCTCCAAAACAGAAGGAAACACTCTACCCATGAGCCATTTCTCTAACCCAAACATTACTAGACATTTTAAATTGGTGATTCATGTGTTTTATTTGGTTTCGTTTTATATAAACAAACTATTGAGAATCCAGCATGACCGAATGTGTTTAGAAAACATGGTTTTCTTTGTTCCTCCTGAGTTCTCACATGACAAATTGTGGTGGACTCAGCCTGCCCATCCACCCATCCATGACACACAGTGGTGATGCTGAATCAAAAGAGGTTTGACAAAGGAGAGAGACAGCAACCATAGCACACCCGATTCCAAGAAGGGTCCAGTCTCGTGTCTTCTGTAATCTGCTTACTTTAGGCACTACAAAAGCAAATACTGAATTATGTGGATAGATGAGGCCAGAATCTAAGGGTTTTGTGAAATTTGATTTGACTGATGATCCGTAGCGGGGAAATTTTTCCCTGCAAGTTGGGAGAAGCTAAGGTGGGACGAGTAAGGAGAGGAAGAGGAGGGTAAGGGGAAGAAGAAGAGAAGGAAGAGGAGGAGGAGAGAGAGAGGTTGTTGACCCATGGATGACCACACATGTACCGGGAGCAGCCTGGGTAACAACTCATATCTAGGTTAGTTAATTGGGAAACACCTCCAATTGTGTGGTAATCTTGTTATTGAGCATTACCAAACATATAAAGTCTTTGGTTAATTATTAAGCATTAGAGTCTCATTCGTGGATGGCGGGATGATCAACAATGACCAATGGAGGAACATTGTGCCCCGAGCTTTGGTTGAGAGCATGGAAATGAGGAAATACCTGACTCAACATTCCTGCCTGTAGCTGACTTTTCTTCCACAAATCACACTAAAAACTGCAAACAGGCCTGATAAATGACTTGACATCAATGTGACCTCTGATGAATGAGGTGACTGATGTTTTATGACATAGGTTTATGCATCATGTAAAAACTATTGTTAACTTACAAATCACGATTAGAAATGAGGACATATGGCTAATTATGACCAAATTTTCTCACCAGTTATGAAATTAGCGTGGTTAAAGGTTTAGAGATAGTCATCTCACGTGTGTTGAAATGTGACTCTGAGATTAATAGTAGTCATCTAGTGTGTGCATGGCCTTAGACTTGACTCTTGGCACAGCAAAAAAAGTAATCATCATTATAAATAAATAAAAAAACATTATCCACCTAAAATGACATGAGAGGGACCACACAAAGACTGTGTAGGACAGACTATATAATGTCTGTCCAATTCCAAATACCTTTTCTACCTCCTACTTTTTTCTCCAGTTTGTTCATTGTCTTAAAGACACATATATTAGGGACCTGGGGGGGGGGGTCATGATCTTTCTCATAAATGCTTGCTGATGCTTTCTGAATAAGAGGCCGGAAGTAGTCGGACAGGTTGACGACGGTATGTGGCAGGGACCAAAGTAGAAGTTAGAAATGTAGAGAAGGAAAGAGCCTGAAATAGGACCCATTGTTACATCATCCAGGCCCTGGCTTTAGAAGCCAGTATCATTACTTGGCTAAGTGACTTTAAGTGGCCATGCTCCCAGGCAGTACTAATGAGAATCCTGACAGCCAGGATCCAAATTTAGACACCCATAATGGCTCTTCCCGGTTTGCAGACATCTTAAAGCACGACAGTTGATGGAGCATCAGGATAGGAAACTTTGCTTCTTGCTGGTTGAGTTTTTAGAGGAAATAGCTTGAAGTGGAAAAGAGTGTGGCAGGCTTTCTCTCCTCAAGAAGGAAATTGGGGTGAAGTGAGAAATAGTAACCTCTGACCTGACTCTGAGAGTCATGTTGTGTTTGCCAAGTAAAACTCTAGCTGCTTAATAATTAACATTACTTTAGGTGAAGAAGGTAATCTGCAAACAGTTGCAGTGTTCAACGTGACTCTGGGATATGAAGGAAACAGGGCTTTGTCATTTTAAAGTAGTAAATCGAATGTTTTCTCAAAGATACCCAGAGTACACTATTCCTAAATGACAGTTCAAATTGACAATTATCTTAAACTACCAGAGAGCTCAAGTAATTTCCAAGCCTCAGTGAAAAAAACTTGAATGTGAACACAACATTTTGTATCTTGCATAACTCCCAAATAAGGGAAAGAAGATCATTTTGTTAATTTGGAAATGTTTCCTGAAAGATTTTCGTTTACATTTTCCTCCCTCTTTATTGATTTTGATTAAAACATATTTGTTAGGTCAACAAATCAGACATCTATACACATAGTGAGGAAAAAAAGAATGGAGTTAAAACCTTCACATTATGTAAATTTTAAATATGTTTTTTCAGATTATGGTTGATTGTTCATTCAAAACAACGTATGATGCTTGGTTTTCTTAATCATTGGTGTGTTTACATTTTGGGCTTCAGACAGCTTAATTTCATGTGATAATAAAGGTAAGATGTCAAAGGCTTTTATAATCATCAGATATCAGGCATAAAAGTATCCCCATTAAACTAGGACTAAAAATCCTAACACTAGAGCCAGAATTCAGATGTTTGAGCTCTAGTCAAGCTGCCTTTATTTATTTTTTTTACGCTTCTTCGTCATTGGTTTTATAAGATACAGGTAGATTTTGATCCTCTGTACAGTCTGTTTTTCAAGAAGTGCAACTCCAGGAAAGATGGGAGATGTGTTTAACAGCTCTTCTGAATAAATCTCTCCTGTGTGGAGAATGTACACAGTCTGGCAGCCTCTAAGGTTCACTGACCCCTCCTAGCCTTAACATCTACCCATGACCCTCCCTCAAGCAGGAAAGTTTTCCTAGTTTGTCCACGAACAAGTAACAAATGCTACATAAACATTATAGGAGGGTCCAAGCAATCCTCCCACTCCTCAGTTTATTGACTTGGGTTTTCATTGGCCTCTTGGGTACAGCACTAGCAGTAAGCATTTTGCATTCCCCTTTCTTCTTGGATGGAACACAGTTTATTATTTTGATGATAAGGGTAACATGGAATTTGTATTATTTTTTTTAAAAGAATATTTGTTATAATCTCTGGTAAACTGAGAGGTGGATTATTTTAAAACAGTAAAACTCGAATAGCATTTACCATTCTGAACCAAACAAAGCTACTATGAAAACTATATGCAATTTTATACACTCAATTCCAGTGCTAGGAACATCATGTAAATCTTCAGTGGTACAGATTTAACAAATTGCAGTGTCTCTGAGTTCATTCTTTTCCTCCCTTTGGACATTATGAATCACTAAATACTATCTTTCTAGTCTTAATGTTCTCAAAACCTTTCTATCTTTTCCAAATAATTTCCTGTTCCGGCAAACAAGCTCCTCTTGAGTCTGCTGATCTCTACAGCCTGTGGCTAGTCACCTACCATCCCTGCTTTTATACCAGGGCTCCCATTTGATACCAGGGTCTAGCCTACTCCCTCTCTGAAAACATTAGTTACTTTTCCTGAACCAGAGCCAAGAAAGAACTATAGGCAGTTGAGGAAAGTTGGTTGTCCAGTCCCAAGTGGTCAGCCCTGAAAATGTACATGAATATTACATTATACAAACAGAATTAGTTATATTTAGGAATATATGTTATACATATAGATTTATGCATATAATAACAACTAGTGAAAAAAGAGGTCATGAGTTTTAAGGAGAGCAGGCGGCGTTATTCGGCACTGTTTAGAGGGAGGCAAAGGAAAGAGAAATGTAATATTATTATAATCTCAAAAGATTTTTTAAAAAGCTATACTGTCAGAAGAAGGGTTATAATGGTGGGACAGAGAGTGGGAATCAGTCAGCAACACCTGACTAATCTTTTGTTTCTTCTTCTTGCTTTTCCATAATGTTTTATTCCATGATACTGATTAGTGACCAATGAAGCATGTATTACTTTAGACTAGTCTAGAAATTTCATCTAAGAATAAGGCTCTGCTCTCAGATGCATGTGGACAGTGTGACCTCCTCCTGCATTTGGATATTCATTCTGTGGGCAATGTGAAGACTGGCGTAAGAACTCAGACCAAATTATATAAGAAAATGGAACATTGTTTAAAACTCAAGGCAAAGAAATTCAAATAGGAGAGCAGATCTCTGCAGCGCCAGGTCTTTGGTGTCAGGGAGGCCGTGGAAAGCCGACAGGACGGCTCACTCCTCTTCATACCTCCAGACACCTGCAGACATCAGACATCATTCTCCAAGGATTTTCCCCACCTCTGTGGGGCTGGAGGGCAGCTCATGCCTGTGTTGACACAGCAGGGAAATGACTTTGTTCACTCAGCAGGATGACCCAGGACCCAGGTCTGCTCTGTGGGTTCCAGCTAAAAGGAGGCTATTTCCATAGGATGTTCCTTGCCATTTTTCATTATTCTTGACTTTGTTCCTTTTCCCAATGTCATTTTTCTTTCAAATGGGTCCTGTCATTTTTGTACCCCAAAAGAAAGTAAATACCTTAGGTGTCCCAACTCAATATTTCCAGTGATTGTTTTTAACCCTATTGAATATCTATCTTCATGACATTAATGTCAGAGCTTTTTTTTTCCCCAGTGGGAAACAGGTTTTGATTTTTGTATGATAGAGAAATAAATCCTCAGTTTGCAGGCAGATGTGTCAGGGGCTTCTTCACTCTCATCTGGTGTATGAGAACATAGAAAGGTTAATGCTGTTGAGCCCAGTTATCACTGTGTGGGATTCTCTAATATGGATCTATCTGTCCTGTGTTGGGAATTTTACCCCAAGTCTAATAGTGTTGTGCATAAGCCTGTGCATAAGTAAAAATAGACTTCAAGACTATTGAGAATAACACTATACTTATTTACAAAGTCATTTGCATAATTGCTTTCCTTCCCATCTCCACTGCCCCTGTGTTAGCAGGTCTGATAATTACCATTGTTTTTCTTCAAGCAACGAGGACCTCGCCAGGGGACTATAATCAACACAGGAATGGAGTCTTTTCTCCCCACAATGAGGTAGAAGCACCCTACACAGACACATGGGGCGTCTCTGCTGTAGTTGAGATGCCTACATCTCTATATAACGTTTGACCCTGTAGGTCTTCAAGGCATACAATCAAAGATGGAGGGAGTAGCCACAACAATGATGTCCTCTGGGGTGTCCGGGGGATGACGATGCAAAGGAAGCATCCGGCTCCCTACTCAAATGTTTCGCTTCCTGTCTGCATGGAGTAAAATGTAATTAGCGATGCCCGTGCTCTATTTATCAGTGCTGTGGAGGCTTAAAGTCTTTGTCCTACTATCAACCTGATTGTACATTTAAGAAGAAAGCACGTGCATGTTGGAAGGAAAGGCATGTAGCAGCAGCCATCGTTTTGTGGGTATGTGTGAACGTTGATGAATTCGTTAATAGTTTGTAAAAGAAAAGGACCAGAGACACGATGGGGAAATTGATAGTTTAATTTTTAAAGTTAAGTCTGTTCTTTGACAATTTTGTGCACGTATATAATGCATGCTGACTGTTCTCCCTTCTACTCCCTCTAATCTTCCTTCTCCACCAAACACCCTCCTCCCTGAGAGTTCTTTTCCTGTATTCACGCCTTTCGGTTTTGTTTTGGGACCCACTGAATTTAACAAGGAAATCTGTGAAATCATGAGCTTGGAACTGTCCACTGAGCCGACAAATCTCACCACTGAACACACAACTAAAGACAATTGACTGACCTTAGAACCCTTCAGTAGCCAGTAATTTATAGGAAGGGATGTGGCCCTGTGAGTCCCTACCCTACCCATGCCTGACTGTTGAGAAGCCCAATCTCCTACAGGCCCAGTGCAAGCAGCCACAAAGTCCAGGAAAACATGATCGCAATGACAGTGTCATGCCCAGAAGACAGCATTCACAACCCTATGCACTGTCTTGTAGTTCTTGTGTTCTATCTGTCCCTTCTACCAATGCTCCCTGAATAATAGAGGGGATGTGACCAGTGTCTAAGGCTGAGGGCTCAACCATCACATAGTCTCTGCACCTTGAGCAGCTGTGAATCTCTACATTTATCCATTCGCTGGTGTTCACAGCACAGAGAAGTGTCTCCGATTAGTGCTGAGAAGCCGACCTCGTAAAAGTATGAGGGAAATACTTTAATGCTACGTTAAGCATAGTTCATTTCTACATAGAGTAGGGTATGTTTCCCAAATGGTGAAAGAGTAAAAACTCTTGGAAGAAATTTGTCATGTTGACAGTGATGCTATAAAACCATAAATTAAAATGTTAATGCTGTTACTGCCTGGCCTATTGAAGTGCCTTCACATAGCGAGGAGTAAATGTGGGCAGGGCAGGAAGGGTTGTGAAGGGCTACTCTTGTTGGTTCATTAAGGCCATGATGTCATCATGATGATTCCCTTATCCTGAGCTTAGGCAACCATAATCAACAGCCCTCAGGGACCCATCTGCTAACCCCATTACATTTGGTATTAAGACCTCAGCACACACATTTTAAGACACACAACCAGCCCATTACACTGTCTAAAACATACTAGCATCTAACGTAATTGTTACAGGTCATAATAACCAGGTTGCAAAGCTCTCTTAGTGCTTTTTGATGTATGGTTATAGGGATTGTGGGTACAATTTCTATTACTCTTTTTCCTCCCGTTTGTCATGGGAGGAGCTCAGTCACCCTCAAGGCCAGGTTTTCATTTCTGATGATTACATGCCAGTCTGTCCTTTAGCACACTGTAAAGCTTAGGCCATAGTGGCTCCTTGGTTTGAGCCCTATGCTTGTAGACCTCCATTTACTTTGTCTCCAGATGCAGCATTTTTATGGTAATTCCAAGGCAGCTCTTTTTTTATACTGTGTGGTGTCTAGCACATAGTGTCTCTCCCGTCCATCTTTTTCCCTTGATATATGTGTCACTGAAGTGTCTAGGAAACTGGCTATTCAATCACCAGGAGCAAAAGCACAGTGTGTCCCCAGCACCTCTCCCAGGACAGGCACTTGTTACAGTTGGATTCTTGGTACAGTTTCTGATCATACTTGGCCATTATTTTTAAAGATGTTGAACTTGAGGATAACACTGATAAAGTGACCATAACATAGATAGATGTTACAAACACTCTCGGGTTTCTTTAGAAACAAAATATTTGATAAAGAAAATTAGAGCTTTGTATTCAGTATGGAAGTTTGGGGAAGGAAAGTATATTTTCAAATATTATAGGTTTGCCAACTGAAGTTTCCATAATAAAAGACTGACTGATAAAGGGACAGGATACTGATCTGTTTACTATAAGTTATATGTGACACATGCATTTTTACAAGGAAAGAGAGACCCTTGGGGAGAGAAAACTTGGATATTTTAGTACCAGGTTTGATAAAGATTGGTTATTTCTGATTAATTAGATCATGAAAAAGAAAGAGTATCTGATGGTGACAAACTTGGGTGTGAGTGATTAGGAATGAAACATCTCCACAGGATGTGTGCTTGAACACTTAGTTGTTGGCTGGCAATACTGCTTAGGGATGCTATGAGCTCTTCTGGAAGTAGATTTTCAGTGGCTGAGATGGGTCACAGGGTATGGACCTTCTTTATGTGTTATAGTGTAGCCTTGGTTCTCTCCTCTCTCTCTCTCTCTCTCTCTCTCTCTCTCTCTCTCTCTCTCTCTCTCTCTCTCTCTCTCTTTCTCCCTCTCTCTCTCTGTGTCTCCCTTTCTCTGTGTCTCTCTTCCTCTCTCCCTCTCTCCCCCCTCCCTCTCCCCTTTCCCTGTGTCCCTCTCCCTCTCTCCCCCTTTCCTCCCCTTCCCCCCTCTCTCTCTGTTTCTTTCCTGACACAATGTGACCAGATGCCTCAAGGTCCATTGGCACAGACTGAGCCTCTCCACTATGGTGAACTGAAATGTCTGCAAACCGTGAGTCAAAACAAGCTTTTCCTTCCATAAGATGCTTTGAGCATTATGTCACAGCCATGATAGGTGCAATTAATACATTAGGGAACCTCAACAAGGCCTGTGGTCCAGTTTTGTCTCTGTGACTTTCATTGCTTTTTTCCAAGCTCAGGGAGGTCGGTTCTTACAGAGGAGTCCTGGGATATGTGTTTCACAGGATACTCTAGTTCTCTTAGATTCCTATGCACACCTTCAGGGGACAGCAGTCAGGAAGGTGGAGGACATCCATGTTTGTCTTTCCTAAAATGTCACAGTGTTGTGTTGTGGAGTGGCATGTTCTGTTGTGACATTAGCATGCCTTCTCTTTTTCTTTATAAGTGCATATGTATGCCTTTCTTATATTAAAGATTGTAATGCTTTGTATATGATAATCTATAATCCTGTTTCTACAAATATGGCTTATGCTGCTTGGCTGTGCTACATACAGGTGTTAGTCTTCATTTCTGACCTAATGGTCATCTTTGTTTCTGAGCTCCTACTGAGGTAGAAGCATTTTAAAGCTACCCAAGATACAAGGCACTTATTTCATTGCCTGAAGATTTTCTTTAAAAGTATGGGTTGTTTGACAGTCTATGAAGTACTGTCAGCTCCCAGATGGTGGAAAATATATGTTGACTTTGATCTACAATTTCTTGAAGAGACTTAAGAAGCATGGACTGCAAACCACAAAACATCTACATCAATTAACTTCATTACCATTGCAAAATTGTGTAGGATTGTATAAAGAACTATCAAATGTAAATAAAATCTTAAGAATGGTGATATAGGCCGGGCGGTGGTGGCGCACGCTTTTAATCCCAGCACTTCGGAAGCAGAGGCAGGCGGATTTCTGAGTTCGAGGCCAGCCTGGTCTACCGAGCGAGTTCCAGGACAGCCCGGACTACACAGAGAAACCCTGTCTCGAAAAAAACAAAAAACAAACAAACAAAAAAAAAAAAGAATGGTGATATAGGAGTAGAGAGATGACTCAGTGATCAAGAGCACTTGCTGCTTTTTCAGATAACCTGAGTTCAATTCTCAGCACCCACGTGTGACTCAAAATGTCTGGGACTCCAGTTCCAGGGATCTGATGCCCTCTTCTGGCCTCTATGAGCACTTCACATACAGTGCACATGAGTGCATACAGGCAAACAAACACTCACAGTCATAAAACAAATATAATCCTTTATAGTTTTAATAATAAAATTCTTTTTTGTAAAAATTTACAAGTTTAGCCTAATTTCTCAGCAATTATGTTAATTTTATATATGCATGTGTATGTATTTGTGAGGCCATATTGTACATACATGAATATGATACTATGCCTATGTTGCTAGATTATAATCATAAATGTCTGCAGCTGAGAATCACGTATAGGATAAGCTGGCCTTGATGTCATGTGAATATACTTATTCATGTTATACAGAGTGTCACAGTTTTGTGAGAGTTCATGTTTAAGAAGTTCATTTGCAACATGCAAGCACCATGAATCGTTAGTATGATGCTAGAATGCAACGTGTCTGTGTTGTAATTCCTGAGATGATAGAACAGCGATCCAGAGTCACAAGATAGAAGAAGAAGACCTCTGTTGATGCAGCTTTGAGACTTGTGGCTCACCACTTGTGCATGTACTTTTAGTTGGTGGCTAACAAATTGCTCCAAGTTGACTACCATAAATGACAATTGTTTGCTCACAGTTCTGTGGGTCATAGACAGCTACTGGCTGGTTTTTTAACTCAGGATCTTCCCATGTTTCAAGTGTCATGGTGGACTGTGTTCAAATAGGAGCTTAAGCGCTCTTTGAAACTCACTCAAATTTTGGATAAATTCAGCTCCTCGGGGTTCTTGCTGAATCAGCAGTTGGTGCCTGCCCTCCTCCGTGTCCAGAGATCCCATTCCTCATTATGTGGCTCTTCTGTGTTCAACTAAAATTCCCACATAACACATATCACTTTCATGCTCTGAATCTCCCTGACTTCTGTAACCAGCCAGTCAAAACCCAGGCTTACAATGAGTTTAAGAGATTAAATTAGGTCCAAAATACTCTCTGATATTAGCATTAGATGATTCATGTGCTTAATTATGTCTACCGACCCCCTTCTGATCACTTTCATATAATTTTGGTAGCTACATCAAGGCTAAAGCCCAGGAATATACCAGAATTCTGCTGACTACCAGCTACCAAATGTGGGATGCCATACATAAGAAAGCAGGGTTACTGATGGGTTTTGGTGTCCTCAGGAATAACATCTCACATCTAGCACAGCTAATTTTGAGTTTAAACTTCTAAGAAACAAAATTGTCAAAATCTTATTTTCCTTGTTTTCCCCTTGACTGAAACAGAAAATCCATTTCATTGAAATAGTTCAATAGTATGTTCACATCTGCCTAGTCTACACTTAAAATCATGCCCAGTTTTTGAAGAACCATGGATTTAATAGATTCATATCGTCACTTCAGTATTTAACATTTAGTCAGCTCAGGCATACCTAAGTCTGAAGGACACAGGGCATGTTATTAAAAGAATGAAAACAGACCATGTATGTGTTTTCACAGTGCAAACAAGAGTATTTTGACTGGTATATTATAGATGATAGATAGATAGATAGATAGATAGATAGATAGATAGATAGATAGATGATAGATGCTAGGTAGATTGATGAATAGATGATAAATAATAAATAGAAAAAATGACAGAAGATAGGAGAAAGATAATAGATGACAGATAATAACTAGATACATGAATAGCTTTATTATAGACAATGAATAGGTAAATGCATAGATGATAAATAAATTAATAGATGATAGTAAAGATATGCATAAATGGCAGATAAATAAATGATAAGTAATAGATGGACAGATGATAGATAACACATAAGAGTATAGATAATAGATAGATGATTGATAGATAGATAGATAGATAGGTAGATAGAGATAACAGATAGATATAAAAATAAAGATATGTTGACAGATGTGCTATGGTGTCCTGACCAGTTTCTTGCACATCTGCCTTAGAGATTTCATGAAATTTGAGGCGTGGAAACCTAGACGTTGGTTGTGAAAGGAGTAGCGTTGCCATGGAGGGATGATGGCAGCACCTTAGGAACAGGAAAGAACAGACAAGGTGCTTAAGAGTGTTTATAAAAGATGGGGGCAGGCAAAAACCTCGGGGAACCATGTCAACAGACCCTTAAGATCAGAATAAAACATCAAAACTTATCTCTGTGCAGGTAGTTTATGAACCCTAAATAAAGCATGTGCCTTTATATATGCAGTGAATAGCAATGGGTTCTCTCTAATTATTTTAAAACTCATAACAAGAGGGCTGAGTAGCTTCAGGTAATATATATCAAAATTTATGCAATATCTCCGTGCACATATTAAAATTTATAGACTTTGTATTGGAGTTCTACTTAAAGTATTACCACAGTGCATGGCCCATGGATTGCCCCAAGGAAAACACTGAAGTGTAACTGGCCTTGGAGACAAGGATCATGAATAATTCAACTAAAGGAATGGTCAAAGTTTGAGACAGAAAGATATTAAATTTTCAATATTCTGAAAAAGTGATTATTCTTGGAAGAGGAACTTTAGATAGCTGGCTAGTCTTAAATAACTGTACACCATTCAATTAGAAGTGCCACTGTGTGGCATGTATTTCTTTCTCATATTACACAATAGAATTTCTATTAACATTATGAGAGATTCCTACCCATGTTGACTCTGCAGTTGTCCCTTGCTTCCCGTGATGCTCTCTCATGGACCAGCACCGTGCCTGTTCTGACATCATTGAGTGGATGGATGATGAAAATGAAGAGACGCAGTCATCATCACTCTCAACATGACTCAGAACTCCAGAAGAGTCGCTGTGAAGAGACCTACCTACTGGAATAACAAATTTAAACTTGGCATGCAAACTTACTTTAAAATACCTTGAACCTACTAAAAATTTGCCATGCAGTGGCCCTGTGACCCTGGTGTCTTCTAAGGTGTCTCTGTTTTCAGTAAATAACATTACAATCCTTTAAATAATGAACACGATGTCCCATTGACTTCCAAATCTATTTCCTTTGCCTCTGAACACCTCCCAAGTCTGTTTTCCTCCGCACTCATTTCTCCCGTTCCATCGAGTTCTCAAGGCCTCCCTGCTGATTTCTCCATCTTCTCAAGTGTTCCTCCCACTCTCAGCTGCCTGGTTTCTCATCTCATCTCTTCTCTGAACCAGAGGGATAATAGGAACACTCATCTCACCATCTCATCCCCTCACCTTAAAATAAATTACCAGTGGAGGATAGAAAGTGCAGCACATGTTTCTGGCATGGGTGCTGTATCCATGCTCCCTGAGAATCACCCGGAGAACTCTGGTGCAATCTTTTTGTCTCTAGCCCACTGGTGTGGGTTGCCCCTGCCACTTAACACAGTGTATCTTTAGGTTACTCTATTGATTATCATATCAGATCATCATATCAGATCATATCATACATTATATGTCAGATAATCATATCATTCAGATTATCAATCATTCAGAGCATCATATCAGATAATCATATCATTCAGATACCCCCATGCCTCCCAATCCACATAACTTGTATTCCAGTTCTTGTTTTTTTTTTTTTTGTTTTTTTTTTTTTTAAATATGATTTCTTTTAGAGTGTCTAGGTTTCACCAGACTTGGTTAAATACGCTCTTAGATTTAACTGAACATTTTGTTTAGATAATTGTAGGATAGGAATGCAGCCGCATTGCAAAGATATTCCATATATCATTCACTCAGTCGTCTTCAATGTGACAACCAGGGTAGCAACAACAACACCGGGGATCTTCCCAGGGTGGCTGGCGTTCATTCCATATTTGTAAGCATGTTTGTGTGTTCTGTGTGTGTGAGTGTGTGAGTTTATGTGTATGAATGTGTGTGTATGAGCATGTATGTCTGTGAATGAGTGAGTGTGTGTGTATGTATGAATGTGAGTATGTTTGTGTGTATATGTATGTGTTTGTATGTGTGTATATGTTTGTGTGTGTTTATATGTATGTGGGTGAGTATGTTTATGTATGCAAATGTGTGAATGAGTGTTTGTGTATGTATGTGTTTGTGAGTAAGTGAGTTTGTGTGTGTATGTATGTGTATATGTGTATGTGTGTGAGTGTGTTTGTGTGTATATGTATGTGTACATGTGTATGTGTGTGTATGTGTGAGTGTGTGTGTGTGTGTGTGTGTGTGTGGCAATGTACATGTGTGTAACCATGTTCTGTGTTTTCACATGTAGTTTTTTGTGCATGTCCCCCACAGACACAACACGGTTTCATCACAGGAATCCTGTGTTGCTCTATTGGATGCTTCTCTACCTTCTCCTCTCCTCCGTCTCTCCAGGCACCTACTCATTTGTTCACTTTTTTATTCCTTTTCCAACCATCAGTTTATACTTCTGCCGCTGCTCTGCTTGTATGTTCTCTGTCAGTTTTCATGTGGTGCCCATTGTTCCTGTTAGGTTTTGTTGAGCAGCTTACTTCCAATTTCTGTTGCATCATTATGCACAAAGGAGATCACTCCATTTGTCTAGCTATTCTTGCAGTTCAAAGGCAAGCAAAATAACTAACATATGATAAGGAGCATGTTGCCCAGGAGCCAGCACATTAAGCCAAACCAGAATCCCAGCACTGGATCTTCCACATGATATTTGGGCTGGAGACTTCCACTGGCTCTGGTGCACAGTGATACCAGCTGGGACATGAGCAAGCACTGGCAGGAACATCTGGGTGATCACTGCTGGGAAGGCTGTGCTCTGTGGGTGATATCAAAGGTGCAGCTTTTGCTGATGGGCCCAAGACAGCACTGCAGCTATGCATCGAGACAGAGAAGATGTTCAGTGTGAGCCTGACCAGGTCAAAACCACAGCATCACTGAGCAGTGGAGGGCATTTTTAAAACAATCCTACTTAACGAGATACGCTCTCACCCTGTTCAACTTTACATGTGACATTATACACCAGTGTTCATAGCTTAAGTAGATACTGACACACACACACACACACACACACACACACAAATAGACAATTACACACAAGTATCTAATTCTTCCACAAGACACAAACCACAGGTTTTGAAACTCACAGAAAAACAAACAAAACTGCTACAGTAGGATAGAATCAACTCAACAGCAAAAGTGCAGAGAATGAAGATCTTATCAGCTCAACAAGGGGCCGTCTGCTTCCCAGGATAGTTGTAAGCAAATGACCATGCTCACGTACAGTTAGCAAACTCACGTGCTTTAATGCAGTGAAACTATGATTTGTTTCATGTTGGAAAGAGAAAATAACAGGAGATAGATTTTCACTTAATTGCACAAAGCAAGTATGAGGCTTTTGTTGTTGCTGACACTGTGCTGTGACAAAGTGAGACCCCAGCCCAGTGGCTGATGGCTGCTACTGTGTCACGTGGGAGAGGGAGGCTCATACTGTCTGAAGGATATGCAAATGATCTGTCTGCCACATCCAGCCACCCAGCATCCCCTTGACTATATGACATAGCCAGAGCACCTATCCTCTCTTGGTCTGATTTGGTGAGATTAGAAAAGAGATTATATACCTAATACCACTCCCCAGGTACCTGAAAGTCAATAAGATATTGTATAAAGAGCTGAGGTGTGATTCAGTGGCTGGGAGAGTGCATTATATAACAGGGCAAATTCCCAAGTTTAATCTTCATCTAGCACGACATAGATTTGGTGTGGTGGTACACACTTGTCAACCTGTTACTGGGGAGATGAAAGCAGAAAGATCAGGAATCCAGGTAATTCTCGTTCTTTGCTACACAGAGAGTTTTAGGCTAGCCTGGGCTACATGAAAAAAGTCTTAAGAATTGGTCATTCGAGAGATGACCCGCATGGTGAAAATGCACCTCAGGCTAATAGGATCAGAGAAATTACAGTTATTTCTCTAAATGTTTAATTTTAGAGTCAAACTGTGGGGTGCCTTAAATTCCTATTTAAAGATAATTTTTATATCTACAGATAAACTTGTCTGACATTAGCATAAAGAGAATCACACAGTTATGCCATGATAAGTTTGGAGACTTAGCTAGAAGAAAAATTACACATAAAGAAATAAAACGAAACCAGTGAGGAAAAGAAAAGCAAATTGGTAGACAGTGGGGAGGATCGTGTGTCAATTCACAGAAGAAGGCAGGATCATAAGAAATTCGTGAACACATACTTAATTTTATGGTAACATGCTTCTCGAATGGGAGGGTTTGAATATCATCATTGAACACAGTGATTTAAAGACACTTTTCCCCCTCAAATTTATTTAGTCTCTGAATTTGTCAAATGTGCTCTTTGCATTAATTAGGTTAAAACTCTCTCTGATTGCACAGTACTCTACTAAATTCTTAACCTGTCTACAACTAGCATCGGCTGCTTCTAGGAGGGGGCTGTGGAAACCAGCAGGGATGACAGGCAGGATTTGAGTTCTTCCCACATCCTTCTTATCTAGGGATAGGGGCTGGAATGATCTCTGTAGTGGAGAGATATGAGACGGTTAATTCTATGGACCATTAAGAGAAGAATGGTCTATACCTTCCAACAGGTATGCTCTCTCCCCACACTAAAGGACTTCAATGAAATCAGGACAGTGAATTCATCATGTGTTTATTTTCAAGACATGGGGCAATAGGTATGGGGCAAATATATTATAAAATTATATATTTTATAATTTTGTGGGATATAACACAAATATATACATATAAACCATAGAGTTTAGTTGACTCAGAAGCATCCTCTTCTGTCACTATATATTGTGGTCTGGTATGTCGTGAAAGAAGATCCTGGAAAGTCTAGAAAATTCAGACAGACACTTACCAATCTCTTTCTGACCTTTTCTAGCCACTAATAATCATTCAAGGTCATGGCTCATAATAGTCACACTTTCACATCTGCATAATTCTTACCAATTATTAAGTTTATGATCTTTATAATTTAAGAAATGCCCACACATTGGGTGATAAGTGCATACATTACAATGATGGCAGATAATGTGACTTGTCCCTTTGGCTTTCATATTATACTAAGGTCACCCATATATAACCAAGATATCTTGTCCAGCCGTGTAAAAGAGAGCCTGTGTGCTCTGTAAGTGCTGAGAGTTTCATGGTATATTCTTTTGCCACCATAATGTGGAACAAAATGTAAAAGTAGACCATTCAATCAAATAATCTAAGTGATACATTTTATAAAAAATAGTGCTTAATTTTATGTGATGTTTGGATGAGAATTTCATTCCATCTTGTTTATCATTTAGTATGACTTTGAAGCATGTAAAGAAATAAAACTGTCTAATTTATTAATAAATATAGCTTGTAGTAGGTCACATTTACTGAATTGAAACAAACAAATGTTATTTAATGTTTTTTGTTTGATTGGTTTTTTTTTTTGGGTTATTTTGGATTTTTGGTTTTTCAAGACAGGGTTTCTCTGTGTAGCCCTGCCTGTCCTGGAACTCACTCTGTAGACCAGCCTGGCCTTGAACTCAAAAATCTGCCTACCTCCCAAGTGCTGGGATTAAAGACATGTTCCAACACTGCCTGGGTATTTAATGTTTTATGTGAAGATAAATTTATAAAATGAAGAGCCAGATCTGATGCTACGGGTTTAAAATTAGTTAAGTAGGCACTAATGTTGGAATCTTGAGGGAATGAATCTAAGTTCCAGAAGTTAATGATCTGTCCATCGACAAATGGTCCCAGAGTGCTGTGGAGAACTCAGATAGTTCAGATGTATTTTCATGCTTCAACACTTAGTTAAAATGGAGAAGGGAGAAATGGTAAGTTCTTATGACTACTAGGCTAGGTCTTGGTATTGACATTCTTAAGTGCAAACATTTGAGATACTTTCTCTGATGTATTCAAGTAACTGACATGTGGAGATGAACCATCTTCTGAAGCCAGGTTAACTCGGGAGCTCCTGCCTCTCTTCTCTCCCCTTTCTGCCATTTTCTCTGGTGTCCCCCTCATATATGTTAGCTTCATTAAGTAGCTGCTGACCTTCAGATCCTATACACTGTGATACCTAGGAGGATGTGGAGGGAAGCCTCTGTCTCAGGACCACTAACAATGGTCCTGAGAATTGCTTTGGTAGGAGCATTTAGGTCCTATAATTACTCATGACCTTGGGTATAGAGGCACCAGCTCCCAAAGTGCTCAGGAAGTACTTTGAAAATGAAAGAAGTGTTGATATGATGGAAGGGGCAGAATAACAAGTAACTAGCAACCTGAGCTATTGAGGTTCCCATGGAGCCCTGTCATAGCAGGATTCAAGGAAAACAGATTTCAGAATGTAGAAGAACAAACAGGAGTCCAAACTGGAGGGGGTTTCCCACGTAATCCTTCCTATTCAGCTCTTATAAACTTTATCTGACTTCTGATACCATTGAGTGATTCATAAACGACAAGTCAGTGGTGTTCCTATGAAGTACATGCAGTTTCAAATAAGCACTAAGGTAAGGATCACCTTTGTCTTCATAGAGTTTGTGACTGGGACAGGGGAGTGTCATTGTTCAGAACATATTATCTTATATGCCATCCACATTTCAAATATCTTGAAGGCAGGGGGTGTTGATAGGCTCCTAGATACCTCTGGGGTTCAGCATTACTTTTCTGTTACCCAAAGCCCTGTGTGCCTAGTTTTAACAGTCAATGGTTTGCAATCTAGAATCCCCCATAGAGTCCCAGTGAGAGGCTGCCTGAATCAGATGGCTGCTTTGTGGGAATGCCTGTGGGCAATTATTTTGATAATATTGAAGTTGGAAGACCTGCCCACTATGGGCAGCACAATTCCCTAGGATTTGGATCCTGAAGTGGATAAAACAGAGAAATCTAGTTGTACCCTATACATGAATGCATTCATTTCTCTCTGCTTCTGAGTTAAGATATGATATAACCTGATGTTTTAAGTTCCTTGACACCTCTCTTTTGATGGACTATAACCTGTAATTGTGAGCTCTAATAGCCCTTCTCTGACTTGAGTTGCTTTTCATGGTATATTTTATCATAACAATAAAAAGGAAACTAGTATAGATACAAAAAGAAATTAATCAGTTATCAAGTTGAGAACACTCTATGAATTACATATCTTATCTACCTTAAAAATATATAAGCCATTAGCAATAGGAAATTCCACAGCTAATTTCTACCTCTGGTGGAATTTATAATGTCTACCCCTGGTGGTATTTACTGTGTGTCATCTTGTCAGCCTTTAGCCTGCATCTCATGGTTTGCTCATTATCTTCTTGTGGTCACTCGAGTCTATGCAAATGTTGAGAAAGGAGCACCACTCCCTCCTTCACTTAATCCAGCAGAGCAAACACACACTGGTCTTAGCCCTTTTGTGCACAATGACAGGTGCAAGACAGGTAGATGACATGCAAGATGCCTGTCATTAGGTGAAGAAAATGCGTATATGATGTTTCCAATTTTACTGATTCATAAAAGCCAGTGGTTCCAAATCAGAACTAAAAGCAGTGAGGTGGTATGTTAGATTCTTTAGTGACAGAACGATGGATTCCAGACTTGCAGATGATGAGGAGGCAGTTCTGAAACACACACACACACACAGAGAGAGAGAGAGAGAGAGAGAGAGAGAGAGAGAGAGAGAGGAGAGAGAGAGAGAGTTCCTTGATATGGTGCAGCACACAGAGCAGAGGAGGAGAGCAAAGCATTAGTAAGTTCTCCGCCTGTGGAGACAGTAACACACCTAAGTAGCAAGGGCATGGACTGTGGTGCACTTTTCTTTGATAAGGTTGATCCTTCAGGGTAGCCATAGCTCAAGGGGAACAATTATTTTTTGCATACAATGCTAACTGTTTATAAGGAAAAGTCTCACTTAAAATGCAGCAATGCTGAATTGTTCCTAGAGAGCCTGGCATCCAGCAGTCATCTGTAAACAGAGGGCAGGTGGGGAGGGATAACCAGCTTTGAAATAGGATCCATTGCTCTGTACATTAGGCCAGGAATGTCTTGTTGTTTTCTCTCTTGCTCTCTTTTTGAATGATGTGTGCATGTGTATTTATGCCAAGTATGCACTTGTAAGTGCAGTGCCTGTGGAGGTCAGAAGAGGGCATCACTTCCCACAGAGCTGGAGTCACAGGCAGTTGTAGGCCACACAAAGTGGGTGCTGGGAACCAAACATAGGCCTTTTGCAGCAGTATGAGCTCTTAATCACTGGCCATCTCTTCTGCCCTTGATACTCTCTCTTAATCCCATATGGTTTCTTCTTATGTCATTACACTCAATGTTGGTTTTGGGTACTTGACTATACCTGCTTCATCATGGCCTTGTCTTTTTCTCCCCACCTTGAGCCTCTCCAACTTCTCTGTATGTTTTTCAAATGTCCTTCATTGGCTTTTAAGCACCAAGTTTCCAGTGACATGAGCCAAAGCACCCCTCTCTCATGGGGGTCATTTCTGAGTCTGGACATTTGGGTAGAGTTTGTATCATGGCAGACCTGATATATGAAAAGGACCACAACTTTCTGGTTCAGCTCTCAAGTCTCTGAGTCCTTCATTGTGGGAAAAACGGGGGGCCACAGCGGAGCAGGCCCCGGGCCCACTCGGCAGCGGCCTGGGACCTGCGAGGTAGAGGCTGCCTGGAGGTTTCCAGGCAGCCTGTCTCTCGTACCGGAGGAAGGTCCCAGGTTCCAGTGGCTGGAGGCTTCAGCGACGGCAGGCCCGGCAGGCCCCAATGATACGAGGAAGTCCTTGGTTCCAAAAGGGTTTATTGTCATGGCGGATGGTGGATGGATCTGGATGTACCCCCCCAAACTCAGGGCAGACCTGAGTTAAATAGGGAGGGAGAAGTAGGAAGGGTCTGGGGAGGAATGCTTAATTGGCTCTGCCCTCTGACCTTCATTAGTATGTAAATCTCTCTAGAGCCTGAGGCCTATACTCACTCCCTCTACCTGTGCACTTTGGGAAGGGCTGTAATGGCCTACATGACTGAACAATGTAGGTCCGTGGAGATTAGACCGATTTTCAGGACCCTGGGTTCTGGGGGCGTGGCTGAACTCCTGCCGTTTCTCCCTTGGAGTCTCAGGGTTCTAGGCCCATGCCCAGCCAAGAACCAGGATACCCTTACGCAGTCCCACACTTCATGAAATGACGGCCTGGCTTCTGTGTAAACTCCTTTATATATGTTGAAGTTAAAGGGCAGAAGCCACACCTGCTTCTGAGAACCTGTCCAAATCCATTCACCTTTCATCTCCAGCAGCAAGTGAACTCTAGGAAGGTTGCAGTGTTTGTCATGAGGAACCGCATGTCCAATTGTTCTACTCCATTATCTTTCACATTGACCATGTTTCAGGTGTTGGCAGGTGGCTTAGAGTTGTCTCTTTGTGTTATTAGATTTTAACTCTTCCTCCAGTTCTGTTCCCTCACAGACTGCCTATCAATGTGCCCGCTTGCTCTAGGGAGCTTCCTTATGGTCATTGTAGTGCAGTGCTCCTACATGTGATGTCTTTCATGAAGAAGAAATGTAGACCCCTCCTTGTTCACAGTGGAAATGCCTCTAGCTCTAAGAGGCTAAGATCATGCAAGCGTGTCTTCTCCACATCAGCCGAGAGAGCTCACCACAGGCTTGCCATTAGCTGTGATAAAGAGCAGCTTACTTACAGAGATGGGCCTGCAGCTTTGCATCTACACTAATTAAGTTTCAGCCCTGTAGAATGCTAACCAGTTGTGATCTTCAGACCTGCAGGCTCTCTCCTAGCTCCATCTTTAGACAAACAGGGAATGGATCAGCTAAGGTGATGTAAAACGTTTTGTTTCCTGTTGGTTTCCAATGTGTACAGGCAAAAGGAGCCTTGTATTGTAAAAGCACAACCAACCTTTGCTTTGCTTTAAGTAGGAATTTACAGCACCCAATTAAAAATTATTTTTTTATGCTGTAGAGGGAGGGGCAGCAGTCCAGACATGAGACCACCTGGGACAGAACAGAGCCAGAGTAGGTCACTGGCCTCTCACACATGAGCGAGAGCCCTGCTGCAGTTTCTCAGAATCAAAGAGAAATTCATCTCGGTGATTCTCTGAGGTCCTACATAACTACCTCAATTCTTTCTATGAGAGTTCATCTCAGATTAAACTCAAAGAAGAAAAAAGAAATGCAGGGGCAATTGCTGAAACCATCCTCATGACTCTCAAGGGCTGCTACATACACTACCGCTCTATCTATCCTCAAGCACATTCTAGATGGATGAGTGTTTTAGGTTCCTGTTGCTGGTTGAAGATCACATGCTCTGTGAAAGGAGACCATGTCAATTGTGTTGGGTTCAGTCATGACAACTGCTGTGGATTACTGGAAAAAGATGAGTAGAGGACTTACAAGGAAGACCTGGCCATATATGTTTACACATGCATTTGTACATATGTCACTAATTTAAAGAATGTTGCTTTGGATTACAGAGGGCTTTGCCCCAAGAGTTGTTTAATAACTATAATTTGTTGAAGAAAACATACTGTTAAATACTATTAGTTTTCATGGCCTATATAGGTAGAAGATTTCTCCAGTTCTTCATATGTTTGGAGGCATTGCTCAATAGAAAATATTCCATGTCTTTAGTTGAAGGTAGCATGTGGGGCTGTAGCTCACGAATGGGTGTGGGTCCTGTTGGGCTGAGTTGTGGATCCCACATTTCTGCAGCCCCAGGTAGCTGGAACCACTCCTCTGGGAGCAGAAGCACAGACAGGAATTTGACTAAATTTACTCTATGAAGTGCCAGGTGGATGCTGGCTATGAGAAGCCATGGGCTCCACCTGGGCATGCAGAGGTCTTAGGCTGGAGTCCTTTGAGGGCAGAGCTCCTGAGTGGGGGTCTCTGGGCCAAAGCAGCTAGATAAGGAGACCGGTGGTCTCAGCCTTTGTGCACCCAGAGTCATGGAAGAGTTGAGATGGGGGCATATGGGCTGGACCAGCCTGCAGCCGAGAGGAGCAGAGGGGAAAAGATAAGCTCCGGCAGCTCCCTGAGGGTAGGAGACTCTTGGTTACAGCACTCGCTTAGCTGGGTCATCGCTGGCTTGGCTAGCTTGCTTGAGTTGGTGGCCTCTGTGGAAGGAACGTAGAGAAGTCTTCTAGTGGCAGATTAGGCTGCAGTGGCTGTGGCTCATTAGTTAACTGTCTTCTCCACAGTTCCCCACAGTGGGCTCCAAAGACATGAGGAAATCCATGGTTTTAAAAGGTTTATTGTCATGGTGGAAAGTGGATCTAGCTGTACCCCATGTCCTCAGGGCAGGCCTGAAGTTAAATACTGTTTGTAAGGAGGAGGGTCTGAGAAGGAATGCTTAATTGGCTACGCCCTCTGGTCTTTAGGTATCTCATTAATATGGAGATCTCTTGAGTCTCTGCGGCCTATAGTCATGCCCTGTACCTGTGGAGAGGCTGGTAGGGGCATTGCCCTACTCGACTGAAAGGCGCTGATCAATGGAGGTCTTCAGCCATGTGTCAGGAGCCTGGAGTCTGGGAGCATGGTGAAATGTATGCTGTCCCTTGCAGGGATACTTGTTGGGTCTCTGGCCATCTGTAGCCAGTGCTCTACCAGAAACCAAGCTATTCTTTTATGGTCCCACAGTAGCAGAGGAAAATGACTAAAGAGATTCTTCAGTGAAGGCAAAATCAAAAGATCTTGACTCTGTCATTTATTGGGTGTGATGAAACAAGGATGTGCTGTGTCTCAGTTAATGTCTTATTGCTTTGAGAGACACCATGACCACAGAAACTCTTATAAGGAAAATATTTAATTGGTTCTGGCTTATAGTTCAGAGGTTTAGCCCATTATTGTCATGACGGAAAGCATGGCAGCATGCAGGTAGACATGGTGTTGGAGGAGCTGAGTTTTACACCTTGATCTGCAAGTGGCAAAAGGAGACTATGTACTACACTAGACATAGCTTGAGCAATTGAGACCTCAAAACCCGCCCCCACAGTGACACACTTCCTTCACCAAGGCCACACCTCCTAGTAGTACCACTCCCTATTGGCCAAGCATTCAAACGCATTAGTCTTTGGGGTTCATTCTTATGCGAATCACCACATGCTCTAAATGGCTTCAAATTATAAACTATGAAAGCATCCAATTATGCTGTAAACATTAACTGGGGTACTGTGTGTGAGGTTTGTGCCTAGCACAGCCGAGAAATTGATAAATGTTAAAATTTGTAAATTTTTAATGAATCTTCATGTGTTCATAGATCAATTGAGTCTTCCTGTCTATGAACTAGGGGAACTGGAGCTACACATAGGCTTGGCACTCTGTCCGCTGGCTTACCACCACTCTGCATGAAAATCAGAAGTCTTCAAGACATCTGCCCTTTTTATTCTCTCTTAAAATAAGAATTTCAGGTCTATGAGCAAAATGGTTATATACTTCCAATGAAACACCTGCAATTTCTTCCCATGAGCCAGGGGGTAGAAAAAAATTGTATGAAATATCTGTGATTAAGAAAATTGTGTTATGCTGATTACATCCTGAGTTCAATCTTACAGTGTTTGATTAAAATAATTTTGAAAGTGAATAATGTCATAAATATGACTTTTCATATGTCAGATAATATTTATTACCCACTACTGTGAGTCATGACAATGAGACTGAGTATTCTTGTGTTATAAGCCAATAGGCTAATAATGCTTGTAACTATAGTATTATCTTGGTTTACATTGTTTCTCTCAACTCTAGGTTCACTGGCAAGGATAAAATCAGGAATAAAAGAAGTGCTGGGAGGGTGGTAACCAGAATCAATCTGGGGAGTCCTCTTAAGTAGGGTGTGCTATCTGACAGTGTTTTTCCTGTGTTAGCTCAGACTAGCACACTGGAAGCCCTCTCTATGTAAGCAGTAGTGACCCATGCAATTGTATGAGTAACCACTGGAGTGACTATTCCCAAGCTAATAACATTGTATGCTATGATGCTAGATATTTTCATTGTACCATTTAAATACGTTTCTGTTCCACACCCACCCTAGTCTCTATGCTGTAATGTGGAAAGTCTCCATGGCCTTGTGTTTTGTCTCATCTCTTCACATAACCTTCAGAGCCTACTTGAGTCTTAGGATAATCCAGATGCTTTCTGACACACTATAGCACTGACCATGTGAATCCAGATGTTGACTCCACTCCATTCTTCTGTGGATCCTATGCTTCTGGCTTTCTATCTCTGATTCACAAGATAAGGACAGCAGGGGTGTCTTGTATGAAGTGGGAATGTCAGGGTTAGAGTTAGCTATGTCTGTAGAGTCAACCCTTGATGGTCGTTAAGGTGATGGATCCTCACTATCCTGCCGTTTGCTACTTAGTTGCTTGAACACTTGTTACATTGTTGCAGGTGGATTCCACTGACCTTTCTTACCAGTCATTCACGTCTGCAGCAGGAAACATACACTGTAGGGGTAAAAGCATGGATAGATAATGTGATGTGGTTCTTTGTCTGTCTGAGAGAGATCCAGTGTGACACAGAGAGGGACTCACTGAATGATGCTCCTCAGCCAAGTTCAATGACGTCAAAAGCACTCAGAAATGAGGGAGAGGTCTATGCAAAAGCTGCATATGGGGAAGGAACTCATCAAAGTCCGTGCCTGGAGTGGAAATTTCCATAAAGAAATCATCAGGGAACTGAGGCAGAACAGGGGCAGGGGAGATGTTGAGGTGCCTCTGTTTAAGCATCTGCAGGCTCACTGGAGAGAGAGGTGCTGTTTTAGAATGAAATAACCTAGATTGTAGGAGATGTGAGCAACTCTCAGAAATGCTGAACAACTGGGTGGAAAGGGATGGGGAGGTTTCGCTGCTCCTGTGGGCTCTTCAGCACCTTTCTAGAGCGAGGAAGGTAAGAAGCTGGGGGGACAGCCCCAGGACACAAAAGAATCTAAAAAAACACTCAGTGTTGCCTGCAAGCAAGCACTAACGTCTGTCATACACTGTCACTTTTGATTTATGGGCAGATCGATTTGGAAAGAGCCTGCTGGGTGTCTTACTAAGTGGTTGTGCTTCAGTGCCCCAAAACTGAAGCTGCCCCTGGGTAAATGAAAGTCATAAAACTTCTCAAGTACAGAGGAAAAATTGAATAAGGAAAGAAGAAACCGGAAGGGAAAAACAAGAGGCTCATTTCCAAGAGTTTTGTGGGTATAAACCAACTCCAGTATTTTTAAAAGTTAAATAGGATTTTAAGTTTTCAGTTCATGAGTTCCAGTTTACAGAACATTTATGTTCATAAATATGAGACTAAAGAGAAATTTAAAGTAAAAATAATTCAGAGTAGTCTATTTAGGTCAACAGAGATAATGAATGATGTATGAAATGGTCTGTGAGTAGCTTCATTGAAGGTAGGATCTAAGGATGTCATTCTTTCTTGCATGTCATCTGGGTAATATGCTTGTTGTTGCAAACTCCCACATCGGCTTGAGGGTGGATCCTAGAATGCACTGGTGTGGCATCTTTAACGAGCACACGTCTGTGCTCTTGCTGATGGTCACACTATTACAGCAGCAGTTCCTGAGGTGTCATCCTGGCATTCATGGCCCTGCCTAATCTCATCCCCTGGAATGTGAGTTTCTCCTCTAAGAAGGACTTGTCACTGAAGAGAATAGAGAAGAAGGCACTACTGTGGAGATTGGCCAAGAAGCCACTGGGATTCCACCTTCCTTCTCTCCCTTTTCTCCTTCCTTTTTCTCTTCTCATTCTTCTATCTTGTTTCCATCCTACCATCTCCCTACTATCCCTCTTTCCCAACTTCTTTCGCCAGAAGTGAGCTGGCAGGCTGTGGGCATCTGTGTGAAGAGATCACATGACATGGTCAGTAGCTCATGAAAATTGAAGCTCTCCCTCTACCCAGCTCCTGTGACAAACCAACTCCTGCCACAACCACATTATGTGACTAAGTGTGGGAAGATCTTTTTCCTAAGGGAAGACAACAAGCCCTGTGTCCCATTCCCTCATTAGATTCTGATACCCAGTGGTGTAGATGGTGATCCACTCCTCACTGAGACTCCTCCCAGAGAAACCTTCTCACCCAGCCAAGTTCTTCTCTGTCTTATACACTGCTTGGTGCTCTTATCACAATAAAGAGAATACCAGGCACCAGATACTCTCCTATAGACTCCCCATATCTTCCTTTGCCTTCAGTTACATCATCTGCTTATAGTTCTCTGATGCTGGTTATGGAAAACATACAATAAAAAAAAACATAGGCAGTTCAAAGAGATCACAAGGCAACATTCCAAGCAGCACTCTTTAAGAAGCACATGCAATCTCTTTTCTCTCAAAGTCTATGTGAAACTCCTAATCAAACATGGATGAAAATGTCCCTACTGTGTCACCATCCAGGTGACTCCATCTGGACCCTCGGTCCATGTGCCTCTTACACCTCTGTGACCCTGTACAACACACTTGTGTGTTCTGGTTCCTGCAGGCCAAATCTCTCTCTGCAGCCAAATTTAAGTCTCCCCCTTTTTTTCCAGGTCAGATTCCCTGAATGCTATCTGTTAGCAGTAGTTTTAGGTAGGAAGTGATGTCATTAGTCATCTTTGATGAAGGCTGTGGGTCTGTTCCCTCCTGTAGTTCACAGCAAAACCTTCTGATAACTTTGTAAGTCCATTGCCCCAGTGGCAGAGAAGAATGGGTCTGATCCACACGATTCAACTTTCCTGGCATATCCAGCTCACTAACACACCTGGAGAGAAAGCCAGTGTCCAATTCGATCAGTGAGCCTGGCCTGTTGTACTCACTGGGAAGCATTACATCATCATAAGCATCAAGAAATTCTAACAAGCATGTGGGGTTAAGAGACGGTGATTAACATCAACTGAGTGTCTCTGAAGATCATGCTTACAGCATGATTGATTGTCTGTCCACATGAACAGCAATTGAAAGGTGCCATGAGTAATTAGCAAATGTAATTTAGACTCAGACCGTCTCTGATTCTATACAGCTGTTTTGCTCACTGGCATCAAACCCTCAACATTTTAGTATACATTACTGCTGGCCAGAGTTTACAGGTCGTTTTAGAATGTACTTTTCAGATGATTTTTCTAGATTGGTTCTTTCATGAAGGATTGATAAACCCCATCTAATATACATTTTTTTTTTTTGGCATGGATCTTCATGGCTAACTGCTATAAGCCTGTAACAAAGTAAAATGACCTCTCTGTCTTAGCTTTGCTCTTAACTAAAAACCGAAGAAGGGGTTATGAGTTTGAGAGGGGGATGGAGAACATAGGAGGAATTTTATGGGAGGGGGATGGGTAGAAATGATGTAAATATGTGATTCACGTATGAAATTCTAAAACAATGAAATATTTAAATTTAAAAATGTCAAAGTTGCTTTGATAACCACTTTTTAAAAAAAAAAGGTGTTTTTTTTTTTTTTTCCATCTTAACTGACACTTCTAAAGCGCACAGAAATAGTACTCCTCTGTATAAAAATTAAATAAATCTTCTTGGACAGCCAGGGGTGGTAGCACGCCCCTTTAGTCTCAGCACTTGGGAGGCAGAGGCAAGCAGATCTCTATGAGTTCAAGGGCAGACTGGTCTACAGAGGTGTTCCAGGACACCCAGGGCTACATAAGAAACCTGTCTCAAAACAACAAAAAATTCTTGACCAGGAAGTGTTCTGCGTTTCCGCTTGCAACCTGTACTGTTTAAAATAACATGATTAATGAGAAACAAATATATACTTATGTATGTCATATCCCCCTGTATAAGCCTTTCACTAAAGCAAACAGAAGTCCTTATGCCTTCAATGTACTTTATTACATTAATAGAAACTTAATGTTTAAACTGTGGTAGTGATTATTAATTGTATGATCAAATACTGAGTTGGGTAGTCCTGAAAGAAACCAGCAGAAGAAAAGAATGTCAAGAATGCTGGAGGAGTGTAAATTATGTATTTGAGAGTGCTGATAGAGAACTTGCGAAAGGTTGTATAACGAGGAGTGAGATCTGACAGTCTAGAAAGATGAAAGAAATGAAGAGTGGGGAGGAAAGAAGAGGAGGGAGGAGGAAGAAGAAAGAAAGAAGGAAGGAAGGAGAGAAAGAAAGAAAGAAAGAAAGAAGAAAGAAAGAAAGAAAGAAAGAAAGAAAGAAAGAAAGAAAGAGAACAAGGGAGGGAGGAGGAGGGAAGGAAGAAGAAAGAAAGAAAGAAAGAAAGAAAGAAAGAAAGAAAAGAAAGAAAGAAAAAAGAGAAAAGAAGAAAAAGAAGAAAGAAAAAAGAAAGAAAAGAAAAAGAGCTAAAAGAGACAGAACTTTTATTAATTAAAAGTTCTCAGGTTAACTCATCTTTAGGCCGCAGGGAATCTTGAATCTTGACTTGCTTGTGAATACATTACTTTCAAGAGCTGTCTGCAATCCCTGAGTAAGCCCTAATCATTTGGGTAACTAAGCCAGCAAGTGCTCGATGGAAATGATAGCTTGTGGCCTGAATTCTGAGCCTGCTATTCTTGCCTCTGACAGCACCTGAGTATTATACAGTAAAAGCCCTAAAAAACATCTTCTTCCCATTTTCCCTGAACACTCGCTCTTATTGTACTGACAGTCACCCCAACCCTTAGGGGAGCCAGGTTTAACTTTTCCTGCCTCTTTTCACTTTACCATTTAGAGGCGCTGCCATTCCCATCCATGGCGGCCGCGGAGGGTCGGCATGTCTTGTGTTAAGCGCTCAAGAAGTGCGTGTTTCCAGGAGTATGCTCAGTTTTTCTGTCAATGGCCTCTCACTATGCCTGATAATGGCGGCATATGATCATGGTGTTATTCCTTTGTCCTCTGAGCTTGTCTTATGAAGTGATGAGACCCAGCAGGCCCTGCAAGTGCATCTCACGTTTCAGGAAATGCAGCCAGCCTTTGCCCAGGCCTCAGAGAGACAATACAGGGGGGGGCTGAGGTGAGGCTGGGGGGGGCTGGGGGGGGCTTGGGGGGGGCTGGGTGGGGCTGGGGGGGGCTGGGGGGGAAATGGCCCTTGTTTGTTTCTGTTTCCGCCTCGGTGCATCCAAAGCCCCAGAGTCATTTCTTAATATCTGTGGCTCTCTTGCTCTGTTCTAATCTCATTCCACAATCATTGCCTTTTCTTTCCTACATTGAATTAATTAAATTCCCTTTCAGTCCAAATAACATATCAGATATCTCCTAAATACCGCCTGAGACAGAAGGCCCCCCTTCAGATGCTATGAGCCCAGCTTGCATTTAACACATATACAATATTGTTTTTGCCTAGTATTTGAAACAGCGTTTTCGTGTTTTCTTATGTTAAACATCATTTCGCTAAGGATTTTTCAAAGGTGCTTTCTGTGTGTGTAAGAACGGAAGGTTTTAGGGATGAACCAGGAGCTTCACACATGAGAGCTCCACCATCCAGTCACACTGCTGTTAGGATTTAAGTAACATTAAGATGCTATTGGATCCCATATAGACTAAATTAACATTGGGGTATTTCCATTACCCACATCGAACAAGATAATACAGTAAACAGATTTTGGCTCATTGTATTCCAGTAATTTTATTTTAGTTCATGATGCTAGATACACTTTTAAGGTAAATTAGAATTTTTCTTTTGACCTTAAAAATTGGTCTCTGTTGATATCAAATGAAAGACAGTAACCACGTTTCTAATGGCTCATATGTTATTTTACCATCACATATGTCAACCAATAGATGATGAATTACTTAATTAACTGACTGATTGATTGTACCATCTTGAGAACTGAACCCAGGGCATCATGCACGCAGGGCAAGTGCTCTACCCATGAACTGTGTCCTGAGTCACAAATAGATTATTTTTCTGTAGCAACTCTAATCATTTCCTTTTTTCTCTCTTATGTTAATCCAAGCAGATTAAAAAGGCCAAACTAATTAAAAATTAAATTAAGTGAAGAGACCTTATTCCCCTGGCTAGAAAATGTTCAGTTGTAACTCTGAGTAAATTACTACAAATGAGAAATAAACCCTTTGCCCATGGCTGTGGAACACTGGAGTTTCTGGAGTAAAAGTTATCATCTGGAGACGCCTCAGTGTGTGAAGGAATGTGTGTGTAGGGCTGTATGGTACCATTTAATTAGTGACTCATTACACTGTAAACAAAGGTCACTGGAAGGTGAAACCTTCCCTTTCAGTCTGCATCCAAACATGGTATTAGGTCGTTTATCATTGGGAATAGTGTTCAGAGTACAAACTTATTTACAAGCAGATTAAAATATGTGTATTTTTATTTGAATACTCTTACATCATTCTGTGTTAGCATCAGCAGAGGATTCTGGGACAGGCACTCTGAAAGGAGAAACTTAGACCAAGTCGTCTTCAGCTGATCCTGGAAGACTTGAACTCTGAGGACAAGGTTAGCTTGCCTCTGAAAGGCACAGTTTCATCTTGAGATAGTTCCATGTAACCTTATACCCTGATCTGGAAAACAAACAAACAAACAAACAAAACAACCAAAAAGAGAATGTAAATTTTTTTGATCTTCAAATGGAAGAGTGCTGAGAGAATAAAAATGTTCTACATTCCTCTGTCTGCCTTGGTCTCATTTAATAATTAGGGAAACTTACATTCCCTAGGACACAGTTTTATGGCACTGACATAGACAGGTAAAGCAGGGTATCCATCGCATTGTAGGAAGACTTGCAGGATGGTCATTTGTATTGCTCATTATTCCTAGAGGATCTATATAAAAAGCTCCCAGTAAGCTCTGTGCTTTAGACACTGTACTGGCTGGATTTGTGTGTCAACTTGACACAAGTTAGAGTCATCGGAAAGGAAGAATCTCTCAGTTGAGGAAATGTCTCCAGGAGATCTTTGTGAGGCATTTTCTCAATTAGTGATCAATGGGGGAGGGCCCAGCTTGCAATAGGTGGTCCCATCCCTGGGCTAGTGGTCCTGGGTTCTACAAGAAAGCAGCCATGGGAAGCAAGCCAGTAAGCAGCACGTTTCCAGTTTCCATCGTCTGTCTCTACAACACCTGCTGCCTCCAGGTTCCAGCCTTGCTTGAGTTCCTGTCCTGCCTTCCTCCAATGATAGATTGTGATTTGGAAGTATGAGCCAAATAACCCTTTCTTCCTCGACTTGCTTTTTCAGCCATGGTGTTCCATTGCAGCAATAGAAACCCTAAAACAGCCACATTTGATATTGTCCTCTGCACAGGAGATTGGAGCTTAGGTGCTTGCTGCAGGAGGGTGGTCTATAACCAGGGCAAGATGGTTTGAGGAGGAGGTGATGAACCTTGCTTTTGCTTTGTTGAGTTTGAGTATCAGTACGGAAGCTCTGTATATCCAGGTGGGTAGCCAGAGCAGACCTCAAGAGACAGATGAAATCAAATGTAGATTGTGGGAAGATGGCATTTTCCACCTAGAAGAGACATAGCGGTGAATGACAGGGGAGGTTCCCGATGTGCTCCATGTCAAAGAGATGAATCTCCTATATGAAAATTTGTGAGATGAATTATTTTTGGAGAAGTTAATCTCTAAAAACCTTCTTCCTGCAGGAGTGATTGGCAGGCAGCACCCCCCTCACCGCCTATCTGATATGATATTCAGTTTCAAAATAAAATACAAAGAGAAAGAAATACCTTAAGCACAGAAACAAGGTCCATATCAGCTTATAAAACAACATTCTTAACCATTACTTTATAGAGAGAATGTATTTTATACAAAAGTATTATTAAAATTAAACACTTTAGGAATCAAAGCTACTCGTGGAATAAGCCACATCTAAATGTAGACAAAACAATGGATGGCACAAGAGCTTCCTTTGCATTTATTTTGTACAATGCAACAAAATGGAACTTTGATCTGTGTTCTTCACTCTCAACTAAAATCACAGTGGAAAGTGATCTTCAAGATCTCCACCTGAAAACTTTGCTTTTCCTCATATAAGCCACCCAGGTGAAAATATCGTCACTTTTCATTTATGAAAATGCTTTCTAAATGCATGCTCAATTTTAGACATATAATCTCTAAGTGTCAAAATGATAGCAAGAAACAAAACTATTACACTCTGATATGTCCAATGCAGCTCCTTGATTTTGGTACCTCAAAATTAATTAGCCTAACTCTAGCTGTTACAGAACATGCTTCATAAATTAATACTAGTGCTAAATTGAAAAAATGCCAATAAAATAATATTAACAGTTCTTTGTTACATAGGACATTCTATCTTAGTTAAATAAGGAATAGGAAAACCATACCTGTGCATCTACTGCCTGGTGTTTGCCACTTATGACCAGATATAAACTCTTAGCACATATCAAAGCTAAACAAAATTGGTAAGATAATTTTGAAGATTTTTTTTTTAAATTTATTTATTAACCCAGCCCAAGGAAAGCAGATAGATATTATCTGTAATCAGAACCTTGGCTCTACTATGGGATTGGGATTTGTCAGACTTAAAGGAGGATAGAAGAAAAAGCATCAAGGATGGAGACCACATTCTCCAACTTCAAAAGCGGTTGCCATGACTGCCACGGAATATCTTCACCAGAGAATAAAACACTGCAGTGAGCTGGATGGCAGTGTCCCCCATAGGTGCTGGTATCTGAGCACTTGGTCCCACTTGGTGGCGCTGTTTCAGGGAGTTTAAGAGCTGCAGCCTTCAGAGAGGCTGCACCTCATGCTTGTGGTGAAGGATGTGAATGAATGTTTTACATTTACCCTGTTATACAGCCATGCCTGCTGCTTGCTGACATGCCTTTCCACCACGATAACTCTTTTATTCCTCTGGAACAGTGAGGCCAAATAAACATTATCTTCCATTAGTTGCCTTGGTCACCGTGTTTTGTCATAGCAACAGGAAATTAACTAACATCTACCCATGCAGAAAACATTATCTTAAGACGAGAATTCATATCCATCCATTTCTACATTTCAGATGGACAAAAAGAGACTCTGATATCATGACAAACCCTGGGACGCACTGGATTGAGAAATGAATAGATTTGACACCTTTGACAGTCCCAAAGTCCTACTGTGTCGAGTGCATGCATCTTCAAATGTAAGACAATCATAATTTGCAAAGGAAACACTCCTTATTTAGCAAAGTGATTAGTAACTCCTTTTTGTCTAAGTCTCTTAACTGTGTTTGGGCCCAGGGTCTTTTCAGGGTCACTGGACAGTCACTATGAGCAGTGTAGCAATTGATTCTGAGTTTGAAGGCTTTTGTAATCGTAGAGAAATTACATAGCTAATTTTGACAAATAACGGAGCACAGATGGTTGTAAGGGCTTTGAAATGCCTTTTGGTTGATAAGTTCAATACAAAAAGCAACTTTCATATGGTCCCTGTGACTAAGTCAATTTTTGTTACTTTGGAAGCTTGACATTTCCTCATCCAAGGTTTTCCCTCAGGAATTATTGAAGGGAGGGAGACACAGGAGGAACAGGAAAAGGAGAATGCTCTCCTATCACAGAGCAACTCTAGCAAAACATGGAGATGGGGCTCAGAATACAAGGCACAGGATCCAGAGATAGCCTCGGTTCTCTGCTTCCTGCATCCACATCAGAGTGACCTTCAGATTCAGATTCTAAACACTTATCCATAGCATATTACCCTCTCCTCCAGGTTACAGACAAGACGAAACATAATGAACTTTCAAGACTACTGAAAACTGGAGGTAGTGTGTGTATAAAGGCTCCCTCACAGGTCTTCACACCCACCCAGGTCTTCACACCACTCAGGTCTTCACACCCACCCAGGTCTTCACACACCCCAGGTCTTCACACCTCCCAGTCTTTGCATCTCCCAGGTCTTCAAACACCAAAGTCTTCACACCCCCAGGTCTTCACACACAACCAGGTCTTCACACTCACCCAGGTCTTCACACCCAGGTATTCACATATCCCAGATTTTCCCACCCTCCAGGTCTTTGCACCTCCCAGGTCTTCACATACCCCAGGTTTTCTCACTCTGCAGGTCTTTGCATCTCCCAGGACTTCACACCTCACATGTCTTCACACCTGCCCAGGTCTTCACACCTGCCCAGGTCTTCGTACCCACCCAGGTCTTTGCAACTGTATGAACGTCCACTTCACTCTTTTTGACATCATTTCCTTAAACTGTATCTGTTGAGTTTCTACCACATGCCACACCTGAGGTCCAGTGTTGGGCAGTCGGCAAAGACAGATACAGCGTTTACTTAGAACTGGTCTTATATAGTTCAAGTTGAAGTGGAAATATGAGACATCAAATAGAACACCCCAAGGGCACCCACGGTGGTTAGTGCCATTGAACAAAACTATAGAGCTGTGATAGGGAACAATGGGACTGTGCACAGGCAGAAATTGACTATTCAGCCTAGAGACATGGGCTCTCCGACTTATTGACCTTTATGCTAATGTATGAGTTACAAGAAAGATGAGATGAGAGAAGTCTGCTGGTATTCTAACATATACAGCCTGTAAGATGCAGAGATCTCTCTGTCAGCTAAAAGCATGGATCAAGAAGAGGAGGAGATACCAGGAAGGAAGATCCCATAAGAATACCAAGGGCAGCTACTGGACATATGGCATGCACCAACAAGAGAAGCAGTGAAGAGTTGACAGAGACAATAATGTCATTTGGGTCATACCACTGTCTGCTGTAAAGACAGCTGCCTAGAGACCAGAATGAGGGGGAATGGCTAAGAACACCAATGGTTTGATTTATAACTACAGTGGTAGTC
Organism: Mastomys natalensis; assembly: GCA_021653895.1. Classification (NCBI taxonomy): domain Eukaryota; kingdom Metazoa; phylum Chordata; class Mammalia; order Rodentia; family Muridae; genus Mastomys; species Mastomys natalensis. The sequence goes on along the minus strand of JAJTUV010000582.1, from coordinate 514,455 downwards.
CATAGAAGGGTCCTAGTGATGTTTTTATGTCCTTTGAGATGATTTCCAGGTTGCTGTATTGGTCCATTTGCTCAAGAGACAACAGATATGGCACATTGTAATAGAAAAATTGAGATAGTTTGCACAACTATGGTTCTGTTACCCCAAAAGGGAAGCCAGAGATGTCAATGGGCTTTCTTGCCATGATCTTGTTTATATCTATCATACCACCCAGTAGAGTGTGATCTTTGGGTAAGCAGGGAGCCACAAATAATATGCCCACAGCTATCACTGTGAACTACTTATGAATTTTGTGTTAATTAATGTTACTCGATTAATGAAAATAAATGTAAATTAATTCAAAACATACCACTTATGATTTGTTCAAATATTATATAACAAAAGTAATTTTCCACACAATCAACGGGCTCCTTTGTTCTGTAAAATGAGAAAGTGAAAACCTTGTCCCAGATATGCCTCACTGTTCAGCCCTGTCTCTGGTTCATTCGTTCTTCCAGGTTGTCATAATTTGACAGCGCCTGCTGGGTGCTCACCTGGTGTGGGGCATGGAACTGGGTGAGGGAATAGCTTTCCCATCAAGGGTCACCTGCCTCTGCTGTACGTGTAGCCACTGCTGAGGACACTGGTTGGCTATAGGAGAAAGTGGATAGGCAGAGAAGACTGGAGGAGGGAGGGGAAGAGACAGGCACTCTTGGCTCAGAATCATAGGAGATAACGGTCTTCAAAAAATGTTTGCATGCTTTCCTGGGATGGGAATACACAATAAGAAATGTAAGGTTGGGTAGACACACAGTTTTCATGTTTTGCTTGCCTGAAGATGTAAAAATTTGGAGGTTTGTTCTTATTGTTTCTCACAGTGGGAAGCAGCTAACTAGATAATAATTTTCACCTTCCTTTAAGCCACCAGGCCCTTCCCACACCACACTGAGCCAAGGTGCTTCTCTCCATGGGTTTTACTACTTGCCAGGCTGGGAGACCTTCTATATCTGATGTGTGTCTCCCAGAGGAGAGGAACCTTTCTACCATACCCTGTTGACCACTCACCTTGATCTCACAGAGAGCAAACTGGCAATGCAAATTGATGGGAGCCTTCGGAGCCACAGCACAGACAGCTAACGTGTGTCAGTTGCTGCTGTGAGGTCATTGCCTGTATTGACAAGCAGATCTTTACAAGCTCAATGGGTTCCACACCACAAGTGACCTATGTTGACGTGTAGATAAACTGAGGCACAGAAGACTTACCACGCAGCGCGTGTACAGTTACCCAATTAACAGTGACTGCATGGGAGTCCAGATACTTCAGATTGTTATCATTATCCTTTTACAAAAAAACAAAAACCCTCTAAAGAATCACTTAGAATCAATATACAGTCTTCCAGAGTCCTCTCTTATCTACAGCACTCTGCTGAAGAACTGTATGACAGTTGCCAAAGATAACCTGGGCCTTTGCAAGTCAGCCGGCCTTTCTGTCTTTTCAAAGACGTGGACTATTACTGTGGGCTTTACCATGCGTGGGACTGTGTTTAAGTGCCATTCAGTCATCCACAGAGCATCAGAGGAGGAAGGCTGCCTAGGCACCAGGGAATAACTGAGTTTGTGTTTGAAACAGTGACAGCCCAAGTAGATGAAGCAATGTCTTCATGAATGGAGAATATAATAAATTAGTCTTGAATGGAGACTATAATAAATGCCAGAGACTGCAACCTGCAGATAGAAGCCCAGGTTTATGACCGGGATCTTGTCTAATCCTACACCTCTCCCTGTTCTAGCTGCTTGTGAGTCTATGTCCCACACAGGAAAAACCAACAATGACGTCAGCTTTAGGGCACTAACCGTGACTATGGAGGAAAATGATTTGAAGTATTGTTAGAACCTCATTCAACTGAGAAAGTCAGGTTGTAGTGGTTTTAGTAGATGATAATATCAAGGTCCCACTGCAACAACTCCTGTATAAAATGAGGGTGACAAACAAGGCAATGTGGACAGGTGGGAAAGATAAGGAAAGAAGAGGAGGAGTAAGAGGTAAAAATGAGTCCAGAGCCCCCAGAAATGTTCTACGTGGGAAAAAATAAACTGACAGTGATAAGCCAAAAGTTCTGAGGAAATCGGAATATCTGTTGTAGTTTCAATGCAAATTATCCCACATGGGCTTATGTGTCTGGGCATATGGTCCTTTGCTGGTGTCACTACTGGGTTCCTTGTTCCGAGTCGCAATGTTTTCATAGAATGGATGATTCTCACCTATTCAAATTAGGAATTTGTTGAAGTGTATCTCCCAAAAGATACGCTGTGGCACACATCCTTGGAGTCTGTGATGCAACCTTATACAGACATAGTGTAATCAGATTAGGGTAATGCCATTAGAATGGACCTAATCGTGAAGACTAGTGTCTTTAAAGAAAAACAGCTACTGAAGACAGACACACAAAGAAAGCTATATCGATAACGTGATAGAGACCACGATTAGAACATGCAGCTGCAGCCTGAGAGTCTCGGACGCTTGGCAGCAGCAGCAGGACCCAGCCAGGGAGAAAGCCTGGGCAGTCCCTCCTACTCAGCAAGAGTGTGTCCACAGTTGGCATTTTAACTTTGGACTTCTGGCTTCAAGAATGACAACAGTAAATTCCTTTTATTTTAAGGTACCCAGTTCATAGAAATTCACTCGGCCAGCCCTAGATAGGGAATTACAATCTTCTAGGTAATATCTTCTATTTTTCTTTTGTCTTCTGCATCCAATCAAACATGTTTTCTGTGTTTATTTACCTTATGCAAATTCTTAAGACCCTCCCCCCTTTCCTTCCCCACCCCTGCAGCCTCACTCATGCTTTCTTCTCTCACTCTGGGAACTTCATGTTATTTCTCTCTCCATAATCGTGCAACATTAAAATCCATCCCCCACACAGCTGTTCAAGCCATCTAACTAAAATATCTCTGAAAAAGGTCCCTATTTCCCAGAATGCTGTATATTCTGTGACTCCTATTTAAATATTTAAATGAAAGAAAACTACCTTTAATGGGGAGAAATCATAAGGCCATTTCAGCCAAACAATAAGTGTCACCACCGAATCCATGTGTCTGGTTCTCTGTACACACACACACACACACATACACACATACACACATATGCACACACTCACCCCCTTATCTATCTAGTGTATAGCTTGACAGATCCTAGATTATGTTAAACTTGAGCCTAGAGTTCATATATTTCATGTGTTTCCATTTTGTCTATGTCTCTTTGGGATGCAATCGAGGTAATTATAATACATTTGAGAAGTTACAGCATTGAGCACTTTTAATGTTTCTATTTTCCTTCCGGCTTTGTTGGTTAACATCCTTATTCTATGCTAAAGACTTAGTCTATGGTTTAATGCACCAGCCACAGAGCTAAGCTCTCTTATCTAGTTCTATCCTGTTCTACCTCCAGCCACCTAACCGCATGCTCACACTGTCAGTGCGGAAGAGTTAGCTTGACAATTACTGTCCCATTAATTTCTGTATTTGGAATTTTGCTTGTTTATAATAATGACCTCCATTAAAAAAAAAAAAAAAACAGAGTAGAAAAAGAACAGAGATGAGAAATATAAGGTATACATGTGTATGTTTATCCTTGGAGCAAAACAGATCAAGTATCTGGTCAGACATGGCTAAGTTGAGTGGAGATCGGGCTTTGCAGTTCCTGGCCTGTCCCTTTGATGTGTAAAGACAAGAAATATGCCCCTTTAAGCCTGGGATCTAACTTTCAAAATAGAGGTATTTCTTCTGGAATTTATGCTATTTCTGCCAAAGAAGGAAAACATGACCTTTTAACCTCTGGGGCCTTGTATGATGCCTAAAAGACTGACTTTTGGCGAATGCATCTCCCTGGAGCATTTTAAAGTCAACCCCCTACAGAGCAAAGGCATCACCGTTCACAGCCTAGCAAAGACTACATTATACTGATCCTGCAGCTCTACCCACATCCTGTCTCCACATGACAGGGTACTGTGACCTACACAGGTGCCAGTCAGCAGGCCATGGGGAATACTGTCTGCTCACACTAACCTTCCATCCCATCCTGACCAGACAGGAAATGACACAGGAGTAGCAGATAGACACCTGTCTACTACAAACTGTACCCAGGCAACCATAGGAGAACGGGGCAGGCCGTTTGATCCTTCTTTTGTCTGTTTCTTATGAAAAGTTAGTTCATTGACCACAATAGTGAAGGAGGCTTCTGAACACGGCTCTAAAACACAGATGCCAATACACGGATACCCTGCCTTTCGAGAAGCAAACCTGCGCTCAGTAACTGATCAGATCTGCATATCGGTCTGGACTGCTCTGTGTGTTAATTGTCTAACTGTCATTTTTTTGGAAGTGCTCCTGTGAATGTCTGCATCACAAAAGCAAGAGTTCCTTGGCGTGGTTTGCATTCAATTTTGAAACAGAAGTTTGTGTTTGCAAACCCGATTTATCGTAGTTGTGCATCAGGCACGGGAGAGATTGTTAACAAAATAATTAACAAAGTCCTTTCAGGAAACATTTGAATAGCAGGCAGGGTGCATCCTAATAACAAATATTACTTGTGTTATTGATTTCTATGGAGAGTTCTGATAACCAGTGGCTTTGTCCACTGGTCAATTAAACTAGTTTAACTCAGCAAAGCTAGACAGGAAAAGATTATAAGAATTGAGAGACAGCTGTGGTCGGCGTTCTCAGCCTTCAGACTAAGAAGGATGACTGGAGATTCATTTGCCTGGAGAATGTTTGGCCAGGAAGTGGAGACGAAGTAAGCGAGGAGGCTTACTGTGGCTTGTTAGCATTCAAGCAAGCACAGCACAGGGATTCTCATGTCAGCTCGCCTGTCTGAAATCCAAGGAATGGATTCTGACTGTCAATCAGTCGAACTGTAATTACCAAAAATAGTGAAGTCAGAGGCCAGTTCTCTGGCAACACCTTGTCAGGACTGGATGAGCTCAACATGGCTTCCCTGCTCAGCTTACGCCAAACGTTGTGCCAAAATCCAGGGGAGACCACTTTTGGTGGCTGTTTGCACAGCCTTGTGACCCTCAGCCAAGGACAGCAGACATCTTGGGAACATGGATTATTCTACTTCGTGCCTGACCCTGTGTTTGGCTCCGCACAGGTGACGGCAAGCGTGTGCAGAACCTCTCGCAGCCTGCCTACCGGGCTGGCTGTCCAACTTGTCTTTGATGTTTATAAAAACAGCATCCTCATTAAAGCAGGGAACACAAAATCCTGCAGCCTCAAGGACACCTGCTACCTTGTGAAAGGAGAATCAGGTCACTGTTTCTCACCGGCTAGCTGGACTTGCCGCCTGCCCCGATCACGTGGACCGTCTCGGGCCCTTCCTGGAGAAGGGGGCTTGCCTATGACGTTCTCGATCAACTTCCTATTTTAACACAGCAGACCTTGCCTGCCTTGTGAACAGGAAGAGGAAAGAAAAAGACAGTAGCTGGAAGAAAATGTCAATCTGTCACTCTTAAAAATAAGAGGACAGACAGACATCCCTCCCCTTCCCTGTTCTGGGTCTGTCTAAAACACAGTACCAATCTCTACTTCAGTACTAGCCTCTACTTTTAATTTTTTTTCATTTGAAACTCTGAATGCTGAAAACATAGCAAAGACTTAACAGTGCTATGCCGCTCCCTTCCTGTGTATAACTGGTATAGTATTGTGATTATTCATGTACAATATAACAGGAGCAAGGCAGTAACAGAGTAAGTCCATGTGGTATGATAAATGATGAGATTACATGATCTGCGCACCCTCACTTCCAATTTCTGCAGTGATGGGGGTGGGGGTGAATGATCACCTATGTTTTCAGTCTATTTGATGATGAATAGTAGTAACTTTTAACAGCGGTGTAAACTAGTTAAGTTTTATGCGTCCATTCTACAGTTTTGCATTGTACTCTTAATTATGAATGCTTGGCTTAGTGCCGGATTTTAAAATGTCTGACTCCTGAGTTTCCTTTGTCTTTAAGAATTATGCATTCTTAAATGTCGATTTTTTTTTTTAATTAGACAAAGAAATTTTAGAGAAGAAAATATACTAAGGATATGGGTTTTGCGTGGATTAGAAAATAGGATAGAAACATAGTTTCTAAAATTAAGTCTGATTGTGTAATACTATTTCAATAGTAACATATGGCCTTTTAATACAAAGGGATAAAATTATCGCCGATTTAGGTTATTTGGTAATTAAAGCATGGAGTAACGAGCCCTCTGTCTGTCTGTTATCCCCCACCCCTTTGCTCCAAGGCCTTGGGTGGTAAACGTAGCTGTGCTGACACTGGATTCAATTTAACTGCTATCGATCCTGCCTCTGTTCTTCCTGCCTAAGATCTTCTTATGTAACAGGCAGCACAGCCAGATGGAAATAAGCCTTTGGAACTCTGTAAGCAAAATGCTTACATATATTTTTGTCCTCCCCGTTCCCCCAACTCTTAGCGGTAATGATCTGTGAGGGTGTCCCCACCTCAGAGTTCTATTTCAGTAACCACAGAGTATCTCAAGATCTTGTGAAGATTAAAAGGCTGGCAACTTGTGGGCCCACACTGTGGAAGGTAATACCTACATAATTCTCCTTAGAGGATTTAGTTTATGATGTCCCATAGGGAAAAATAACAAATACCTCTTCTTCTGACTTAGTCTCCTTGCTATACGCCAGCGACAGAAGGGTCTGAACCATGTGTTGGAGTTCTGTTTTGGGCTCTGTTTCTTGGGGCATGTTCTGCCTTCCTCTGTTTCTGGGTTCCCAGATTCTTGTTGGTTCGTGCCATCTTCATGATAGAGAAATCATGGTCCAGGAAACAGCTACTGATTTTTTACATAGGTACTTGTGCAAAATTCAGAATAAAAGTAAACCCCTGTCAACCTAACTATTTTAGTTGTTTTATGCCAACTCCTGAGTGCATAGAACAAAATATAAAGTTTCCTTTTGACGTTAATAAACAGAAGCAGCAGAGTGGACAGCAGAGAGGCACAGGGGACATGATGATAGCCTGTGCACTTCAATCTTGCCCTAAGATCCTGTATCCTTAAGGATCTGATAGGAGGGTTTGTGGGGGACAAGGTTGTTCTGGGTGAACTAGCCTAGAAGATTAAAACCAGGCAAAATCTATCCATCAGATTACATTTCACTCCTGCTTTCCAGATTTGAGATATTAGGACTTCCTGTGTTCTCCAAGATGGGCTCTGGTGAGTGGGCTCTTGGCTCCCAGAAACAGGCTTTTCATTACCAGGCAGCCTCACTGATTAGCTCTGTATGCCCCTGGCTTTGAGTTGCCTGGCCTGAGAGCCCCAAGGCCATGCCAGGACCCACAGCAGGCAGCGGCAGTGAGCCATGCCCTTCATTACCTTGGCTTTGCTTGCTTCCGAGTGCTTACGTCATGGTGACTACAGGAGAGGAAACTGCTATGATCTGCAGGGCTGACGCACAGGTCAGGTCTCCATTCTCTGCAGACTTGCGTTGCAAGAGTTTAAATTTAGACTTGATTGGGGTTTGTTTACTAAGAAAGACCTAACTCCCCTAATTTCGTTGACATCCAGCCATCTTGACATCTATTAGAAAATGTACAAGTACTTAGACATCTCAGGGTGCTTTCATGAGATAAAACAAGAAAGCCCACGGCTGGTAGGGTTGCCTGCTCAGTCACCTTTAAAGTGGGATCTGATGGGTCCTGAAGGCCACCTGGACCTTTCCAGTTTCACCTTTGGACCTCAGTGTTCTGGTTCTAAGTTTCAAATACATCCATCACCTCTCACCCACGGGCTCCCAGAAAGGTGTTGAGGCTCCCTCTGAAACAGAGAGAGCACCCTTCCCTTGTAGGACAGTCAGAGGGCCATCAGTGAACACCAGGTGTCCGCTTAGAGGGAAGAAGAACACGAGTGAAGAACATGGGACATGGCTTCGTCCTGTGACATACGGAAAGTTTTTATTTGCTCTAGTGTGATAATAATGCAATTTCAAATTTTGTCACTTACTCACAGCACACGGGCCCTGGTTGAGGGTATAGTGGGCAGGGGAGAAAACACAATTTACAGGAACCACTAACAGTTCCTAGAGGCTTCACCTGCTATGTTTCTCACATAGCTTTTTAACGACAAAATGAAAAGAAATTGGACATGCCACAGAATATGCAAACGACTGAAGGATGTGTAGCTAGCTTTTTATTGGAAGATACATTGTATCTTGTCGTGCAGGCAGCTTTAGAGCATGTGTTCTCTTTTCCATTCTCCTTATTAGTCCAACAGAGCAAATTTCATTATAAGCCTCATATTGTCAATTTTCCTTGTCAAAATCAATGCTCTTTAAGCTTCACTGAAAGGCCTTGGGTCTGGACCTCCTTAGATGCTGCAATTCCAGTCTCTTTGTTAGACTGTGCAGGGAAATTTTTATCTCTGTTGTCTCTCTGTCTCTGTCTCCTTTTCTCTATCTATCTATCTATCTATCTATCTATCTATCTTGTCTGTCTATCACCTACCTACCCACCTAACAGTCTATCTCTTTCACATCATTCTGTCTCTTTCTTCTGTACTCTCCCAATTCTCTTGGTCACATCTTTATATTCCTCCCAGTTACTAGACAAGCAATAAATATTTATTATCTTGAATTTTGTAATTTTCCTACATAATTCTTCTGCTTCCTACATCTTGAAAGTCAAGAAAAGATGAACACATATATGGGGAAATATGTCAGTATCTACAGTGCATTCATACACACAAAAGACATGCACATTTTGCTTTATCCGGTTCTCAGAGATAAAACTGGTGACCTTATGCTATATTACTTGTTCCTATACACACAGAATTGCTTTTGGGCTGTGAGGAGGTGCAGAAATAAGGAGAAAAAAAAAAGACTTCCCATGTTTTCTAAGGAGATTACATTTTTATTTTCCATTTAAAATGAGAATTTGTTGAATTTATCATATTGAACCATACGAACTTTCCAGTGGTTTAGCCAAAAGGGTTGAATATCAGGAATGCTGTTTGAATCCACCTAATGAGACTAATATTCTCATAATAACAACTTTAACTCAAAAGTGCCCATCTATGAACTTGGAAGGCAGTCCCTCTGCAAGAGGTAACTGCAGCATTTGGCAGCAGTCAATGCATTGTTTCTCCACAATCCGTCATCTCTCTTCTCAAGGGCAAACACAGAGGAGAAAGGACTGCTTTCCGTCCAGTGTTTGCCAAGCCTTCCATTCAGGTACAAGGAGTTCCTTTACCCTTGATCCTGGCAGGCATTGAAAGCCTGCTTTAGAATCTAGGCAAAACCCAAAAGCAACAGCTTTGCAGACGTTGCACAGGCGAGACAGGTGAACCCAAAAACCCCCTACCTGACAGATGCTCTTCCTTGTACCCAGAGAGGCCTTAATTAATGCTAATGGAGGAACCTCCTTCAGAACCCAATTAAGCACTTAGCCAGCTTCTTAACGACCCCTGCTCAGAGCCAGGGTGTGGAGAGGGGAATTGATTTAACACCAGGGGTTACTGGGCTTGGCATGCAGTTTTCTTTCAGTAAACAAGCCTTTCTCCCCGCATTCCTCATCCACTCTGCATCGCCCGTGGACACCTCGCCCCAGCTCTTGAACTCTGCAGTGAAAAGGTTAGCAGCTGAGCCAAAGGCATCCCCGATGCACAATAACAGTTCTATAAAGCACTTTAAAGTGTACATGGATTTTGAGTACCTAATTATACTGCAGGTGTTGTGCATCCCCCCAGTGTGAGAAAGTCTAGAACACTCTCTTTATCACAGACCGACATAATGAGAGCTCCTCAGTGCTCCAGAGACAGTGCTCTCCCCAGAGCAGTCCTCCTCAGCAGCATGGGCCCCCCATCAACATGATTGGTGTTGATTTTTACATCAGCATACGAGGTATTCCCTCACTTGCCTCATTTAAATGTTTTAAAAATGAGACCAAAAATAAACAGGCTCACTTGGGCCTGTTATAATTTCGAAATTCTCGGTTGTGTCTAAAGCACAGCTTGTATTTTATCTGAGTCCTTTCTGGTTCAGATAATATTCAACTGGAAGCCCAAGGCAAAACAATGATAGGAGATTCGGCAAAACAATCCAGAAATACCACTTCTAGGAAGCTGGTTATTTGTGCTGGAGAAGACAATTAGTTTTCAGGGGCAACCTTAGTATCTGAAATGGGGTGAGGGGGCCTTGGCATACAACAGTAGCATCATCAACCTAGAGTAACCAACCCCCTTTGATGTTGATCCAAGTAAACAGCCCAAATGACTAAAGGAATGCCTTGGGCATCCTAGAAATTGGTGGCACAAGAGAGAGCACTTGTGTGCATGGTCTGTTGAGCAAGCAGAGCGATTATGCACGGAACTTCCCAGCCTCCCGACTGCTGAGAAACAGGACTTCCTTCCGTCCCCTCCTCTCTCCTACCTCCCTGTTTCCCTAAGACTTAAGCTCTCCACTCTTTGATACTCAGGATCTGCTACAAGAGATCTGATGGTCTCCGTGTCACTGAGCTTGAGCTAGAGGAGGTCACGTTGGTAAAATGGCTGGAATCGTGTGAGTGATTTCAGGCTTACGTGTTGCTTTTATGACACTTTTAGTTTGTTTTCCCAAATAGGTTGTGTTGCATGGTGGTTGTCATTACCCCTCTTTGAGACTAACCCTCACTGATACAGTTTCTCTAAGTTTACTTATATTATAATATTGTATCGTATTGTATTATACTTTATTGTACTGTAGGATAGGATAGGATAGGATAGGATAGGATATAGGATAGGATAGGATAGGATAGGATAGGATAGGATAGGATAGGATAGGATACTCAGCACTAGTCAATAGTGGACCAGTCTGTCAACCAATGAGCCTAGCTTATGTTGTTCACAGGCATGCACTCAGTAACCGTAACCATTGCCGAGATGAATAAGTTAATCAAGAGGACTGACTTTATTTGATGTACTGTGAAGTGCCACAAACACACAAAGAAGATCTTGCACTTTGACATAGGGGGCTTTGCAAATGCCTATCATCAGCAAAACCTCCTCAAACTTGACTGGAACTCATTTTAGCTGACAGGTAGACCCGTTACTCTGTCCACACGAAAATGCTGTGAGTGTGGTGTTGCAGAATGAATCTTAGATAACACAAATACTCACTCTCCCGAAACATGCACGGGATCGAATGCTTCGGCTTCCCTATTGGAGGAACTGTCTCTTCAGCACAGACACCTTTCCATTTTGTCCTCAGCCTTGTGGTGTAAAACGTAACATGCCCTAGGGGGAAATGTTGACTGCTTTTTAAAGTGTCTACTTCATTGTGTGTCAAGACAAGAAAGTCACCAGTCCTACACAGCCTGGAGTTGTAGGCATGGTGTATCAGAAAGACACGTGGCTAAAATTATAACTTGGTGAGATTATCAAGATTATGTGATCAGATGACATGAATTCAACGGTGATCATTACTTTGTTGCTTTACAATCAAACCTACAAGCATGGTTTTTCCAAGCGTGTTCCTTAGGACTCACATGCAGATGTTGTGCCTTACACACTAGCAGCTTCCACCATTCAAACCCATTCACGTCTACACACAGACCAATGCTGGAAGACTCAGTAGAAGTATTATATTAAAAATGGTGGGTTGGAAATACAGCTTTGCATTTCTGTTATCAAAGAGGAGCTGAGTCCATGGAAGCACCAGTGTCAATGATGCTGTGGGGGACGGTCACCGTGGGACTTGAGGGCATCCGTACAGCTTGCATAACCAAGATGGCCCCACTACATGACAAAGTACTGAGAAAAGATACTCCATATGAGCTGCAATCTAATTGAAAGTGCTCAGTATTTGTGCTATTGTCGGTAGAGGAAAGGAGATAGGGGCCTGAGCTCCAACCAGAGCAGAAGTCCGAGCAGGGACCACACAGTGCCTCAAAGAACTTCCTGTGCTCGCTGATGTTGAGTGACGCAGCTTATAGTGTTCATCTATTTTGTCACAGTAAATCAGAAATGGCATGCCACAAGAATCCCACATGAGATGAATGCTGTTGGGTGGGCACGAAAAGGCACAGTTTATAATTGCAGAGTCCAGTAGTGAAAGATAGCTTTAGGCCTTTTTGTCTGGCCTGGGGGGCAGGGGGAATTGAGTTCTGATTTCTCAGCTTTGTATGGTCTCCCGAGTCTCTTCTTTTGCACATGCTAATAACAATTGAGCAATCGTTGTGCTTACACGGGAAAATACAAAAGGATTTCTTTTTTGATTCATGCTGATTTAAAATAATAACAAGGTTCTTAAATTCGTAGGAATAAAATCAAACTGTATTTTCACCTGTACCAGTTCCTTTCTATTATAGTGTCATATGCATGTTCTCTCCCTCTGGGTCTCTGTGGCAGCTCCCTTCCTGTGAAATCTACAGTCTGATGTTTTGCTGCTTAGGAAGACGGTGAGTGGAAACTCCAGACACTCACTAAGGCAGATTGCTTGACTGACTGCTCCATGAAACAAGAGAACATCCTGTGAGAGGTGGGGAGGGACCAGAGTTCACCTTAGACAGAGAAGGAACCGCTCATACATGTGCCAAGCAGTGTTTTGTGTGTTTGTTGTTTCAGTTCCTGTGTGAGGAAAAACAGGCAGAAGGTGCTTTGTAATAAGACAATGGAAATACAATCTGGCCAAATGTGGAGAGAGAGGAGAGGGGGGAAGGAGAGGGAGGTGGAGGGTAAGAGAGAGGATAAAAATACAACAGTATCAGGATGGGTTACAACCAGAATTCAGGGAAAAGGTGGATTTTTGGAGTGTGTTCACAGTATCTCTAGTAATGACAAGATTAAGTAATAAGCTTACATTTTAATTTAGAGTTTGGAGTGGGTATTTTAAAATCTATTCCGAAGCCAGGATTGGTGACCATCATCTGTAATTTTAGTACTTAAGGAACTGAGGAGGGAGGATTGAAAGTTCAAGGCTAGCCTGGTTTGTAAAGGGGATCCTATCTTAAAAATAAATTTAAAAATTAATAAATATTTCAGCTTTCTTATTGGTTGCCTCCCCATCAGTTGATCAATAAAGTTTTATGTTGCCTGAATCTGCTTATTTCAATATGAAATTTTGTTTGTTTTGTCGATTCTTTCTTTCTTTTCTTTTCTTTCTTTCTTTCTTTTTTTAAAGAAACATGAGGAGAGTTACCTCCTTAGTTGTGTTTGTTATTTTGTTTACATGGGAAAACATCTTTACTGGCTAGCCTTTTCTCTGCTTTTCAGCCCATCCATAATTTTGAAACAATTATTAATTTGTCAGCGCTGAATCTTAGATCTTAACCTTGCTTAAATCTTGATATTATCTGTAATTGAATACGATTTATCAATGTGCTTATTTCAAGAACCCTGACAGCAAAACAAAACATATTATGCAGAGGCAAGTGGCTAGTTTTTCAGTTTAATACACTGTGTGCACATGCTTGTCAGGTTTTGGGTCAGCTGAAACCATTTGGGCTGTGAACACACGTCTGACAGACAAAACTGTGAGTTCTTCATCTGTGCAGTGACCTATTTTATCGTGAATATGAATATTCATTTTCATAACAGATGATTCTTAGAGTTAAATGTCCAGATTTTCTGATGTAAATTGTACAAGCTGTGGAAGTCCTTTCTGGATTTAACTGAGGCATATTTCAGCGACTTGTGTACTTTCTGTGGGGATTTACTCCTGAATGAAACTGGATATAGCCTCGCCCTTCTGAATGTGCAAATCTCAGCTCTCAAGAAGCTGAGGTCTGTGGCTCTGAAGCTGTAGATTGCAGGTTGCCAGGAACATTGCTATTAATTATCACAGATCCCATCAGTTAGAGTCTTCAGTAATTATGCTGATACTGATTCTTCAGCAACACATTTTGTTGTTTTTGTTGTTAAACCACAATCTGATGGCTGCCTATTTCTGGCTAAGACAGAAGAAAGCGACAGGAAGGATCCATTTTCTGCAAGCCTGTCTGCCTTCCAGAGAATGGTTCTCAATGTGATTACAGCCGGGGTCAAGGGTCACAGGGTATCTATTTCTAAATTATCTTAAAAGTACCATCCTATCGTTTCTCTGACATTGTGCACTTAGATGCCAGGAAATGCCAGTGTCTTTTCGATTTCCCAGGGATGCTATTGAAAAGAGGAGTGAAAAACAAGAAATAACCAGTAGGGACCCATCATATTTCAGACATATTTTAGGAAAAATTCAAAAGTCCTATCTTTCAACTTAATCATCCATCTTAGATTACATAAATCAAATGTATTTCTATTTTACCTAAAACACCTACTTGATATTTTCCCCCTGATTTTCTAGGCAGTCACAGAGTTAAAGATGCGGAAATGTACATTTTTTCTGAGTTGCACTATTTATGAAGAAATACAGTAATATGGTCTCCCTCCTACTGTTTTCCAAAGTTGGTGAGGCACTTAAGAAACACTGGACGAGTTATTGACTGTATTTTATTGAATTTGTCAAACACTCCGAACATGCACACTTATGGTTAAGTGTTCAGGACTTAGATGGTTCTAGAATTGCTAAGTCACGCCTGTGGGAACAGGAATATGGTGTGAACGACTGTCCTCACCGAGTGAAGCACCTCACACAGAATGTGCCACTTATCAGCTTGTCTTGAGAAGCAGAGCAACAGAGGACATGGGGCCCATTCGTTTCTAGATTAAAATAGAGACAAGTTTAAGACAGGCCAAGAAGACTGGGTCTCCCTGCCTAGAACAGGAAGGACAAACTTAGCCTGTGTAAACTATAGCTGTTTGTGTTCACCTTCATCAGGGCATGCATGCTTCTGTCTAATCATTCATTCACTCACTCACTCACTCGTGCATTCAGGACACTGGCTGAATCTCATCCCACATCTCTATGTAACTTCATCAGTGACTCAAGTCAGACCAGGGCTTGTTCTTTGGGAGTTATTATTTTGTATTGTCGCAGATAAAATTCTTCGAAAAGCATCATACTTTTAAAAAGTACTGTCTTAAATGTTTATGCCATTGAATCTGACAATGCACATGATATATCTCATAACTTAAGAAGTGACAATCCATGCTGGACTTCTCAGAAGTGCCATGGGCGCACCTTGATGGCACATCGAAGTCAGCGTTGCATTGTCTTGGGAAGCTTTTGGAGTCTATCATGGTCTATGATGAATACACTCATAGGTCTTATGTATATTTTACTAATTTGTATTTATGTAAGGACAATATTCTAAACAATTTAAGTGTGTAGAATGCATACTAAAAATGCTTAGCAGATTCTCTGTAAAACATATACAAATGATCCTACAACTGTGTAATTTAATAACTGAATAAACACCCATGTAAGAAAAGGCAGGCAGAGAGCTGGGGTATGTGGAGAGAGAGAGAGAGAGAGAGAGAGAGAGAGAGAGAGGAGAGAGAGAGAGAGAGAGCATGTGAACCAGAAAATCAAAGTCAGGGAAATATACTTCTTAATTGTAGGTAGTTGTTAATTTGAGTAATAGACAATTCCAGGTACATTTCTGGATCCTTCCTCATTATCCACTACATTATTCATGTCAGCAATTCGTAGGCTTGGAAGCTTGCGTCGATAAACTCATGAATACTGTGAGCTGCGCCATGCATTAAGTCTTTCACTGTGGGGAGGAACACTGTTGCTGAGCTATCGAAGATGTGTAGAACATATTTGCATATCCAAAGTTCATCTCTAGCAAGGTAGTCTTCTTCGTCATCTCTACCTTTTCTTTTGTTCAGTAACTGGGCCCCACACCTGCTATGTAAGGACTTTGCCACGTCAACATATCCCTGGCGCATTTTTGTGTTTCCTCCTTTGTTAGCTTTTTGACATAAGACTCAGACTAAGTGGCCCAGATGGGTCTTGAACTGACTACATAGCACAAGCAGGTCTGAACTTGTGATTCTAATTCCCCTGCCTCAGCTTCTGGAATACTGAAGACTACAGAGTGTGTGCTGGACTCGGTTTTTCCCTCAGAGCCTGGCAGATAAGATGGAATAGGGAACTCAATCAACCTTCTGGATTCCTCTAAGTGCAGCACGGAGGCGAAGCTCACTCTAGTAGGGCTCACCCACCGGGTATATGAGAGGAAGAGACATCAGCAACAAAGCCAGTGCCAGGAGAAATTGTAGGCAGGAGATTCGTGAGGGAAGCCATTTTTCCTGACCTCCTGCTCGGAGTAAACCACTCTTTCCAATTCCTGGGTGCATACAGCACTCCTCAGATAGATCAGAATGTCCTCATGAAGATACACAAACTCCAGGTTTGACTTTTGAATCTCTCATCCACTTAAAACTGTATAATACGTACTCAGCAAGAAAATGCAGCAGCTATAGGTAGCTGGCTTTGCAGACAACATTTAAAAATCCCTGTTTTCTCCATACAGTGCGGACTTAGCCTATATAAACGTGGGTTTAATGAAACTCAGCAGCAACATGGTAGAAAGCTGAGGAAGTAAGTCATTCCTAGAGTAAGGGACCAGGGAAGACATCTTGATTTGAAGATAATCTATGTTTAAATTTATCTTCATATGTGTGTGTGTGTGTGTGTGTGTGTTGTGTGTGCCCGTGCGCGCGCATGCCACACCTTCATGTGGGAGTCAGAGGACAGCTTTCAGGAATCAGAAGACTGCTTCTCCTTTCTCTAGGGTTCATGGCCTCTTCTACCACAGATAATAGGCTAGGTTTACAGTGCAGGTCATGGGTTCGCTCCTAATGAGTGAGCTTTAAGCACAGTTAATTGGTTATTCCAAGATATAAGTTCCTTTCATAGTATCTTGGCATTCTGATCCTGCATTAAAAATGGTAAATAAACAAGTAAAGCATTGTCATGAGCATACAGCCCACAGCAGCTCCGTCTGAAAGCAGGGACAGTTGCTAGCACTCACCTCTTATCTCCTGCCTTTGATGGCATAGTCTCAGGTTGAATCCATTCACCCTAGAACAATATTCGGATTTTTGCTAGCATGTGTTTGGGATTTTTGTTTGTTTGTTTGTCTTGTTTTCAAGTCATCTTTTGCAAAATTACAAGATTGCCTTTGCTCCCAGGGAAATCTTTCTTGGTTAATGCTGGAATGTTCTAGCAAATGTCCTTGGTGCTTATGTTGTCTCTTTTATCACAAACATGTCTGCATGGGAAAAAGATAATTCCTTCATTATACAAAATTCATCCCTCTGCCTTAATCTCTCACGTTATGATAAAATATTTCTTCTCTGCCCTCCCTGTTTCATTTCATTCACGTGGTTCTCTCCACCGATTCTCACCAGATGCTCGGGAACTGAAGTGTATTTCTCAGATGAGAGCTTTCTATGGCATATCCAAACATTCAGGTCCATCACAGAACTGAAGGGCAGGGAAGCTGGCTGCTTGTGTGCTAGCTCGCTGTGGTGTCTGGAGCTCTCTTCTGTCTGCAGCCTCCTGCCTGGTGATGAGAAAAAAAAAATGCTTTGGCCACTCGCTTGCTTCTTTCGGCAGGAACAAATATCTGCAATGGAAATATGATTGAGCAAGAGTAAAAATGAGTCCATCTCAGCTGGGTCATGGCACGGGAAAGGATAAAAAGGATCTGTCCATATCTCAAAATGCATCACTAAATGCCACCCCATGATCTGTGGGTAGAGTGGGGGCATATACAAGTCATAACTTGACACTCAGACTTACAGACCTGAAAGAGTATAAAAACTGCCTGAGCATATAGCTGAGTTGGTAGCATGCTTGCCTAACATGTGCAAGGTCCTGGGTTCTATCCCCACCACAGCATAAATGGATATGCTGCCATACTGCAATTCCAGACACATGGACACAGAAGAATCATCCTTGACAACATAGTGATTTCAAAGCCAGCCTGGCAGTCGGTCTAAAATTAAAAAAAAAAAAAAAAGTTAACAGCCAGTTGGGCAGGAGTATACAGAGGTACCCATGGACATACCTGGAGTTTGCATGTGGAGGAATTAGTCCTTAAAATGAAATAGACCTCTGTAGTCTTAAGAGTTCCAGAAATACGCAGTGAGGGCTTTCACTAGCACGCAGTTGTATCGTTAGCCTGTGCAAACATGCTCATTTGCTCCTAACACTTAGCAAAGGTGATTAAAACAGGAAATCACAAAGTACATAGGACACTCAGACACCATGGCTCCACTGACACCATAAAGGCTGTATCCCATACTGGATTTTGTCACACTACTGTAGGATGGTCAGTTACCACTGATGCTTTATCCCCAAGTGCAGTTTAGACATCACCTCTCTGTTCCTTCTTCCCAAGCTGATGTTTCTGTCCCTCATTCTGTAGTGTTAGCTGGTCCATCAAATACCTGCCACCCTGGGATCCCATGGCATACTGGGACTTCCCAGCTGAAATACAAGGTTTCTCAGCAGTCCCTTTGGTCATTGTTATGTTAGGATTCATTCAAAACCCCATGCACACAGTCATAAAGTGATCAGGACGATGGTAGATCATTGCTGACTGCAAGAAAGGCTACTTTGGTCATCTATATTTATTAATGAATTTCATATTCATTATTGCCACCTTTAAAGACCTTTTCTTCAAAGAATAAAACTTAACTTTTATGAAACTACCAAGAAATTGTGAGATAATCCCAAAGCAATCAGCTCATAATAAATGGGCTTTGAGGTACCCTAGTCAAGTTGTTTACAGTTGTCTGAAAACTCTGTTAATGGCCATGTGCTTTTGAAAGCATTTTCTGATTAAGTACAACATAACCACTAAAACCAAAGATTGGGAAATCTACATATTTGGGCTTCAGATTCTGAAATTTTCCACTTATTTATGTACTTACTATTCGTGAGAAATATGTGATCAGTCGATATATTCTAAATGTATGCCGAGGATCGAGGCTTAAAAAAAAAAGTTGTGACTTGCTTGCAAAACACATAAATTTGTTAAATACTTTTCATTTTCATCCTATTTTATGTTTTATTCATGTACATTTATTGCTAAGCCATCTGTTTTTCAAGGTAGTGTTTAGTGGATGAAACGTTAACTAAATAGTATTATTTACCCCTAGAAATGAGCGGAATCCACAGTTGCTAAAGACCTGGAAAGAAACTGAATGTCACAGATCTATACTGTTTTGTTTAAATTCAGACTTATTTTACCTCACTTTGGGGGGAGGAGGGAGGAAGAGGTGAATTTTCAATGCTTACTTCCCCCGTAATCACACAGAGAAAGAGATCAGTGAAAGCTACACATCAGGATAAAGTACATAAATACTTAGCAAAGATAGATTGCACTGGGTCAAAAGTCAACTGCGGGATTCTGGTAGAAGGACCTTCCTTCTCCTAATCAAATGGAACAGATTACGTCTGATCTGTACTGAATGTTTCCGCTTTCAGTGAGATTTTCAGTGCAGTCCCTGTGAGTCACAGATGCAAACACCCATTTCTTGTTGCTCTGTGCTGTGGGCAAAGCAAGCTGTAACCAGCCCACATGCTTTTGCACCCTGCAGGAGTCCTTGCAAGGCGCTTCGCGCCATCTAGTGGCCAATCGAGGTATGAGAGTTGGAAAAGCTAGGGAAGAAACTGGATCTCTCTGCCCACTGTAGCAAGTTACACTATCAGCAGGGGTTATTGTGTTCTTTATATATCACTAGATCCTGAAAACGTTAGAACCTGCTCATATCTACTGTTTTCCAAGAGTGCTTTAAATTAAATACCTTTTCCATTCTCCATAGGATTGTGTTCGATATTCTCACTGCAGATACTCATAGCGTCATTCTTAACCGCATGGAGCTGTAAACCGTGCTACCCCCAAGTAGTCTATGGCCCATGTAAAACTGAGCATGCACTCCCAGCCCAGCCTTCTCCTCACACGAGATGTATGTGGCATTCTCTCCACAGCCCTGATTCTTCCCTCTTTGCCTTTCAGATTGTCTACAAAGCCTGGCTCTGCTCCCAGTATTTTGAAGTCACACAGTTTAACTGCAGAAAGACCATCCCTTGCAAGCAATATTGTTTGGAGGTGCAGACGAGGTGTCCGTTCATATTGCCCGACAATGACGAAGTCATTTACGGAGGCCTCTCCAGCTTCATCTGCACAGGTACAGGCTGGGTGGGGGAGCCTTCCTTTGTTCTCCATCAACATGTTGTTTCCTTCTGCTCCCATAACCTTGAGACTACACAAAGGTATTTTTACGTGCCCTCTCTTCCTGAGCCCTGAAAAGCCTCCCAAACTGATTTAAACAAGGGCTGATGTCTCTACCACACAGTTATGCTGCCACTGAGGATCTCTGGAATGTCTTGTGAGGATAGTTGCAGGGGAACGGGACAATTTTAACAATGATTCCTGTATATTGTGTGATGAATGTTGTTACCTTATCTTAATCGGTATTGAGGACAAAATGAAATATCAGCCTGTGTCATACGTGTGCACATTGGTGCATAAGACTATATTTTCTGATAACAATATCTTCTCTTTTTTTTTTTTTGGCAAAGAACTGAGACAGGCAGGATTCCAACCCCAGCTCTGGTGTCCAGAAACCCATGAGCATTATGTAGTTTAGGCAGACAGAGAATACAGGGTCAAAGCTAAGAACATCCTGACAGATCGTCAATGGGGACAGCACCTTTACTTGCTGATGTGAGTTCTTTGGAATTTCTCTTCTAAGAGGAGAGAAGATCCAGTTTTTAAAACAATTTACTTGATTCAAGCATGTTTAACTTCTGAGTTTTGAACATTAAAAATAAGTCTGGGGAAACAACAAAATTCTCTTTGTATATTGGGCTTTTAAACTAAACACTGGCAGGACCAGAGAGAGCTGTGTGAGTGAAGGCACCTACTGCAAGTCTTGACTACCAGAGTTCAGTGTCTGGGCCCAGATGGTGGAAAGACAGAATCCATTTTGTCTTCTGACCCCTACATGCATACTGTGGACATACATACACACATACAAAATAAACTTAAACAAATATAATTTTAAAAGTAAGGGTCTAGAGAGATGGCTCAGAGGTTAAGAGCACTTGTTCATCCAGAGGACCTGATGTTGGTTCCCAGCACACACATGGTGGGTCACAACTACCTATAACTCTGTTTCAGGGTGTTTGATGTCTTTGTCTAATCTCTGCAGGTACAAGGCATGCAGACAGTGCACAGAAATACATGAAGACAAAACACTAATACACATAAAATAAATAAATAAAATAAGGACAAGTTGAAATGCTAATTGTGACTATGTATCAAGTAGTCTATATGCTCATTGTGACAGATGGTTTATGCACATTGTAACAATGTATCAGGTGGTTTCCAGGCCTCCACTGTTCAGTGTAACAAACTATCAAGATACAGTCAGTTCCCTGAGAGCCAGCCCTGGTGAGCAGAAAGGCATTTCTCCCATCACACAGCTGGCTTTTCACTGGTGAATCACAATAACTGTCCCCAGCCCAGGCCACCACATATGCTGCGAGGATGCAGATGAAGTAAAACTACAAGCGATTTAAATAACTAAATAAATTAAAAAAAAAAAAAGAAGAAATGGAAAGAGGAAGGGGGAGGGGGAAATTAAAAGGAGTGGCAAGAAGAGGAGGAGGAAGAAAGGAGAGAGCAAAAGAAGGCAAGGAAGGAAGGGTTGAAGGGGGAAGGAGGTGGGAAATAAAGGAAGGAAGTGAAGGAAATATCCTGGGAAGGAGGAAAGAAAATCTTATTGCACCAGAAATTATGCTGACTTTTCGCAAAGAAGTTTCCATAACTGACCATAAGAAATGAAAGCCTGCATTCTAAAAGTCTAAACTTCAAGGGAACTCTGTAGCATGATGCCTTCCGTGAAGGTCCCTGAGTCTTAGTAGCTGCCCTCACAGCAAGTGGTCCTTCCTGACTGGTCAGCAAGTCCCACCAACAACCACGAAGACAAACGCCCTATGGAAGGTTGTCAGTTCATGGCCTTCATCATCTCTTGGCCTCTACCCGTGTTTGCAGAGTTCTCTCTAGATGCCTTCCAGGCTACTAGGACCCAAAGGCCTGGCATAGGTGCCTTCTGCACCAAAGGCTCATGGGCAACTTGATTTTTGGTTGGTTTTGGTCATTTTGGGTTTTGTGAAATCTGCCTGTTTGCAGCTATAGTGACATCTCTAAAGAAAGGCGACCAAAAGAGAAATCTGTCACTGGCCCAGTAGACAATGCCACAGCTCCTTGGAGGACTTCAGAGCCGCCTTTTGCTGAGAACTCAGGGGCCTGACTGTGGATTGCTTTCTGCTGGCTTTGTGACCCTTATGTTACTAAGCTCAGAACTCTAAAGTTGGATTTTCAGGCCCAGCACACAGAAATTTTGTGAGCTCACACAGCAGGAAGTATCATTGCTTTCTTCTGGGATGGGACAAGGCTTTGGAGGAGATACTGTGTCCAGGCTGTCATCCCTACCTGAGGTTGTAGTTAAATTGAGTTGCATGGCAGGAGCTATGCTAAAGCGATTTGCACTCGTCCTTGTTATCTGAGGGTATGAGTGAAAGTTCCAGGCATGACCAAAAACCAACTGTATCTCAGGAAAGCAAGAAACCCAGACCTCTGTAGAAGCTCACTGAGCCCAGGCTAGACTTACTTCTGGAAAAGCAGCCTGCTGGAGCTCAGCACTCTCTGCCCAAGACAACTCGAATGCTTTCTGAAGCGCCACACTGACAGATACATAAGAGCTGCATGCTACCTTGGAGTGGATGTGAGCCAGCCAGATTCCTCTATATGCAGTGAAGGAAAGGTCTTCTAAACTCAGAAGAGAACAGGCTCAATAGAGGAGTGATACATGACCTCCTTCCTGTGGCTCTGGTCATGCAGGCCACCTCGATGGCCCCTAACAGCAGACACACAGGGAGACATAGAGCACAGGGCCAAGGGCAAGCATCAAACACTGTTTATTAAATGACTCTACCATCCAAGTCAGTCAGAACTGTTGCTCTTTCATTCCTGTTTTTAAAAACAAAAAATAGTCAATAAGGTTATTTCAACACCACGGATCAAAAACTACAGTCACTTATCATTAAGAATCAAAAGAATCTAAGTTCTGTTCACAAGATGACACTCAAACCTGGCACCATTATGAGACTAAGAACCTGAGACTGGACAGGCCGTAGATGCTGGGTAGAACCCACTACCATCACTCTGATGAATGGACATTGTATTAAACAGAATCCTGGTGGTTAATCATTATACCCACAGTTAGTGGTTCTCTCAACCCTCACCAGGGAGTTTCTATTTGCAGGAGATACAGGATGCAGGAGGTTAACACAGAGGTCCACAACCAGTCAAGGTGCAGACAACAAGAGACTGGGGAATGCTCAGCCATGAATGTGAAGTCTATAACACAGACACACAGACACACAGACACACACACACACACACACACACACACACACACACACACACACATCCCAGGGAAGGCTCAAGAATCATTGCAGAAGAAGAGGCAGAAGGGTTATAAGAGCCATAGTTGGTACATGACTAAGGAGGAATAGTGTCTGGTGAGTAACTAGCAGCTTCTGTCACATCCTGCACACGAACATGCAAGCTCAAACCAAATAAAATCAAAGCATGCAGAGAGGAGGTGGGCACAAAGTCCCACCCCCCAGTGGAGAATTATCAGTGATTAATAACTTCTGGGGAACAGAGAGTTCAATTTCCTTAGTGTGTGTCTCTGGGTTAGACAGCCATGCTCCAGTGAAGGGCACGCTATGTGGGCAGCAGAAATTGGACTTGATTGATTCATTAAACAAAGCTGGGTGGGCAGGGTATAGAAGTATAGGACAAGAGCCAGTAGGAGCTGATATGATCAGAGTATATTGGCAAAAATTCTCAAATAATGAGAGGGGGAGGGAGGGAAGAAGGGAAGGAGGAGGGGGGAGGGAGAAAGAGAGAGAGAGAGAGAGAGAGAGAGAGAGAGAGAGAGAGAGAAAATGAATGAATACTGGCATTTCTTCAAATTCAACAGATTTGATGTGAGTGGGTCTTTTTCTGGTTTCTACAAGGGAGATCTCTCTAAACCTCCATGAAAACTCCTGGTATCCATTGAGCCCTTGACTCCATGTGCCCCTTGCTGGATGCTGCTGAGGGACCCATTTTACCCAGGACTGTTACTGAAAGGCAGGGTAGTGACCCAGACTGTGGAGGAGCCCTTCAGTTCCCTTAGACAGCGGTAGATGCTTCTCATTTCTTTAACCACAAACGTGGTACAGCTCAGGCCCGTGGCTCATAAAGTGTTAATCGTTTCAAAACATAAAATTTCTCAAAATGACCATGAGGTATTTCGGATGAAATTCAACATTTCAGCACATGTGTCTGCTTCTGTGTTTTGTTTCGAGGTGTGGTCTCCTGTAGCTCCGCTTGCTTTGCACTCCTTCTATAGTTGAGGGTGATCTTGAACTCCCATCCTCCTGCCTCTATCTCCTATGTACTGGATTACAGGCATTCAGCACTATGCCTGATTTACACAACAGTGGGGATCAAATGCAGAGACTGGAGCATGCTAGACCACCTGAGCCTCATCCTCACCCCTGGTCCGTCATTCTTGGTGGTGCTTACAAAACTTAGTCATGTCCTGAACTTTAGCTCTCAAATGTAATGCTTTGATCATCACCAGAATAACCTGACCCTCTTGAAGCCCGAGAAAGCCTGTCCATTGTGTCCGATTCAGGGTGCCGCACGCATCCCCTAAGTTCCGACTATGTATCTGGATGACAAAAGGGCTTCTGCTTGTGCTTAATTTTGTTGGGAGGAGGGGAATGATGAACTGAGATACCTCTTCGTTGAACAAAACTGACATGACCGAAGGAGCATCTGAGGGTAATTAAGAAGTTCTGAGTGTTATCAGGGCAGACTGCCATTCAGTGCTGGGTGGTTGAATCACAGTTACTCACCATTAGTTCTGCTGTGAGTCTCATCACATACTGTCCTGTTGGGGTCTGCAGAGCGCAGGTAGTGACCAGAGTCTCACTACCCGGCCTCCACTGTAGTAATTACAGTGTTTCCTTCTCTGCCCCGCCCCCGCCCCTCACCAGGGAGGGCTCCTAGAGCAATCCTTGATTGCTTACAGGCACTAGAGAGCTGAGATTAAGGAGACAGACGCAGTAGAGTACCAC
Organism: Mastomys natalensis; assembly: GCA_021653895.1. NCBI lineage: Eukaryota > Metazoa > Chordata > Mammalia > Rodentia > Muridae > Mastomys > Mastomys natalensis. The sequence continues at coordinate 489,390 of JAJTUV010000582.1, read as the reverse complement.
AGCTGTGGGTGCTATGGTAACAAACATGGGAAATTACCCTTTGATTGATGGATAAAGTAGGCCTGATGTCATTTGCTGCTCCAGAATCGCAAGAACAAAAGTAGAAGTTGGTCCTCTGGGGGTTACTGACAACGAAGATAAAACATATTTTGAGAATTCCGTGTAAATTCTGCATCCCATTCTTTTAGCTGTGACAAGGATAAGGTTATGTTTCTGCCTCTGGGGAAAATACTGTAGGCTGCTTTTGTTCCGCCCTTGCCAGCTGGGTTAGGTAAGGCGGTGGATGGTGCCGCCTCGTGGCAGGTACGTGCTACTGCAGGATATCGGAATGACACATAGGAAAAGCCGATAATCATACACATGAACGTGCACACAGACGCACACGCACAGGCACAGGCACATGCACAGACAGACAGACAGACAGACAGACAGACAGACAGACAGACAAATCATGTGTCAGTGTCTCAGCCACTTTCTGTTTCCACATTTAAAGTGTACGTATGTATGTATGTATGTATGTATGTATGTATGTTTAAGTACTTTTCCAAATTTAATTCTGGAGAAAAGAATTCAAGTTATTTATAGCAGACCACAAACAATAAGATTATGAACCCTGAAGTCAAAAGACAAATTTTAAGAGATAAGATATTTCCAGAATAAGATGCAAAAAAAAAAAAAAAAAAAAACCAAAACAACAACAACAACAGGTCACAAAATTTAATGTGGAGAACACGGGATCACTGGATGGTTGTGCTAGTTCCTTTCTGTAGAACCTGGTATTTACAGGTGTCCGGTGATTCCAGTTCAGATCCTTCCTACTGATGACTGATTTTATCTTCTATCTTCAAACATCTGCTTTTGGCAAGGGACCACATGAGGAACAAGATTTAGGATATCTAAAGTCTCCTGGTATCTATGGGTTTGGGAAATGTGTGTCTACTGTAAGACCCCCTTCTTTGTACAGTTAGTGAATGTCACTAAGCCCATAGAATGAATACTCAGAAGAATTTCCCCTCAGAAAGACACCCCCCCCTCAGTCCAGTCTGATGGCTTCGGGAAGATGGCTGCACTGCAATGGAAGCTGGGAATTTCCCCACTTGTCTGGTTGAAGAACAGAGAGCAAGGACTGAGGTACATCTGGGTGGTGATAGAGAGCCCGGGAGAGCTTGTGGGCACACTCACAGAGCTCCAGATTTGTAGGTGGCAGTCTGCTACCCTCCACAAGCCCGCTGCTCTCCACAGCTTTGGGGAAATTCTGACACGCCTCCGGTGAACCTTCTGCTTCGGGTCCTACAGCTTGCATGATCTAAGCAGAGAAATTAAATTAAATGGGCTAGACTGGGAGTGTTGAAGAGTTGGAGTCTGGAACACTGACAGGAACTGGAGTTGAGCTAGTCCCAAGAGGAGTCCAAACTGAGTCACAGGGACCCAGAGGTCACTACCCAGCGGTCAGTGGGGCTATGTCCAGAGCCATGAGTGTGCATGTGTGGAGAACAGTGGTTGGTGCCTCAGAGGAGGCTTTACTGATAGCATGATTCAGCTGCCCTTGAACCTTGCAAAGAACTGACTCTAGAAGAGCTAGCTTTGTTGGGTTAGTATGTTGAGTATAGTGGTTTCAGATTAGGAAAGATAGAGTAGCCTGCCAGGTTTAACAGACAAGGAGACTTCATATTCCCTTTGTCTATCTGCTTGTCTCACCTGCGCTGGAGATGTCTTTGTGAAAATTGATTTCTAGTCTGTAGCTGCTGCAAACTGAACTTGCTTGGCCACAGCTATCATTACACACAAGTATAGAACCAGTCATCATCTGGACAAGTCTGGATCGCCTGATCCGTCTAGTCTCCTACTTCTTAAACCATGGGATATATTGCTGAATGTAGCATGAAAAACCAGCAAAAGTAAAAGGTTTCTGAACGCAATCACCCCGGAACAATCCAAAGCAAAGGTGAAATGAATTCCAGCTGTTTCTCAGTACTCACCTGTCTTGTAACTCCGATGAACACGCAGCAGCACACAGTAGGACACAGCAGCACACAGTAGGGCTGCACTCTCCATTGTGCTCCATCAACAAAACCTGTTGAAAATTGAGATTCACAAGGGAGACTGTTATATGCTATGAATTTCAGTGTTTTTTATTGAACGAAGTTTTCTGTTCCTATAGGGGCATGATGGCTTGGTTACAGAAAAGAAAGACTAAATGTTTTCTGCCATCATTTCTCAACATACCAATATCTAATTTATGTATATTAGGGTGGTCTTTGTTTTGGAACACTTGATTGTGGAAACTGCTGTTTGAGGTATCAACTTCAGTTTCAGAAAAAAATACCAGAAGAATTACGGCTTCAGATGAGGGTGAAATTTTCATGGGTTTCTGAAAGGGTCTTAAACATCACTCTGCCACTTTGTACTAAAGATTTTTGCAAATTGACACTTTCAGCATTATGACTGTAGAATCAAAATATTGACCAGCTCTGGGAAAGGTTGGAGACATTGCACCCTGCAGAATGAAATATTCACCCAAGATTCAATTCTTCATGCAAAATACATAAGCACACCCACCCCACCAGTGTACCCATTGGCTTCATCTCTTATGAACAGCAAAATCCAGTGTTTACTTAAGAAGAGTCTTCACACAAATTTCTTTATGACTTATTATCAGTAAATAATTGATTTGTAAAAAAAAAAAAATGTGTAGAATAAAAGGGATCACAAATGGAAAATGTTTAAGACTCTTTGTCTAGTCTGATATTACCTTTCCAAGTCTGTTACTGCAAAAGAAAGGATAACTTCAGCGTTCATATCATCGGTGGGATAGAACTGCCAGTCAGCTAACTTGAAACCAGTCTCTGAGAAGTGTGTCTATTGTTTGGTAAAGCAGAGTCCTTCCATGTGCTCACAGAACTGGAAGCCCACGGCTCTCACCTCTTCCCTGCAGGTTGACAGAATTCACAAACACTCCCTGGCCCTGCACACCACACGTCACATCAAAAGCAGATGCTACGAGTATTTAGCAACATGGCCTATTTTTAATACATAATTTTTTATTGATTCTTTGGAATCTTATACCATGAATACTGATCACATTCACTTCTCAGTCCTCCCAGGTCCATCCCTACCCTTATGATTCCCTCCCCCCCTAAAAAAAAAAAAAAAAAAAAAAAGAGAAGAAAAGAAAAATAAGTCCAGTATGTATTGCCCATATACTCACTGGAGCATGGTCAAACTCCCAGTGGCCAGCCCCTTAAAGAAAACTGAGTCCTTCCCCACCTACACCCCTGTTAAAAGCCATCAACTGCAGAGAGCTATACTTCAGCATCCTTATCACAAACTTCAGGAGGTCTCTTCATAGTTTTCTGTCTGGGTTGTTATTTTTGGCAGGAAGGGGTGGTAGGGGTTGTGACACCAGCCTCCTATGAATCTGCAATCATCAATACTACTGCAAAAGTAGCCTCCTTGTTCTTTAGTCAGCAGGAGCACAGGTCACAGACTTCTTTGGGACAGTGCTGCTACTGGAGGCCGTGTCTAGGTCTGTGGTCCTACTGCAGATGGGGACTGTGTTGAGGTCTGTGACCCATGTTACCACCGAAAGGCCATGGGGATGCCTGTGGTCTGTGCTGCCAGGAAGCCATGCTGAGGTCTGTGGACCATGCTGTGTGGCTAGGAAGCCACATTGATGGACTTTTTTTTTTCTTTTAGGTTAAATAAAGACCAAGACTGTCTAGCTGTCTGTTCCTAGAAAAGTGTTCGGTCAGATGGCTAGCTCTGGCAGACAGATGGAAAGTGAGATTTTTCAGATCCCACCCTCTGTCTCCGAACATTTGCTGGCTCTTGTTTTTGCCCCATGCCCTGTCATCTCTCTCTCTCTCTCTCTCTCTCTCTCTCTCTCTCTCTCTCTCTCTCTCACCACACACCACACACACACAGAGAGAAACAATAGATGTATGAGTTATATCACTGTCAAAAGTCAAAGCTTTTTGTATGTGTTTCTAAATATTGCCATGAATCTGACTGACCTTAGTCTATGTATTATATAACTCTCATACAAAGATATAATAATTATAATATATCAACTTGTAATTAATATATGTATAAAATTCTAATGTATCATTCATATATGCATGCAATTTAAGTTGCTACATCACAGACTGAATTCAGGTAAATAAAAGATGAAATGTTTATTTTAAAATAAGATTTAAGTCTGAGTCTATGAGTTAGAATTTCAGCATGATGAAAATGGCGTATGTGTGTTTGTGTGTGTGTGTGCGCGCGCGCACGCACGCATGTGTGCACGAGCATGGATGTATATGTGTGTGTAGTGTGTGAACATGTATTGCGTGTGTGCACGCATGTGTGTGAATGTGTGTATGTAATGTGCATACATGTATTGTGTATGTGTGTGTAGTGTGTGTATGTATAGTGTGCATACAGGTATCTCATATATGTGTGTGTGCTTGTGAAAGTGTGTGCATGTGCATGTGTGTGTGTGTGTGTATGTGTGTGTGTAGCATGCATACATGTATCTCATGTATGTGTGTGTACATGTAGTGTGGATACGTGTATCTGCATGTATCACCTGTGTGCATATATATGTGCCTCTGTGTGAGTGTGTGTGTGTGTGTGTTTGTGTGTGTGTAGTGTGTGTAGTGTGTATACATATAACCACTAAAGAGCTAAAGAGAATCTTGTAAGATACAGAAATGGTGTGAGTTCCTGTAGGTGAGGCAGAGGCAGGTTACTCACTGACCCAAGAGAAAACTATCTCCACAGACAGCCATAGCTAGGGGCCTTGAGTTTAGGCCTTTGGTGTGTGAGTCTTGGAGGCACTGTTCAGAACTTAGACGTGTATTTGAAAGGAGGAAATTTGGAAACACCCACACATGGTGGGAAAAACAGTGTGAAGAAGACTTGTGGAAAAGATGGCCTCTGGCATGGTGAGACCAACTACTGACTGCCCCCAGGAATGACTAACAACATTGTCAGCTGCACTCCAGCCCCGTGTGAGAGAACAATAGCATGCTCTTCAAGCCAGGAGATGAGGAAACCCCTGGCTTCTGTGTCTATGGAACCTGTTGTCCAGCCCCCACTGATGAGTCAATGAATAATGGCTTGAAAATTTGGAATAAAACAGACTTTCAACAAGCCTTGCTCTAGAATAGAAAAAATTCTACCCCTTACATAAGAAAAGATTTTTTTTAAGCCTTCAAAAATTCACCCTGATTACAGGGCAGGGAGTATCAAGGCGATTGTAGAAGCTGTGAGATCTGGGCCCTGAGGCAGAGACACCAGCAGTAAGACTGGATTGAGTTTGTGTTGCTCAATCCAGGACACAAGGCAGGATGCTCCAGATCTCTTTAGGCTGGATAATAAAGTGGTCTCTGAAACTTCATGAACATATTTTTTGTGAAATTTAGCACCACAGCCAATCTGCAGTGTGCCGTGTGTGTGGTATCCTGAGCCCCACTTGCCAGTCATTAGAACATTTTAGCCCTGAGTCTGAGACCCCTTTGGTGCAGGATGAGACAGCAGTGAGCATTCTTCAAACAGTCCGGCCCCTTTCTGAGCATGGTGCCGTAGACTGCTGAGAACAAAAACTGCTCTAAGTAGCAATGCCTTTTTAAAGGGAGAAAGCCAGAAAGGAAAGAAAAACAGGAGAACCCCTAGCCATGCATAGTCTTACTTGTTATATTTTAATTTGTTCTTTGAGAATTTGGTTATGTGTATGCAGTGACATACGGTCATATCCACCCATCCATCTTCCCCTCTAGCTCCCCCTACCTGGATCCATCTCCTCTTCCAGATCCATATCTCCTCCTCCTCCTTCTTAAACACCCCATCCACTAAGACCGACTAGCATGCTATACGTGCCTGCATGCGTGTAGGCAGCACTGGAAACCCACAGCTTTCTTACCTCTAAGTGATGTTGTCTTCTGTTTGGAGATGTGTTTCTCCTGTCATTTTTCTCCATTCATTTTTGCATAGGCTTCTCCTGAAGTTTTGAAAGGAATTATAGGTTGGAATTTCTTAAGATCTATTATTTTTATTTCACTTTGCTAAATCCATTCTATTCCCATGCACTTTTAATTATTCTTTTCAGAATTTTATGTATGAGTATTGCATTTATATCATTGACATCTCAGCCTCTATCCCCTCTGTGCCTCCACCACCTCTTAAATTATTATTTTGTGATATGTATAGATACAGAGAGGGGGAGGTGTGTGTGTGTGTGTGTATTGATGAGTCAATTCTGCATTGCTCATATGTATATTTAGTACTGACCATCTGGAATTGAACAACCTATTGCATTGAGAAGATTAATATTCTCTCTTATCAGCTGTCATTGATTTACTGATTGTAGCTCTTCATCTCGGGGTGGAGCCTTGACAGTTTTCCCTGATCCATACTGGCTTATCAACTGGTGTTGTCATTGGTTTTGGTCTTGTTTAGGTTACTATATTGCTAGGACTTCTTGGGTGCCAGAGGTTCTTGGTTCATGTCATATACAGAAGAGATGGTCTCTCCGCTGATACCCTACTTACTCCTCTGTGTCTTCGAGATCAAAGAGTTTACCTACTGAGACACTCCCCAGCTCCAAGGTCCCCAGTTCTAATCCTTACAAAGGGGACAATTTCTACCTCTATTCTAACTATCCCAAGAATAGAGAAAGTTCTGTCTACGCAGCCACATTTATTTAAAATCATAAGCTTCATTGATTAACACAAACAGAAGAAAGGATGGCCCCATTATGAGAGTGATCAAGAGTTTCAGCACAGACCAGCCAGTGCAGCCAACTCCCAGCTCCAAGAGGTGGTTTTTCCGTTGGTTTCCTACAGTGTAGGGCGTCAAGATGTCTTGGACGGGATTGGCTCACTCAAGGTGATACTGCAAAAGAGAAACGTCTACTTTGAGAGAACAGAGGCTCAGCCGTTTTCTCACTCCTCCACGATAGCTCAGGCATTACCTTCAGCAAATGATAAAACCAAAGAATAGAAATGTACTTGCTTTTTCATGAGAAAGCCAGCTGTAGACCCCCACTAGTCTGATGCTCGGTGGGTAGCCACTTTTGCTCTTTGCTGCCTTTGTTTCCACAGGGACGTGGTTTTTGTAACTGCAGTACCTGACATCCTTTCAATTAGCTACTGAGTTGACCCCAGAGGGTCAGGAACTGTCTTCCTGCTTTAATAATGAAATGCTTGCTGTCTTTGGAGGTAATCCGTGCAAACAAACATGTCAACCTTCTATTCTTCATAACAATTTTTTTTCTTTTCTGGTTTTGAAGTGTACCCTGCATCTCTTCTCTTGGATTTTCACATAGTCTATAAAAATTCTCTGAAAATACCCAGTATTTGGGTGTTATAAGGCTAATATTGTAGTACTTTGTAGCTCAGAACTTAACAAAGGTCTTCCCTGGGTAAAATCAAAAAGGGAGCAGGCTTTCTCGGAGTGCCTAGAAGAGCTTTCCATTCTTTAAGGCAGTCAGCAGAATTCTCTTCTCTCTCTCTCTCTCTCTCTCTCTCTCTCTCTCTCTCTCTCTCTCTTCTCTCTCTCTGTGTGTGTGTGTGTGTGTGTGCATGCGTGCATGCATGCACGCATGCATTTATAAATGCACGTCCGTGGATGCATGACAGAGGATGACCTCAAGTCAATCTCAAGTGCAGCTCCTCAGCTGCTGTCCATCTTGCATGTTTGAGACAGAGTTGCTCTCTGGCCTGAGTTTCACCAGCAGGCTAAACTGGCTGGCCGGGGATTCCTGGGCTCCTCCCATCTCCATTTCTATAGATCTATAGGTACAGGATCTGGAACCATACTTGGCTTTTTTACATGGGTTCTGGGGAATCAAACTCTGGTAATTGTGTTCACAAGGAAAGTGCTTTATCAACTGAGCCCTTTTCCCAGACACAGAATTCTGCTCCTCACTGGTGAGTTAAAAATAGCAAAACCGTACTAAACCACTGTGCTACTAAGGGCTTCTATTGTTGTGATAAAACACTATGACCAAAAGCAAGCTGGAGAGGGAAGGCTTTAGTTAGGTTATACTTCCACATTTTAGTCCACGATTGAAAGAAGTCAGGACAGGAACTCAAACAGGGCAGGAACCTGGAGGCCGGAGCTGGTGCAGAGACCATGGATGGGTGCTGCTTACTGAATTGCTCCTTGTGGCTTGTTCAGATTGCTTGGGTCCTGCAGCCTAGGGATGACACCACCCACAATGGGCTGGGCTCTCCCCCATCCATCACTTATTAAGAAAATGTCCCATAGTTGGATCTTGTAAAAGCATTTTTCTCGATTTAGGTACCTTTCTTTCAGATGACTCTAGATTGTACCAAGTTAACACAAAGCTAGCCAGGACAACTGACCCTTGTCAACTTGACACACAAAGATATAATGTCATAACCTATCCTTTCTTGTTTATCCCCAAGATGATACATTATCATCAATAGCACAATATAAAGCATTTTACAAACATAAAAATTCCCGTGGTCTTTGCAAATTCAGACTCGTTAAAATTCAGCCTTTTTAAAAATCCAGAGTCTCTTTTAAAAACTAAAATTGCTTTAAAAATTCAGTCTCTCCTCCATGGGCTTCTATAAAATCAAAAACTAACTAAATATTTTCTTCAAGAGAGAGAACCAGGGCACAGTCACCATCTAAACAAAGCAAAACCAAACTCCAAAAATGTAATTAATCCAATGTCCAATGTCTAGAATCCATTCACAATCTTTTGGGCTTCTCCAAAGGGCTTGAAACACTTCTCTGGTTCTTCCATTCTGTAGAGCATACAGCTTGTCTTCTAGGCACCATCTGCCCCACTCCACTGCTGCTGCTGTTTCTGGTGGTCATCCCATGGTATTGGCATCTCTAAAATTGCTAGGGTTCCTTGCTGTAACTGGGCTGTACTTACACCAATAGCCTCTCCTGAACTCTCTTCAGGGACTCTAGACCATCCACACAGTGCCAAGCCTCAGCTACTCTCCATGAACTCTTCATGCTTTTAAAACCAGCACCACCTGAGTGGCTCTTACACTACCAAGTTCAGCTGCCAGTACAAAGTACATCCTTGGTGACTCTGGAACACAGGAACTTCTGCGTGCTGACCCAGAGAAAACATTTCCCAGAAGACTTTACCTCAGGGATGGTGGTCTCTTCTTAACTACAGTTGATTCTTCAGCTCCAGTTGACCAGACACCACAGATTCTTCACACAAATGGCCTGGTAGTGTCTTTGCTTTCTGCTCTAGATATTCTCATCTTCCAAGCTCCCACAGAGCAGCTCACTGGGCTCTCAACACTCAATGGCTTTTCTACCCAAAGTCCTTCAATAATCCTCCCCAAACAGCACAGTCAGGTCTGTGACAACAAAACCCCACTCCTGGAACCAACTTGTCTTAGGGCTACTATTGTTATTATGAAACACCATGACCAAAAGCAAGTTGGGGAGGAAAGGATTTTTTTGTTTTTGTTTTTTGTTGTTGTTTTACTTACATTTTCACATTTTAGTCCATGACTGAAGAAAATCCGGACAGGGAATCAAACAGGGAAGGAACCTGGAGGCAGGAACTGACACAGAGACCATGCCATAGATTGATGCTGCTTACTGGTTACTCCCCACGGCTTGCTCAGCCTGCTTTCTTATAGAACCCAGGACTACCAGCCCAAGGATGGCCCCTCCCACAATGGTCTGGGCCCTTCCCTACCAATCACTAATTAAGAAAATGCCCTACAGTTGAATGAAAATGGAGACATTTCCTTGAAAATGTCCTTTCAGAGGAGTCTAGCTTATGTCACATTGCCATAAAACCCCAAGACAACCACCAAAGGAAAGACAGTATTTTGTGCTATGTGTAGTTAGCACATGGCACTATGGGTCACATCTTTCCAGATGTGATTCCAAATGTGTGTGTAAAAGTGTAGCAGGCATATATACAACACGAGTCTTACTATTTATTATATAATTTATACTTTCTTGTTATATGTAGAATATTTCTGTGAATATGTGTGAATATCTCGGCACTTATCTGCTTAAAATTCTTTATGTTGGAGAACAAAATCATGAAAATCTTCAAATCTTTGTTATTCCCAGGATATCAGGAAATCTATGGATTCCCAGTCCTCAAAAACAGCTTCTTCCTGCCTGGACTTGAACTTCTAACTAGCATTTCGTGGTTGTAACCAGCATTCACAAACTATTGGTTTTTGTTTTGTTGTTGTTGTTTGTTTGTTTTTAGTTCCTTAAATATGATTGTTTTACACAGTTCTTTTTTGTTTCTTTTCATATTACTTCTTGATTCCCAATTCTCTCTCTCTCTCTCTCTCTCTCTCTCTCTCTCTCTCTCACAGACACACACACACACACACTTTCTTTCTTCCTTTTTTTTTTTTTTTTTTTTTTTTTTGCTTTACACAGTGACTCACTATGGGAATCCTCCTGCCTCTGCCTTTTAGTGGTGGGGCTGCCTATATGTGCCATTATACCTGGCCTTAATGTCTGATTCTTAATTCAATAAGTAACAATCTCTCGCCTGCTCTATCCCCCAGTATATCTCTCTCACATTTATTAGTTTAATAGAATTTCCAAAGAAAGGTTGTTGGGATTTTGTTGTTTTTTTTTGTTATTGTTATTGTTTGTTTGTTTGTTTGTTTGGTGGGGAGCATTCTGGAGAAACACAATTATAGAAACTTTCAGGAATGCTTTTTTTGTTTGTTTGTTTTAAAGGATGGGTAATCTGGTTCTCAATTTAGAACTGCAATAAGGATAGTAAATATTAGTTCTTTCAAAAAATCAAGAATTCAATAAAGAATTAAAGAATAATTCCCAGATAGATACGGAACCCTATCACTTGAATTTCATTTCTTGACCAATTAGTGAAGATTTTCCAGCTCCATCATGCTAAATCTTTGTAGATGCTGATGTCGTCAGTAATTTTCATGGACAAAGGGAAGCAACCAGTAACAAACAGGAAAGCGGTGCTGGAGGCAGAGAGAGGCAGTGTGCATGACGTCATCGCTCTTCCTTGCGCTGTAACTAAGGGAATGAGTAAGCCACTGTGATGTTCCATGTGATGATTGACCTGCCGTGATATGAAATAAAATCCTCCATGTTTTTCAGCAGTCTCGGACAGCAGCTTAGTTTCCAGGGAAGGATGGAGTTTGTCTGAAAAGAGCCTTCTCCAGGAAATCCGTCCTCCATCCAGGAAATCGGTCCTCCATCCAGGAAATCAGTCCTCCATTTTAGAAACCTGTCCTGTTCCCTGTAAACACTTGACATTTCCAAAGGTTTTGTGACTCCTCTCTGGAAGTTGCTTTCTTATTTTATGACTTTTTTTTATTTGAAAGCATCACTATAAGCATCAAAACTACTGGATGTCAAACTCCAGTGCTCATCAGTTAGAAGCACTGGATGCTTTTCCAGAGGTCCTGAGTTCAATACCCAGCACCCACATAGCGCCTCACAACCATGTCTGTAAGCCCAGTTCCAGGGGAGAGCCAATGTCTTTTCCGGCTTCAGGTTTACTTATGATCTCATAGACATGCAAGCAGACAAAACACTCACTCATACACAGCAACATTAATTATTAATTGATTGATTAATAAATGATATATATAAATGAAAAACACTTGGTATCAATTCAATTAAAATCTGAAAAATAAGTTAATTATTCTAGGGGTTGTTTTGTTTAGTGTTTTGAGGATTTTTTTCTGGCTAATTTATATATTGATTTTATTTTCTTCATTTTTTGGTGATACTGAGATCAAACCCAGCACCTTATACATGCTAGGCAATTTATACATTACTACTGAGGAGCAACATTAGTCTCAAATAGTACTCACTCTGAAATAATAGACACTGACTTTTTTCCAACCTGGTCTATAAACTACTATAATGTATTTTATTTTAGTAGATCACTAGTAGGATTTTTTTCCCAAGCGAGGGTCTAACCGTTTTAAGTTTTAGCATTGGTTTCTTAAAGCCTCAACTGTTTATTTAAACGTTTAACATTTCAAAAACTGAAATAAATTATGAAAATAATTTCTCTTAGTCAATAAAGCAAATACCTGAAATCCAAGCCTATTTACAAGATATTTGAAACTATGATTGTGTGTCGGTGTGTGGCTGAGTGTGTACAGACCTAGGGGAGGTTTGTGTGTGTTCTGTGATTACACAGAGAGCCTGGTTTTCTTTCAAAAAGCAAGAGAGGAAATGTTGCCTGCGCGGTAAATACAGGGATGGATCAAAGCATTAGCGAAGCTGTCTCTTCCATCACAGCTTCCCGTTTGAGACACAGCAGCTGCGGGATTATTCGTACAGTTTCCTGTTTTCAAGCATATTTCCTTAGCAGAGAGTCCTAGTTATGGGGAAATTCCAGTGTAGAATGCTCTGTGAGCCAAACTGATTTACAATATGCGATACGTGCCGTTTCCCAGAGAAAATGGGAGAATAAATAGAAACAGAGTGCAACAGGCAATGCTTTGGGAGAGTGATGGCTTCCTTGCAGGGCTTCTGAGTAAGGGGCGCTATGAATGACCCCCTGCTGAGGTCCAGAACCCTCAGCACGAAGACGTGAGGACATCCTCAGACAAATCCAAGCTCTTCTGGTCTTCCCAAAATGAGTGAGAGCAAGGCAGCCTGAAAGGAAAGCATTCTGCAAGAACCTTGGGTCACAAACATGGAAGAAGAAGGAAATGTCCTTTCTCCTTCCCTTCTTTGATGGCTCCCCCCGTCTCCATTGGAGTCCTTGGGTCAAGGGGTAGAGGGTCACTTGTCGGAGCAAGGAAGGACAGGAGCCATTCCAGGTGACAGTGCCTGTTCGCTCAGGAGACCCACGGGACTCTGAGGTTGAGAATAGATGCTCACTTCTGGAACATTTGTGGTTTTCCTGTATACAACAATCCCATATCATCAAAGCAGCCCTCAGGGCAGCCCACCAAGGAGTCATTCCAGGTGGGGTGAAGAAATAAAGGATATATTTGGTGAGTGTACTTTCTCTCAGTCCAATATTTTTTTTCTGTTTTCTCAGAGCGCATTTTTCATAATTAAAAAGCATCACTGTGAGGACTCTGAGGGAAATAACAGTGTGAAATGTGATATTTAACAGCACATACTGGTTTCTGTTTAGACTGTACCTTTCTGGCTGCAAACTGTCTTTGTTCTGCTAAAATGCTGGAAAACTTGAGAACACTGGTTGAGGAAATTCTCTGCTTAGCCTCAAGACATTTCAAATGCCCAGTTTATTCTTGAGCTTAATGAATGAGCAAATTCTCTGTGTCACGTTTCTGCTTTCCGATGCAGATCTTTGATTTTAATTTTATTGAGTATCATTTACAGTTTAGAAGTGATCCATAATCTAATGTGTAACGAGCTCTCTGTGGCCCTGGCATAATTGGGTCCATGTACAGGCTTTCTGAAGAGTGTATGTCATATTTCTTCCTGATGGAAATTCACTCTCACTTTATACAGGGATAATGACCAGACTCCCACCAAAATCTGTGTCTGCTCAAGCCCTGTGTTTAAAGAGAGGAACATTCCCATGTAACCTACCTTTATCCTGTCCTGAAACTGAAATCTTCTCCAGAGAAGTTATCATATGTAATGCTATGTAAAGGCTATATATAAAGAGTTGTCATCCTGTATTGTTTGTGGAGTGACACTGGGGAAATGTGTGCACACTTTTAACACAGGTGAAGTAGTTTTCAAACATTTCCGTGTATGGTGGTATAATACACAGGTGCGGATGCTGTGAGTTTGAAAAACCAAATCATACTAGCATTTTCTTTCACTATCTGGTTATGCCCAGATACTTTGTCATTCAAGGAATTCAATGATCAAATCTACCCTTGGTTCTTTCTTTCATTAAAGAAATATCCACTTTTCCTTTTGGACAATTTTACCTTGATATGAGCTTGGAATACTAAGATGGAAAGGAATAAGAGCAAGCATTATACACACTGCCAACTAGAAGAAAACTAATCCTACTAACTTGGCTGTGTGTAGTGAGAACACTTTCTTTGAGCATTTAGAGGTGACGCCCACCCCCATCTCCTCCCCTCAAACTGGCCATTTTCAATGTATAATTTCTTTACTAAAATTTGACCTTGCTTGTAAAGACATGGTTAAAAATTACAAATATATAAATACTCAAAATCTGATTCCTTTCAGATGGCCAATACAGTTAAGATGGAACTCGTGTTACTTTGTTTTGGTTTCTCAATTATAAAATAACCCCTGAAAGCTAGCAGTTCTCTACAGATTTTACTTTTTGCTCTCTGTGAGAAAAAATATACAACTTGAATATTTGAGCAGTTAAAACAAGAAAAACTGGTGAGCGAATTTAAAGTCCTAGATTCCACTAATGTAGAGTAACTATTGCAGTAAACACGAAATGAAAGAGAATGTCAAGGTCAAAATACTAATTTCCAAAGCCATTTTCTGCAACACTAAGTTAGGATTTTCATAATGGTGGAGAGAGAGAGAGAGAGAGAGAGAGAGAGAGAGAGAGAGAGAGAGAGAGAGAGAGAAGAGAGAGAGAGAGGTCTTAGTACTATGTAAGTCATTGCATTTAAATGTAAGTGTGGCTCCTGCCTCAAAGTGGTGATCTGAAGCCAAAATTTTACCTCCTATCTGTCTCTAAATTCTACTGAATCTAAAGTAAAAAGTTAAAAATGTATTTCATTTATAGAAATAATAAAACCTGAAAAGTGGTTCATTATTAGAATTGAGACTTTAAATATTTGTGAGTGCCTGAAAAGGACGGATTCCATAGTCCAGGGAATCCACAGTGAAAACTATACAGGGTCTAGGGTATCTCCCTGGAGATGGATCTCACAGATGGGGTTTAGCTGTGTCTTCTGTGCCTGCAACACCACTACTGATATTTATTCCAGCCAAGACATCTCTTAAGTCATGAATGAAAGAGAAGTAATGACATGTAAGTAATATGTGAATGTCATTAAAATTGCTCAAAGATGACTCATAAAATGTCAATAATTGGAGATAAATAGATTTGAAATATCTAACTTAGAACCAAAAAGGTAAAATTTCAACTTGGTGCAGTTACACTGACTGACCTGTCATTGAAGCTGAGGCATGAGGATCATGTGATCCAGACTGGTCTGGACTACATGGTCACATCCCAACTCAAAATAAAAGGAACCTATGTCAATTCGCTCATTAACGACTGTTTGTTCCTTTAATTCAACTATTAAAGGTAGGGTCTAAAAGAATAATAACACTGTGAACTTCTAAATTTTTGAAAAATATGTGCTTAAGTATGTTTACACAGCAAATAGTGGGAAAAGAGTATAATAAATAAATTATTAAATGCTCAGAAACTATATTATGGGATGAGAACAGAGCAAAGCATTACAGATCTGACAATAAATGTAAATGGGTCAAATTCTTCAGCCAATGTGAAACTCTAAGGTATAGAACACAATATAGAGAAAAAATACAGGGAGGGCATAGAAAATTAAAACAAGATACAAAATCATATGTGCTGTGTTATACAAAAAAAATATTCATAGTAAACAAAATGTACCCAAAGCCAAAGCAGAAATCATAAGACAAACACCTCAACAAAAGTAACTTACAATTAAAATGTGGGAGAGCCAGTCTTCTTGGTTAGTAGTAAATGTTCCAGGAAAACATAAATGATGAATTTTGAACCTGCTGACATAACAG
This sequence comes from Mastomys natalensis, assembly GCA_021653895.1. Classification (NCBI taxonomy): domain Eukaryota; kingdom Metazoa; phylum Chordata; class Mammalia; order Rodentia; family Muridae; genus Mastomys; species Mastomys natalensis. The sequence goes on along the minus strand of JAJTUV010000582.1, from coordinate 473,718 downwards.
AAAAATAAATAGGTAAGCAACAGATTATAATATTTATATGCATATGCATAAAATATAGACAGAAAAGTAATTAGAAGCATCTATGCTACACATTTTTCAGTGAATAGTATTCCGAGTAGACAGAAATTTATCAAAACAGATGCTGATCATGACTATAGAATGCTAACACTTGCAAAAGAGATTAAACAACAAAAAGCAAAAGAGATTAAACAAGACACTTGCCAAACACATGGGGAACTGAATGCGTAAATAAAAACCGCTCAACTTTATACAAATAAAACTTTACATGAATGACAAAGGTATTCTATAAAATATATAAAACAAACTAAAACAACACAAAGACAGAAATTAATGCACTGGTGGAAAGAATAACACCTGATAAGCGCAAGAATACATCTTTAGTAATACAAAGAAAATAAATGTAACACTCAAGTCTCACCAAGGACAGAAAAGAGAAACAGAAACATTAACCACAAAAAGGCAATGTAGATAAATTAAGAGTTTGAACTCTGTGTCAAACTTTACAACATGAGCCATTTTAAAACATGAACTATCCAAATAACAACAAAAAAGTCACCTTGACACATTAATAATCAGAAAATAAATAGGAATGCATTATAATTACCTTTAAGAAAATAGATCCATGAAGTTTAGAAATTCTACCCTATTAACCTTTGGGGTTTTCCTTTTAATTTTTTTTTATTGTGTAAGAATTTCCCGCTTGACTATAATGTATTTTGATTAAATCCACCCCAACTACCTCCCCTCTTGTTTAGTCTTTATCCCTGAACCACTTTTTCTGGCAATTCTACTGCTGTTGTAAACACACAGAATCCAGTTAATGCTGGCTGTAGGCTGATTGATCTGGAACCTGCCACCAGAGTGTGGGCAGCCTGTCAGAGGCTGCATTGCTGAACCCAGCAGCTATTGAGTTCCTTAGGATGGGAATCCAGGAGTGTTTCTTCCACTTCCTGTGAGCACAGAAGTGTAGCAGCCTTGTCAAGCAAACACCGGTTCCTTGCAGACATCACTGCTGCTGTTAACATAAATGCTTGAAACTTGATGCTCCTGAAGCTACATATATCAGACATACTCTGTGTACTCCTATTTATAATGAGTGTGCAAATATAAAACAATTACTAGCAAACAAAATGAAGGTTGAACATGTAAAAGATAATCTCATTGAAATGTTTTGTATATGAAATCTACAAAGCATGCTCATTCCATATGTGTATCTGCCTTGATAAAAAAAAATGTAAATTTTTTGATAGTGTCTTTTTCCCCTTTATGATGATGATGTTGATGACAATGATGGTGATGTCATGATGATGGTGTCATAGTGGTGATGTCATGGTGATGGTGTCATGATGATGACGTGATTAGGATGATAATGGTGATGATGATGATGTGATTAGGATGATAATGGTGATGATGATGACGTGATAATGATGTCATGGTGGTGATGTCATGGTGACGATGTGATTAGAATGACGATGGTGATGATGACGATGGTGACATAATGATGATGTGATATGATGATGATGGTGATGATGATAGCAACTATGATGCTCACGAGATGATGATGATGATGGAGTCAGATTAGTTTGCTTTTGTCTTGTTTTTCTTTGTGTTACTATTTTCTAAGTTTTTACAATCAGAACTTGCAACCAGTATTTTAAAGTCTTTAAAACTATTCCAAAATTGAACTTTCTATCTAGATGCAAATAACAGAGGACTTACCACAAATGACCTCACCCATTTAAAGAGTTTGTCTAGATATCTGGCCTTCTTATGCTGAGATAATATCATGTGACTACATAAGGCTTATGTTCTTTGGGGGGATTTGTTGGGGCCCAAACTCACACATGCTAAGCATGCATCCTAGCACCCAGCACACCCCCAGTTCCTAGGAGTAAGAATTTGGAAAACATAAAGTTCTTCCATCAGTCAAAGTGTCATCTACTGAGTCACTAGTCCCAATTCCACTGGATCACTACTCCCAGTAGCCAAGAAACAGAACAGCACAAGTGTCTGACTGAGGAATTGATAAAGGATGTGTGATAGACATTTGAATACATGTGTGAATATCTGTGATGACGTGATTAGAATGATGATGATGTCATGATGATGATGTCATAATGATGATGTATACCATTCTACCACCATAAGAAATTAAGGAAACCCTGCCCTTTCAGCAGTGTAAATAGAAACAGACGTGATCCTGTGAAGTGAAATAACCCTGGTGCAGAACCATGGTCCCATTGTCACTCCCGAGTGACTCTAACACAGTTGGTCTTGTAGATGTTGTGAGCAGAATGGTGTTTTCCAAGTGCAGGGGATACCCAACAACAAACAGGAGGATGTCCTGGTGTGACAGTGTACAGTAGGGTAACCACCAGCAACAGCAAGGAGAAAGACAGGGCTTTAAACATCTTCTCATAGAGAGATGATAAAAGAAGCACTGGCCATGTTTAACTTAATCCAAGCCTGGTACAATGCAAACATATTGAACATATTGAAACACTGCCTGGTACTCCAGAAATGCATGCCATTGCTATTCTTTTATTAATAGAATTACATTGATTAACTAAATATATTATCCATACATTTGGGTTTTTTTTTTTTTTCTAAAATGAACAGCAAGTGTATGCTTCTTAATTTTCCAGAGCGATTGTTATGCCACAGGCATGTAGACCTCCAGGGAGATGAGCTGGTGTCCAATGGCTTCTTCCTCAGGATGAACTGGTGTGCATCTGCTGTAGATGAAGCTGTGTCTGGAGCTAAGCTGGGGGGACATAAAGACATGCTAGCTCTAAGGAAAGCTGAGAGTTATAGGAGCAAAGGCTTAGAGTCCATCTTCCTTCCTGAGCTGGGGCTGAAGGAAGTCCCAACGTTGTCCTTGAACTTACTCTTCAGAAACTTTCTTTTTCTTCCTTTCTAAAATGTCCTGAGGAATAATTTGAACTTTAGCATGTGAACATGTCTCCCGATGAAAACTCTCAAGATGAAGAGGGAAAGACAGAATGTGGGAATTTTGCTAGTATCAGACAAGGGCCATTGGCCCACACTAATTGTATTATTCTGTCTCTTGTAGTTTTTGTTTAAATTATAATCCAAATTCTGAGTGACTTCTTCCAATGAGAAGAACTTATTTTCATGACCTTGTGAAAAAAAGAATATTTCAATTCTTAACTTTTAAAAAATGATCAGGTGATCTCTGGGGTCTTACTTGTATATCTATAACAGCTTTTCATTGTAAACATATACTTTAATAAATGACTGCTCTATCGAGATTTATGAAAAAATATACAATAAAAATGTCGGAGCTACAGATCTCATTAATTCAGTTTTTTTTTTCCATATTCTTCCTAGGCGAAGGTGAAGTTTACCTTTGAATGCCTAAGAAGAAGTGACTATTGTAAGCATCACTGTAAACATATTGAAGCATATTCTATTGAAAAGCTTCTTTGTAGCTAAATGAATAGATGTGTTTAGTTTCTTATGCAGTAAGTGCCCGTGAACTGTATGTTTTGTCTAGGTAGTCTTCTATGTAGTGGGAATGTAATGGTGAAAATGTTCAGTTCGAGCTTTCAAGCTGATGGTTGGGTTTGGAAATTGACACGAAAATTGGGCAACTGTGATTGAAAGGAAAAAAAAAAATTGCTATGTTGGAGAGTAAAGCATTGTATGACCTCACGCGAGGAGTTTCCGCTCATCCACTCCTGAGGGATTCACGAGATGAAGGTAGACATTGAGGAACTCAGAGCAAGAAAGGGCAGCCTGGCCCTAGGGCAGCCTGGCCCCACGGAATGCTCCGTAAGAGCCAGGACTGTAGGGCATTGAACTGTGAGAGATGGGAAAGGTGTTTGGACTTGGGTGTACAGAGGTGAAATCCCACCGCTAACCACTATTGTTAATGTTAGCCAAAATTATCGATCTATTTCTGTCATTCACCAAGCCAAGCACTTTACATGAAAAAAAAAATGTCACTTAATTCTGGAAACTCTTCTCTTCTCGCTAAGATTTTCAAACACGAGGATGTTGTGATGAATGTTCATTCTAAGGCCCATGAGAATAATCAGTAAATAAAACGGAAGCAACCACCATAGCACTGGCCGCCAGGCAGCGTATTCAGCTACGTCTTATAGTATACAAACTACAGCAAGGCACACACGTGAGAAATTCTGTTTTTACTCATTGCTTTGACATCTTCAAAGTTCTCACGCATCGGTTTAAAAATACAGCGATGTGTGTTTTCAGAGAAAGGAGAGAAAGAAGCAGGACTCAGCTTGAAGAAAAAAATGAGAGGAAAGAGAGAGGGAGAGAGACAGAGAGATAGACAGAGACACAGCAAGTGGGTGAAGGAGAGAGGGAGAGACAGAGAGATAGACAGAGAGACAGAGACAGACAGAGGTTGCAGGGTAGATGGGAATTGGTGGTAGAAGCAGCAAGCGCTTCAGTGTGAGGCTCCACACTGGCTCATTAAAACTTCAGTTCTTGAGGTCACTCACCGTGTAGCAAATGGAGACCTGCTGGCAGTTAGTTGAGGAGCGGCCCCTCCTATACATTTTAGGGTCACAGACAGGATGAGGTTCACGGGGAACTGTGGGCAAACAGGGTTTCCAGGGCTCTGAACCCTTAGCCCTCTCACTTGGCAAGCCTTATTGGTGTTAACATATGGATTAGGTTAGTGACTTCGTTCCTGTTAAGTGTTGAATGATGGCCAAGTACACTCGGTCTCCACGTTCATCTGGAACCGGAAGCTCTGATTGCCAGTCTAGGGTACACCCTAGGGCACGCGGAAACCCAGAGCACACTTCATCACGCATATAATCCTTCTGAAGGACCGCTGGGATGAGGCTGCCCCCTGCAACCTTCCCAGTCCCTTAGCATCCTCAGTCTCTAACCTCCCTGCTCTTCTCCCCCCTCCAGGGCTCTACGAAACCTTCCTAACCAATGATGAACCCGAATGCTGTGACATCAGGAGCGAGGAGCAATCTGCACCCAGACCCAAAAGGACCATGGACAGAAAAGACTCTTGTCCCAGGACATCGCTCACAGTGTCCTCGGCCACGAGACTGTGCCCCGGCCGGCTGAAGCTGTGTGTACTCGTCCTCATCCTCCTCCACACAGTCTCACGGCCTCCGTGGCGCAGAACTCCACGGGGCTGGGCCTGGGCGGCCTCCCCACGCTCGAGGACAACTCCACCCGGGAGGACTGAGCGCAGCCAAGCGCGTGCGCACAGCACAGGGCTGGGCAGGGGCTCGTGCATGTGCACAGAGCAGCAGTGACCCACCCGGGATGCTCACTTGCTGCAGCCCGGGAACTGAACCCACCCGGGTGCTCTACCCTTGGACTTCCCGCAAGGCCTGTGGGTAACATTCAACAAGATGGGCCCGATCCCCAACATGAACACAGCCGCAGCTTTTTACCAACTAAAAGGCTGCGAGTGACTCAAGTTTCACACACCATTTTATACACTGTGTTTTAACGTTTGGAGGTTTTCTTTGCTTTTGGTTCGATTTGGATTTATTTTCTGTTTTTAAAATTTTTTATTTTATTTTATTTTATTTTCTGCACTTGTTAATGCAGGATTTCTTTGGGGGTAAACTAAGTCTCTCCACTGTCTATCTATCGATTTCTAGTCATCGTGTGTCCATCAGATAATTCTGTCTACGTCCTGTCAGTTTCTAATAGAGGAATGACCGCTATAACCTCACGGTGTAGCAAAAAAAAAATCAACAAAAAAAGAATAAAAAAAAAAAAAACAAAAAAAAAGACAAAAAAAGAAAACAACAAAAATTAAAAAAAAAAAAAAAATCCCTAAGCCTCCTTCCAACCCATGGACGCCACGCCCTGCAGGCCCTGCTGGCCCTCGCCTTCTTCTGTCCCTAAGCAGACAACATCCGCTTGCTTCTGTCTGTGTCTCGCATGGTGGGTGTGTGTCCTGCACAAGCCTGAGCAGAGGGAGCCAGGGGCCTAGCAGTTCCTCTGGATGATCCAACAGAGTGTTCAGAGTCAGGCAGTTCACAGTTTTATGTGGGAAACACACACATACACACACACATAATAGAAGAGTGAAACACGCTCCCTTGGACGAGTCGCTCCAGTGCCCATCCCCGGTTCTTTCTTCCTGACCAGGCAGACAGGAGCGGCCCATAGCCCACTGCCCGCGAGGTGCGGGCAAGCAGCCTCTCTTCAACAGCAGGCATTTATGGGAGCGAAGACCAAGAACGCAAATCCAGACTTTTGTTCCTCCCTTATCATGGCGATGTGGGAGGGATTCTAGTATACAGAATATGTATCATTTTATCCCAGTATTGCCCCACCATAGGGTTCCATATTCTTCCAGGTATAAAACGTACACAGCTCTGCATTATCACAGAGGAAAATCTTTTCAAAACAATCAACACATCAGCCATTTTTTTACCACAGTGGGAAGCGTCCTCACTCCAGCAAGCTCTAGGCGGCTGAGAAAAAGAAGTCTAATCACTGTTCGTATTTATTTATTTATTATTTCCTTCGTGAGAACATCTCACCTGCTGAGTGTATATGAATTTGCTTTCGAAAAAGGCTTTTATGGGTTTACAGTAGGGCCAGTGGAAGGGAGAGTTAATAAGGGCTGTTTTTACAAAACAAACAAAACTAATAATTTTAAAAAGACACTTCACATTCCTTCCTGTTCTCTAACTACACGTGGGAAGTGCACTTCGGGTGGGTTTGCTGTGTGGCTGAGAGATGAAGGAAATCCATAGACAAGGTCCTCTTAGTGAACAAAATTTAGTTGTTAACTTTTAGCTACAAAACTCCCCCCAGGCGTTTGTTTTCGTTCAGACAAATCTAACCTCTGCATCATGCTTAACCCTGCGACATGCGTACAGTATGCATATTTTGTTTTGAATAAAATGTTTTGTTCCAGTCTGTTAAGAATATTAAAAAAAATAATAAAGGTATTGCTTAATAAAATTGCTAGAATTGTTTAGCAGTACATGCACAAATATTTTACTAGATTCTTTGTTTTACTAGTGTTTTGTTGAGACTGAAAACCCTAAAAATGGTCTGCATAAATACAAAAAGAAAAGAAATAACACCAAAAAGTGCAAAACTCTCCAGTTTCTTTTTCCTTTTCTTTAAAAACAATCCTTTCTCTCTCTCTTTTTCCCCCTTAAACATGGAGATTTGTTTACAGGTGTGTGTGCACACCCATACACAGAGGTACTATGTTTTAATTTGTGAAGATGTCTTTGGGGATATAAGAGGTGGCAACATGGGTCTGGGGGGACAGTGTAACTGCATTACTGATGGCCAGACACTTGTGAAATAAGCATTTGAGCATCCTTATCTGTGTCTTACTGAGTGAAGACTAACCTGGAGAGCTGTATTCAAAGAACATAAGGTGACTATGCATCTCCTGGGAAGTCTGCCTGCCCTTCAGTGGGAAAGCCATATCTGATCTCTTCAACATCTTTCAAGCTCCTTCCATTTGTGCACTGTAGCCATTCCATTCTTGAAATGGTTACATTTTGCCACCCCTCTTTGCTTGTACAAAGAGAAGTTGCTATTCTTTGTAAATATAGAACAGCATGATAACAATTGAACACTAGAGCCCTGGACATGGTGGGGGAAGGGACAGGATTTCACTTTCTCTTAATATCCTCTGCAACTCATGAAAGATGCTTTCTCCCAAACTAAAGAGACAGGAAGTTTCTTTTCTTTTTAGAATGGGAAGACAGAAAAATGGGAAAAACTCTATTACTTTCCCTGGAAGCTGAGTTCACACAAAAGACAACTTTAGGTGTTAGCTGAAACCCTATACTGCTAAGTGTGAATACAAAACCGTGGCTTAGGTAAAAGAGGGCAAGAGGGTGGGAGGGGAACAGACCCTGTCCCGCCGGTCAATGCTGAGATCACTGGGTAATCTATAATTCCCAGGGGATATTGCCCTTGCTGTATTCATTTGTTGCCTCCCAGTGCCTTAGGTTTATCGTTACTCTGGGTGTCCCCCTTTGCACAGTTTCACCAGAAACAAAGGAAAGGAGATTTCAGCAGAAGGGAACTTTAAACAGGCAGTGGACAGCCCACAATGCAACCATTCATACCAGGTTTCCCAGTGTACGATGAGGGTGTTTAACTTGTGCACATGTTAATTTTGGCAGAATAAATCCCAGCCTTGCTCTCTGTTTGCCTTGTAGCAGGTATTCCCTGCACACTGGATAATGAACTACAATATTAAAACAGTTACCTGTGCAGGCATGTTGAAAATCAAGAAAATAATACCAGTTTCATAGATCTATGGAACTAATGTCCCTGAGTTCATTATTGTCTCCTTTTCAGCAGTAAGGAATTCCAGTCTGTGAACCACAGTGTTCTGCTAAGCAGATCACCGAGTAACGTCATAGAGGTTATTCACTCTGTCACTTACATTTGGGTAATTCATTATATTGGATTTTCTTTCATCACAAAGGTAGCATTGTTCCCCTACCACAATATACAAATGAAAAGCTGATTCTCTGTGTGACATCACTACCAAAAACATTGGTCCCTCACTAATGAACTCATGCCTCTATGCAATAGACCCTACCCTCTTAAATAAAAGAAGGCAGGAAAAGAAAGAAAGACAGGACAGGAAGAAGGAAGAATGGAGGGAAATTGGTTTTAAAGTGAATGAATAATTAACTCCTGCTGGGGGAGGGCAGTAAATGAAAGATGTAATTAGATGTCAGACACGTGTGCAAAAGGCACGGTTATCAGGTGATATTTGATACCTGAGAAACATTCAAACATTAATCTTTCTGAGATTGATTTTCATTCTCTTTAGGTAACTAAGTAAACTGGAGTTTTTGCCAGAATTGAATACACATAGAAATGAAAGGAGTTCTTGTTTTTCCAGGAACTGAAGCCATGTATTTGATTTCACATGCATACATATGTGTATATATAAAAGGAATAGATTATATATACTATGGCATAGCCTTACAGAGACATAAATATGTATATATAATTTATGTGTAAACATCATGAGTAAAACCTCAGCAGCATAATTATTCCATCCACAACAACACATGTACAGCATTATGATAAATTATTTCTATTGGTCTGCAAACATTTGTGCATTGTACTTCTCTGACAGCCTACTCCAATATGGAAAACAGACTCTCAAAATGTCTCCATTAGTAAAAGCAAAATAGTCTTGAAATAACCAGAATCTCTTCCATTTTCCAAGCTTTTATGATGTTTAGAACAAACTGAATATAGCTTGTAGGTATTGGACTCTGCTGGAAACAAGACTGCAAGTGGGGCGAAGAGAAAGGAATCCCTTGAGCTCCATTTAAAGAAATTTCCCACAACACTGATACAAATTACCAAACGTTACTACAAAGTATCCTTATCATAATACAATGAATAGAGACTCCTCTCTGCCTTGGAATACAACTCAAGGCAAGGACTAAAATGTTAAATGTATCTGTTTCCTTGAAGTATTTCAAGGCTGTCTTCTCCTGTCTTGAGACATTCCAGTGAGAGTTTAAATAACAACTCCTGCCTACTCTGTCCCGGATCACACAGGTGGGTGGGACAAAGGTAGTCAGGAACTTCAGAGTTTACCTTAGCTAGCTCCCTACTATGACAGGCACTTAGATCTTTTGGGGATTGAATATGTTCTCTCTATATTCTAAAATATCTTTTAATTGTTTTTAAAAAAAAAATTCCACAAGTCTCCAGGCTGTAGCACTCATGTGGCACATTGCTACACTCTGTTGTGTCTTACTCTGGGAGTCAGTCACGGGAATCTTCAGGAAGACCTTGTGGTCATAACAGTAGCTGCATTAAAGTGGTGATACTACATGAGGAATAGGCCCAGACCTTAAGTCAAAGCCATGTCAGGGGTGAAACTATGGCCCTTTATATGTGGATCAGGGAGCTGGTCATTTGACTGTAATTGGAAACCTCAAAGCTAAAAACACTGCCTGGAATTTTGGAGGTCTCCAACAAAATAAGTATGAGACACCCTTAAGTACCATAGGTCCCTAAGGGCCATCATGGACACACAGTGATCAACTCACACACTGGGTGAGAAAGTCTTTCTGTTTCCAAACTACAGTGGTTTGTCTCTATAATACACATATTTAAAAATAACTGATATGGTTAATCTAGTAAACTGACCATGGCCATATTTTCTAGATAATTTGAAAGATTTTATGTTACAGAATTAAAATGAGCTGTAACGACTTTTTGTGTGAATAGCTTAGTCTCACTAGATTTTCTCAAAACTGCTGAGGATGATCCAAGTTGAAGTCCCTATAAATGGAAACATGGGCCCGTCTTCAAACTCAAGTAAACTAGAGAGGGGGAACAGGCACACATGTGCACTGTCCCCACAGAGGATGCTAAGTTGGGAAGAACACTGAACCCAGGAATTTAAGACAAGCCTGGGTAACATGATGAGAACCTGTCACAAGTATATAGGTATATAGGTAGATGATAGGTAGATAGATAGAAATAGATAATAGATAGATAGATAGATAGATAGATAGATAGATAGATAGATAGATAGATACATAGATACATAGATACATAGATACATAGATAGATACATAGATATAGATTATACATAGATAAATACATAGATACATAGATAGGTAGATAGCTACTAATCTACAATAGTAGAAGAAATAAGAATGCCGCCTAAAAGAAATTTTCTTTAATTTGTATACCATTGATGACTGGATTTTTTAGACAACAGGATATCAGTGTATTCTGCAAAAAACATGTCCTAAAGTGGACAAATAACTCTTCTGTCTTTAGTTAATACTATAATTTCCATAGAATTAAGAACAGTGTGAAAAATAGGACATTGACGAATTTCTTGTGATGTGTGTGAATGGATTAAGCAGGACTATTGATTACATCCTCTGATTTCTAGAACTCTTATCTCTTTGACTTCAATGCCATCATTGGATATTTTTAATACACTTGTGTTAATGGTTTGCCCACTATATTTTTCTGACTCCAACTCCAGATGCAATTTGTATTGACAGACAGATTGTGAATTTTGATCTATGGCGAAGACTTTCTCCTGTGACTTTAGTCACACAACTTCCATCCTCTGCCACCCTGGTGGCTTTGAGATTCTAACATCAGAGAGCTAGCTGACTTAAACGAGATTTCACCTTATGCAAGTTTCAGCTATGTCCATCCTTCTTGGCATGTTTTGATGCATGTATGACATAGTAGGAAATAAAATTTACAGCACATTAAAGGTCTGTACATAGAGTCTAAGTAAAAGGCCAGCAGTGCTACTTCTTCATTTCCTGTTTTGTTCTGCTTTGTTTTTTGTCTGCTTGTTTGGCCTCCAGATGTCTCTCATTTCCATGTCCTGGTAATCCTCTTAACATTGGTATTCAAAGTTATCCATTTTTCTTAGATTTATTGATGAGGTGTGATACAGTCAAACCAGGTACAAATATAAACATATTATTTTTACATTGTTTTTGCTGAATTTACACAAATACAACTTCCAAGGGAGTGCACAAACAACAAAGGTACTAACACATCAAACCTGAGAGCCAAAGAAGAAGAATATGGAAGAAATCAAATCATAATAATAAATGTTTTTCTAGCAGCAAAACAGATGCCATATATTTTTTTTTAAATTTCAGATTCTAAAATCATTAATACACAGGCTTTGCAGCTAAGAGCACTGGCTGCTTTTTCAGAGGACCTGAATTCCATTCCCAGTACCTACATGGTGGCTCACAACTGTCTGTAACTCCAGTTCTAGAGCATCCAACACCCTCTTCTGTCTTCCTCCGTACTGCACACATATGGTGCACACACAAGCAGGTAAAACACCAATATATTTAAAATAAAAATCACTAGAGTACAAATATTAAGGAGATATGGAGCCCCCTGCTAAGATGCTCTTTGCTTGTCAGAATTCTACAACCTGACGACATTTTCTTTTGCAAAACAGAACTGGGCACAGCCATCCATGTACGGATTGACTCTCCTCAGGACCAGCTGAGCCGTTCATTCTGTTTCACAACCATATCTTGACGCCTACATTCCCAGAGCACATCTGAAAACGTCTGATTCTCTTGTCTTTGTTTTTATTTCTTATTCTTGGCTGTATTTAGAATGGCATAGAGAACTGAGGCGAGGCAGTTTAGGAATAATGCATGCTGACTGGATGCTTTATTATTTTAATAAGAAGACCTAGAACTGCTAGCTGAAGACGCCCGTGGGACTGGGAGAAGAATGTTGCAAATTTGGCTCTAAAGTTGAGCATCTGTCTTGGAGAGACCACAGATCAGTCATGTGATAGTTTTGTAATCTAATCTGGTTTTCTACTTAAGCACTGGCCAAGGATTCTCTTATTCAGAGAGACTGGATTGAATGTGTTGTGCCTTTTCCTCCCCCTTTAATCTAATAGGTGTGTAAAAGTGTTGATAAGTGAAATCTAAATAGTTGTCTCCCAAGCATTTACACACTGATTCGCCCCCCCACACTCACACACTGAAAACCTCAGTGGAATATCTGCCTCAATTCCACGCAAAGGAGTACTGAACCCAAGTCCTGAGACTTAATACAATTCTTTTCCTTAAACTGGTATACAAACATCAGGTTTTGAACATGTAAATACACATCATGATGATTATTATATTTATATAAGTAAGACTTATGCAAAATAGTCACAGTGCGTGCAGATGTGCACATGTGGAGGTCATGGTGCACGGAAGTGTGCACATGTGGGGGTCATGGTGCACGGAGGTGTGCACATGTGGGGGTCATGGTGCATGGAGGTGTGCACATGTGGGGGTCATGGTGCACGGAGGTGTGCACATGTGGGGGTCATGGTGCACGGAGGTGTGCACATGTGGGGGTCATGGTGCATGGTGGTGTGCACATGTCAAGGTCATGGTAGGAGGCACCATGCACTTGAGGAGGTCAGAGGTCAACGTGGAAGACCTGTCCTTTCTTCCTCCTAGGTGGGTTGCCAAAATGGAACTCAAGTCTTCAGCCTGGCTGTGAGCACTTTTAACAGATAAACCATCTTGTCAAGCTTCTCTTCAATTTTCATGTTTTGAAAATTATGCTTAATTAAAATTTAGATTACAATGTCCTCATGCATTTCTAGTCCCTCGATCTGGTAAACAAAACCCCTCAAACTATCAGTAAAATTATATTATTTGTTCACTCATTGTTTATCCCCCTTCTTCCTCCTTCTTAGTGTCTTTTCTCCCCACTGCCCTCTGCCAGTCCCGGGCCCTCCCCATCCCCTGCCCCATTCCCTGCCCTTTCCTTTCTCCTTCTGTGCTCTGTGCCCCTCCCCCTTCCCCTCTTCCTGCCCCTCTCCCTCTCCTTTTATCCTTCTCCTTTAACTGCTCCCCTCTCCTTCAGGAAAAACTTCATTCAATATGAGCTTCGCAGGCCTCCCTGCTAATGAGCTGTTTAGAAGTCATTAAAGTCAGAAAGAAGATGACGCGACTCCACCAGGAAACTGCATTAAGTGCTCTGAAATATATTAAATATTGTATTGGGAAAAGTTTAGGTGATAAATCAAGACTTGGTAATTGTCTACTAAGAACCCTGGTGCTATAATTTATTATGATGACTAAGAAGAAATAGTCTTTCCAACCAAAAGAACATAAGGAAAGGTATTGGTGCCTAAGAGAAGCACTTGATTCTCATGAGGAGAGTTGAAGACGCAAACAGTAACCAACTGTTTTCTGCATTAGCTATTTGTATTTTCACATTTTGTAGTAAATATAAAACTTTTACCCCACAATTTTGAATTCAGTAAAGCAAATGATGTTTCAGCTAAAATTGAAATTGACTCTTCACAATGAAACCACTCTTGCATATATTGCTTAAATAATTCTTGAACATTTATGCTTATATTGCTGTGCACATTTCCAGTAATGTCATTTGATTTTATATTTATCCAAACTCTTCTTTGAAAACCATACTGTAATGCTGCTATTTTTGAAGTGCAGCGATACATTAAGACATCTAAGACTAAGAACAGCACGCCAAGTACTTCTTCACTGAAGATAAATTTGTGTGTAATTCTTGCTCTCATGCAATTACACGACATAGTGGAATCCTGGGTGTGCAACTTAGTCTGTAATCAGTATGTGACTGAGCTCCTAGACACGGGTGAACTCACTCTCCTCTTTCACTGAGGAACTTGTCCAGTTAGTCTTCTGATTTACTCCTGTGCTTTTTCTCAAATTTGACTTATCAACTGAAAATTCATTCTTGTGATATTGAAGAGAAACTGTTATGTGTGGATACAAACTTATTTGGACATGTTACAAAGATGCTGCTGCTGGCATTTCTTGGTTGATGGTGTAAGGGTCCATGATTTGCCAAAGAACCATACCCAGACTCAAATAGTATATAAACGCAAAGAGTGTTTTACTCTGCAGAAGTCCAGCATGCTGGCGTCTGATAGAGAGACAACCAACTGAGATTGTAGGCCTGATTTAAAGCACATTAGGGGATTCCTGAGTAGGTGACCTTTATCTTGCTCTATCTCTAGGGACATTCTATTACTGGGGTGTTGGGGCTGGGAACTGTTGCTGAGGAAGTCAGGAAACTGCTGCTGACCCATTGTCCTTGCCTGAGGCCAGGTGGTGAGGCAGCTTCTGAGGTCCGGACTTGCCCAGCTTTTGGAGATTTAGGCCTCGTCTCCTGAACTACCAATTTGAAGCCTGTCATGGAGTCAGCCTAGCCTTTTCAGTGGTGCATCATGGGCAGAAGCAGTAGTCCTTATCCCTAAGGCTGAGCTGCTCAGAGACAACTGGTTGCTAAGGCTGCAGCCAAACACAATGAGATGAGGGTCAAGTCGGACGACCAGTTCCTGTCCTTCCTCTTGTAAACTGCTTCAATAAAAGCTCGAGGAAGGGGCACCTGTCTTTGATCTTCAGAGGTAGCAATATTATGTATCTGCATTTTTTTTTAGGTGTTGAGGATCCCACAAAGGTTAAATCCAAATCCTAGAGCCTTTCCTCCTGAGCACAGAACACATAGCGTAAGCTACTGTGCATTGATTTATAGAAAGTAGAAATAACCTTTCATATCCAGAACCATCCTAGGCTCCAGGAAAGCAAATATAAAATATGTGTTTAATGTCTGGGGCTTGTAAGGAAATTCAATTAGTCAATTAATGAGCCCCCCTCCATTTTTTTTGGTCATGGGTAGGGTAAGGAGACCATGTTGTAGATGCATTTAACTAGGGCTACCAGAAGTCGAATTCACAGACAACATGACTTTTTATTTCATAATTAACTAGGACTTTAGCAGACAAAGAACAGATGGGAATTGTGTTCTGTGCAAAGACAGAAAAGGCAGGGGGTTAAGGGAGAGCCACCACACAGGGCACAGGTGTGGCTGAGTCCTGGGAGCAGAGGGACGAGTGTACACATGGGAGTCTGTGCAGGAGTGTTCACTATAGACTTGGGCAGGGGAGGTTTGAGATGGGTGTGGGGGAGCCTTTGTAAAAGGTCTCCCTTAGAGATGACTGTGGGGATCTCTGCATGTGTGATCTCACCTTGGCAAGCATGTGTACCTGCTGAGTCGTCTGCGAAACCCACAGGAAGAATGAAAGTGACCTGCCCACAGTTTTCATTATCCTAGGGTCCTCCTGCCAGAACCACACCTTGCTGTCCTCTCCAGGAGGCCTCTGTTATTCTCTGTGCACATAAGGTTGGGACAACTACTCTCCTATGAATGCATGAGGTCTCGCTGTGTACTTCTGCTTGCCTCACTCCTCATTAAGGAGCCCAGGCTGGCCTTGCACTCAGAAATCTTCCTGCTGAAGTCTCCCACATGTGGGATTATAGATGATGTCCTGCCATAGCAGCAGTTCTCAACTGTGGGTCCCAACTTCTTTAGGCATCACATAACTGATATCCTGCATACCATAGATTTACATAACAGTAGAAAATTACAGCTATGGAGTGGCAATGAAAGTAATTTTATGATGGGGGAGGTCACACAACATGAGGGACTGTATTATAAAGGGTCTCTGCATTGGGAAGGTTGAAAACCACTGTCCTGATATTGTAGTTTAGGGTGAGAGAGTTTTACTATGTAGCTCAGGCTTGCCTTGAACAAGGAGTTCTCTCTCTCGCTTCTGACTTCCAAATCCAGTAGGCATGACTATGCCCCATCTAAGAAGATGAATTTTAATGTCAAAATATATAAGAAATTTGGTAGAATTATTTAGTGACATGGAATCACACTTCCTGAAGTCTTACCTCTATGGTGACTTCATGACATTTTTCAGTGTGTGTATGTGTGTGTGTGTGTGTGTGTTGTATGACAGAGAATTGCATTCAATACTGATTAAGAATGAGCACACCACATTTTTATGGATGACTGAGAGAAATCAGTCAATACTAACCTAGATGTATGACTTCAGTCTTCAGGGTGATGGTCAAAATGAATAATATGCACCATCTCTGTTGAGACGCTTATAAATTGTCTGAGCTACAGGGAACAGCCGGAAGAGAAGTGATGGCCACCACATGATCCATCTTCTACTTGGCTGTCTGTTAGCTCGTAATCAGAAGATCTTTACGAGGCTCGAGAGATGGCTCATCAATTAGGAGCACTGGGTGCTTTTCTAGAGACTCAAATTCAGTGTCCAGCAGTCCCATCAAGAAGATCATGACCAGCAGTAACTCTAGCCCTATTTTCTGACTTCATGGCACCTATATGTGAAACACACACACACACACAACACACACACTAATTTTTTTTTGTTAAAAACTGAACTTTGTGCTTTAATGACATATAAGTAACATAATGTTCATAATTTGTTTTCTCAATTTTTTGTGAAGAAAAAAAAATCACTGCTCTCTAGAAGGAAATGCTTTAAAGAGGGCACATTAGTGATACTAATAAGAATTACAAACTCAGGGGAGGTCTGTAAAGACTCAAGTCATCTGCAGCTTGGTGTCCCCAGTGGTAATCGACAGAGCCGGTTTTCTCCTGTAATCTACAGTTTATGAAAACTACTGACTGTCTGTGAGATTCTAATGAGTAGTAGTAGTACTGTTTGGTTGTTGTTTGCAGGGATCAAACTCGGAGTCTCATCAACGTTAAGCCAAAGCACCAACCACTTGAGGTACAACGAGCCCCTTAAAACGCTATTTATGAAGAAAAATTCACCAGGGCCTGGTGGTACACCTGTAGGCTCAGCCGACAGGAAGCTGGAGCAGGAGGACATGAGCTAAGGCCAGCCTGGGCTTTGGATAAGCTAAGGCCAGCCTGGGCTTCGAGACCATGAGCTTCAGGCAGAATCCAAGGCAACTTTGGTGACTGAGTGAGATTTGTTCTCAAAATGGAAACTAAACAGAAGATCCAAGAAGTAGCTCAGTGGATAGCACGAATGCCCTGCGTGTGTGAGACTCTAGTTTGAGTGCCCAGCACTGCAGAAGGAAAACATTTAAACTTTTTAGTGATTGTTTTGGTCTTATCTTTCCTAGACTTACAGAAAACATGGCAAGATGTGTAATTGTTATTTATTCATGTTTTTTTTTAATTGTACTTTTAATATTATGGGTAGTAAGCATTTTGTTCCGCTGCATTTATGTGCATCAGGTGCATGCCTGGTCAGAGCCAGGAATTGAGTTGTAGATCATGAGACGCTATGTGTGTGTCAGAAAAGGAACTTAGGTCCTCTTAGAGGACAGTATGTTGTTAGGTGACTGGAGCTGTGATGAACCGCCATGAGCAAAGCAACTTGGGGAGGAAAGGGTTTCTTTCACCTTGCACTTCCAGGTAACAGTCTATCACTGAGGGAAGTCAGGGCAGGAACTCACACAGCGCAGGAACCTGGAGGCAGGAGCAGATGCAGAGGCCATGGAGGGGTGCTGCTTACTGGCTTGCTACTCACAGTGGCTCAACCTGCTTTTTTATAGAACCCACAATGGGCTGGGCCCCACCATCAATCACTAAGGAAATGACCTACAGCTGTGTCTTATGGTGGTGTTTTTCTCAATTGAGGTTCCCTCCTTTCAGATGACTCTACTTGTATCAAATTGACATAAAAAAAAAAAAAAAAACAAGCCAGGACAAACAACAAGTGCTCTCAACCACTGATCCACCTCTCCAGCTCAAAGATACATCATTTTTAAAGACTGTGTTCTGGGTGTAGCTGGTTTCACCTTGAAAGAACTGGGCCTTTGACATTCCCAAACCTGCGCTACCAGTTGGCTCTTTGTTCTTTATGTGAACACCCCAAAGATTCTGGATCATTCCAGGCTTTATCCTGTATTCAGAGCATAAGCCAAAATTAAGTATATTTAAAACATCCGCTAGTCTTCACATGCAA
Source organism: Mastomys natalensis (assembly GCA_021653895.1). NCBI lineage: Eukaryota > Metazoa > Chordata > Mammalia > Rodentia > Muridae > Mastomys > Mastomys natalensis. Next base: position 455,375 of record JAJTUV010000582.1, on the reverse strand, counting down.
AAATTTTAAATCATCCGTACTGTCATCACACTGTGGTGATAGACGTCCTACTGGGTGAAGGATGTGTTCTTCTGTGGCTCGTACACAAAATAAGAACACCTGGAGGTCCCAGGTTAGCTCACGCTACAATGTCTTCCTAACGTGCACAAGCGCCTGACTTCCATCACCAGCAATTCCAACAAAACTAAACGAGAAGAGCTGATGAATGGGGCTTAGTTGCTTGCCTAGCATGCATGGAGTTGTGGGTTCAATTCCCAGCACTGCATGTACTGGCCAAGTGGATGCAGTACCACTACACTGAATGGAAGGAAGCTACAGAAGCAGACATGAATGGAAGGCCTGCCTGAGACATAGGGGATTCTGTCTCAAACAAAATAAAGACCTCACTAGATAATAGTCACCACGTTGTTGGCATCTGAGATAATCTGTTGCATATGAATGTAGATGAGAAATAAATTAGGAACTGTGAAGTATGGAGCTATGTTGTCATTTAAAAACATTTGTTATTAAAAAATATTTGTAGAAAGGTTAAAAGTCAATCTCCGGATTGACGTTTATATAGCCTCGCTTATTAGAAGTCTCCATTTCAGGGCACGCTTAAGAGACTCCACAGTTTGCTAATGGTGATTTAATGTCACATAATGTGATAAAAATTGGTTAATGGAAATTTATTTTAGTATTCCCCTGCATTAGACAATTAATCACTTAAATCAACTGTACGTTCCAGCCATGTCAGTAACTAAATGGTGCCCTGCTATGGTAGTTATAAGATACTCACACAGCTACTATTTAATTGCCCCAGAGGAAGGCAAACTTCCCATTGCTAAATGAAGATATGAAGAAAAGTACTATTAAGAACAGAAACTAGTTAATAGGAAACACTGCTCAATATACTGGATAAAAGACAGAACAATGCATGTTTGGTTTTCCTATTGGAGGAAGAAGAACTAAAATTACCATCAAATATAAAGAAAAGGCAGATTTCATAGTTCACTGGTAAAAATATACAGAATTTACCTAAAGTTGTGGTGCAATATTTCTAAACATAACAACATGGAGTAAACCCTTACCTGATTATAGCCTTTAATTTAGGATGACAGTTATTAAAATAAATGTATTTTTATTATAGATAACATTGTAGCCTGTGACTGACTACAGAGTAGCAGAATGGTTGACACCAGATGGCAGGGGCTTGGCTGTGCACATAATACAAATGAGACCCAGGTGAGTCTCCAAGAAGAGGGAGTTCATTTGGGGTGAGCCACAAGGAGGCAGCAGAGACAGATATCCAGAGAACACAGCCTGCACCCTGGAGGAAGTGGGCAGCACAGTTCTGTGGAGTGGATTTGGTGGGCTGACATTCGGTAATTTTGCCCAGGTCACAAGTATCACATTGAAAAAGGCTTTCTTGTTCACAGACTTTAGGACTAGAGATTTACTTGATGGTGGTGAGTCAGCCTAACCCCAGAACTACTGAGATCCTGTGTGGTTGGCGTCATCACCCTGCACTAATGGATTTACAGCCTGGGCCTTACTGCAACCTCAGAGATCTTTGGTGCTGAAGCTGTTATGGAGAAAGTACAAGGGGAAGATAGAAAATGCTTAGAGACCTCGCCAAAGGTCCGAAGCCAAGTTTGTCTTGAACTGTCATTGTGCAGTACAGGGTAGAATCTGAAACAGTGATCAAGAGACCAAAGGAAATACACAATACAGACACAGAAACACCCAGCCTCTCGTGCAGGCTGGCGAGTAAGCCAACTCTCTGGAGACCCCAGAAAAGTCAATATTTTCAATGAATGTTAAGTTCCAGCAAAACAGACCTAGGCACCTGCAATAACAGTGTTCTCAACAAAGGTGTTATCTATGGCAAAGCTAGTGAGGACTAACCAGGTCATACCCAGCTATGTGACCAGCACGGTTTGTGATTCATCATTTAAAGAAAATTGGAACCATTGAACATTGATCTTCAATGCCCATTATTCCTCATTTCAACTATTCTTCCCAAAAGTCCCCTGCTGTTCTCATGACACTGTGTGTGTGTGTGTGGTGTGTGTGTGTGTGTGTGTGTAAATATACATGCTTGTGTATGACTAAAACACATAACACTTCTTCTTCCTACACTTACTGGTTTTTAACCAACTAAGGATAGAAGCATGAGTGTGCTCTGACTGACTGTGGGCCATTCTGATGACTGAGGCTTACTGAAGATGTTTCAAGAGAGACTTCCTTAGATGCTCTCCTCTCCCCTCTGTCTAATACCTAATCTTGGGGTTTTGGGGAACCTATCATAGGTCACTGGGTGGTTATTTTAGGATCCCACCAGCATTACCTGCTCTTATCACTAGGATAAGATGCAAACATTCTTGCCTTCTGACCTAATCCTGTGCTAATGATGGAGATACGATGGCTCCAAGCGCAGAAGCAGAAGGGAGCACACACAGTCCTTCCCTGGACAGGCTAAACTCCAGAGTTGGTTTGCCTTTTGTCCCCTTGTGGAATCCCTTCATTGTCTTGGTAGCATTAACACAATAGATACTCCCAAACGTTTGATGTTAAGTTCCTGACATGAAACCTCTGAATGGAGAGGTCTGTCTTTCAAAGGGATAAGCTATGCTTTCTTATACCCACAATGCAACACTCAAAAACAGACACAAATGCTGAGAGTTAGGTTCAGTCCTTCTCCAAGGCTTACCACTGTCATCAAACCGCCACTGGAGCATGAAAATCTAGGTCAGTATTGCGTTGAACACCGAGTGACTGCTCCTTCATAATCCTTATCACGAAAGCTCCTCAGCACAAGTGTGTTTCCATAACCTTGACCCTTGCAGAAGCTATGGGGTAGTTATTTCTTAGAATATGACCTCTGGATTGGATTTGTCTCATCTCCCTCCATTATTAACGGGAGGTTATACACACTAGCAAGAATATTAGAAAAGTGGATCCTATCTTGTAACATGTGATTGGTTCAACACACACACATGGAGAGGAGAGAGAGAGAGACAGAGAGAGACAGAGAGAGACAGAGAAGAGAGACAGAGAGATAGAGAAAATGTGAGTATTTTCTTTGTTTCCCTCAAATAATACCGTTGAAAACAACAATAAAACAAAACATCTGGAGGATGTGTGAAAACAACCCAAGTTGTGTATTCAACAAATTGTCTTCAAAATTAATACGAAATGAAGGCTTTCCTGGATAAACAAAAGCTTCTGGATGAAGAAAAGGGAGGGGTTCCTCACCTGTGCCAGTACTGACAGCAGAAATGCAGACAGCAAAATCATAGCTGGAGTACAGCTTAGAGGTGGAGTTCACACCTGTGATGCACACAGTCCAACACACACGAACACACACACACACACACACACACACAGAGAGAGAGAGAGAGAGAAGAAAGAGACAGAGAGACAGAGATACAGAGAGAGAGAGAACTGAAGGTGGGAAGGAATGAGAAAAGAAAAAGGAGGGAAGGGGATGTAGGGGGAAGGAGGAATGAAGGGATGGAGGGAGAGTTAAAAACATAGAAGAATTCAAGTTCCAAGGTCAGGTAAAGATACAGAAACTGAAACAGTCCGCTGTTACAGTGATGAACGGTCACAAAGGTTAGTTACCTCAGCCAATCAGTGCCTTTTGCTCATATGCTACCGGAATGCTATATTCTCCCATTTGCCTCCTAGCTCTCAGCCACTCCCTTTGACATTTTCTAGACTTCTTCGGCATTCTTGATTTCCCTGTGTCCAAGTAATCCAAAGTTGGGTCTCCACAGGACATTATGTCTTCAGTCAACCCAACAAATCCCATGACTTCAAGAGTCTTGTCTACACCAGCAGCTCCCATTCCAGCTCAGGTCCTAACCTCTCTCTTACATTCGGTGGCCTGTTATGGATGCCCGCCAATGATCTTCTCTCAACAAGTGAAAACAAAGAACAGCAGTGTGGTTCCCTCACTGATGCTCAGGTCCGCTATGCTAGTTGATTCCCTCACTGTGAGGTGCTCTAGTTGGTTCCCTTGCTGTGGGTGCTGTAGTCATTCTGAGTCTGCCATTCCTTCCCTTGTCAGACCCATCCATCTCCTATTTTATTCTCTGCTCATAGGACCTCAGAGTAAATACTAAGAGTGCACTGGGTGATGCTAACATACGCAGTTACTGAGAGTTAAACACATACTATTTCCTGGAGCAGGTCACTCAAGGAGTCATTCTACTCTTTGTAGAAATAAATTCACGAAGAAATCCAAGGTCTTCCACCTCTACTCTGGCCGCAAATTCCTATGCACCCTCAGTCTCATGTTTTCTCTCAGGATCAGCAACGAGGTAGAGCCCAAACAGGCACCATACTTCAGAACAGGGAAGGACAGAGCCCTAGGTGCAAGCGAGGTGATGACTATCCCAACCTGGGTTTATTGGGTCTTCCTTGTTCCCTAACATTCAGAAGACTGAATACTTTAGAGAAGTTAGTACCCCTCTGGGTACTTTCCTCTGTAGGGTCTAATTGGTGGATATTAACAACTTCCAGAGAATTTGATAGTTTTTATTTGTTTGGATTGACCTTTCCCTCAATGTTTGATGCTTTATTGGCACAATCAATGAGTGTATGAATTAGTTACGTCTCTGTGGGATTTTGTGTGCTTGGGATAGCACAAGGAAAAAAAATCAGAGTATAACTTATAAGAATTTTAACTGTATTAAAAAAAACTACTTCTTCTCTAAGTTCAATGTGGGGCTGAAGATATGTCTTGATGGTAGCAGAACTTACCTGGTCTGATTGATTCCAAGCAGTAATTTTTAAAAAAATGATGAAAGGTTAGCAACACTCACACCCACATTCCTTTCCTTCTCTCATCTCAATGACTAATAGCTGGAGAAGTCAAGAGGGATCAATATTTGGGCGTTCCACAAAGACCAAATAAACCAAATAGGACTGTGGAGAAAAGTTGCCAACATATGTGAAGAGCTGCATGGAGCTACCCATGTATTTTTTGCATTTATTAAGTAAAGCAGTCTTTGGCATATAGCAAGAAGAGTGCAAGAGTTGTTTTCTTACCTCCTGTGTAATTTTGAAAGTTTGAGGTGTATGACAGACCATTTAGTTATCAATATTTACTTGCATATTTCTTTAGAAATTAATGGCTGTGATTCTGCACAGAACGTAATTTGTGTGTGTATATATATAAATGATATATATTGATTTATACAAGAATAGAGATGCCAAAGATATGATTGTGACTTAACGCAAATAATTGGATTTGAATAATCTGAATTATATACTTCGCTGAGAAAAGGGCTTACCAGTTTGATACTTTTGAGATGATATGCTCTGAAGGAATTTTGCATTCGTTTGGGGATTGTAACTGTCCCCTGGCCTGCTGTGCTTCTGAGTTCCTCAGTTTTTCTCCTTCTCTTTCTTCCATTTTGATCATGTGACTGCTTGCACACAAACATCTCTTCCAAGAAACCTAAATATGCCTTGAAAGTAGAAGGTAAGTACTCTGTAGTATGTATTTTCCTTTTCCTTTATTCTCACACACATTAAAAGATCCTTTCAGCAAATGATGTAATTAAAACAGCTGTCCAGGAGATGGTGCTGTGTGTCCCCAGAACTACAGTCAAGCAGTTCTCATGGGAAGAAAATTACTGGACTTTTTAATTCTACAATTTTGACTGTTTCAGGTTTTCCCATACATAAAAACGCCTCCCCAAGCCACCTCCCCAAATATTCTCACATTATCTTACCCACTTGGCAGGGCTGCCCGAGCACAGCATTACAAACTAAAGGGTCTAAAACAGTCAAATGGAAAGAAGTTAGAATCCCAAGATCAAGATGTTGGAAGAGATAACCCTGTTGGACTGGCTCAGAGTGGGGGATTCCTCCTGCCGTTTCGGATTCTGTGGCCTCAGGATCCTTAGCTCACGGAAGCATCTCTGGCTGCCTCCCTAGGTCTGCCTTCACACTTTGTCTTCCTCGTGGCACACTCCCCATTCCTTCACCCCTCATTTCAATGAGGACAGCTCCAGTGGCCTCATCTTAGGTGGAATTTAGCTGCAAAGACTTGGTTTCCAAGTAGTAGACATAAATAGGAGAACAGTAAAAATGGTAGAGTCAGGACTCCAGCCTGCCTTTGGGCCACTACAGTTAAGCTATGGAAATAGTATGTACCATTTTCCCCACCTATTCAGTGCGGATCACCTCTAATAAGAAACTCATGTACTTGGTGTTAGCTTTTAATAAAATACTGGATTTTCCTTCCTTCCTTTCTCATTATTCTATGCAGATTTGTGCGTCGTTTGACTGGTGTCTGAGCCTAATCTCCATCCTACTTGAACTCAACAAATTCTCTTTTTAAATGTAAAGGGTGAGGGGCTGCAGATGCCTCAGCAGCTAGGAGTGCTGGTTGTTCTTCCAGAGGTCCCAGGTTCGATTTCTAGTACCCATGTGGTAGCTCATGATGAGCTGTAACTCTAGTTCCGGGAATGTTATCCACACTTCCGGCCTCCACAGGGACCCAGACACACATATGGTGCACAGACATACATGCAGGCAAAACACTATACACAGAAAATAAAATAGAAAATCGTTTCAAAATCAAAAGAATAGAGTCAGTATCTACAAGTTAGCAATGCAGCTTAGTGCTGACGTGACTGGCTTACAACACCAATCAATGTTCATTGTCGATAAGAATTATAATTGTTCTAGTTTGCTTCCATTGCTGTGCTAAAACACGACAACAACCAACCTGGGGAGGAAAGACTTTATTTTGCTTATTGGTTACGGTCCACCCCCAAGGGAAGCCAAGTCAGGAAACTAGAGGGAGAAACCAGGAAAAGAACACACTGGACTATCTTACTTCCTGATTCTGCTCAGCTAGCTTTCTTCTCAAGCCTGAGACAGTGCCAGGGGGGTGGCACTGTCCAGTGGACTAGGACCTACTCCACCAATATCAATCAATAGAATGCCTACAGATATGCCTATATGCCAATCTGATGGAGGCAATCCCTCAATCAAGGTCCCTCAGTCCAGGGATGTCAAGTTGACAATCAAGAATGATCATCATATAATGCTTCAGCTGTCTGGTTGTTGGCTCTGTCAACAGTAGCAACCAACCTCCATTGATCTCACCTGCCTGGAGGCCCCTCTGGACTCTTAGACCAGTATTCTTCCCATCACTCCATCATGAACTGACTTTCCAGAAATTTTTTTCTTCACTATGATGCTTTCCTCTGTGTCCAAGTTGGGACTAGACCCTCTTGCTGGAGAATTTTCACATCACCAAACCTCGCCATGTGTAATAGAAAAACTCTTCCTCTGATCCCTTTCCTTGAACAAAGTCTTTATTCAACGTTTCCCAGCCTCAGCACTGTTGACATTCTGGGTTCAGTCACCCTTTGAGGGGTGTTCTCTTGTCTATCACAGGAATAGACATGGCCCAATGCTCCCACCTCCAGCTACCAGATGTCACAGAACTCATATTTTCCCCTCTGACAACCAAAATGTGTCTGCAGTCTACCAAATTCCCTGAGAATCAATTTGTCTCTGACTGAGGGCTACAGCCTAGACCGTGTTATAACCCAGGAAGGCCACATGAACCCACACTTGTTGAAACAAAGAAGTGTTACTGCTCCTAATACCTCTTCTTGGTTTGTTTTTGCAAGCAAGCCTTTGAAAAAGAAATATACAATATAATATACATGATTGTCATCGTTTTAGTTTACCAATGTGGATATCACGATTAATTAATATTATCATGGTAAGTATTTTATTTGGAGTTGATTTGAAGGCATTTCATTTGATGGTTTTTAAGGACTAAAATATGAATTCCTCTTCTCTCACATATGAGCCCAGAGCTAGGAAGACAATCAAGGAAACACTATTGCCTCCTAATTAAAATCACTCAGTCCATAGCTGTGGCTGAGTAAGATAAATAAACAAGAAGAACGATAAATGGTGAGGTGAGGAGAAGCCCTTGAAATGGTTGAAACTTGACTGACTTTACTTTATGTTTCCTTTTCCTTTAGGTGAAGGAGTGAGACAGATGGGAGAAAACCACTGACTTGTCTATGCTGAATCACACATTGGAGTTTTGTTCTTGAACAATGGCTATGAAACCATTTATGAACCAGAGTCCCCTGGACTGAGTTGTTTTGTGATGGTTTTACGTCCAGATGTCTCAGCGAAATATGTCATAAACCTTGAAGAATTGGTTTGCAAATTGTCCATCTACCTATCTAAAACCTCAGAACGTCTTATCAAGTATTATGGCCTATTTTCAACACTGCCCCCTGAAATTCATATTTATGCCAATAAATATCGGTTTTTATATCAACATTTAGCTGCAGCTGAAATTTAGGTTGTCAAAGAGCTGAGAGAACAGAATTGATTTTTTAAAAGGAGGCTTCATTCCCAATGAGCACTGTTGGCTGTCTCCAGCAGCAAACAGGAAACGGAACAAAACAGATTCACACAGCAACTGACAACTCAGAAAAAGAACTACAGAGAAATGGGGTGAGAAGAAAGTACATAAACACATTATTAAGTCAGAGACTCCTTTGAGAATGTGAAGCAGGCACAAGCTAAAACAGAATCTGGAGCCCGGGAGGGAATAACTCACTAAAGCTGCCTTCACTGTCTCCAAAACACGGACATCATTTTACATAACTATGTTAGAAAATAAGTGCTTGGCTCTTTAATTAAAATGGACATTTTCCAAAGGTCATGATTATGGCGATTTCTTAAAATGTACTTTTAATAAACGAATGTGCTCTATGTGGAGAATGCTGGTGTCTTTGGGGTACCACAGTAGAAGCATGTTCAGATTCGCTTTTCTAAGGAGCTTCTGGAGATCTTTCTGAGTATTTCTAGTTTATGAAGTTGTTTGTGACCATGGCAAAGAGTCTGAGTTTAATAGGATACAGGAATGTATTGCGGGATTCACGAAGATGAATGTTAAATGTTTTAATCTGCCATTCCGTTTACTAGGAACAGAGATTCTTGGCTCCAGATGCAGATGCAAGGAAAACAGTTCTCAGAACTACTCATGTCAGAGATTTACTTCCTACTCTTTTGAGGATGCTACCAAAGAGCTGCCTCTTGGTCCCAGAGAAGGACACTGCCATGAAAAGGACAAACCTGCAAGTCTATGAACAGAGGAGAATCCTGGATCAGCATGTGTGATCGCAGAGTGAAGAGGGCTGGGAGCTAAGGGAGACACTGGACTCCAGTGACCCTTCATCCCTCCAAAGAGGAAGTGTCTTAAGCTCCATGAGAACAGTCTGGTCCCCAGAGAGGTTCCTGTGTTGACTTTCAAGCTACATGACTAATCTGGATCTGTGAGCTGAAATAAACCCTTTCCCCCTGAACTGTGTTTGGTCAGAGTATTTTACCACAGCTCCAGAAACAAAACTAGAACATTCTGAAGTAGAAACAAAAAGACACCAGGGCACGTGAAGAGAAATGAAAGGCTGGTGAGACAGGAGGGAGACAACTCCTATTCTACTAGGAATCTGGCCATGGTGTCCAGTATTACACTGTATGAAAACACATTGACTTTTCCAGGAAAATAATTTTAATATCAACTTTTGGACTGCAACCAGTTTTTTTCCCCAAGGCTTATTTTGTTATTAAAAGAGAGAGAGAGAGAGAGTACTAGCTTTAAAAAAATGTTTATAAAATTGTTGAGCATCTCTGCACTTCCCTGGTTCTGTCTAGAGGATAATTAGCAGTCAGTGGCAAAGAGCAATAGCATTATTAGCGGAAGTTGGCAGCACAATCTCTCTCCTCCAAATGTGGAGTCAGTTGTATATTGTGCTACCAGTCTGGGAGCCAAGAGAAAGACTAGATGAAGCCAAATGGGCTACTTTGTTCCAGGTTGCGCAAATCGGACCGGAAGGGACACGTCTTGGAATAATCATGAAGCAAACTAGTTAAGGGGATATTTGTAAAGTATGAAGCTATTGGATGCTACGAGCTAATTTTTTTTTTTTAATTTTAGCACAGCAGCTGCCTACAAGTTCTAATAGCTGATAATTGTCTACACCAATGGGGAAGTGAAGAAGCCAAGACATCACAAAAGCATGGAGAACGGCAACTCACACACCTTTAGTGTGCTTTGGTGTGCAGTCTGTGCTTTTGGCACCTGACTCACTGGACAATTATGTTTGCTCACCACTGAAAATTATGCTCCCTGGGCCCTGATGAATGACGATGTGGCTAAGCCATTTAGAAACAGAATCAGCTGAGAGAGGCAATCCTTGAATTTAAAAATATGTGTTGTCATAGTGTGTCGAGTATACACTGCCTTAGCAATATTGAAAAGCAAATTGGACTGTTGATAGCTGCCATCCTTTACCCCATAAAGAGAGTAAGTTGAGCCGTAAAGGGGAACCTTAGGAAGTTTCCGGAAAAGTTCTCTTTTGCTCGGCACTGCAAATTCTCATATACACCAAATCCCCCACAACACAGTCCCGTCCAGATTTTATACTCACTTCTTCTCAGTATGTTTCTGCAACCAGAGCCAAAGCAGAAGAGTCTGTGCATTGAAGAGTAGGTAATGGGACATTGCAGAAAAGAAATAAACAAAGCTAGTCATTTATTGAACTGGCTGCGATACAGTGGCGTCTGTTTTTATTCTTCCTCCAAGGAGCCAGGTACGGGGTTGTGCAACACTCTTAGACCTGTGTGATGTAATCAATGGGTGAGGAAGAGGAGAAACAAAAGGCCATTCACAAAAGGGAAGCAAGGAAGACAGACTCCAAGCCCATCCTCGGCTACATATTGCTGTGTGATGCCCTTCTGGAGTGTACACATGTTGGGAGGGTTGTGTGACTTTGCTCTAACCATCCCATGGAGAGGTGATAGATATGTGTGCTTAGGAAAAAAAATGATTTCATCTCTTGTAACTAAACGGTAGTGGCCATCTTTTGTCAGTTCCTCAACATCTGATAGTTTTGAAGAAGGCCATGTGGGAAGTCCATAATGGTGAGGAATCTGAGATAGTCCACAGGAACTGGGAGTCGGGAGTGGGTAGGGGGCAATTGGCAGTAGTTGGATGACCTCTGTTCTACATCCCAAGCACTGAATTCTGCCAGCAGAGGATGATCTTGTGCCACTTGACTCTCAGATGGTACTGTAGCACCAGCCAACACTAGATTATGACCTTGGGAGGAAAGAAACAGTGAGCCCAGCTAAGTCAACATGTCTTCCAACACAAAGGGCTCAGGTAGGTGGGGAGTGTTTTAAGCTGTTCTGTCTGTGGTCATTTGTTACTCAGCATTGGAAAGCTAATACATAAAGAAATCCCAGCATTTAATTAATATGCAGAGACAGATGGTATAGAGCCTAGAGCAGCGTTTTGAAAATGGGTCTTGAGGAACAAACTTCAATCAGGTTTTCTAAGGATATAGATTGGTTATAGACATATGATCTTAGTATATACAAGTTCTAAGAATTTTTGTTCGGAAAAAAATGTGTGTAACATGTAGAGTTAACAAGGGTGTTTTGTTTTGTTGAGACAGGATTTCTCTGTGTAGCCCTGACTTTGTAGACCAAGCTGGCCTAGAACTTCTTAGCATAACCCTGACTCTGTAGAACAGGCTAGCCTAAAACTCAGACACGTGGTCTACTAAGACAACTGAAAACAGTGCGAAGACCTCCTTTACAAAGTTGTTCTGAGGCAAATGCTTCCTGTCTGGGAAGAACATGAAGTGGCTACTACATCATTAAAATTGTTTCTCTGATCTCAGTGTCAATAATCCCCAGTGACTGAGGCATATGGCAGTGGATAAGTGGCAAAGACATGAATGCTGAGTGACAGTAACGGATGACAGGAGCCGCGGCACTTAATTAGACATGATAGGATAAATGGATGGGCGGTGTATTAGAGTGTCAATTGATTTGTTTAACTATATAATCTCTCGGCTGTTCACAGGAATCCCTGTAATGAGCCTATAAGTCCCCTCACCTAACTGATGGAAATTGAATTTGGTCACAAACATTGATGGTTTTCATTGGAGGTAAGGATAGTTAACCCTGGTCATTCAGATTCAGAAAACCAGAAAGAGGTCATGGTAGGGAGTCTGTCAAGAGGGGAATAGAACACAGGTGGGGCAGGGGAATTAAGTGGTTGAAGGATGGAGGTGTAGGGTAAAGGAGGAGAAATATAATGGCAAAGGCCTTTGAAAAAGCCACACGGAAACTCACTACTCTAGAACCTTCCTAAAACATGCACATAAATAGAAACAGTAATGTAGGACCCAGACACTACAGTATCAAAAGAAAGCTCAGAGACAGGAATGAGTTACCTTTGTGGAGTTGTTGATCAGCGGGAACCTCTAGACCCCCAAACTTGACAAGGTAATGCCTATTCTCTAGAATTTGATGGTAAGGGCCTATGGCTGAAGTCACCAATACTTGAATGTGGAAAAATCAAGTTGGTGTAGGCTTGGAAACTTCCTTAGTACCGACTAGCTTTTGTAGTGCCGGAAGTGACGTTCATGCTACAAAGGGAGAAAAGTAATCAGTATCCAGCTATGAACCATGTCAGAGACAACAAAGACGGGCATGGGAAGATGTGCTCACTAGTGCAGTAGCGGTATATCAATAGTCAAGAGAGTTACCAGCCACATTATGTGTTAAAGCCTGCACCACAAGATGGAACTGATTCCTGACACTATAACAGGAGACAAGAACTTATGACTAAGGAGGTCACAGGCTCTAGGCAAAACCCTACTACAAGTGTTCTGCTAAATAGATGTAGTATTAAACAAATCCTAAAGATGCATCACTAGACCATAGATTACTGCATCTCTCAACAATAATCAGAGAAGCCTTTCATTGCAGCAGAAAACAATCAACAGAACCTTCCAATGCCTACAGAAAGACAGACTGGAATGCGAAGCCCTGAGCGGGACCTTTAAGCCACACCCACTCTTCTCAAGGCTTGGAGGTCACCGGAAAAGAGTGGGTAGGAAGTTTATAAGAGGTCTGAGTCAGTGGATAACTACAGCCAGACTGTTTTCTGGATACAACACAGCAATGACACACAAGAACTCACAGGAGCTGCGACTGCATGAACAAGACCTCTGCCAGTGTCAAGGGAGACAAATTCCCAGCATGCTCGACAGGGGAGGGCATGAAACCCCACTCCTAGTTAAGGAGCAATTGGCAATGGATGACTCCTGGGGGACTGAGAGTCAGGTTTGTTTAGGGATTATGGGCCTTAGAGGCTATCAGGGCCTTAGTAGATGGTCCCACACCCATGCACACACTGCCAGCACTGAGTGGACTCTGTGAGCTTAAATAAACAACAAAAAATGTAACACACAAAATTGGGAGAGAATATTAGTGGTGGAGACAGGAAGATTTGGAAGGGAGGAATTAATGTAAACAGAATAGGATATAAAAACAATATCCACGTAGCATTGATCCTAACAGAAGAAAGCTGAAATCCTATACAGAAAAGCCCAGTAGGCTCCTGTAGACAAAGCATGAGAAGAACCGGTGGAATTAGGGCACTGGTTCATTGTCTCTCCTGTAGACAATTCATGCTTTAGAAGCCAGCTGCTCTCCTGTCATTCCAGCCAAGTAAAGATCAACATTTCCTTGACCTCCTACAAAGAGTGACTGTGTACTGCCCATGCAGATCCAGTATTGAGGTTTCCTTTCAATGCCAAGCTCTGCTGTCGCAGGTTCAGATTTCTTTGACGTCTCTTCTGCTTTACCGATTTGTCATTCGGCTCCACCTGTGTATTCATGAGGTGTTCTTTGTGGCAAACGAACCAAGAAGGAAACATTCTGCACAGATTACATTTTATTGCCACCAGCTAGACTGAGATTCTGCTACATGATAGTCCAATCAAGAAAGGGAATGGCAAAGAAAACCAATAAATCTTGCTGGGCACCATCCTTGGAAGGAGAGGAGGCACACGACAAAAGCTTGTACTGATTTATGATGCATGGCTAAAGGGTCTGCTTTCAGGAAATGAATAATAATAAAGAGCAGTGACTGGAGAGATGGAGAAGAGGTTTGTAGAAGGGCATCTAGTGCAGGAGCAGAGAGAAAAGCTATTCATGTCATGTGGCTATTCACTACTGAACATCTATCTACAAGAGATGGGTAGACAAGATAACCTATCCCAATGCTGCAAGTCAGGTTCTCCCAGCCCTCCATTCTGCCGCCACATTAACCCAGGTTCAGTAATTCTGTGCTAGAAACCACATAACACTAAAATGGTTAAGCCTGGGCCTTAAGCAGTGACGGGATGCTGGGCAGCTACGCAACACCTATGGGAGTCACTTTCCTCATGGATTGACCATACTTCCTACAAGGAGTGACTTAAGGAAAGAAGGATGACTTTATTAAATTCACAGTTTGAGGGTGCAGTACATCATGGCAGGGAAGGCGTGGTGACGGACTAGTTGGCATTTGTGGTGGCAGGAGGAAGAGGGACCTGTTCGTTTACAACTCTACGAACCACCAAACAAAGACGAGACTAGAAGTAGGCTGGACTATGAGCCTCATGCCACATCCCATGTAGATTCAGGTCCTCCAACTGGGCTCCATCCCCCAAACATTCTATAAGCTCTCCAAATAGTAACCAAGTGTTCAATATAAGAGACTTTGGGGGCTATTCTACATTCAAACCATATCACTGTATTTCCATAATCTGTGGCGTGACAGTGAAGGGGCTGTACCTGTCAGTACAGGGGGAATTTTGTAGATACTGAGCTGCATACTTTGGGGAGAGCCCTCTGATCGGTGGTAATCTGCATAGTGAACACTGAGATAGAAGAGGTATTGGGAAAAAGAGACTTGATAGAACAGTTATCATGACAGAGAGTTTAGAAGATAGATGGTTTTTAACTGGAAGCACAATTGGACTCCCAGTGTTTTCAATGATAAGAACAAGAACACAGAGCTGGCTGTGTATAGAATAGGGGTGCATCTAGGAGGAGGTGGTGTGATAAAAAATGATCAAAACATAATGTATGAAATTCTCAATGGATTGTAGGAGTGGAGGGGTCAAGGGAACTACAAGAACACCCATAGAATCAATTAACCTGGGCTCACGGAGGCTTACAGAGACTGAACTGACAAGCAGGGGGGCCTATGTGGGACTGACCTAGGCTCTCTGCATATAAGTAAATTATGGTTGTGTGGCTTGATCTTCTTTCAGGACTCCTCACAGCATGAACAGTGGCTGTCTCTGACTCTTTTGCTGGTTTTTGGGACACTCTTCCTCACACTGGGATGCCTCATGAAGCCTTAAATTGAGGGGAAGCCCTGTCTTAATGCAACTTGATAGGCCGTGTTTGGTTGATATTCATGGGAGGACTGCCTATTTCTGAAGAGAAATGGAGGAGGAATGGATGGAAGAGTGCAGAGGAGATATAGAGGTAGAGGGACTGGGAGGAGAGGAGGTAGTGGAAATTTCAGACAGGATATAAAATAATAGTAACAGAATAATAATAATAATAATAATAATAGAGAAAAGCTCTTTGTCTTTGGCTTAAGCATATAATCCAGTTCTTACATTACATTGATACAGAGTGAAGTAAGGCAGACTACCCTGAATTCATACATGGTGTCCAGGGAATAAGGCCAGGAGACAGGCCAAAGGGATGCTAGGAAATTCCTAGTGAGGGCAGGTTTTGAAAAGTGTGTAAGTTTCTGAACAAAGAGAGGCCTCCCAGCAGAGCCTAAGACAAACTTTCAGGTGTGTCCCGAACACAGCAGCTATAGGGAGAGCTATGAGCAGATCCGAGTGAGTCCAAAGGAGTTACTGAGGGATGAACATGGCTAGGTAGTTTTAAGATTGTGAACACTGTCACAATTAGAGACACAACATTTATGGCAAAGTATTCCTGTCGCCAAGGAGATTTTGTGACAGTCAGATCAAGTTACAAAGGAATGAGTCCAGAAGACTAAGAGTTGAGAGAGATTAAAAACGAAGACAGTCTAGAGACAGCAGAGCCATTTGGGAGTTGACGCAGATTCCCGGGAAGACGCTGAGTGATTTCGTGAAGCCTGTGGACTGCTAACATCCGCGGACTCTTCTCCAAAGCCAGAGATGATAATAAACTATGTCTGCACATTCACACGTCATCAGAGCACAAGAGAATCAACTCGTACACTGTTCCTATTTACCAGTGACAGAGCTGCTTTAATTAAACCCGAGTTATTTCTCCAAGGAGTCGAGGCTGTGGGGCGCCAAATGCTGAGGTCTTGCAGGCACCATGGTTTCTCACTTGTGAAAAGTTAAGCAGCAGACGTGGCTGGGAAGTTCACACTGATGCCACTGGAATTCCTTCTTGCTAAAGCCCCAGAGGTGATAGGGTCTGAGGGAAATTTGTGAAAAGATTAATGTGGCAAGAATGAAAGTCAGTTAACACAGGACTACACGGGATAGTACTGAAATCTGAACTTCTGTTATCTCCAAACGAGATGATATTGAGCATTGGATCTTAAAGATGGAGTTGAAGTGATAAAGACTGGGTTTATTTTAAATGCAGCTGCTCTCCTAATAAGGAGATGATACAAAGAGAGACCCATGAAAACGTGGCAAAAGGAAAGTTTACCCGCACACCAGAGGGGAAGGCCTCAGAGACTAACAACATCTTTATCTTGAATTTCCGGCTTCCAGAATTAGAGTCACCAGTCTGTAAGGACTCTGGTACAGCCATCCAGTAAACTCACAAACCAGCAAAGGTCAGACCGCTGAGATTAAAGGCTTGCTGGTGAGATGAGTATAGAGGAGAGATGAAAGTGGGGACATGTTTCTTAGATCAGCTCAGCTGGTCTTGCACACAGAGGTGAAAAGAGGGGGAACCCAGAGATTCTGAAACCAGATATGAGAAGAAAAGCAGAGCATGCCAGCACACGTAGGATCAAGGACACTCACAGAGCACCCTTGGAGGGGGCTACCTGGGACACTGCATTTGAAGTGCTGTAAATGTCCATATAGAGAGTGGCCCCAAGCAGACCAAGGATGATGTCTCTGTCTTTCTACTCCTCATAAAGTAACTTCATGTGGGTACCAAGGGTAGCAGAATTAGCAGAGACCCAGGAGAGAAGAATGTGGAATTGAAGATGGTGAATAACTTTATCTTCAAAGCTCATCCTGCAGTCACACAACCATTGCTATAATCCATGTAAGGAATTGTTAGTAGTTCACAGGCACACTTGCTGGAACCACACGACTAATCCGAAGCCTGGAGGTGACGTTTCTTTCTTGTGTGACATGAGGCATGCCAATGTTGCACGCCCCTGTGCTTTCATTTCTTTTTCTGTGAAATAGAGAACGTACTGCTCTCTGCCTCAGAGGTGTTTGTGATGGATAAGTGGGAGTTAAATGCTTTCGGAAAGGTGTGGATAAGTTAGTTGCTTTTATCATCACCATCATCATCATCATCCTTAGTATGGTTCTAGATTCATAGGAGAGTTCTAGAAAGACACAAAGTGGTTTATGACTTGTCATGCAGCTATTTGCTATGCCAAAGAAAGGCCATCTCCTGTAAGAGCTTCTATGAAGATCAGGAAACCATCAGCAAAGCACAGAAAGGGGGGGCCTGTTTATTGAAATAATGCATTACAGGGATGTCACAGAACAAACACAGTGTTATCATAATAACAGGAAACAGGGAGTGTCACTTTAAGAAAAAAGTCACCACACCACCTAGAGGGTGTTCAGAGACCCTGGATGCCTGTAGAAACACACATACTACCGTCTGGGCTCAGGAGGTTTCAGACGGGAACTAATGAGAAAGGTTCTTCAGAGAGTGATGGATATGAGGGAGGTGGCCCAGCCTCTTCATTACTCGACTCCCTCTTCATTTTATGTAGCTGAAAGAAACTGCCTGCCTTTATTATCCAATTAAAAAATAAAAGAGGAATATACTTCTGGGATGTTTCCCCAGATCTTCAAAATTATTGCCAGTTACACACCACTACAGGTGCAATTTCCTACAATCCCACCAGTTACTGACATATGCCCTTCCCCTGGTGTAGCTCCATCCATGAGCTACATTGTCTGAAGCATTCATGTGCATAGCACATAACAAAGGCGTGCTTACATAGCTCATCATATAACCTAATTATATAACTTGATTATTACAGGGTATGGAGGTAGCAAGATGTGTAATGCTTCCATCCAGACTCCCGTAGAGCGTCTGGATGGCCAGGAAATGCATAGTGGGGCATAGTCCCATTTGGGAGGCTCTGAGAAGACCACTCAGGAAGCTTTGAAAGTGAAGAGTAAGTTACGGTGAAGATCTCAGGATGCTGGACACCCCAGGAATGTGTGATGTCTGCCGAAGCCACTTACAGGTACCCTACTGGACATAGGTCAAGAGGGACACCATGTGGGCTGCGTATTTCAGAACGGTAGTGTGAGCTAACTAAGTCCATTGGACTTCCACCGTGGGCCGTAAGCGCTGGACATGGAGCTGCAAGAATTTGTTTGCCCTGTTGGGTTTTAATCTTGGTTTGGTCCAATCTCTCTTGTGGTGACTCTATTTCTCCTTACAAGAATGGGCATGTTTAGTCTGCACACTGTTTATTGGAAATATAACTCTCTTCAATCTTTACAGGCACGTAACGCTTAGAGGGTTTCTTGAGTCTCAGTAATAACAAAACAAAACAAAACAAAACAAAAATCAAGCAAAAAAAAAAAAAAAACCCAAACAACAAAACAACAACAACAAAAACAAAAATGCCACGTTTTGTCAAGTTTTGAGGCTATTAAAGCTTCAGTGACTTTTGAAATTCAACCAGACTCACTGTGTATTATGAGGTGCCTTTGAGAGCGTGAGCAGAATGTGATGATTGCCATCTGAATGTCCATAAAGGCTCATGTTTGGAACACTTAATCTCCTACTTGTGGGCCCTATTTCAAAGGCTCAGAACCTTTATGGGATGCAACCTGGCTCTCACGGGTTAATCATGGTCAAGCCTCTGAGTGCTACACTGTCCCTGAGTCCTCCTGCTCCTTTTGAATCAGTAAGTAAGGTGTCTCTGTCACAGTGCTCTTGTGCCCTGGGAGGAATGCTTCTGACACCACGAATGAAAATCTTCTGAAACCGTAAGATAAAACTAACCCTTTGTTCCCTACATTCCTTCTTCTGGGTGTTGCTTCATCGGGCTGAGAAAATGAACTAGTACAGCACTCCTGCTGCCCAGGGCTCAGGTCTGCCTCTTTATTCTCTTCTGTGTTATTCCCATCCACGTTGCCAAGATTCTTTACAATACAGCTTTTGGCTGCATGCTCCCAACAAACATTGTTCTAGTTTCTCCTTTATAGGAGAACTGGCTCATGCCAGGCCTTTTCTATGTGCTCTTTGCCAGGTCTTTTAGCTTCCTCTTGTTCCACATTCCTCGCTGAACTCTAAACAGAAAATAAAATGTTTTGTGATTACTTTAGTTAATTTCTCTGGCTTACATTTTCTTCTGCACATTCACCTAAAGGTGACACCTGATTTTTAAAAGCTGCATCTAAATATATCTAGAATAATCGCTTCTGATGAGTATAAAGATTCTAATTGAAGGAAATCATAGGGTCATGGTTTAATTGGCCACATGGTTTCTTTGTGAAATACATAGTACAAGTGTGTCTGCCAATCAGCACATCTGAGATGTTAAGGCTCATTGTCACGTCCTCAGCCTCAAGCCGAAGTGTCTGTCATTCCCTCTAGCAAGAATTCTCTTCATTTCTTTACCAGAGCTTATCTCAAACTTAAATTAATTTTTCTCTTGGGAGGTGTCATAGCTTCAGCTGTCAACTCAATACAACCCAGGATCTCGCGAAAAGATGGAATCTCAGCTAAAGAATTGCCCAGATTGGATGGTCTGTGGCCAAGTCTGAGAGGCACTTTCTTAATTTCTAATTGATATAGGAGATCCTAGACAACTGTGGGTGTGCCATTCCCAAGGAGGTGCAGCCGAGAATGCCAAGGGACACAAGCTTGTAAGTACATATCCTTCATGGGCTTTGCCTCAGTTCCTGATTCCAGGTTCCTGTCTTGGTTTACTGCCTTGTTTTCTCCTGATTATTGACTGTATAAACTATATGATGAAATAAATCTTTTCCTCCTCAGGTTACTTTTGGTCATGGTGACTTTTCAGCAATAGAAAGCAAACTAGAACAGGGCGTTTGAAGTCCAAATCATGTTTTTTGTTGTTGTTGTTGTTGTTGTTGTTTGTTTGTTTGTTTGTTTGTTTTTAATTTGTCTGCACTATAAGCTCTACCTGTAGAGATCCCTAACTGAGTCAATGGACACTCTGCTTCGGGGAAGTCAATTCTACAAAGGTGACAGAGGATAGGAAGAGGCAAAAGTGTGGCGGTCTTCCTACACTTTGGCCATCAGTACTAAAACAAACCACTCTGCAACAGGACAACATTCTTGGGCTTTATTAAAGGCATATGAAAGGCAATTGGGTTTTTTAGTGAGAAGTTAATAGAACAAAGCCTTAACATGAGATCACTGTAGCATCCGAGTGAATCTTATTAGTGAAATGGTCTGACTGTACCTTCAGGGACATCCTTCTGCAGGAATGGTTGCAGACCCTGAAAAATGTGGCTGTCAGAAGACAGAAGGAAAAAAAAATAAACATAAACAAAACTCTTGCAAATACATTCTGTGTATCTAAATCAAATAGTCCCCATCTGGGTTTTTCTTGTGCAGCGACAGATACAAACCAGGTTGAAGGCACTCTTTCTACTCTAACAGAAGCACAGACACACAATTGTCTTTCTAGATACAAAATAGTAAGAAATAAGCTAGTGTTTGGAGCAGGCCTTGATACTTGGGCGAGTCATAAATCATAATTAAATAGAAACGGGACGGGTTTTGGGTTTTGACTGCAGTTTTCTATTGTAATAGGATGTGATGGTGGAGACCTGGCAAATGTCTCGTTGTTCTGCTTTGTCTATACAGAAACCGGTTTCACTCCAAAATGGCCCATCGTTTGTTTATGCAATTTAGGAATTGTCTTGCTAGTGTTGTGTAATAAAAAAGACACACATGCTGGCCCGTAAAGGCATGCAAATTAAATGTCTATGTCTTGTACTGAGAAAGCATTTAGGGGTGACAACAGCAGACCTAAGAAGCGGAACAAATGAAGGGTGATGACTCCCTTCTTCACATTATACTTAGGTATAATGTGAGTGAGTGACGGATCACACTAATTGTTCTTTAAAAATGTTCTGTGAGTCCAAAATGTTAGCAGTCTTCATGACTTTCCTTTAAGTTTCTGAATTGGCAATTTATATCTGCATTTTAAGTGATTAAAAAATAATAATTTTCAGGAAAGTATTGGAAGAGGTTATTTTTTTAAAAAAATACATTAGATGACAATCCTGAACGGAAATTATTCGTTTCTAGCATGCAAAGTGATTTTCACTTAAAATTTTTCCGGTTCCTTGTTGAAACCTTTTCTAGACTGTTACGACACTGCGCGCCAGCAGGGGGCAGTGGTGCTCCGCTGCTTCAAATCTACTCTTGAGTTCCACAGGAAGTTATTTCAACATTTCCTTGCAAATCAAACCATAATTATAAGCTAATGTCCTATCCCGCCACCAACCTCAAAGGTCATCAGAGTATGTTTTATAAATGAAAGAAACTGTTAGCTCTAATTACATGTAAAATGAGTCTTATATGCTCAGAGATGCTTGTTTCTTTGGGTTTTTAGGTTTCATCTTTAGACTGAATGAGTTAGCGCACACAATATTAAAAAAAAAAAAAAAAAAGACAAGGTAGCTTCCCAAGCTACATGTGATATATCGCATTTTAATTCGGGGATGTTAATGTGCCGTCTCCATGATTTAGAGAACTCGCAATCCATGTCCCACTGTCCCGTGGGTTTGGGACCTTCTAGGTTGCCTAGCAAGACGATGAAAGCTACTTGGATGGAATAAGATTAAAATAAGAAGTAAATTTAGGGTTTTCTTTCAGGGAAGGGTAAGTTCAATACGTACACAAAAGAGAAATGTTGGCCTGGGCACTCTGTGTTCTCCTGAGTCGGAGTTACAGATTCAGCACGGCAATTTGGAACACTGGGTACGCTGTGGGGACGGTGCCCTGGAAGAACGTGTTACCACATAGAGACCTCGCAAAGGACTCGGAGATTTCCTCGTTGAACTTCAACAGCTGTTTGCTGGTCCTGGACTGCTGAGCTGAGCTTTGTCTAAATCTCAGGGGAAGTTCTCATGGAGACGTCCACCCACGTGCAGTGGTGTTGACTGCAAACCCCGTCTGTGTGTACCTGATATCTGCTTCTGTAGCTCCCACCCAGACTCTGTAGCTGGTCCTGCTGAATTTGATTTAAGTAGGGCTAGTGATGACAGATAGAGCAGAGTCCTCCAAACGTGCCATGCGTTTGAAGATATTTGCTCAATCTCAGCTGTTGATCACAATCCCGAGTGTCATCCCTTTCACCTGAGGGCATTTACTGGAAACGACCTAGATGTCTCTCAGCTGAAGAGTGAGGAAGAAACTGTGATACATCTACACAATGGGCACTGTGCCCATTACCCTCCAAGGATTTCATACTGTCGTGAATTCCAATGTGGTGGCATCCAGGTGTGTGTGTCTGAAGGGATAACTTTATTCTCTGAATAAATTTACACTCTGCTGAATTCAGATTCCCGTAACAGTGGACATTGAACAGCAAAGTCTCCGATCGATATCCTGTGGAAATCCCCCGGCTGTCGCCACAAATCCTGCCACTTTCCTACGTGGGAAGTGCTGAAACACTCCAGTCATTGTCTCATTTCATACAGGTCCCTTTGCATCTCGGGAGCTTCTTGCTGAAAACCGTAGAGTTGACACGGCCCACATCACACCGCTCCTGTCCCACACAGGGCTTGACAAGCTGTTCCTCTTCCATGCTAGGGCCCATGCATCTTCCAATGTTCATCTCTGGAGGCTCCTCATCACCCCCATTTTACTCGGTAAAGACCAGCATCTACGACAGGCTCTCAGTGAATTACTGCAGGTCACACATCATCCGTCTAAGATTAATGCATTATGAATATTAGGAGCCCCAAACAATACATCTAACCTGGAAGGTGGGCCCACTGCGTTCTATAGCAACTAGTTGAACTACAGATAAATAAAGAACAGATATTAAGGTACTCATTGGCAGAAACTTTTAGTAGTTAGTAAATAAGACAGTTTGGTTTGCTTCATTCGCCAGCACAGTTGAAGGAGACATAAAAAGAACTGACTTTGATCCATGTCAGTGTTTTGATTGATTCATTGAGGTTCAGTGGGGCAGAGACAGGATATTTATCTCTTCCTGCTCCTTGTCTGTGCAGTTCTATGGAACACCACTGAGAAATAGCACGTGCCTTATGGGAAGAGTGCAACCGAATGCTATTCAACTCCTAGAGATTGTAACATATACAAGATCATCACCGTAGTATCCTGCTCATGATAAACGTCCTGTCTGTGTCGCCTTCTGTTACAATTAGTGATAGCATCAGGCCGTTTCTGGCCATGGTGTTTGTCTATCTAGTCTCAGCTGGGACTTTGGACCTCACGCCGTGCCAAGTGTTAGCCGCATCAAGGAGACTGTTTCAGGGCCCAAATAGCACAGTACTCACATGGTATGCGACAGGCATGTCTTCATTGATCAGTGGAGATAATGACCAGACTGATCAGATGGGGCTTTGTGAGGTTTAAGACAAGGTTGGCACGTGGAAAAAGTCCTTTGGATATATCAGAAGTAAAAAAAAAAATT
This sequence comes from Mastomys natalensis, assembly GCA_021653895.1. Classification (NCBI taxonomy): domain Eukaryota; kingdom Metazoa; phylum Chordata; class Mammalia; order Rodentia; family Muridae; genus Mastomys; species Mastomys natalensis. Next base: position 431,653 of record JAJTUV010000582.1, on the reverse strand, counting down.
ATGTAGTATGATAAATAATACTATGATAATTATTGCCATAATTACCATAGTAACTCCAACAGTGTGGAAAAGAATAATTTTAGATAAAATAATCCTTCTGATGCCTTTGGGACTCGCTGATAATCACACCCTGCGGAATCTATGTCAAATGGGGAGAGAGAGTGAGTGTCCTACGGTTGCAGGCAAAGCAGCGGAACTCTAAATTATAACAACCCCATTTCAGAGCTAGGTTTTCATGAGCCTCCGACCATGCTCTTCACTCTACGCCAGCTTAAGCTTGCTCCTGTTCAGGCCGCTTAAAATATATATATAACCCAATCACACAAAAGGAAAGCTTAAGTGGTGGATGGTACCAATTAGTCTGAAATAAAAAAAAAAAAAAAAAAAGAACAAGTATTTATGTTCAGCCTACAGCATCCGGTCGTGTTACTTAGCATGAAGACACCTTGTTGGCTTCCAAACCAGAGATCCTAGCTGCTGTGCTGAGTGAGAAGCAAAACTGGCCAGACGTGCGCTGGGATGTGTCTCACAAGCTGGGTGACTGTTCCGTGGGCTTGACATCATGGGATATGAGCAAAACCAGGCCAGGAACTAACTGTGCGCATGAGTCGTGTAAGAACTTCGGAAAGCACATCAGAACAGAAGGGTCAAAGTGAGCCATCATGGACGTCTTGAGGGGAGGCCATGCAGGCTGTGGCTGACCCTGCTGTCCCGGTCCCTATGAACTTGCGATTGCTCCTGTAGCTGCTTTGGACCATAGCTGCTCTGAAATAGCTCTAACATTCAAGAGGAGCCTTACTGTTCTTTATTTACTCTTAAGGGATCAGAGCTGGCAGGTCTCAAGTGTGGTGCCCTGACCTAACTAGACATTTCAGGTCTGACCAGTTTCCTTTAGGGTGGTAGAAAAAAAGTGACTGGGCGGTGACATTTCCTGATTTTCACTGTTTGTCTTAAGCATTCTTTAAGGACAATGATACTGGAGGTCCCTGGGCTGAAGGCTGTGATGGCTCTATGGAAGGAGAGTCAAGATACCTCAGTGTTCTATAGATAATGATGCAGTTCTTTGATTAATGTGTTTATTTTCTCTTTAACTTTATGCTCGTCCTTATGGTTACGTTCAAGATGGAGTAAGGAAGTGTCTCCTAAGCCTGAACTCCAAATTCTTCACTAGACAGAGCGCATAGTTTTATATCTAGGCTGTGTGTACTGGTGTGTATGCGTATATGTATGTGCGTGTATGTGCACTTGTGTGCGGACATGTATGTGTGTGTATACTTGCTTGATATTTGACTGCATGTGTATGTGTGCATGCATGTCTGTAAATGTGTGTGAGTATGTGTAGGTGTATTTGTATGTGTGTGTGTATAGTCAGGTGTGTTTGTGTTTCTGTGTGTATTTGTGTGGGTGTGCAGGCATGTGTGTATGCATGTATGTGTGTATAAGAATGTGCAGGTGTGTACTTCTGTGTATTTGTGTGTGCATGCGCATGTAGTCCCATAGAATCTTTAGAATCTTCTGTGGAGACAAAGGCCAAGATTATGATTTCTAACAAGATATTCTTCAGAAAAATATCTGGCTAATGCTTAATTTAAAAAAAAAAAAAACTAAAAGAAAGGTTTTCTCATTAACTAGGCTTAAGAAAATTCAAGTCCACTTTGACATATTAATAATTATGGATACTAAATCACATTTGCCTGCTGACAATTATACTACACACTTCTCCCCTGATCTTTCTCATTCAAATGCTGTCAGGATTTACACTTTAGTTCTAAGCGATAGATCAAAATTAGTTTTCTAAAGACGGTATTAGATGTTACTTTTTAAAATTTGCTTACTAGTGACTCAGAGGTATTTGAGATTTGTCACGTTCTTCTCCAACTTCCGTGTCAAGAACTCGGGATCATTAATTCTTAAATAGAATTTAACTTTTACAATATGACAAAATGAATGTAAAAAAAAATCTAATTAAAAAAAGAAACAGAGTGTAACTAGTCATATAGTATTTGTGGTTTTGTGAATAAAATTTAATATGTTATTTGTGTGTATGCTCCTGAATACTTCAGATCTTGTAGCTAATTGTCTTAATATGCTATGCTTGCTAAGATGTATGGTGAGTTCACAGCAATATTTCCGAGTAGACTGCTGGCCCTTTAATGACTTGAATTGGAACAGGTATCATATGACCATATGATGTTATTCTCTAGATGCTTTTCTAAGTCTGTTGTGTAATTGCCACATGGTCACACACAGTGGGGATTATAGTCATCCTGGGTGTAGGCTTTGAATATGGGAACCTAGAAGTAAAAACATTAGCTGAGATGGGCCAGTGTTAGACTTTTACCCTGGGAAGGGGCCAGAAATCACTGGACTTTTACCCTGGAGCCTCAGTTCTGTAATTTTTCTGTGGACATTGGCGAACCATTAAAATGTAAAACTCAAAAGGTTTTTCTATGATGGAGAAAACGGAAGGCAGCCTATAGACAAAAATATTCCCTCTAATATGGTTTATTTCAAAATACTATTGTTTGGCGAATACTATAGGAACAGGGGAATTCAGTTATTCTAAGTATCTAGGGTGTGTTATCCAACACACTGGGGTGCTTTGCCTTTTATATTTCAACTATCATCGCTGTTAGGGACGTGATTTAGGGCTTGCTCTGATGCTCTTTGAATGCAAAAGATGTCCACAGCCCCACATGTCTAGATACCGGATCCCAGCTGGTGGTGCTGTTTTGTAAGATTGTAGAACATGGAGCCTAGCTGACTGACAATGGGACTATAACAAATCCCCAGGGTTATAGCCATCTTCTCCAGCAGAGCATCCTAGGATGGGTCTAAGGCAGGTCATGGCCACCATACAGACAACATTCTAGTCTCTAAACAGCCACAGAGGAAGAAATGATTCCTTGTGGCTTAGGACCTGGAGTGGTGTGGATGGCTAAAACATCTCACTCTAAGGAAATTGGAATTCGGGTTAGTACTAAAGAGTTACCAAGTCGTGGTTGTGAATAGAGCTAAGGATGTCCAGCTGTTTGGCATGGACTCCTGAAAATCTGTGAACCTTTCCCCATCTCAGAGCATGCTGCTTTGGGACTAGGTGGAAATTTTTGTTTCAGTAATTTCTAGGTGTCTGGTGAAATCTGATAAGACACAGCAGGGCCTGGGTATTTTGTGGAATACCAGTCCTTAAGCCTGTGTGTGGAATAATGGCTTTGGGGACAACTCAGACTTTAATTCCAATCTTTTGAGACCTTAAGTTTTGCTTTGTTTTTTTTTTTTCCTTTGCTAGCTGTCTAAATGATGTAGACACAGATAGGTCATGTATTGACTCCATTTAAGAACAACTACCTAAACACCAGTTTACCAATACAGTCAAGACGTTATGTGACTGAATATAAAAATGTAAGGCTATCGGGACTGGATAGGAAGCTCAGAGGGCGAGAGAGCATGCGCTGTTCTTAAGAGGACCCAAGCTTGCAGCGGGCACTCCTGTCAAGCAGCTCACAACAACCTGTCAATCTAGGTCAAGGATGTCCTGATGTCTTCTTCCGGCCTCCATCAGCTCCTGCGCGCACATACATACACACTCACACAGACACAAGCGCATAAATACAGACGAATAAATCTTGAGGAACATGCAGTGATGTGATTTTACAGTTCAGTATACACGGCAGAGGGCGATGTGGTCAAGTTCTCAGAAAAAAAGAAAAAAACCAAGGAGATGGGAAGGGAGTGTTAGAACATCTTGCTGTTTCCTGTTGCTCCCGGAGTCTAGAGTCATCGTAGCTCAGGGGGAAGCTCAGGTTCAGCAAATAGGATTTATCGGCTCTTTAGTCCCACATTCCTTACAGAATAGCATGTGGGTTGGTTCGGTGTAAACAATTTAAATAGTGCTATATATTCTATACCAGTTAGAATTCACGTATTTCTGGAATCAACATTCCATTTTCAGAAACGGAAATCACCTTTAATAATTTGTGCCTTGCTTTTGATAAATTTTGCTGAAAAAAAAAATAGCCACCAGAAATCTTAAAGTATAGGCTAATTTATGGGTTCTTAATTGCTCAGAAACTCACAGAAATGAAGATGAGAGTGTTCTGTGAGAAGCTTACCATGGGTATCCCTCGTCCTCCCCCTTACAGGTGACAGGATGAAGCTGGTTCCACTCTGGCCCATCTCAGGCTTAATCCCTCGCTGTTCCGAGAAGTGTAAAATGCAATTAAACGCACTTCTGAAACCTTCCCCAGAGTGCTGCTGACAATATTGCCTGCATTAAGGAGGCAGAGCATGGTTGACAACGTGGACACTGGTAGTGTCACGAAGCTTCTGAAAACCAGTTTGTAAATTAAAGTGTTCCATCAGCAGCTGTTGGAATAAGCCCTGGGTTATTATAAGAGAGCACGGCTTGAACAAACACGCAAGTTTTGCTGGGGGCGGGGTTCCGGGCTTGGAGGTTTCATGAGGTCTGGCTGTGGGTTCTATTACACCCAGAATGATTCAGTGACATCTTTAGCACTAGGAGAGCTTAAGCTTGGGTTCCTCATAGCGTAGTCAGGGGCTTCTCTCTCCTTGCCTAGGTATTAGCCACTTCCTAGGTAAGCAGCAAGTACTGTGAGAGTTGCGCCCCGCCCCCTGCCCCCCCCCCCCCGCCCCCCGTCCCTGCCCTTCCCCCCTACACTTCTTAACTTGAAGAATATTGTTCTCTACTCTGGCCACAGGTCCATTTGTTTCTCTCAAAGGGAAAACATAAAAGACAGTGACATCAACCTAAAATAAAATGTTAAGTTTGGGGCTGGAGAGATGGCTCAGTGGTTAAGAGCACTGACTGCTCTTCCAAAGGTCCTGAATTCAATTCCCAGCAACCACATGGTGGCTTCACAACCATCTGTAATGGGATCTGATGCCCTCTTTTGGTGTGTCTAAAGTCAGCTACAGTGTACTCATATGAATAAAAAAAAAAAAATTAAAAAAAAAAAAAGATGTTAAGTACTTGAATCCACTTGACTCATTTGGTGACCATAATCAGGCCTAGTCTCCAGCTGGTGCCATGAACCTACTCATATAAGTGTCTTGGATTGAGGAGTGGATCCAGTGTATTTTTTACTTACAGTATCTTTGAAGACATACTAGGTGAGAACTCCATGTGGTAAAGTACGAGAGGTGGACATTTCTTCATCAAATTCCCCTAAATACAGAAGGAGGTTGGCTCCATCTTAGGAGCCTCTCGTTTCCCTTTCTTTAGTTTCTCTCAATGAGCCGTCATATTCCCAGGCACTCCTCTCAGTCCTGAGGTTGAGGCTCTTTCATCCCGGCCCGTATGCACCCTCCTCTGATTTGTGTCTCTTTCGTTGTTAATAACGTCTGCCTTTTAATGCACAATACCGAAGAGCTGTGCACCATCTTGGCGGAAATGGTTGAAAGCACGGATGCCTCCGTCTGTATCCGTTGTTCAGTCTTGACTCTTCTGTTTCCATAGGCCTCACAGATATCACTCTTTTCTGAGTATGTTAATACACACAAGGTGCCTGGAAGTCCTCATCTGTGGCAGAGACAAATATGTGTGGAGATCGGACAAGCACAATGGAAAGCACTCAGGATCCAGGTGTTGGGAAGAAGACATGGGTGCATTTTCCATGAGCCCTGTGATCCATGGGCTCAACACCAGCAACGAAGACTTTGTTCCTGGCTGATTCCCAAGCCAGACTGATTCTCAGACCCAGCAGGTCGTGCGTGTGTCAGTCACGCTGATACTAGGAGAATCAGGAAGCCATGTGCCCACCAAATCATAGCACCTTCATCTTATCTTACTCACTATATATGAATGGGCTGCAGCTTTGTTCTTCATTTCTCCTTTAGCTATTTTTTTTTGCATACACGAGCTGACTTTGTGTACCTGAGCCGTCATACTTATCCCTGTATCCCATTGAATCCATATGCTGTAAATGATCTTGAACTGTCTGCTGAAGTGACAGACTTGACATTCCCCACAACGCACTCCACGTTGAACATTCAACACAGACAGAATGCTTGCAACCAAGATGGAAACTACATACATGAAAACCTTCAACAGAAAGAAATTTGAGTAGTTATAGCCATCATCCTCAGTGGAGCCCCCTGGTGGTCAGTCTTTTTCTTTATAATTTTTATCCTATTTACTCCAGGCCTCTTTCTAGGGCCTTACTACTGAGTTTACTTCCTGGGTCCCAGCATGCCCCGCAACACATTCCATTCATCCTAACCACAGATTGCCTGCTTAAGGAAAGTTTAACCATATAGTTAGAATTAAGCAGCAAAATATGAATAAAATGTAAGTTAGGTATATTTATAGTCCTGTTACAAACAATAAATCTCATACAAGAGGAAGCAAATGGTAGAAATTTGACGGAGAAAGATGTTAGAGCCGCCTTAGGTGGGAAATAAAAGGAGAAGGCAAGACGCGTGAAACAAACATCAGAATTAAAGTGCAAATGTGAGAAATGGAAATGTTTCAGAACTATTTGGTTTCTGTAAGATGGTATCAGGAAGTCTCCAGAGATTTTTCTGAGGTCTGACAGGAAAAGAAAAGTCAGGGAAGCTTGGTGGGAGAAGTACTTTTATACTGGCAGCCCGGGGAGTCAGGGCATAGCTCAAATCTGCCATGGCCACGCTGTATTATTTAAAGTTATTTAACATCTTCTTCTCTTTCAGCGGACTCCTTTGTATGTTAGGCAGCACGGTTTATAACGTTCAGTGATTACTAAATCTTTTAGAGATCAAATGCCGTTTGATAGCATTTTATATAGAGAGATGCCGCAAGCCTGTGACTTAATCTGTGACTAGCACCCTTGGGCTTCTGAAGATGAGACGTGGCGTGGCGTGAGCAGGAGAGGCAGAAACACGGACTCACAGGAACTGAGTAGTTGCTGTGCTTTGCAGTTGTGATGTACACCAGTGTGGGAGGTCTAGAACATTGGAAGGATGTAAGAAGCCTAAAAGAAGACATTTGCAGAATGGGTTTGTGAGTATGTATTAAGAAAACAGAAATAACAACAGAGACGGGGCTGTCATTCAAAATAAAGATGCTGGGACAAGAATTGAGATCTGGGATGGTAAAGTTGTCATTGTAAAAGGCCAGACAGAGGATGCTCATTTGGGAAGCCATATTGTCCCCGTTGGCACTATTTAACTCTGTTACGAAGAAACAGAATCAGTCACAGATGAAAACACAAATGAATAGTCATGGCTTTGTTCCAGTAAGACTCTTTATAAAAGCAAATGGCAGGACCAGATTTGGTTAGTAAAGGCAAGGTTGACCATTAAACAGAATGGTATATGAGACCTGCTGATTTTCACAAGGTAGGATTTTGGAGGATTGCACATCTCAATATCTGTACCATCAACCAGGTAACATCGAAGTTTAAGTCAGCAAAAGACGGATCCTGTTCTGTCCTCAGAGAATTGGTTCTCTCAAAAGACAAACTGGACTGACAAACTCTTAGCTAAAATAACCAAAGAAAAGAGAGAAAGCACAGAAATTAATACAATTATAAGTGAAAGGGGAGTGTTGAAGTAAATATTTAAAATGGCCTCAGGTCAAGCCAACTATCTAAGCTGTGGAGGCTCTTCCTAGCTCAGCTGCCATGTTTCTCAGCCAGAGGCCACGTGCAAACTGCAGCTAGAACCAGCCAGCCAGAAACACCAGCCCTGCCACCCATGAGATGCCAGAGTGGGAGATGGCTTTGCCAATCTTCCACCCTGTCTCCATAAGACTGAGCATTGCCCAGACCATCCCGCCACCCAGGTGGGCTCTGTACAAATGAGACTCTAATGCTTAGATTATCCAAAGGCTTTATATATTTGGTGATGATCGATAACAAGGTACCCATACAATCAGAGGTGTAATCCAATACCCAACTTAGATATACCAACTACCTTTGACTGCCAGAGACACTCGAACATCCGCCTCCATGTTCCCCCCCCCCCTCTCTCTCTCTCTCTCTCTCCTCTCTCTCTCTCTCTCTCTCGTGTGTGTGTTGTGTGTGTGTGTGTGTATGTGATTCCTCTCTCCTAGCTCCTCTTCCTTCCCTCTTCTCCTCCTTGCTCCTCCCACCTTAGCTCCTCCTACAATAATGAAATTCAGAAAACTGTTAGGACTTAACTTCCAAAGCTTGTATTCCTCAAAAAATGGAAATTAAAAAAAAAAAACAAAACACAGACACAGAGAAAGGGATAGATTCTTAGAGTTAGACAACACACCCAAATTAACCTAAGACTAAGTGGAAAACTCAAAAGACGTAACAAAACACCTCCCAACTAAAACATTCTCAGGATTAGATTGATTTACAGGAGAATTCTACCAGAGTTAACATCCATACCACTCAAATATTCCATCAGACAGAAAATGAATGAAAGTTCCTAAGCCAGATAGAAATGAAACAAAAGAGAAAAAAATCACAGAGCTGATGAACATTGGTTCAAAAATTCCCTAAAATACTGGCCAACCACATTCAAAGCCGTGCCAAAAAGATCACTCATCAGACATACATAAATCTATACATCAATCACAAACTAGATTCGAAGATTAAAAACTGCATGATTGCCTCATTATACACAGGTGCATGCACACACATACATGTGCACAACACACACACACATACAAACAAACCTAACCAAGGTGAAAAAAGGCCTCTACAGTGACACTGTTAAGATGCTGAAGAAAGAAATCAAGGATAACACTCGATGAAAAATTCATACATACTCCAGGATTAAAAGAGGTAGGATTATGAAATTGACCAAGCTACCAGAGTCAACTTAATCCTAGTTAAGATACCAGTGTCATCCTTCAAACACAAAACATAAGCAATGCAAGTGTGTACAGAGACCTCAGAGACCAAGAGCTGAAGCAAACCTAACAAAAAGAATACTATGGGAGCTATAACCACACCTGGCTCCAAACTCTAAGAGCCACAAGACCAGCATGGCGCTGGCACACCAGCAGATTGATAGGATAAAACTGATAGCCCAGAAAGGAGTCTATGCAACAACGGTTGCCTAGTTTTCCATAAAGACGTCAAGAATATAGAGTGGAGAAGAGAATCTTCAGCAAATAAGGCTAAGAAAACTGTATCTCAACATGCAGAAGATGAAACTAGGTCCTTCTCCTTCACCATGCCCTAAAGAACTCCAAATCATCAGGGTCTCAACATAAGGACTTGATCCCTTGAATCTGCTGAAGTAAAAAAGTAGGGGTTACACCTCAACTTCCAGTCATAGGTAAGATGACTTTGAACAAGACTATAGTAGCACAGCAAACAGAAACGATGGGATCTCATGAGAGTTTCCATACAGAAAAGAAAACAGAAATGACTGAACAGCCAGCCTACAGAATGGAGAGAACTTTTGTGAGCTGTTAATCAGACAGACAGAGAGTTAGTGTCTCAGACAAAGAATGAAAACAATACCTATACATTGAGGAAAATAAACAACCAGCAATCCAGTTTAAAGAAAAACTACTATAGAACTGAATAAGAATTCTGACAAAAGAAATGTAAATTGTTAGGAAACACTCTTAAAAGTGCTCAACATCTTTGGGTATTAGGAAAATGGAAATTAAATCTAAGATTCTATCTCGCCTCAGTCAGAATGGCCACCACCAAGAATACAAACAAGGACAAATGCTCGTGTGGACATGGGGAAATGGGCTTTCCACACTGTTGATGACGGTGTGAACTAATGTACCTATTTGAGAATAAGCAAGGTTGCACAAAACATTAGAAACAGAACTGCATATGATCCAGCTACACCACCTCTGGACAGTAGACCCTGCTGCAAACATTTGCTGCTCTGTTCTTTTCTATTCTATTCACTGCAGATAAGAGGGGGTAAATCTAGAAGTCCATCTACAGGTGAATGGACAAGAAAAAAAAATGTGGCATATACACATGATGGAATGTTACATAGCTGTGAAGAAAGGATGAAATTTGCAGGTAAGTAGAAATAGAAAAGGGTGTACTGGGCAGGTTGACAAAGGCCATGTGTTCTCTCTTGTATGCAGATTACAGCTTCCAATCTTTATTTCTCTGCATAAGTGGAATCCAAGGAAGGAAAAAAGGGGGAAGGAGGGCACATTAAAAGGGGAATATAGGCTATATGTTAAACAGAAGTCAAGGGTAGAATTCTGGGTGTGACAAGCTTAAGCTGGGAGGGGATTGGGGTGTATGGGAAATGAGCGGATGAGGGGGCGGGGATGCTGATCCAACGGAACAGGGTATGGCAAGCCACATGGGAGCTACTGTCTCCCATGGATAGTAGGATACTCATGAAATTGAAGAGTTTTAAGTACCGAAAGCTAAGTGACTAAGCAGGTTAGCAGTGGGTATGGGAAAGAGGTTAACCACTGGCAGACCAACTAAAACTATGATCTATGGAAAAGCCTTATGGACCTTAGACAGGGCTTCTATTCCTGCCCAAACATCATGACCAAGAAGCAAGTTGGGGAGGGAAGGGTTTATTCAGCTTACACTTCCACATTGCTGTTCATCACCAAAGGGAAGTCAGGACTGGAACTCAAGCAGGTCAGGAAGCAGGAGCTGATGCAGACGCCATGGAGGGATGTTACTGGCTTGCTTCCCCTGGCTTGCTCAGCTTGCTTTCTTTTTTTTTTTTTTTTTCTTTTTTTATTGTTTAATAATTATTTGCATATATTTGTCATTTCTTTGGTCCCATATTGTAAAGGTTGTACCATTATTTTACTTGCAGATGAGAAAACAAGACAAAAGTAGGTTCAGGTACTTCTTTTTTTTGTTTGTTTTTTTTTTTTGTTTTTTGTTTTTTTTTTTTTAGAAGAACCTACTCCATATACAGGCTGCATGTTTTGGGATAGCCCCCACTCCAGAAGTTTGAGACCTACATGAAAACCAAGCTGCACATTTACAACATATGTGCAGGGAGGCCTAGGTTCAGCCCATGGAGGTAGATCTGTGTAGACTAGGTATGCTCCACAGTTGGTGATTCAGTCTCTGAGAGCTCCAAGGGTTCAGGTTCGTTTACTCTGTTGATCTTCCTGTGCAGTTCCTATCTCCTTAGGGCCCACAATCCTCCCACCTATTCTTCTATAAGAGTCCTCAAGCTCCATCCACTGTTTGGCTCTGGATGTCTGTATCTGTCTGAGTCAGCTGCTGGTTAGAGCCTCTCAGAGGACAGCTTGCCCCTGTCTGTTCTCAGGCTGGAGGTTTAGATTCTGGGAGCTCTGGTTGAATCTTTTGATACTCATTCTAAAAAGGACAAAAGCACCCTCACTTTGGTCTTCCTCCTTCTTCTTGAGTTTCATGAGGTTTATGCGTTGCATCTTAGGTATTGTGTGTTTGGGGGCTAATATCCGCTTATCAGTGAGTGCATACCATGTGTGTTCTTTTGTGATTGGGTCATCTCACTCAGGATGATATTTTCTAGCTCCATCCATTTGTCTAAGAATTTCATGAGCTCATTATTTTTAATAGCTGAGTAGTACTCCATTGTGTAAATGTACCACATTTTCTGTATCCATTCTTCTGTTGAAGGACATCTGGGTTCTTTCCAGCTTCTGGCTATAACTCAAACAAATCAGTAGCATTCCTCTACACAAAGGATAAACTGGCTGAGAAAGAAATTATGGAAACGACACCATTCACAATAGTCACAAATAGTATAAAATATCTTGGTGTGAATCTAACCAAACAAGTGAAAGACTTGTATGACAAGAACTTCAACACCCTGAAGAAAGAAATCGAAGGAGATCTCAGAAGATGGAAAGATCTCCCATGCTCATGGATTGGAAGGATTAATATAGTAAAAATGGCTATCTTGCCGAAAGCAATCTACAGATTTAATGCAATCCCTATCAAAATTCCCACTCAATTCTTTACAGAGATAGAAAGAGCAATCTTAAAATTCATTTGGAATAACAAAAAACCCAGGATAGCGAAAACTACACTCAACAATAAAAGAACTTCTGGGGGAATCTCCATCCCCGATTTCAAGCTGTACTACAAAGCAATAGTGATAAAAACGGCATGGTATTGGAACAGAGACAGTCAGGAGGATCAATGGAATAGAATAGAAGATCCAGAAATGAACCCCCATACCTATGGTCACTTGATCTTCGACAAAGGAGCTCAAACTATCCAGTGGAAAAAAGACAGCATTCTCAGCTTGCTTTCTTATTGAACCAAGGACTACCATCCCAGGGATGGCACCACCCACAATGGGCTGGACCCTTCCCCCTTGATCGCTAATTGAGAAAATGCCTTCTGCTGGATCTCATGAAGGCATTTCCTCAAGAGAGACTCTATTCTATGTGATAACTACAGCTACAGCTTGTGTCAAGTTGACACAAAACCAGCCATTACAACCTTTCCAAAGTCTCCAAAAAACAATACCGACTTTTACCATAGTCCTTACCCACCATAACTACATGGTAAGACCCTATTGTGGGAGAAAATACATGCTTTGGTTGCAGGACATAGAAAAGCTAATCCCAAACCAATCAGGAAATGTCCTCCCTGCCAGCCAGCTCTCATGCAGGCTTCTGGGGGGGGGAGGGGGGCAGACATCGGTGGTCTTACCAGCTCTGGACGCTACACGTTGCAATGTTCACAGCCAAAGTATTCTTACTGGAACAACAGTGGGATGAATATTACAGTGTGACAAAGCGCTTTCTCAGTGGATTTTAGTCCTGTTCCACAGAAGGGGATGACACACCTGGTACTATAATCCTGATGCAAAGTTCAAGGCTGGGGAGGCCATAGGGAAGAACCTGCTATTGTTAGTTTATTAAATAGTCATGCTATTGGATAACCTTCTAAGTATTTGTCTTAGAGTTTTACTGCTGTGAACAGACACCATGACCAAGACAACTCTTATAAGGACAACATTTAATTGGGCTGGCTTACAGGTTCACAGGTTCAGTCCATTATCATCAAGGTGGGAACATGGCAGCATCTAGGCAGGCATGGTGCAGGAGAAGCTGAGAGTTCTACATCTTCATCTGAAGGCAGCTAGGAGAAGACTAGCTCCCAGGTAGCCAGGACAAGGGTCTTAAGCCCATGCCCACAGTGACACAACAACTTCAACAAAGCTACACCTCCTAATAGTGCCACTCCCTGGGCACAGCATATACAAACCATCACAGTATTTATGTTTATACCTTAGATCTGGGTTGTTCTCAGCCTTGGTCAAAAAAAGCTTCCTTTTACAGAGGGCAGTAGTCACAGAGAGATGTAGAACTGTTCACAATTCGGAGAATAGGAGGTTTAGTGCTCAGCCTAAATGGACATCAATGTTAATACCACCACTACCACCAAGGTTCGAGAATGGTGCAGAAGAAAAGATCTGGAGTATTCTGTGTGTTTCCATAGGTGTACACATCTCTCGCTCTCTCTCTTCCTGTCCTTGTCTCTATCTCTGTCCCCTGTCCCCTGTCCCCTATCCCCTATCCCCTGTCTCCTATCTCCTCTCCCCCCCCCACACACACACAGAAAGAGAGAAGGGGGGACAGATAGTTAGACAATTGTGAACTTCCTAAATGTTGAGTACTTAAATTGTATTATTAAAATCAAGGATAATTGATAGTTAAAATTATTTCATTCATCCTAAGATCATTTCAACAGATGAGTATTTGAAGATTTTTCTGAGAATACTTTGAGCCCCATATTTAACATAATCTCTCATCACATGAGTGGGTTTTGTAGAATTCTTCATAGGAGGCTTTAGGAGACATTTGATAATTTGAGCCTAATTTGAATAGCACTTTACATTTTTCATGGAGTACTACATTAGATATATTGAGATTTACTTTGTAGTACTTGTATTTCATAGCAAAAAAAAAAGTGACCCTACAATGTTAGTAATAGAAAGGAGCCTGAGAGTTTTTTATTGTTTTTGGTTTGTTTGTTTTTGTTTGTTGTTGTTTTTTTGGTTTGGTTTGGTTTGGTTTGGTTTGTTTGTTTGTTTGTTGTTTGTTTGCCCATCCCTCTCTTCTGCTTCTCTTGGCATCTACTTCCCCCAGAAAATTTTCTGGAACCCAATAGGCAGTGGAAATTCCAGCTTGCACAGCAGACCCATTTTTAGGGACACCAGACTGATTATTGATGTCTTATGATTATGGACTATTACTTGAATTGGTTCCTGACTACAGAGCTGAGGTCCAGGGGTGACTAGCCATCCAAGTCACAAGTTCTTGAATCCATGTTTTCCTTCATAGACGATGGGAAAAGTCCAGAATATGATACAATGGGAGACCGAAGCCTAAGGAGGCACTGAATGCCTCCAGGGAAGTTGACTAGAATCCTTGTAATATAAAAGCAGTTAGTGAGAAAGACTTTCCATGACACTGATTATAAGGAAAGACATAATTCAGTCAGGGTCCTTATCTGACAGGATGAAGATCTAATATACCCATTTATCCATTGGCTAGATAGTTATCAATTACTCTGTGCTAGATGAAGTACTAGGCATTGGAAATGCAGCAATGAACCATGGCACCCTTCCCCAAGACCTTTCTTCCACACATGTTGTGTGATCTCCAGCATGGAGTGGCTGGGAACACGGGCAAATGTCCAGCTCCTGAGACAAGACCATCAAGTCACAACAGAGTTCCCTGGAGCCTAGGGCAGAGTTCCAATCTCACAGGGAAACAACAGGACAAGACAGGAAGCCAGTGTAGATACCGGCCACAGACTGAACAAAGATGGTGGAGAACAGGGGAAAGTTACAACTTGATCAACACACAGCCCGTGGGTCTGCTTAGCTGCAGGGAAGAGAAGCTATAGGGTTACCCTCACCCCCATCCACTGCAGAAGAGTGTGAGAAATTGGGGGCACCGAGCCAGCCTGGACTGTGTTCAGCCATAAAAGACAATTGCCATATGGAATATTCAAATTGGTCAATTTAAGTAACTTTTAATTAAGTTTACTTATGAAGTTTTGATGTTTTTGTCTTACCTAAAGTTAAATTGTCATGCCTATTATTGAAGGAATCCAAGTCAATTATATCTTTCAACAAATCAAATAAATCATTTTTTTGATACGTTGGCCTTACTCAACAAACATCTTCGGTTTTAACAACTTAAGTAGAAAAGGGGTTAGAAAGCTGTCTAACGCTGGCAGCTTTCCAAGTAGAAGCTTCTGCATCATTAAATAACTTCAGAATTTAAAATGAAATATTTCAAAGCATTTTTCTATTTAGAACAAAAGAGTTCACGCACTGAACTGTCTAATTTGTGTACCAGCACACTAACTCTTTGTGATCTCTGTGCTATAAATTTCTAAAGCCCTCTGCATTGTACTGGGTTTCTGGAAAATTGGAGAGACTGGTTCTCTCAAAACCGACCTGCCTGAAGTTCTGCAGAAATATCAGCGAGTGCTAAAAGGTTATGTATATTTGAATTTTATGCAAACAATGGCTGAGGTAGTCTTTCCACCTATTATATGTTTGTGTTACCTATTGTAAGCATGTGTCCTGGCTAGTTTGGTGTCAACTTGACACAAGGTAGAGTCGTCTGAAAGGAGGTAATTCAACTGGAAAAAAAATGCTTCCATAAGATCCAACTATAGAACATTTTCTTAATTAGTGACTGGTGGGGAGGTCCCAGTCCATTGTAGGTGGGGCTACTCCTGGGCTTGTGGTCCTGGGTTCTATAAGAAATCAGGCTGAGCAAGCTTTGATGAGCAAGCCAGTAAGCAGCACCCTTCCATGGCCTCTGCCTTAGCTCCTGCCCCCAGGTTCTTGCCCTGTTTGAGTTCCTTTCCTGACTTCCTTCAGTGATGAACAGTGATTTGGAAATGTAAGTCAAATAAATCCTTTACTCCCCAAATTGCTTTTCGTTATGGTGTTTCATCACAGAGATAGTAACCCCAACAAAGACAATATGTATCACCCAGTAGAGGGGAACACATAATAAATATGCGTTATGATACATATTAAATGTGTGTGGGTGTAAGGAATTGTGTTGTACCCTTCTGGAAGAAGACCAGGAAGGCATCCTAAGTTTGCTGTTGCCACAGGATGCTTAGGTATCAGAGGGAGCTCAGGAGGTTCCTGCCAGCTAACCAGAGCAATGGAGCTGTAAGTCGCTGAGTGAGAAAGCAGCCAATGAGCACCTGTGCCATGCCATGGACATTATACACAGGGGTGCAGCGACACCTGCCTCAAAGACCCTACTTTTGTTTTTGCAATGAGTAAAGAAATCACGGACCCCTCTCCCAGAACACAGCTCCAGCTGTGCTGGGTGCCCAGCAACTAGCTAAGTGATTGCACATTTGTTAGAATTTAAAAACTCAGAAACAGCCCCGGATATTTGTTTGCAAAATTACTTGTTTCTTGACAATACCACTCAATATATTCCATCCTCTCCCCAGTTGTTTCCACAGCATCCCCTAGCACCTCAGAGAGCTCACAAGTACAATTCTACTCACAGAGCCAGGGTGCTTCTGGGAGAAGGAAACGCTTCTTAGGAACTGAGCAGGGGCTTGTGAAGTAGCGGTAAGCTGACGAGAGATCAAGGCAGCAGAGCAGTCTAATTCTGTGCGTAGGTTTTGTACCTGAATAAATAGATTCTATAAACAGCATATGATATAGTGACGAGGAGGTAGGAAAAAATAGACAAGTGCATGCTACTCAGAGATAGCCCTGAGACAGTGAAGAGAGGATAGATAGCCTTTATGGTCCTCAAGTAGCAGATGTTGTTTGATGGTATCATGCCATCGTCTGTGTGAGTCCTGGCAACCCCATCTCTACACATGCTTACATCAATCTGCACATAATATTAAGTGACAGGACTCTGCAAGTGCACAACCTCAGAGGATAATTGTTTATCACCTTATCGCAATCCATACAGAACAGTTATTAGCAGTGACTCCTCCATGCCTTAAAAATCATTAATAAGGTGGAATGCTTAGATTCTTAGCATGAGGGATTTGTTCAGGGTTTCACTTAAGTGACAAAGAACACACAGGGCAGGAGCCATGTTTTAGTGGTGAAGAAGCTGCCGCAGAAAGCCCCGAATACCGCAGGTTGTAAGGTGAATTCTGTCAAATGTCATATTGTACTCAGCTGACGCAGAACAATCAAACATCTTACACGCTCTCATTCTGACTGTGCAATGTGCGTGCGTGCATGTGTGTGTGCGTGCTTTGTGTGTGTGTGTGCTTTATAGCTTCTTTGTTAATGAAACATAAAAATTATATGCACCACATTGAGACTTGAAAATAACTAGTAGTCTGTGTGTCATGAGCAGCAAATAACTTGGGGTAGGATAGACAATAATCAGATATTGGCCCAAGTAGGGATTGGTGGGGAGTAAAAGTCCAGGAGAGAAACCCTGTGTGTATTCCCTATCTTATTTCAAGATTAGGTCTTTTGCTGGAGTCGGACATAAATCATGTGTGGAGTGATTGATTGACTCTTGTCACTGAGTACAGTAAACCGAATTAAAGGCATTGGGGGTTGATGGTTTCAGTAATAACACACAGGGGGAGGGAGAGAGATCAGATAACAGCCCTTCCCCACGAGACACACATGGCTGCAAGCCAAATGAAGTTTCAAAATGGCAGCCTATTCCACCAACACAGGTCAATAACAGTTACTTCTTCTTCTCTAGTCCTGGATCAAGCATAGCACTGGTCAGTAGTCTCATTGCAGCCTCTTTTTGTTTTGTGCTCCAGCTGCCAGCATCATGTACAGCATTACCTACTCAACCCTGTGCAGAATGGCAGGTGTACAGAAAGCGACCCACATGGTAGACCCCTGAGGAAGCTGTTGTGGTCTGGCTGAGCCTAAGTGCTGTGGATTTCTGAGTAGGCGGGGTCAAGGATATGCTAATTGAAAAATCCTGGGAGGTCAGCACAAGTAGTCTCCATAGGTTTCAGTGGCAAAGTGGCAGTGTTCCTGCCCACTCGAGTATCCCAAAGAGACTCTGGTCAGTGAAGGCATGTTAAGGACCAGTGCAAGGCATGGGGGGGTGGGGGTTGGGGGTGGGTGGTGGGGGTGGGGGTGGGGGTATTGACAATGATGATACAAGTTTACTGTTAGACCTTCACTGGCGATGATGTCTGCATGCATTGGCTTTTTTTTTTTTTTTTTCCTTGAAGGATGCAGAAGTGCGTGTAAACGTGGGGATGTGAGCTCTGACACAGGCTGAGGCTTGACTCTCCCTACTTCCGGCTGTGAGGGAATCAGTCCTAAGCTTATCTAGCTGCTGCAGAAGCCGTGAGTGAGATCCGTTCATCAGATTCTGCCTGAGAATTCTCCTTTGTGAGGGTGGAGAAAATTATGCCTAGTAAGATTTCCATTTCAGTTCAATTTGCTCTCAGCTCCACAGAGCAGCTGAAGAGGGGCAATCTGGAGGGATGAGAGCTTCAGAAATGAGGAAACTGGATGCATTCCGGAGGGTGTGCTGTGGCTTAGCATTCATAGGATGCCTTCGGGTGCTATTTACTCTTTAACGCGGCAAACAAACAAACAATGCTTCTATTTCCTTAGATTTCAATCTAAACATCACCTATATTGTAGCCCCTTTCCCACCAGAAAAAAAAATAAGATTTAGATTTCATTGTGGTGGACTGAACCATCACTTTCTTTCCAATGAGTAGGAGTCTCAAATTCAGTATTTTACCCTGAGAGCAGGTGTCACTGAGACAAACAGGGCCCAGAGACTGAGCTGGCTCCTGCCTACACTGCTAGCAATGGGCCTTGCCAGCCCAGCTCTGATCATTATGTAAACAAAGTCAGAAAAGATTTGACTTTTCAACTGTCAGATTGATGATAAACAGCAAGAAAAAATCATTACTTATTATATTTTTATTATATATTTAAACCGCTTTCCTGGCATCGGTTTGTTTGCTAGCGAGTCTGGGAAAGCTGAGCCGCATAGCAATCTCTCAAACGATTCCTGGGTATTGCTATTTATTGCTATGTGAGTCTAATATTTCACAGTCTTTCTGCCTGGAACTTCTGACTCTCTGCACATATTTTTAATCCACTCTTTCTATCTTCTTGAGGAGAGATCAAAAGATTTTGTGATTTATGCTAACTTAGCAAAGAGCTAGTTAACTGTCTCCCTGTAAAGGTGAATGGTAATTTTTTTTTTCCTCCTGGTCTTTCTTTTACTGTGCTGCTTGGCACAGTAGATTTCTTATAACATTTGTCAAAATGAATTTATTGAGAGGGATTTATTACCACTAGATATTATTCTGTCATTTGGTCACCTTGCAGTTTATTTTATTAATAACAAGCACGCAGGCAGTATCTTCAAAGGCTTTACATCCTTCCTGGGAGCTGCCTGGCGTCTGCATGGTGGTGGGATAGAGTTGGGTCCGTTCTGCAAAGATCACAGATCAACATTGACCCCAGCGCCACACACCCCCCACCCACCCCGTGCAGTAACACGGAAGTAAACGTTCCTTCTGATTCCCCTTTCTCAAATCTGCTGCTAGGCAAGCCTATCAGGGTCAAGGCTTCCACTCGGGCTGGGCCACAGCGTTTGTTCTTTTTTATCGTCCTTATACAGGCACCAAGGGGTCTTTAGCTGCAGTGGGTTCCTGAGGCTGCAGTTTTCATTGTGATAACCTGACCTCGGAGGTCTTGCCCTTCAGTCTGTTTAATGAAGCGCTGAGCTAGAAAGGGTCTTTGTTCTCTCATCGCTCCCTCCACACCGTTTTACGACGCACCCGATAAAGAGCTTCTGTGGGATTTGTCTAAAAGAAGTGCGTTTTGAGGAGTTACAGGACGCCTGGGAGAACAATACCATCAAAGACGTGGGGGAAAATGTTTCGATTGTTGAATTAGAAAGCGCAAGGTGTGGTGAGATATTAGGACGCAATGTTCGCAATCTTCAAGATGTGGGATTTTAATATTCTCATAAAAAGAAAGCCACCTCGATAGATTGACTGGGGGTACTTCACTTTGGAATTAAGAAACACAATGAGTCTGAGGATGGGCTTAAGTCTCCTTTCAGGGATGGGAGATGAATTCGAACCCCAGAGAGAACTCCCGTATCCTGCATAGCTCTCTGAAAAACCTATGGACCATGTGAGAAGCAACTCCATAAGAGAACCACAGGCTGGGTGCCCATTGGCAGATTGTTTGAGATGCTCTCTAGTGCTGTTCAGTGAAAGAACAGGTTCCAACCAACATGCCCAGAGTCTGTCCTCTGGAGACCAGCAAGCACCTGAAAAAATAAAACATTTAAAGGAGGAATTAACTCTATCAAGCATGAGGTTCATGGTGGTCTTGTATCTGAGGTAGGAACAGGACACTAAATTTTTGCCATCGTTAAAGACCCCTGCGCCCAGAAAGACACTTCAGAGATGGGGCATTTTATCTGTAATCTCCCAGGGTCAGAAACACCTCACTGAACATACAGAGAGGTGTCCTGCCACAGGGCATGAAAAGATGGTTCATTTTAAACTACTTTAAGGGTGGATGCAACTCCGATTAGGAATTTTGAGGGGGAAATCGAATCCATAGAATTTTACTTTTAGAATTTAAATACCCAAATAATGTTAGTAAAGTATATAATCTCTCACCAAACATAACCAAGTTGACCCTAATAATGCCAGAGTTATATCCTAAGCTGTATAGTTTTGGTCACACACTTATGGCTCATCAGACCGCTTGACATCTATCATGCAGAGGTTATTAGATGAAGCTGTCACCGAAGTCGGTTGCAAAGACTGCATATTGAAGCTGGGTCTTCCTGGGATATAGGACATTACCTTATATTATCAACAGATATGGGGGCAAGGAAGAAGCATGAGTGCGCTCTTAGGTAGCCATGACAGACCGCTAGCCAGGTAGCATTGTAAACTGATTATAAGGTACTGGGCATGAACACTAGATAATAAGAAGGTTTAAAAAGCAACTAAGGTATGTCTGGCGCTGTCCATGTGAGATGACACCTTCATTGGGCCAGGTAGGAGTTTGTAAATAAGATCATTAATCTGACCTGATCTTAGGTTAGAATTTTTTAAAAACATGCAAATGAACTGGAAGATGCGATGTGACCTGGCAGGCACCTGCTCATCACAGAAGATTCTTTGGGAGAATATGAGCAAAGCAGAAACTCACAGTTGCCCTAAGTGCAGAGAGAAAGGGACTGCTCGGCCACAAATGGGACACGTGGATTGAACCCTTCCCCAAGAACAGAGACTACTGAGGAAGAGGAGGTAGGAAAATGTATGAGTTAGAGGTCGGGGGACTGGAGCTACATGGCGTCTTCTGTTCATGACAGGGCCACTGCCATCAAGAATATGATCAAAATACATCGTATGCACACACAAAATTCTCAAATAATTAATAAAGATAGTATATTAGGATATGATGTGACATAATAGAATGCTACTCAGCCCTAAATAGTGTAATTTATAACGTTGTCAGTGGGTATGAGGACAGTAAGCTAAAAGAAATAAGCCCCACAGGGACAACAAGGACTGCATGGTCTGTGTGTGTGTGTGTGTGTGTGTGTGTGTGTGTGTGTGTGTACGAGTGCATACACAAAAGTCAAGTGTGGATATCCTTGACCTCTCATTTGCTCTCTTTCTCCCTTTCTCTCTCTTTCTCTCTCTCACTCACTCGCTCTCTCCCTCTTCCATTCTCCCTCTCCCCTTCTCCCTCTCCCCTTTCCCCTCCCCCTCTCCCGCTCCCTCTCTCCCCCTATTCCTCTCCCATCACTATGTTTTAGCCTGGCTGGCTGTCCATCAACCCCAGCACCGCTCTTAATCTTCAATGTCTGCAGTCCAAGTGCCAAGATTATAGGTTTATATGGCTATGCCTAGCATTTTTACATGGGTAGTAGCATCTACACTCAGAACCTCAAATGTGTGCAAAGAGTGTCCTTGCAGTCTGAATACACCTCTAGTTTGGGAAAGAAAAAAAAAACTTATCTTTTAACGTGGCAAATTGCCTCTCTCCTCTAGGGCTCAATCTGGAACCATCTTCTCTTGACCTGAGACTCCCCTCCCCTCATGTAAATGAACAGTTTACATTTGAGCTGCACCTCAAGCAGCTGGCATGCCCCATGCGCCTACTGATGACATCTTCATTATTTTCTCTACTGCCACTATTCTCAGTGTGGTCCCTGAGACAGCACTGCCATCCCCTCCCCACATAAATCCACAGAATAGTCTGCAGGAAAGTACCACCCAGCAACCTGGCTTAAAAATCCAGAAGGAGACCAGGAAGCTGCCTACTCTTTCTTTCTTTTTTTTTTGGTTTTTTGAGACAAGGTTTCTCTGTGTAGCCCTGGCTGTCCTGGAACTCACTCTGTAGACCAGGCTGGCCTCGAACTCAGAAATCCACCTGCCTCTGCTGCCCAAGTGCCGGGAGGCTGCCTACTCTTAATGACAACACTAATTCACTGAGGTTGCTTGTCCCATGACCTCCCAGGCAGGTGGAGTTCTAGATCCGTAAGAACTCCGTCGCTCCACTATCACGGCCGTCTGCCCCTTATTGAGTTGTCAGTAAGTGTTTTTCAATAAACAAAAAGCTTAAAACCACTTCCCATGTGACATCTTCCCTGTGTCCTTTCAAAGTATCCATTTAAAACGCTCTACGATCATATGGTTGGCTCATAATAATCCATTCTGCTGCAGTGACAGATTAATTTTTTAAAAATTCTCATCGTATCCTTCCTTTGTGATGACTCCCATGGTTTCTACTACTGTTGTTATATCAGTGGTTCTTTGCTGGGTTATTTTCTTCCAAAGGACCATTGGCACTATCTGGAGAAAATTTCTGATTTCAATAACCTTTGCGGGAGGGTGGCCGCTTCTTTCATGTGTAGAAGCCGAGAGCTGAAATACCCATAACATCTGGAGCAGAACCTCACTTCAAAACATTTCCCGGGCGGTGGTGGCGCAGCCTTTAATCCCAGCACTTGGGAGGCAGAGGCAGGCGGATTTCTGAGTTCGAGGCCAGCCTGGTCTACAGAGTGAGTTCCAGACAGCCCGGGCTACACAGAGAAACCCTGTCTCGAAAAACCAAAATAAATAAATAAATAAATAAATAAATAAATAAATAAAATAAAAGTAGGTTTAAAAAAAAAAAAAAAAAAAAAAACATTTCCCGGCCCCACACCCCAATAGTCCCCGATTCCAAATCCCCCTTGGCTTTCAGAGTCTCTCATCAAACACTCTCACTCTATACAGCAGAGTCCTCAAAACCTGTCCCTGGCACCGTCATTACATATCATCCCTTGCCAATTGTAGCAATGTGTAGGACCAGAATTAAATATATATATATATATATATATATATTTTTAGCAATTTATTAGAGACATAAAATCTTTATTCTTCTAAACGTTTGTGAAGAATCAGATCCAAGCTGCAGCTTCAGGCTTTTGCAAGTATTGCACATCCTAACCAGAGGTATTGATTGGGCTTTCAGATGTAACTCGATTCCCTGAAGGAGGGAGGCTTGATAAAGTCATGGCCGAGGAGGGCAACAGAGCACCAGCTCTCCTTACCACCGATAACGAGATAGTCCTTTGTCTTTCTTCCCAGCATGCTGCGCTCTGGGTGCCAAAGTTCAGCATGGAGTTGCTTCCACCCTTCAATCTCAGGCTTCTCACTTTAGAGTGAACTGCTTGAATGAGATGGGAAAGGTCGAAGCCCCTTTGCAGGCAGTGTCTATGACTACTCCACAGGGAGTCACCACAGAGAGTCACCACAGAGGCCACATACATCTTCAGAGCTTTTCCTGGTACGGACTCAGAGACTGTGTTGTCAGCTGTACCAACCATTTGTAAACCGCCCATTCATTTACAGGCTTGACTTCAGTTCTAATGCCCTCATTCCAGGCCTCTGAGCAGAGAGGTATCTCCATCGGGTGCATCACCATCCCACAGTGGTAACCCCAGTAACTCTAACAGGGCACCATATTGCCCAGAAGGTAGGTGTAAACAGTGGCTTCTTGCAGTCACGTGATTGCCACTTTATTACCAGCAGTACAGCACAAACCTGATAGATCAGCTGTCTTTGTTTTGTTGTTGTTGTTTGTTTGTTTGTTTGGGTTTTCGAGACAGGATTTCTCTGTGTAGCCCTGGCTGTCCTGGAACTCACTCTGTAGACCAGGCTGGCCTCGAATTCAGAAATCCGCCTGTCTCTGCTTCCCAAGTACTGAGATTAAAGGCGTGTGCCACCACTGCCCGGCTCAGCAGTCTTTGAAAAGGAAGAAAGCAATTAACTTCCAAAGAATGTGGCAACAGGGCTCCTTCCAGAAGCTCCCCAAAGGCTGGATTTCCAAGTATAGCACTCTTCATCCTGTGCAGCCTCCATGATGAAGGTACAGAGGAGATTAACTGATCCTTGCTGTGACTGGTGATCAGGACCTCAGGGCACAGGTAGTGTAGAGAGGACAGTGCATGGCTGTCCACTATCCTGTACCTTACTGGAAGGAATTTGGAAGGAGACACATGAGAAAAGGTGAGGTCTCCAGGTTTCCTGCCTGGAAGCTTGGTATTTATCAGTCTACTTAGAAGGAAGTGTAGAAGGGGCTAGATCAATAGGAGACCAAGGAACAATTTAGTATTCCAAGCTCTATTCAGGGAGAAAGATGCTTTCCCAAGATCAAAATGCTTATAATTTCAATATTCGATCCACCTCTACAAGCCTTAGGAACATGAATCAAAGCAAAATTTTAAGAGCATAAATAATTAATTTTCCCAAATTACAAACTTAGCAAATCTCCAAGTCCTCAAATTGAGTTATTTAAATGTGGTAAGTATATTATTTCCCTCATTTGAAGGCTGAGTGAATTGTGTACATTACCATTTCCTGATCTGCATGTTTTTACATACTTTATTGGTTGGTTTATTTGTGTGTGTGTGTGTGTGTGTGTGTATACACATCTGTGTGGGATCAAGTGCCTATGTGCCTGTGTAAGCCAGAAGAGGGTATTGAATGTCCTCCTCTGTCGTCCTCAGCCTATTCTCCTCTCTCTCTCTCTCTCTCTCTCTCTCTCTGTGTGTGTGTGTGTATTTGTGTGTCTGTGTGGTATGTGTGTGTATTTGTGTGTATCTGTGTATGTATCTGTATGTGTGTGTGGGTGTGTATCTGTTTGTCTGTCTCACAGGACATATATGAGGTCAGAGGACAACCTGCAGGGGTCACTTCTCTCCTTCTATCATGTAGGATCTAGGAAGCAAACTCTGAGAGCAAGTGCCTTTACCTGCTGAGCCATCTCTCTGGACTCAGACTATTACTTGTAAGGCAGTGTCTCCTCCTCAACCTGAGGTTCATGTTTGTCTCAACTAGACTGGAAGTCAGCAAACCACAGCAATTCTCCTGTCTCTGGATGCCCAGCTTCTTTAGTGTGTCCTGGTATCTGAACTCCAGTCCTCACGACAGCTAGCTCTGCAGGGGCTGTTAGCCACTGAGTTATCTCTCCAGTCCATGAGCTTGAGAGAACTACAGACCTCCCATCTTTGGCTCATAAAATCTCCTCCTATACATTAATATTCTGGTTGCATCTTTGATAGTTTATAAATAGTTCACCTCCATATCTCCACCATCTGCTTGTCTCAGTTTTGACTGACATGTTCTTTTCCCTAGGATGTCACCTGGACTTAGATGATTCTCACCCTGAGTTAACTGTTAATGGTTGGTTTCTAAAGGGCTTGACTTACATGTAATCTGTAGGGCCATGATGTCATGGGTCCCATACAATGAACTCAAGCATGGTGGATCACCTTCTCACAGGACTCTTGCTCTCTGTGGGATGTAACTACCAACCACCAGACTATTCTTTGATCACAGAAGGAATCCCAAGGCACTATCCTGCCCATGGCCTCCTAGATGCTAAACATTAAATCTCCGCCCACTGTTTCTCATAGAATTAACTAATCTAACTAAATTATATCTGTTAAAAATCACCAAGGATTCTCTCCTATTCAATACATAGTAAACAAGTCTGGACTTTTTAATGAATTTGAATACATCTGAATGGCTGGGTTTCCCCTCTTTGTATCCAGAGATGGGCATGGTACAAATGTTGAGAAGTTAGGACCAGACATTGACACCTCACGGCCTCGTCACACAGAACTCTAAATCAAGGCTGTCAATCGTTTTCCTAATAGAACATTATTGGCTTTCTTTTTCACAACCTTATGTTTTGAAAAACTATCTCTCAAAGCAGTGCATACCTAACACAGAGACCCCATCCATACTAAGAATGGCTCAGGGCTCTCATCAGTCCCCTTCTACCACAGGCTTTTAGATGGGGGAGGGGAGGCTGGGATACACAGAGGGAGAGGTAGAACAAGGTAAGGAGATCTGTCTAATTCTACCCATTCTGGACTATTTCAAAGCTGTTGCTATTGGGTAATTATTAGAGGTTGCTTTTTTTCTCAATATATTGTTAAAGTAACCTAATTTCTCACATGTGTTTCTAAACGTCCAGAGGCACAAATGAGCAAAGACCACACAGGCATTCCAGGTGCAGTGCGCAGGTCCACACGGGAAAACGATGCCCAGAGACTCAGTGTACAAGTCTGAAAACCCTCACCATATGCAAGGATCTGTTCCAGTGAAAAGCAAATTTTCACAAGCTTGTAAATGGCCCCAAGCACCAGTGAGGCAATAAACATCAACTCAAAAAGCCACACCAAGCAAAAAAAAGAAAGAAAGAAAAACCCACTGAAGGAGTATTATTCTATTAATAGCACCAATTAGCGAGTTTTACATGAGATAGGACAGAATACTGGGTTATTTTTTAATTAAATATATCAATCTTTTGGTTTGAAAACTACTAAGAATAGCATAGAATAACCCCTTCCAGTTAGCATTGACTTTCTGAAAGTCAATGCGGGTGGTGATAATTTTGGACAAATAAAACCTTCATTGATCCTAAGAAATTGGACATTATTCTTCCCTAAAACTTACTCACCCACTGCAGCTAAATGATGTGATTTAATCTCTTCTTTTACCAGAATCACATCTGTCTTCTCTTTATTTGATGGCGTATTGTTAAATTTGACACATAAATCCTTCCGTAACTCAAAGGTATGTGAATGCCCCAGCACCTAGCCCTAATAAATAAAAATGCATTCGTAATTTTCTAATAGAAACTATATGAGAAAAGAAAATGGGGGCAGGATAGAGAAATGCCGTGGGGAAGTGAAAAGCAGCGTAGTACACACTTGAGCATCTCTTCCCCGGATAGTCATTCATGCTCTTGAATATTAGTATATCTCACTTTCAGGCTGTTTTTCCTTGGCAGGAAATAAATATTTAATAAAGTTGGTCGACACTGGGACTGACTGGGAAACCACACCGATAAATTTTGAAAAACCAGCTAACGGCAGAGCATTGGAAAAATGCAATGTCTCTTCATCATCGCTAAAATGAAGATATATTTTCAATTTTTCATGTCTTTGACCACCCTTTCTTGAACTCGACAAATCTAAAATATGCGGTTTGACAAAATTAATTAAAGTGTGGACATTGTGAGCTATTTTGATGTTTGCCATGAGATCTTGTCTCCCTGCCACTTCATTAATTTAAATGACCTGAAGGTTACTCAGGTACAGTAACCTTGAAAACTAGTCCAAGGTAAGTAGCCCTATTCCAGTGAGTTTAATTTGTCAAGCAAAATAAGAATGGAGATTCATTCTTTCCACAAGATCCCAAAGACAACAAAGGACACAGGACTGTACCCCATGATCAGCCTCTTGAGGGGTGTGCTTCTGTGAGTTACATTGTCACATCTAAGCAGTTTCTTGGCTGCTGTTTATTCAAAGAAATATACAAAAAAAAAAAATGCTTCATAGTCCCTGAAATAATGTCTGTAGATCATTGATAAAAGTTATTAGAGGTTGTATATAAAATACTATGGGCATCATTCTGATTTCTCCAAAGAACAGAATGAAAACAGTATATGCAACATACACAAGTGTTATGTATAGATATACAGATTACATATGGGTGTATATAACACACATGTTATCGACATACAACTGTGGCTACTAAGCCCAAGGCATGAGAAATGACAGTATGACTTCTAGCCCAAGTCCACGTCTGAGTCTGAAGCCTCAGACTTATTGGTGCCCTCAGCTTAAAGACTGTCAAAGAGAAAAAGCTTCCTCTGTTCAGCCTTTTATTGCATGTGGTTCCCCAACAAAAGCATGGGCAACCAAGTGTTCCCGCTCTTCTTCCTTTTTGAGACAAAATCTCATTATATATCCATGGTTGGTCTGGAACCTAGGGAGATCTGCTTAACTCTGCCTCCCAACGGCCTAGTTAATAAAGAGCCGCAGCCGGTCTGTTCAGTGACTACCTCCATCCTACATAGCATTTCAGACATGCTTGGGAGTATTATCTAACCAAATAGGTAAGTACAACATGATCCAGTCACCTTAGCATATAAAAGTGATCACCATGCCCAGCAAAATGTCCACAGCACATTCGTAGTCTCCTGTCTTCTTTCACATTCGTAGTTTGTAGTCATTTTGGACAATAATACTATTCAAACTGTTCCAATATCCAAATAACTTACCATTTTCTCTTCCATACACATGCAGGTGGTGAGTAGATGCCTCAGTGGCTAAGAGAACCGAATGTTCTCCAGAGAACCTGGGTCCAAGTCCCAACACCACGTGTCAGCTCCCAACTGTCTGTGACTCCAGTTCTAGGCAATCTAATCTACTCTCCAGCTGCTGAAGGCACCAGGCATACACATGGTACACAGACATAAATGTAGACAATTTCCTCATACAATATAAAAAAAATCTACATCTTTAAAAAACAGAAAGAGGTTTAGCACCTATGATCTCTCGAGTTTCTTGGGCATACTTATGCGAAAGCCAGGTGCTTTCCTCTTCCATCCCTGGAATTCTTAGTTTTTACTGTCACCATCACACGAAGGCCAGCAGGGAATCCTCTCGTCATTCTTGAATGATATTAGAAGACAGGGGTGGATGTCCTTTTGTAAACATACCTTAAGGAGACAAAATCTTATTCAGAGGCTTCCTGATCAAAAGTCACTGGCCAGAACAAACCCCACAGCTTCAAAGATCGGCCAGGGAGGGTGAAATGTGGAAGGCTTGGTTGCCTATCATCCCAGAAGAGGAGGCTAAAAGGAGCACATCTGTGCAGATCCATTCACTTCCCTCCACAGTGTTTGCTCAGTGACCACCATCCCACCATGCAAAGAGCTGTGGAACTTTATCCTCTGTCTGGCTCAGAGCCTGGTTATATCATTGTCCTGAGTCTCTCAAAACATGCCCCATGTTAAAGTGAAGTGTTATCACTTGCCCACCAGACTTCATGCTTATGACTACTTTCTGTAGTACTTGTGATTATCGCCTGGACTGTGGATATGCACATAAAACATATAAATATATGTAACCATCTATGTGTAGGTTGGGACAATAGAGAGACACAGAAAAGACACACTCTGTCCTCAGTCGCTAATATCAGTTCAATGACAGGGATGATGGGTAGTATCCGAACACCTTATCCAAGGCACAGCATCCAAGAGGTGCTTAATAAATGTTCACGGAATAAATAAATGGATGAGTGAGCAAATGAGTAGAATCCATACTTGTGAAACAGAAGGAAAATGAAAGGAAGGGAAAGGCATTGGGGAAACCAGCTGCTATTTCCCTGAGCATTTTATAAACAGTTCTTGTCAGAGAATAGTTTTAAGAGAGAAAAACTGGGACTCTACCTTGAATTCGGTGTCAGCTCCTGAATTACACATCCATGTCTTAGTGCTTCTTTTTCAAAATAGTCCACCCCACTCTCAGGGCTTTAACAACAAAATAAGACTTATGTGATTGTAAGTTTCCCTCAGAATAAATGCATGTAAGCTAAAGAAATCACTCCAGTGGCTTTAGATTGCTTACATTTCTTTGAGTCATACTCTTGACACCTTGAAGGGACTCATTACAAAAACAGCAAGCCATACTGTGCACACTAACAGCCTGTCCTCTCAGAAACATGCTTCTCTGGAATGAGTTGGCAATATCACCATTGCTCTGAAGAAGCCTTGTGAGGTTCTGATAGCTGGTGGGATTTGAGACAGGTTTGCTCTTCAGTTTCCATAGAAAGAACCTAAGGATGACAACCCCACTCTCAGGGTGGAGAAGCTGTGTAATGCTTCATGTTACAACAAAGACTACAACAGGTTTGGTCATTCGGTGAGCACCACTCCTGTCCCACATAGCACCACACATGCAATCATCCACTCTTAACTAACATTAACTGCAGCTGAAACTCACTGTAAAGGGAAACAGCTGAAAAATTTCCAAGAAGTGAGGCTTTTAATTGTAGATTGTTTTAAACAAGTAACAAAATACAAAACCACTTAACATTTAAGATTGAATACACACACATACACACATACCAAGTGCCAAAAATGTACTTTTCATTAATTCTTAGAAGTGTCTGGCAGACAGCAGCTGCTTTGCAGTTTAAGATGAGGAAATCAGACAACAGCTCCTGTTTGAGGCAGCTAGGGTAGGTATTGATGGGAGCCACACGGAGTCTAGCATCTGTTCTGTTGTTTGTTAGTTGATTGGTTTGGTTTTTGAGCTAGGCTCTTTACAGCCCAGGCTAACCCTTTTATGATCACCCTATAGCAGAGATCCAAGCCCTACACTTACAAGTATGATCTACAACACATGCTTATATTATTTTTTAAGAAAGTGGAATGTCTGATTCCTTGTGTCACACACACACACACACACACACAACACAAACACAACACCGTCACCAGGAATGTCTAGAGTAATATTGAGTAGACTCCGTGAATTATATCAAGGGTTAAGTATGTTGTGTCCAGTGAATAAACAGAGAAGCCAGAGGACATCACATATGAATGAAACACTGATGTGCTTTGAGCAAACCTTGCTGCTCTCATTGTGACACAGATACTTGTATGTAGCCCAACATAAAGACCAGTAATAGTTTTGAGAGTCATCAGATAGAAGAAAGCCATTTTCCAACAGTGAAATTAAAAGCTTTGAGAGCATCAAGTCATCAAAGGCTTTGCTTGAAGAACCAGACTCCCACTTGCCAATCCTGAGAGACCCACTGTCACCAGAGCCCTGAACAGACTGCCTGTTGCTATGCATGATTTATTCAATTCAGGCGCTGGTGCAGCAGGAGAGGAAATCCTCATGACTTTCCCTTCAAAATCAGATTGCTGGGAGCAGCATACATACACTGTGGGTAAGATTTCCCAAGAGGATCTAAGAGAGGGGAGTGAGACAGAAGCATCCCGTTGGGCACCTCTGGTCTCTGATACTTGAACATGAGAGTTCCTGGTGTGACTTTCATCGAATATCAAACGCAGCATAGCATGGCTGCTATGCATCCAAGAGGTGTGAGCATGCCATGGTGCCACAGGACCCACCTAATGCAGGAAGGAAGGCTCAAGTCATAGGCTCTTTTTCACTGACCCTTTGCGTTGATCTCTTTCCACTGTCAGTGGGGCAAAGAACACTTCCTTAGCATTCTATGCCGCTATTTGCACACAGGGAGCTGCTTACTGTATTCCACTGCTTCATCTCAGTCGGCATTCCACTTTCAGTGTGAGTAAGCACTTAACGCTTTGAATAAGAAATAGAGACATTTGCTATTTAAAGTAGTCTTCTTTCAATTAGAATTTTCTTTATGAGTCTCCCGGTTTATGAATCCTTATGATGAATATAGCTTCTTTTCGATAATTCCTTGGGATGAGTGAATACCCCCAATGTTTACTTAGCAAGGATGTCAATGAATTATGAATGGAGGAAACCGTTCCAATGGACAGGCACTCTAATTAATAAAGCCAGTTTGCTCCAGCTTTCTAAACGCATGAGCAGCACCAGGGCTTTGTAGCAATGTAGCTGATGCAGGTAAATAGATTTTAACAGCGTGGCTGGGAAAAGAACAAGGCAAACAGGAGGTGAGCTGGGTGGACCCAGGACAACCCACTTTGTTTCAAAATGCCTCTTCTGCTTCCCTACCATACGAGCATCAGAATGGACCAGATAAACGTGCTTACATAAAGAAGTCTTTCTCTATAGCCGGTAGATTTACCCCTAGCATTCACTGACCATCTCTTGGTGGAATATTTCCCCTGGGCATGTTCTTAAAAGGTAAATATTCTCAAGCTACGAACAAGGTCAATAGACAGCCACGCCTTTGATAAAAGATACAAATATCTCTATAGTTTGGTAGACCAGATGTTTGCAACCCCTGGGCTACAGGCTTTGGATCAAGGCATGTATCATAGACACCGTGTTAAAATTGAGACGTTGATTCTGACCTCACATGGCTTTTCAGGTTCAGATCCAGTTATCAATGCAACCTCTGTTTTCATCAGGCTTTGATGAATATTGATATTTAAAATATTTCCTTCTGTGTGTCTCTCTGTCCTGACTCAGACAATTCATTCATATTTACACGTTACCTATAATTTTTTCTGGGGAATGCCATAGCAACTTCCCTCCCTGATCTGTTCTTAAAGAATGAGTGGAGGGTGGGGCACCAACCATGATGCCTGATGTCCCAGCAGGAGCAGAAGACAAAGGCAGAGTCCCAGCAGTGTTAGAGCTTTTATTTTCTGATTGACATTGAGCATGACACTGTTGGTAGGTGCTTTAGGGTCATTCAGTGCTGATTATCACTTCAAATTATAGCACCTATTCTCGGGTAAGTATAATAAATCTGCCAACTTTGAGTAGAGCATAGTTCTATAGCATAGACTGCCTCTCAGTTCTATAGATGGCCCCAGATTCCTATTTTCCTGTGTGCGCACACTGCAGAGTCTGTGCCTTTTGAACATGAGCAAGACCACAGACATAGCAGAATGTGGTTCCTGTTTGTATATGCATCACATACCAAAGGAGAATATCAATAAGGTCCCTAACTCTGTTGACCTTAAGTTAATCAAAAGATTATTACAGGTGACTCTGGCCTTAAATCTCATCAGGGGGGCAATTTTAAAAGGTCAAAAGGTTTGAGCCTCAAAGGAGATGAGTAAGTGGGATATCTGGATATTGGAGAAGACCTCAGGCTGGCAACCCTCAAGAACTGAGGGGGCCCAGTCCTATAACTTTGCAGGACAGCACTGAAACCTAACAGTGAATCTGAGAGGGGATGACAAGCCTCCAGTGTCACAGGCTGAGCCAAAACCCTGTCTCTTGCACCTTCTTGGGTACTTGAGAAGAGGCTAAACTAAATGTTGTTTATACTTAAACCCTGAAAATTGTGGAATTTAAGGGTTAGTGTGTGGCCATTTTTGTTGTTTTTGTTGTTGTTGTTGTTTAACCAGGCAGTAGGTAGCTATTATGCTAGATCTCTGAATAATTCACGCAGGTTATCCACAGGAAATTTGCATATGAAGATGTGGAAAGAATTCATAGGAAATACATCTGGCAAACCTTAATCGGGCAAATTATAGACGATTTCACAGATGGAAATCTCTAATTGATACCAATGTTGTACCTAATTGCAGAAATGAGCTCAAGTTTGATCCATCAATTATTTGATGTATGTATGCAGCATGCCAGTGAGTATCCTGTATTATTTGGCATTTCAGTTGTCTAAAGGACACTAAAGGGTGGCTGGACCCATGGGACAACCGAAGCCTGTTTGAATGTTTGATATGAACTTGGTTAGGATATGTCAGGGAAGGCCAGGTATGGAAGAATAACAATCTTTTCTTGTCACTCACTGAACCCACACTGACCGACCCCCAGTGTGGAGCACCCTCTGAAGGTACTAATTTAAATCTGACTTAAAGACTTACCACATGATGTTGACCAGTTGCTGTCATCCTAGGGAATCTACAGGTAGACAGCTGAGCTTTTAATTCAGAACACTGGGTAATCCCTACCCATCAATATTGTAAGCTGCTCTACTGGTTGGAAGCATGACTCTTCCCTCAAGATCAGTGGCTCTGTTCCCTTTCCTCCACCCATGGGTTGGGAAGAGGCCTCATACATAAAGCTTCTAGTAGGATGATGTTGGGAGCTCTACTGATGCCTTGGTTTGGTCACAAGTTGAATATGTACAAGGTTCATGTTCTCTCAGTGGCTTAGAAGTAAACAAGGGTTAAAGAATTCTCCCAGACCCATTTGAGACCTCAAGTGGGGATATTTATAATTATACCCCTATTACTCATAAGACCATGACTGTACAGGGTGCATTTGATCTTGTGATGGCCCTTGTTAGGGAGATTACTGTTCCCTTTGAGGCCGTCCTCAATTGCAGACTGGTGGCACAGATAATCTGTTGTGTGAGTTATGAAGTCCTGTCTCCTTTGCTTCTGGTTATGTGAAAAGTCCTTTTGGATGCATACTGCCCCACAAGTACACAGCAGAGGCAGATTCTACAGGACTCAATGGAGCATGCGCTTTCTTCAAGACTCAAGATGATGTCTGACACTAATGGTGGATCTCAGGTATTGGTGAGCAAGGCCAAGGCAGTACGAACATGGCTGAACAATATAAAATTTTTAATTATGATGTTTTAAACTTTCCTTTAAAATGAGTTAATAATTTCTCAAGACAAACATCAGTAATAATTATTCTATGTTATTCATAGACTGAGAGTCTAAATTTGGATACTTCCTTAAGATCTGACCTGATTCATGTGTATATAGTACATTGACTTCATGCAGGAGGAAGGATTACCACCTAGGCAGCCATTCCATCTTCTGTGAGTAAGAACTCTTGAGTAGTTTCAAGGCCAGGTCCTGCTCTGAGTCAGAGGTTAGATCCATACAGGGACAGGCAAGGTCCTGACCTTCTGAGGCTTCATTAAAGCAAATGATAATGACACAGGCATAAGGACTTGCTAGAAGAAGTAGTAAAAGAGCCATAAGATGTAAGCTCAAGGAGCAGCAGAGATGCAGTGCAGGATCAAGCACAGATGCTAAGTAAGAGCTAGCCATATAGAGATCTTAGAAAAGGACATTCGAGGAAGAGAATGAAAATCATGTCTACTCTGGAGCATTGTCAACCTCCTCAAGAGTCAGAAAGGAGGAGGTCAATGAGACTAGAGCAGTGTGAAAGAAAGTGCTAGGTGGATATGAGATGGGAAAGAAGGCCATGTGCCCAGTCTGAGTGTAGGATTAGAGACTGGGGAAAAGATGTGAGACAGTGACCTCTCCCAAGAATGTCAGCCCTGAAGTGATAAACTTCTTACTCAGCACCCCAGTCCCAGCCTAGCATGGAACACCGTTTCTATGAATATTTGCTGATGACTAAATGACATAAACATGACAGGAATCCCAGGGGCATTAAACCTGAAATGGGTAGGAGAAGTACAGTAGACATGAGCTCTGAAATGTGATGAGTCCCTCCTGTATGTCCAACATGCTATAACAGACAGTCCCCAACTTCAACATACTATGACTATCTCACACATACAGATAGTCCTCAACTTTGAATGACTCAATTTAAGGTTTTTACTTTCTGCACTGGTTCAAAGTTGGAACACACTCCAGTAGACACTATGTAAGGAAGTTGAACATTTTGTTTTCATAAGTTAATGATAATAAAGTCCTGCACTATATCACAGTACCTAACCAACAATCATGAGTGTTTGGAGCCTGTATATAGCAGGTTAGGCCAAACTGTATAATCTGATAGACTAAAATACATCTAAGATTTTTTTTATTACATTTTTTTTCAGAGGCTACTGGGGCATGCACATCAGCCAGACTTGTGTAGAGCTCAGAAGAAAATTGATAGGAGTTTGTTTTCTCCAGCTACCATGAGTGCTGAGAATCAAACCCAGGGCATCAGACTTAGCAGCAAGCCCTTGTTGGCCTCTTGTTGGCCTTAAAATACATTTAACTTGATAACTTGAAGTAACAGGTTTGGTGTAACTTGTCTCCACTGTAATCTGAGGAACATTTGTTTTAATTAACTTATCTACCAACAATTATATTTTATTATTCCAAATAACAGATAAAAGAGCTAAGACACAGAGGCCACATTTCAGAGCACCACCTAGCATTGAATGAGAGTTTAGGGCATCCTAACCTGTCTTAGTCAGGGTTTGTATTTCTGCACAAAACATTATGACCAAGAAGCAAGTTGGGGAGGAAAGGGTTTATTCAGCTTACACTTGCACATTGCTGTTCATCACCAAAGGAAGTCAGGACTGGAACTCAAGCAGGTCAGGAAGCAGGAGCTGATGCAGAGGCCATAGAGGGATGTTACTTACTGGCTTGCTCTGCTTGCTTTCTTATAGAACCCAGGACTACCAATCCAGCGATGGCACCACGTATCAGCCCAGGGAGGGTACCACCCTTGATCACTAATTGATAAAATGCCTTACAGCTGGATCTCATGGAGGCATTTCCTCAAGGAAAGCTCCTTTCTCTATGATAACTCCAGCTTGTGTCAAGTTGACACACGAAACCAGCCAGTACATAACCCTCCTCTCCGACTACAATCTCTTTAGTAACCCAACAGACAGTAAGTATTGTATTGTCAAGCTGAGGAGTGTGTTGGAGTAGGGCATGATGGAGGAGCTTGCCTGAATTCGGATATGGATCCACCCAAGAAGGGTGAGATTAAAAAGAGGAAAATAAAAGAAAGGAGAATGGAAAAAAAGATGCAGACATCACTAGAAGCATCTCAAAGCATGGATTCCGAGCATCATGAGACGGCAGAGGACCCCAGCTCTGCTCTCTTTAGTGAGCATTGTTCATGCATCTTGTTTAATGAACAAGCACTTGCTTTATTTATCCTATTTTCCAGGGGAAAAAAAATGAGCTTCTGCAAGTTTCAATAACTTGACCAAAGCCAGATGGCTAGTGACCAGCTGAGCTAGATTTCAAGCCCTTGGGGAATCTTTTTCCTGGCCCGGCTGAAGGAAACTGGAATGGTTTATTTTTCATAGGAAATTAGAGACACCAGAAACATTAATTTTTATTTTAAAAAATCCTAGCCTAGACCAAGAATATGAGTGTCCCGTCTTTTCCTGGGGTAATGATAATAGGACCTGGCTCAGGCCCATCTAGAGAAACCAGAAACTGGCTCAAATCCCTTAGACCTCTTCAGACTTGGACAGAGATTTTTGGGTCCAATGTAATTTCTTAAGATGTTCACTCTGTCACAGTGACAGAGTGTCTTCTCCAGGTGGATATCACGGGGGTCTTTGGCAGCTGGTCCTCTCCTGTCAGAAGTAAGCTGGGAATTAGCTTTCTGAGCCCCACGTGGACTTTGATGCTCCCAGAGGCCCCCTCCCTCAGCCTACTGCATCGCTGACCACATAGAACAGGAAAGAACTTGCCAGCAAGCTCTGACCTCCAGCTCACTGGGCACAAATCACCAGTTTCGTGTGTGCTGTACAACCAGAGAGTCTCCCACTTCTGTCTACATCTTTTCTCTAACATCTATGAAGTTCTGAGGACCTTGACATAGGTCTGTCAAACTGAGCTGGAAAACATCTGATTTCACAAATCACCTCTCAACTTCTTCTTCTTCCTTTTTTTACATTTCAAACTTAACTCAACAGCCTTCGGGCCAGAGAGTCTCATTAACCTCTCCACACTGGTGAGTGGTTTTCCATAATGCAAGTCAATCCTGTGTGGAGTTTGGCCCTTTAGATGGGCATAGATGTGTCTGATTCATATTATACAAAGAGCATATATTCATATGACCATAAAATTCTGCTTAACAAATTCCAAGTTTCCATTGGTGGTTTATTTCTTGAGGACTTAAGTACCTATGTGTGTTGGATTACCCTATCCCTGTTGGCTTGCCACGGACTCAAACTGGAGTATTTAATTTAAAAGAATACAAAAAGATACAATTTAAAAAGATACAAAAGAAAGACAATTCCCAGCACAATGCTCACTTTCATCTCTGAATAGCCCTTCAGGAACTGCAGAGATGGGGTGTGGGGGATGTGGAGGGGTCAAATTCACAACGAGGACTGTCTGAATCTCTAGACTGAATAGATAGAAAGTTATACTCAATATTATAATTGCTGCATTGCTTGATTGCTTTTGCAAATGTATGCGTTTCAAGTGGCAACAAAAGATGTTCTTTGTTTACCTGCGTGTTTTAAAAACCATAATCAAGAGCACATGCTTGCCGGGAGAGGGCCATTCTGGGGGAAATCTCACAGAGATCATAGAGTTTCTGTATGTCCAAATGATTAAAGCAACAAAAACAAAACAACAACAACAAAAACAAACAAACAAACAAACCATCTTTTCCCACTTGACCAAATTCAGACAAATGTCTCTCTAACCAATGGTGTGCACTTATTTGACATTGTTTGAACAACTACAGTATAAAGCCTATGGAGCACTCTTCACAAACACCTCTCCCCCAGTGAACAGCATGTCTCCACTTTCTTCACCTGTCCATCCTTGGCTGTGTAAGAATCCCAAATGAACCTTCACTGCAGGGGTTGTGTTGCAGATGTATCTGGGTTGGGGTTAGATGCACCCAAACTCACTTGTTCTGTGCATTTTGATCAGTTGTAGATCTCTTACGTACTCCCCATCTACTGTTAAGAAGAAACAAAAGCTTCTTTAATGAGGGTTGAGAGCTACACTTACCTAAGCGAATAAGTATTAAGTATTTAGAATGCAGAGAGGAATTGCACCGGTTTAAGAAAGTGGCAATAACTTCTCCCATAGTGTCTATGACCTCACCAGTTGCGAGTAGTTGGCTAAATTTACATTACCAGCATTAAATTCCTCCTACTGAATGAATCATGAGTCTAATTAGACAGCTATTGCTTATCCTCAATACACAAGTGCCAGTATTTCACCTTTAGGGATATTTTGCTGCACAGGTCACTGTTGTGGTTCATAAGTGTCACAGCTAGGTAGGACTACTGACTGCTTCCCTCCTTTGGCTACTTACATAGAACCTTCCAATACTGTGAGAGACAGTCCTCAAGGAGGAGGTTTGCAGCTCAGTTCCTCCAGGTTCTGGGTCCAAAATATGTGATGTCTCCTCAAGTACTGGGAGGCAACCAAGGGCAACAGCAACTGCCTATATTGGTTTGGGAGTCTCTTGAACTATTCTGACTAACAACAAGTACAAATGGAGGTTTCCCATGCCTGGCACTTGAATTTTTGTTTGATTGTCTATGGTTTGGGGGGAGACCACTATTGCCCCAAATGGCATATCTTCATTAAAAAATTTTCTCATATGACAAAGCATACCATTGAGAGGTAGCAGAATCTTGGGTCATAATGAGAGCTTCTTGAATTAGTAGGGGCATATTTTCAGAAGAGATTTTATGATGCCCCTTTCAATACACACTGACCCCAACAGCTTACTCCTGTTTCCTCATGAGGATGAAGCACCTCAAAGCCTTCAATGAGACATGGGGCTCATAATAAAATGTTATCAAATAGTTTTATGAGTACAATAGACCCCACCACTCTATCTAGGTATGGTACCAATCAGCCTTGACAGTTATGACACACCCAGTCACTCTATCTAGGTATGATGCTAACTAGCCCCTACTTGACTGGTTCTAGGTTTTCTGAATCAACTGATCCCACCTGCTATAGCAGTATAGGGTCATGAACTGTTTTATCACTGTACACCTACCAAGTACGTCCCTCGTGGATGCAGGGTCTTGATGTCTGGTTTCCATTTATAGGTATCACCTAGGCAGATAGCTGCAAACTCACTCCCATAAACCTCCTGGGAACTAGACAGAATGACTGGAAACCTTCTTCAGCTTCTGATGTGAAACTGTTTTGGAAAACAAGAAGGTAAAACTTAAAATAGAAGCCTCATACATCTGGGAGGAAGATATAGAAGGAGCTGGAAGGAGGGGACTTGGAGGGATTGAGAGGAGGGAGGTAAAGAGGTAAGGTGACATAAAAAATGTATTTGTCTTAGTCACTGTTCTATTGCTGTAAAGAGACACCATGAGCATGGTAACACTTATAAAAGAAAGTGTTTACACTTGCTTACAGGTTCAGAGGAGTAGCATGTTCCCAAGGCAGAGATCACAGAGGGACACAGGCAGACTTGGTGCTGCAGAAGAACCTGAGAATTCTACATCCAGATCCACAGCCCAACCCAGTGTTACACACTTCTTCCAATAAGGCCACACCCACCTCCTAACCCTAAGTAGTGTTACTACCTGATGACAAAACATTCGAATGTATGAGCCAATGGTAGCCATTCTTACTCAAACCACAACAGCATCAAAAATAATCAGGAAACGAATGGAATAAAATTAAAGAAATAAAAACAAAAATAGGAGACTCCTCTTCTTTTTATTACCCATCCCTTCAAATTCTCCCCACATAAAGCCATCCCTCATTTCTCCAAATCTCTCTTCAATAAGTTCCCCTTTGTCATTTCTTATCCCATATCTGAAACTGTTCTTGGTGTCGTTTCTGAACTTCTGCTTTGTGTTAGTTCACAAATGAATGTGAATTATTTCTTGTAATTTTTTCATGAGATATTTTCCTGTCTCTCATTTCAAAGTCATCCCGTAGCCTTTACAGACTCATACCATAGCTAGAGACGGGGTCTGGAACACACGTGGCCTTTGCATATATTTAAGGGTACACTGTGATGTCACAACACAGGCACCTGCCCAGCAATCAGGTCAGGTGACTGTTATGTCCATCACTGCATTTCTTTCTGTGGGGAAGAGTCCAAATCTTCTATATGGGCTGTGTGAGGTATGCACTTGCTGGGTATGCATGTGTTTTGAGCATCCTACAGGTTCAGTTGTGATTAATGTCCTGACCTCCAGGGTAGAGACGTTGAGATAAGTGGCAGGTTCTTTAGGTGGTGGGCTCCCATGGATAAAGTCCACACACCCAGAAGGAGATCCCGGTCTGTTCGTCTAACTTCCTTTTGTCTTTTAAATTTTATAACTGTGAACGAAATAAACCTTTCTACTTTGAAACTTAGCTGCCTTTGGTATTTTGTTGTAGTAACATGAAGCTGACTACAATATCTAATTATTACCAACCATTAGTTAATATGTTGTGCTACAAGATGCTAAATGTTACTATGTATCCGCATGCCC
Source organism: Mastomys natalensis (assembly GCA_021653895.1). Classification (NCBI taxonomy): domain Eukaryota; kingdom Metazoa; phylum Chordata; class Mammalia; order Rodentia; family Muridae; genus Mastomys; species Mastomys natalensis. The sequence continues at coordinate 390,671 of JAJTUV010000582.1, read as the reverse complement.
CCTATAGTGGCTCACAGTCTTCTCTCTAGCCTACTCTTAGTAATGAGTATAGAAGTCATGGCTTATAGCTAACTAGACCCCTTGCCCCACAACTTCTTACCATATTTAATCCCATAAGAACAATAAACTGTCTGGTAAATATCATATAAATAATTCTTTAATGAAATCTACAATATATCTTATGTTATTTTGTTACCAGTGGTCTCCTTCTGGAACAGATGTTTCCAAGATTTTGCCTCCTCTCCAAAGAATTGAAAATAAGGGCTCACACAGATTTGCAAAAGAAGTAAGATAACGCTGGGCGGTGGTGGCACACGCCTTTAATCTCAGCATTTGGGAGGCAGAGGCAGGCAGATTTCTGAGTTCAAGGCTAGCGTGGTCTACAGAATGAGTTCCAGGACAGCCAGGACTATACAGAGAAACCCTGTCTGGAAAAAACAAACAAACAAACAAACAAAAGAAGTAAGATAACTTTATTTGGAACAAAGCAACAGTACAATTTAAAGACGGGCTTACTGTCAAGATCCACAGTTGGCTACCTCAGGGAAGGCCCCTGCTTACTGTTCAGAGCCTCCTTTTATGGTGTACGAGGAAGAGAGCTGCTTACTAATGGACATAGTTTCGCTACTTCTCTATTTTGATAGATTCAGTCACACATTTATTTTTTTCTGTTGTACATGTTCTTTCTCATAATGCATCTGAGCTTAGTCACATACACACCCCATTATGGTAAATGGGGGATTTTTCCTTAAAATAAATAAATAAATAAATAAATAAATAAATAAATAAACTTAAAGGACACAGTTTGCCTCACAGCAAATACACCCCAAACCAGTTCAGGCTGGTTTGAGTTGATCAGCCTTTCTATTCCTTAGACCTAAACACATTAGAGAATACAGTTGGATGAATATGTCTAAATTGGATTGTTACTCAGGGCATATTATGGTTCTAGGGTAGGAGTACATGTAGTTCAGTGCAGGTGGGGGTTCCCAGAGATTCTGAGGATGCTGGCTGCAGTGTGTGGAGAGGGGCTCATGCATCGTGCACAAGGGTGAAGGAGCTGGACTGCCAAGTGCATTTCTACCAGGTTGTCTAATCAAACCAAAGGCATGTAGGATGAACTGCTCCTATGTCTGCCTGACTCTGTTTAATTACCAAAGTGCAGCTGTGCTTCCACGAAATCTGTGCTCACTCCATTTCCTATCATGTCTAAGCGTTCAGTCTAACAGAGCCTACTCATGGCCATCCCACCTCTGGCATCTCTGGTATTTCCTCAAAGAGTAAGGGGTTTTCAAGGTCCAATGCACAACATTTATTTTTTCAAATCTGTGCATTGCAACCCTTTCGCGTAATTCTGCTTTTCCAAAAATATACACTTACCACGTGGGTTCTGACTTTGACCTTTGGCTCACTTTTTATAGTTTTTGGTTGTTTATTTCTTTATTTTTTTTGGGGGGGGAAGTGATTTATTTTAGTCATGCTTGCACCCCCATAATTTTGATTCTACTGAAATCATAAAAAGTACTAAAACATCTCCATAAGAGTGTTTCTGTGTGCATGTTTGCCTCTAGCCAAGCTCATGGTTTTTCATTGATGAACTGCTGCTGTGGCAATTTTCATAGAATTCCGTCACTAAAGACATCGTTGCATAAAAAAAAAAAAGATGACATTTTCAATAGGCTCATTTGTCAATTCAGCTTAAAAATCCTTAAGTATGCCTGATTTTGAACTTCAATTATCCTACGATTAATACAATTTGAGACTTCCGCTGTTAATTACTCTTTAGTGTGCCATCAGTTTTTGTAGACAGTTTTTACAAGGCTGGTTTTGGTTTGGTTTGGTTATTAATGTCCTTTAGAATATATAACTATATATAGTTATGTATAATATACATACAATATGTTATATATATTATACAGAAAGAATATGTACGTTCAATAAATGGAAAATAAAAGTAAAAGTTTGTCATATATTGTGTTGCTGCTTTTGTAGTTGCTATTGGATCATCCAAACCCCATAGCTTTAAAAGAACACTAACTCCCTAAAAACAGATTCTGAACCAGGAAGAAGCTTTGAGGTATTGATATTTCTTCTCCATATTAACTGATGTGATCTGCATTAGAGACTATGAATAAATATATAATTTAACAGCATCAATACACAGTGATTTCAGAGATCTTAAAGAGACAGCCATTTATGATCCTACAAAGCTTAACTTGACATAGTTTGAGTAAAGAAAGGGTGAACGGAAGAAAAGGAAATCATATTTAAATATGGAGAGAGGATTGGATGCAGACTGCTTTCCCAAAGGCTTGCTTTGTGACATCAGGGTAGTTATAGTGGGCAATGCTTCAAGAGGAAGCACTGTGAATCCCTCAAACATCATGTGCCAGGTGGAAAGTTTCACTGTAGAGATGTAAGTGGTAACACTCCCTGCTTTGTCCACCTACATATCAAGTGTATTCAAGAGCTGACTCCAAGACAAAACTACTCTAAGTCTAAAAGCAAATGAAAACATGAAGTTGGCCTTCCTTAAGTTGTCTCATCGCCTGGGATTCTGAATCAGTTTTCACCATAGAACAGAAATTTCAACTCAAAAAAATCCTTAGGTTATTTTTCTTTCTAGCTTCAATGAGCAATTTCATTATCGGCCTAGTAAGAAATCCTGTGCCTGGATTATCCACCTACAGCATGATGGCGCCTGGGTACCATGATCATCCCAAGGGCGTTTATTACTGTTTACCTGATTTGAGACATGGAGTTTTCACACACACACACACACACACAAACACACACACATGAAAACATACCACACACAAATAACCCCCATTGTTACATGCCTTGGTGGCTGTCGACGGGTTTCCCTTGCCCTTTGTCAAGCCTTTGAAACCATAGCAGAGTATGAGATTTCATATGATGGATATAAACGGCAGCCCTGTATTGTACCCATCCTGGGACTATCATGTTGCTGGAGCATCTGAGAGTGTTGGGGTCACTTGCTACAACAGGGCACTTAAGCACAGCCTGTAGAGCCACGTGTACCGATCTAGTTGGTAATTACTGGAGTCATTTTCTCCAGTCGGCGAGTGAAGTGGTCACAGGGGGCACATTCTGGGTGAGAAAGAAAAGGCTTGTACAGAGATGTGGGCTTTAATCAGGGGACAGTAGACAAGCATTTTAGAAAGTTCTCCCTTTGCCTTGCGGTGATGAAGAATAAATGACCCACCAGCAAATGACTCCCTATGCTACTGCTACAGCTCCCTGGAAATACCCACAATGCTTCTGCCTGGATTTCAAAGATGGTCTGGGCCTCACTGTGGTCATTAGTGCTGTAGGAAAAACAGCAGTCGATCAATGGACTGACTCTGGGGAAATGCTTCTGGGTTTCATCGCTCTAAGCCACAGTTACAATGTTAGATGGGAGAGGACATATATTTATGGGGCTCTCTCATAATAGGAGACCATAGAGCGGTGGGAAAGTATAAAGGATTTGGACTTCCCAGGAGGAACACCAGTCTGTAACACAAGGTCTTCCTCACTTTCCTCTTCCTAGTCCAGCTTTCTCTTAACCAGGCTGCTTCGCTCCATCTGACACCGCCCCTTGGGTTACTCCTGAAATCAGACATCTTGAGCTCTTGGCACAGAATAGTGTCATGCCAGGTTCTCTCCCAGGCAAAGAGAACATTCTTCCAAATGAGTCTTTCAAACTCTGTGCTCAGGCCTTGAGTAGAGAGTGTTGGTTTAGAAAGGTGTGGCGAGAGTTTGGAGGGTAAAGAAGCGTGTTGGTAGATGAAATTTTACATCTCTGATTCTATCTGTGGGCTCAGAGACGTTCTTTCACTGTAGATCATTTGTCCTAAATCATTTACAACTCTGAACCACATGGCTAGTGACCTGTTCCTGAGTAGACACTGAGTCCTGTGACTGAGGTAGAAGAAGGCGCCCCAGAAGGTCTCATAGACACTGCAGGCTCTGTCTACTTTCAGTGATGGCCTAGGAGATGAGAAAAGTGTTTAAAAACAAATTTTAACATTCAACAGTGTGATTTCCCCTTCATGTGAAATTCACAAATCACCCTTGCAGAAGGCTCCGAACCCACAGGGCCTACAAAATATTAACTTAGCGTTTGAACTTTCATTTGTTTAGCACAGGGCTCAGATTCTCATTAGCGTTTATGACCATGAAGTGAATTTAATTTGTTTCTATTCATAAGAAAGAGGGCAGAATTTGGAGGTTTTCTTTGCTACTAAAATGATTATTGATCAATTGCTAGCAGGGGCAGAAGTGGATAGAAAAAGTGCAGAACATCAAATTTTTGGAGGGTTAATTATCTTGTCAGACACCATGGTCCATGACACACAGGCTCCTGTTAGTGTAGATTTGGGAGCAGATTATGATGCACCCATTACCTCTTAATCACCACTACACAGTCATGTGCCCAAGAAGCAGGCTCTCTCTAAGAACTACATTATTTATGACAAATTGAAACAACTAGAAATTTAAAGGTTTCAATTATGCCAGAAAAGGTGTCAGAAATCCTATGTAGTCCAAGCATGGATTTTCTTTTTCAGAGTATGATTTCCAAAAACAACTTATAGGGAGGAAAACTCGGTGTAGATTTATAAGTTTAGAGGTTTCAGTCCCAGGTTGGTTAAATCCATTTCTTTGGTGCTGAGGTAAAGAATAATAGTATAGAAGTGGGAGTAGGTGGTGGATACTGTGAACCTGGTGGCAATCAGAGAACAGAGCGACCAACAGGCCAAGAGAAGGAAGCATGGACACCATACCCTTCAAAGGCACACCAACTTTCACCAAGCTGGGCCCATCTCCCATCACCTCCAAATGAGAGCATCAAAGTATATACACACTGACGGACCAGTCCATTTAGGAAGCATGGGAGTCATTACTTATCATTTTATAATGGAAACATTAAAACCTATATCAATGTTTAAAACCTTATTGGAATATAACTGGCACGGGCACATGTGAAGTATAAAGTTTATGAATTTACCTGATGTATGTACCTGTAAAATCACCAACATAACTAATATAATCAGGTTTAATCCCTGGGGTCCTCGACCTTCTTTGGGTTGGTTAATTCTACATGCTAACTTGGCTGGGCCAGAGGCCAATATTATTCTGGACATTGCTTTGAAAGTATTTTTGTGAATGAACTGAATGCTTAGATGAGTGGACTTTCAGTAAGCCTGCTGGGCTTCCATGTGGTGGAGAAACCATATCCAATTAGTAGAAAGTTTAAGAGAACAAAGACTGGTCTCTTCCAAGACAGAAGGAAATCTGCTAACCGACTGTCATAGACACTTCCCTGGGTATCAGCTTGCTTGCCTCTCCACTGGATTTTGTTCCCAAGGGTTCCAAGTCATATGTGCCAATTCAAAATACTCTTAACATGGACAAGGGTTGTTGTCTCAATAAGCACCCAGTTCCCTACCCTGTCTCCATCTATACTCGTAGCTGCCCTCAGGCAACCGTTGGTCTATCTTCCATCACTAAAAATAATTTCATATCTCTTAGAACATACAAATGAATTGAGAATGCACCCTCTTTGATTTATTTTAATCTCAGAGTCATGAGGTATGGTATCTTCATGCTTTATTTGCTGTTAACCCATTCATTCACCACAGGTCATCGCAGAGTTTTATGATCTAGATCATGTCTACTAGAAATAAAATTACTTTGAATATTTCAATAAAATTACTGTGAATATTTCTGTACAAGTTTGTTGTGTTGCAACATGGTTCTCTGCCTCCTGGGAAAAGCAGATAGGTATGGCATTGTCTGGTTGGTATGTGGCTAATGATATCTTAATTCAATGCTGCTTCTCCTTCGTATTCTAATAGAAAGACCAGAAACCCAATTTATTGTTCTTTTATACTTCTGTCTCTTGGCTATGATTAATTTCATTCCTAGAGTTTGGTGGAGTGTTTTCATGACTATTTACAGGTGTGTCTTTCAATGTCTGGAGAAAGAAAATCCATATTCTCGAGCTTTGAAATATAAGCTTATTTTCATGTGAAAAGTATAATGGCTTATATTCTTTATAATCTGAAGTCCACAAAGAATAGAATAAAATCCCCTTTGATGGAAGAATAGAATTAAAAGCTCTTTTTGGATGTCAAATATTCTAAATCTATGTCTCAGTCTAAAAATAGATGAAGCTATTTTGTTTTCTGTACAGAGAGCTCTGTAGATCAGTGTGTGACTTGACTTGACAGTGGTAAATTGGCTTAAACACTGAGAAAATTAAAAGTTAAGAGAAATATCATTGAAATACAGATGAGTGCATGCACAGAGAATTACCTGGAGAATGATGAGGTAACATGCTAACCAAACCACCGCCAGCGTGTTTGCTTTTCTACTTTATTCTTAGATTTTGATTTGTTTGTCTCCCTATATGTCCAGGTTATTTGCCACCAGACCAGATCATCACCATTATCAAGCTTATCTTTCATAATCTCCCTTGGTTGCAGGTGTACTGAATCAGAAAAAAAAATATTGAGTAAGAAGGCATCCTGAGACACTAAGAGAAACATTATTTGAAGTGGTATTATCATTGCTCTATAAGCAAATCCCTGTGTTATCTCCAGCGATAGAAAGATCATTTTAGCATAAATAAAATAAAGTCAATCAGTTACTGAGCCTCAAGGCACTATCAGATAGGAGTAGTAATAAATCAGGCTGATAGCCTTACAACAACCCTGGATTTTTCTTGCTAATCAAATAAGATCAGAACCCAGCTATCACTGCAGGAGAAGAGCCGGATTTAATTAGCTTATCCAACAGTGTCATTTACTAAATCAAAAGCCTTTGAAAGGTCAATGAATCTTGTCCTTATCATCACATTATCTCCCATCACTAACGAGGTACCATTAACCAGCCCCACAGTGACTGCCATTTTGCTGTCTCACCACAGCCTACGCTGGATAGTGACACTACCACTTTAGAAATGGTCCTGCACTGAAAAGTCTATTCATTCCCAGTTCCGCCTTAAAACACCTTTAACCATAAAATTCATCAGTATCAGTACCCAGCACAAACTCAGCGACTTATGACAAGAGTGACTCCTGACAGACCCTTGTATACAATAGCCATTCAATGCAAATTCTTCCCAAAGCATCATCTCTCATGTGATATCTTTGTCCAAGCAGATAAGGGACTAGGTCTTCCAATAGTTTAATTTCCCAAGGTCAGCATAGAAAGTGGACTTGGAAGCCTTGTGTGAATTTTAAAACCTTTGCCAATATGTGGGTCACATAACCTCTGGGTTCTGTGAGCTATATAAATTCCAAAGGCTTACAGTATGAGCCTACAGGTGAGCCCTTGAGTACATTTCATTGTTACAGGTAAGAGCAATTGGAAGGATTGCATGCTGGCAAGTGACTGCATGGCCCCAATAGCATCCATGTGCTACAGTGACATGGATTTGAAAAAGGATGAGGCTCTTGCACTATTCATTACCGATGAATTGACATAGCCAGAATGTATACCTTTGCCACACATGGTAATGACTTGTGGAGGCTACAAACCCCTAACATGTCAGTGACAAATTAAATGTGGACAACTGCAGACATGCGTTACTAGAGGAAACACCATGAAAAACCAAACATGCAGTCCTATTCAAGGGAATTCTATTGATTCTTTCTGTTCAACTTTTATTTAAGAAAATACTTAGGCTGAATTAAAGATCTGTGAACCAAAAGATCTGATGACAAATGCATAATCATGATTATATATCAGTTTTTTAATTTGTCAAGGTTATGCATTTATTTAGCATATATTTTCTCTGGAAAGCTCACTAAAGGAACATTCTTTCTCCTAGGAAAACCTCTATTCACACACACACACACACACACACACACACAAAATTTTTGTTCTGGAGAAGTTTGTTTACTTACTAATAGATGAGAAAACACACAGGTTTTGTAATAGTTTCATTCTTTTATGTCAAAAATATTCATGGCCCTTTTAATTGCAATTATATTCCTTTAATAGATGCATGTTAGATTTAGCTTTTTTTCAGTTTCTTCCAGGATGCAGCTCCTGCAAGGCTCTCCATGCTCTGGTGGGTTGTCCTGCACTCATACATATACAGGCAGCAGAGAGTGGACTTACTGGAAAACCACATGACTTTGGGAGGAAAATGGTATGGGGGTGTAACTGGAGAGGGGGGAACGCTGTGATCTCATCAAAACACATTGTATCCATGTATGAATAACAAATAACAAAAGATTCAGTTGCTAAGTAAAGGGGTGTGGTGTAAAAATAACCTATGTTAATGTAAACGAAAAGCACAAAGCAGCCTGGGTCTGTAAGATGTGATGAAGTAGGGTTTCCCAACCTCGTCTGGAAGGGTTGATGGGGCAGGTGTCTGAGGAAGGCTACCTCTTCCCTTCTGAGCACAGCCATCCCTTCCATTGCTGGCTTCTGCTCTATGTGGAGCCCCGAGGACACAATCTGAAAGAGCCTGTGCACAGACGTTCAGCTAGAAAGCCCCACCTGAGGACAAGAGAACCTTCTGGAAGCTTCAACAGTACCAACACAGCGAGGAAGCTGTGAGAAGACAGAGCTACTTTAGAACTTCCTCTTTGAAACGTAAGTGATGAGGCCTCTGTGAATAAGCACCTCTCACCCTAGGAAGCTGCTCTCCACAGCAAGGGTGTTTCCCTGTGGTGCCTTGCACACTGCCAGCATTTCCGTTCGATTATCTGTAGTTTGTTTATCTGTGAGAACACACTTCTGTGAAGTTCTGTCAAGAGTCTGAATGACGGCGAGAAAATGTTTGGGGATGTGAGAGAACAGTGCATATGGAGTTGAGTGACAAGTTCTTAAAGGAAACCCTAAAATATAAGTTCCTGGCTAGAATTTTCAATGATTGCCTAATTCAGGCAGGCCAAGCCGTCTGTTACCTGGGTTCTTGTCCCCTTTTAAGGGAGGGGCTGGTGATAGGCTGTCCTTCTGTAAGGAGCCATCTCGAGCTGACATCTGTCATCTGTCAACCACTGAAGTATAATGATGGGCAAAGTTGCTATCAGCTGTCAATCAGTCCATATGGACTGATAGTAAACGAACAGACTGTAGCCACATCTCATACATGCAGGACTAATACAGGTGAGCCAGCCTGCTGCTCACTCCTGGGTGGGTTAGAGCTCTGTGTGTGTGCTGCAGAGGAAAGCATGGGAAGGAAGGTCAGGCATGTGACTTAGGAGGCATCTCGTCTTAACCTTTATCAAAAGGTGGAGGGAATAAATAAACATACAAATAAATGACTTTTAATAACCACAAATTTGTGGGGCGAGCATGAAATGGGAGCAGAGCTGAAAACATGCTTCCACGACAGTCATAGACATTGGCCTCATGAAGCCAATTACAGTGATGTAAGTGTCACCAGGAAGGTAGCACGTGTCCTTATTGAAAGCTAAGCATTCCTGGGAGCAAGGCAAAAAAAATCCTGGAGGCCCTTATGTACATCAGTGAGTTTTCAAGCAGATTATTTGAAATAATAATAAAGTTTTAAAATATTCATCATCAAGTAGAGTTGTGATCTAATTTTAGTATCAAGTCTATATGTTTCTACGACATTAGATTTTTTTTTTCTCATTCCTCTGTATAGATATTCTCTTTTATCCTGAGTGTGTTTTAAGAGGGCATGTTATGGGACCGGGAGTTAACCACTGGGAGCCCAGTGGTTAAGGACACTTGTTTCTCTTCCAGAGGACCTGATATCAGTTCTAAGCATCCCTGTCAGGCAGCTCACAACAGCCTCTCAGCTCCAGGGGATCCCACATTTTCATCTGGCACCTACTCTCACATGTACACACATGCACACACACACACACATACAAATACACGTTTTCAAATTAAAATAAAACTTAAGAAAGTATGCTACTGGGTATTTTCCAAGGGAAAGCTCCATTGATAATAACTAAACGAAATTAGAATTTGATATTGAATCCAAGATAACGATTATTTCCAGAAGCAGAGTTAAGAGCATATAACTATAATTGAAGAATCAATTTGTAATCAATAATGTTTCAACTCCTTTTGGATGTAGACGAATATATTGGTGTCAGTGGTCTTCTGTCCTGGCTGCACATTAAATGAGTTGAATAATAATCTTAAAGAGTACGGTCCAAGAATGACTTTTTTTTTTTAGATTATCGATCATTCCAACATATAGTGGACAGCTATTACTTATAAATTTTGCTCAGCGACTCTTGAATGGAGTGTGGTGAAGCCACATTGGGAGAACCAGTCTAGCTTCAATAGTCATGGGTGTGAAGCAAGATGCCTGTATCCCAAGTCTGGCTGTTTGTGTGAGAGGGGCGAATCCAAGCATATGGGTCTTACCTGGCCCTAGCCACTCCTTGGAGGTTTCTGTGCCCATAACTTCTGTATGACCCTCCTGTGAACATTTCTGCTCTGCCATCAGGTCGATAGTGTTCTCTGAACATCTAACCACTGTGAAATTCTAATTTCTAAGGAATCCAGTTCTACACAAGTGCCAGTTCTCTCGGAGAGCTGAAAATGCTGCCTCATTAGAGATGGCTGGCTCTCTGGAGCTCCTTCCAGGCCAGTCTCCCTGGTTTCCACAGCTACTAGGGGAACAGAGCTGTTAACACACATGTTTAATGCATGATACACTCAAGTATTTGCTGCCTGCTTTGGCTCTGAAAAAAAAATCATTTGTTTTGCCTTATACCAAGTTTACGCAGTAAGAATTCAGGAATAAAAATGGTTACCAAATAGAGCATTAGAAAACTACATATCAAAGCACAAATATTTTGCTGTGAAGTTACAAAGATGGATTTTATCCTAGGGGATCTCCACCCCTAAAGCTTCCGTTTGTCACTTACTAGCATTTTTCTACAAGTCTGTTCTAGTCTACTGTGATAAACAGCGTGGCCAAAAGCAACTAGGGCAGTAAAGGGTTTCTTTCATCTTATGATTCTCAGAGCCCAGGTCATGGTCCATCAGTGAGTGAAGTCAGGGAAGGAATCTAGAGAGAAACTAGAGTAGACTATGCAAGAACACTGCTTACTGGCTTGCTTAAGGCTTGCTCAGTCTGCTTCTATATACAACCCAAGACCACTGCCCTTATTCCATGAGGGAAGAACTAGAGCATGGTTAGAATTAGATCAATGCAGAACTAAAATCCAACAATATAAAATAGCTATGTCTGATATATGGTATGGTTCTCATTCATGAGCTTCTGGTCTCCAAGTGGGTAAAACAGTTGCACTTCTCCAGCTCTGCCTTCCTCAGCATATGCAGCTTGTCTCTTAAGCTCAACCTGGCAGGTTCCACTCCACACCTGTTGATATCCTTCATGGTCTCCCACAGTCCTGGCATCTCCAGTATCTTGGAATACTCACTATAGCCGAGGCTGTACTTTCACAATAGCCTCTGAGCCTACCTCATGGGGTTCCACACCACAACTTCTCTCCATGATCCCTTCAAATTCTGCACTCTTCTTCTAACACCTCCACCAGTGTCTCCTCTTGGTCTCTCACAGTGCCAAGCTTCATCTGCTTTCCCATACCCCTCAGTCTTACAGCTTTCTTGTGTGCCATCAAAAACAGTACCACGTGAGAGACTCATATATTACCAAGCTTGGCTGTCAGCATCAGATGAAACCTTGGCCCCTCTAGACCATAGCTCTGTGTTCTGGCCCTGAGAAAATACTTCCCAGAAGATTTTACCTCAATGATGCTTGTTTCTTGCTAATCAAAGTTGACTTTTAGCCCCAGCTGACAAGAAATCACATACTTCTCAATACAAACTATGACATGAGTAGATAGGACACTCGAGCTTCCCTCTGGACCTTCACAATCCAGGCCTCCACTGTCTGCATTTCTCTCAGCACTCTTACTTTCAAAGCTCTTGTAGAGCAGTCCATTAAGCTTTGAGCACTAATGGTTTTTCTAGGACAAAGCTCCAAACACTTCCAACAATCTTCCCAAATACAACATGGTCAGATCTGTTAGAGCACTGGCTTTCTCACTAGTACAATCCCTAGAGTTGTTTGCTTCCTATCGCTGTGATAAACACTATAATCAAAAGTGACTTGGAAAGGAAAGGGGTTATTTCCTATGAGAGCCTGCAGCCAAACATGAAGGGGAAGTTCAGACAGGAACTGAAACAGGTACCTACTGACAGGAATCAGTGCAGGGGCATGCTGCTTACTGGCTTGCTCCCCAACACATGCTCAACCTCTTTTTAAGTACAAGCCAGGATCACATGCACAAAGTATCCGTGTTTACAATGGACTGAATCCTCTCAAATCAGTCATGAGTCAATAAAATCTCCCACAGATTTGACTACATGCCACTCTGATGGGGGCCTCTTCCCCGAGGATCCTAACCATTAAATTGATTTTTAAAAACCTCATCAATATGAAATCCCTTCTCCTAGACTTAGAATCAATGACTTGAGAAATGGCCAACTCTACACCCCTAGCCCCTTTAAGCTTGGTTGCCATTCTCTGTTCCAGATTGATAATCTATACCCGTTTCATCTCAGCTGAGGTTGAGCAAGGTCAGACAACCATGCTAACCTGCCCTTTACCACAGAGCAGCCAAGACTCTGCCAGCTCTCTACACTTTGGACTTGAGTACTGTAGTTTGATGGGAATATTCCAGCTCTCTACACTTTGGACTTGAGTACTGTAGTTTGATGGGAATATTTGTTTTCTGTTCAGCCCAGACGAAGCGAGAGATGGTAGCATGAAGAAACAGTTTGTCCAAATCTACTTTAGTGAGCTAAGAAGTTTATTGGGGTTACTGATAAAAACAGGAGTGATCCGGGCAACTTGACCCCTGAGAGGCTTCTCTTAACATGGAAGACCCTCAGGATATCGCCTTTACTGCAGTCTCCGCACAAGCCACAGAGACACACAACACCGAAGTCTCCTACACCATGTGGTCATTCATCTTACAAAGCAGAGGGACCCATGAGTCTTTTAGTCTGTCGCTGGTTTCATGAACCCCATGAGCCCTCTCCTTCCATGGGGGAACATTTCAATTAGGAGAAAACAGATACACAGTGTACAAGCCAGGCTGTGCTTGAATGTTTCATATTAAATCAGTAAACTGAAGAGCTTAGTACACAGATTGCCTTTGGAGCAAATTTTTTTTTTATTGAATCTTGGTGTACGTTTTTAAAATTTGTGGTTTATTTTTCCTTAAAAACCAAAGGAGAAATATCTTTTTGGCAAATGTGCATAATAACATTCACTTAATTTACTCAGAAGTAGTGAAAGTCTAAATTTAAATAAACACGGCAATTTTATTTTAAATTTAAAAACGTGGAAGAAACCAGCCATGTGGAAGGCTAAGGAACCGCCTCGTCTCCACATTACAGCCGAAGCTGTTTCTGGTTGAAAGACTAAAAGTGTTAAAAATATTTATTTAACTTTTTTTAAAAAAGCATACTTATTTACTCAATACAGTACTTCTGTTTTATTAAGTGCCACTTGTTCTATATATTTTGAAAAGTAGAAAAGTAATGTATTTTATTTCAATCAATTGACCAATTACTGATGATTTTACTCAAATGCATTGGGAGGAAGCCAATAACATGGAAATAAATGCAGAAATCAGAAGAAAATGTCTCCCTCACACACATATAAATTCATAAACATCACAAAGTTGTATTAAAATCTTCATAAGGTTGATCGTCATACACTAAGTGTCAAATCACTTTCTAGAATGTAACACGGTAGGGAAGTAGTGATAGCTTGCAGTTGAAATAGGTCCAAAGCATCTTGGTGAGTTGAGGACAGCATGCAGCAGTTCTTTCTTCTTTAGAGTCTTCCTGTGTACCACGCGTTTGCTTTCTCTATGCCAAGGGTTGTCAAAAATCTACCAAATGCTCAACATCAAGTAAAAATGGTGGGTGGACCCACTCACTGACAAATGGGTAGCAAGAAGGAAGCTTATTGGCACAAATTAGTCAGATCTGATATGGAACACAAATCCTCTGGGAACAGATTAGCATCAAAGCCATGAGATGTGTACCTGCTAGTTCCTATGTCAACTTGCTAGTTCGTATGTCAAGGACACAAGCGAGAGTCACTGGAGGGGAGGGAGTCTCAACTGAGGAAATTCTTTTATAGGATTAGGCTGTAAGGTATTCTCTTAATTAGTAACTGATGTGGAAGTGTCCAGCTTATTGTGGGTAGTGGCATCCCAAGGCTGGTGGGTCTGGATGGAGAAAGCCATGATGAGCAGGAAATAAGCATTACACCTCCATGGTCTTGGCATCAGCTTCTACCCCCAGGTTCCTGCCCTGTTTGAGGTGCCCTCACTGCTTTTGATAATGGACTCTTATGTGGAACTGTGTGTGAAATAAACCCTTCGCTCCCCAAGTTGCTGCTCAAGGGTGTGATGATTCACCATAGCAGAAGTCACCCTAACTAGGATAAGAGGTGTCTGGCAAAGTGGAATAATGTAATAATATGTACAAATGTATAAAGTAATGAGTATCCACACATATGTATATATTACATGTGTGCACATATATACACAAATATAGTCATACATACATAGGGTATGCTTCTCTGAAGATATATTATGAGTTTGGGGCTCAGTTGTGGAATACTGTCCTTGAAGGAACAGCTATAAAGAAGTTGGATTTGAATCAGAAAGAAATTGAATGGCAATGAGGCTTTACTCCCAGGAGAGAAGGATGAAATCCATTTTATAAATATAAATATGACAGTAGTTTATGGGATATAACGAACAGAAAACATCTAAGAGCCCCCAAGCTCATTAGAATGATCTTACCAAAGCCCATTTGTGAAATTTAAGAGGAAATGAAGAAGAACGGAAGAGTCAAAGGCGAACGCTGGGTCATCAGCCAACTAGGCATAAATTGGTGCGTGAAAGAGCAGCAGCAAGGGTCAGGAGACGGTCACGAGGAGTGAGCTCAGCCAACCAGCACCGAGAAGCTCAGTCTTAGCAACCAAGCTAATGAACACACACCCTACAGAACTGGGCTCAAAGCACGTTCTGCTGAGATGGGACCCTTGAAGAGACAACACAGCATGCGCGGCACCTAAGGATCACTGAGTCATGTTCCAGTCCCTAAGCGAGGAAACTTCAGCACGCCTGACTCGCTTTCTTTAATGAAATGGGCTTGCAGCATAACTTGTTTTGAGATTTTTTGATTTTAAAAAGTCTGTAACTCTTACTTGTTCTAGCCGTTACTTTCTGTTGCCATTTCTTTGGTATCTTTATCCGGCGTATTCACAAGCAACGCATAAATTCTGCCTCGTGTGTCAGTGCGGTTCATCTCTCTGCGCATCTCACCTTTGGACCGGTTATTTTTTTTCCACCATCCCTCGAACTCCCCTTCAGATTCCAGAGCAGAAGATCAAATGAAGAATTTTAATGTTTTTTTCAGTTTTCCGTATAAATCATCCTGTCATTTTGGCACGGCAGCTGACTTCCCTCGTATTAGCTGGAGAAGATCATGAATAAATTTGCAGCATGCTGCACAGGGGATTATGTGTACATGAAATAATTCTTATTGGCAATTGCTTTTACAACTCAGTGCACAGAAAATTTAACATGAGGGCATGGAATCCCATTTCTCACACCAGGGTGAAACTGGAGAGCTGCAAACACAGATATTGAAGAAATAAGGCTATTTCTCATCATCCTCTTTGTTTGTTTGTTTGTTTGTTTGGTTTTTGTATACCTGCAGAAGCATCCTCATCAACGTTAGAAGTGCACACCACTATCAGTCACAATCTTCCTGGAATTTCCTTTGGCTCTCAGACAAAAGCCATTGTACTTCACCTTGGTTTTGAAGATCTACCACACTCTGATCCATTCCAAAGTTCTGACTCTAGTTCAGACTAGTCTGGTAAAAACTTGATGAACATGTGGCTCATTAACCAACATCTGTCCTGTGCCATCACTTGACATAGTAATCATCTTCCCAGTCTTCCCAGTTTATGATGGCTTGTACATGCTTGGCCCAGAAAATGGCACTATTAGAAGGTGTGGCCTTGTTGGTGTAGGTGTGTCACTATGGGCGTGGGCTTTAATACCCTAGCCCTAGCTTCCTGGGAGTATTCTGCTAGTAGCCTTCAGATGAAGATGTAGAATTTTCAGCTCCTCCTGCACCATGCCTGCCTGGATGCTGCCATGTTCCCACCTTGATGATATTGGACTGAACTTCCGAACCTGTAAGCCAGTCTCAATTAAATGTTGTCCTTATAAGAGTAGCCTTGGGCATGGTGTCTGTTCATAGCAGTAACCCCTAACTAAGAGACAGTTATTCTGGCCTCCAAGGTAAGAACAGGCAACAGCTTTGCTATTCAGCATCCTATTTCTCTTGATTTCTAGCCTTAGTGGTCAGCCTCACTGCTAACCCAGGTTTTGGTGTTAACTGTCCCAGTGATGCTGAAAGAATAAGAAGATTAATATTTCATAGACTCAGGAAAATATTGATACCTATTGGTGCCGTCTTATAGTGTCTGAAGTTCTCACTGTTTCTTGTGACCTTTGTACCAAAGAGCCTGTCTAAGCCCACACCTTAATGTCCAGTGTGCTGAGGGCACAGCACGCTAGTGAGAATTTGGATTTCTTACTGTCCTCTTCAGGTGTCCAGTGTCCTATCCTTTGGTGTCAACTGTTTGCATATCCATCATTCCCTAAACTGGGGATCTTGCATTCTGCTGAGTCTGTGGATCTGGGTATCATGTGTGACAAGTGTTCTAAGTTTACCACCTGGTAAAACAGAAGAATACTTAATTAACACATATATAACGTCTCAGTGGAGAAATCTCTCATGTCCTATGTTATGATACATGGGTTGTGTGTAATTCCACATGAATCTTGAGACAAACTGACCCTGGCCATATTAGATGATTTTCTGTCTCCTGTAGATTTCCCTACAGCAATGGTGTAACTTCAGGCTTCTCCTAAGATCCTTACAAATGCCCCTTCCCTTAGTCACCCTGATCCATTTTGAATCCTATCACATTTGAAACTCAGTTCTTAAAGTCAACACCACCATTAGCTTTATAGTCTCAAAGCTCTTGCCTTTCAATTCAGAAACTGGAAGGACACCAGTTTTAGGGTAACATGGGGACTAGGTTGTGTAATCGTCACTCTGCTGTGAGGTATGGAACTACTACAAGGTTCAAGCACATCCCTGAACATGCCAGCAGCAAGGAGCTCACTGCCTTGCCCATCTTCGCATTTATCTACATACTGAGGAGCTTCCTGTTTGTCATGGTTGTTGCCTTGTTATACACACACGATGACTCTCCCAGCCTTTTCCTGCACATGGACAATGTATAGTCACTACACTGTACATTAAATTTTAAGACAAATCTCATGGGATCTGTAATCTCAACCCTAACAGCATTAGATATCAATTATTCCAGGTAATATATAGTTAAAGTTATACATACCTTCATCCTGAAGATATCTCCTATTGCTGTTTTATCTTCTGATAGAGTCACTGAATTTAAGCTTCATTTTTTTAAAATTGAAAATACATTCAACTCTCATATAATATATCCTAACCACAGTCTCTCCCTCCATTCCTCCTAAGTTCCTCCCATCTCCTCTCATCCCTGGATCCACACCCCTGCCCATCTCCCTTCACATAAGAGCAGGCCTCCAATAGACAACAACTAAACATGACAAAACAAAATACAGTAAGACAAGGCAAAAGCTCTCACAAAAAGCTGGATAAGGCAACCCAAGAGGAGGAAAAGTCCCAGGATCAGGGTCAGAGACACACCTGCTCCTACTTTTAGGAATCCCACAAAACACGAATCTAACAACATATACACAAAGAATACAATAGAGACTCATGTATGCCCTGTGCTTGCCCCTTCAATCTCTCTGAGCCTATATGCATCCTGCTGAATTAAGTGAACCATGTGTCTTCAATCCCCTCTGACTCCTACAATCTCTCCTTTGCCTCTTCTGAGGCTTTCCCTGAGCTCAGAGGGGAAAGACCTGATGGAGACTTCCAATTTAGACTCTCTCTGCATAATGTCTGGCTTTGGTTGTCTGTAACCACTCCCATCTGCTGCCAGAGAAAGCCTCCCTGATGACAACTGGACAAGGCACTGATCTATGAGTATAGCAGAATATCATTAGGAATTATTTTACTTTTTTTTTTCTAATCATGTTTGGTTCTACCCTAGGTATTTGAAATGTCCAGTCTCTGGGTCCTGGCCATCCAGGCAGTGACAGGCATGGGCTTCCCTTTCCAGGAAGAGACCTCAAGTTAAGTCAGACATTGATTAGCCACTCCCCCAAGTTCTGTACCACCATTGCACCAGCATATCTTGTAGGTAGGACAGATTAGGTTAAAGAATTTCTACCTGGGTTAGTTTCCAGGTTTCTCTTTTGGTAGCCTGCAGAGTACCTTTCTGCACCAAAGAAACTAGAACTTAGGGAATGAAGTATCAATGCAGACACCAGCTCAACCTCTCTACATTCTATGAGCTGTGTGAATTTTGACTCCAGCAATGGAGCATGACTGTCAGTTTTCAGAGAGGTTTCTATCCTAGCGTCAGCCTGGGTTATTTAGGGATTCTCTCAGCATAGTTGCCTGGTTACAAAAGATGTCCAGCTCAGACTCTATATCCTCCATTACTAGGAGTCCTCACCAGGGCCACCCTCATAGATTCCAGGAAGTTCCCACTGCACTAGGTTTCTATGCTACTACCCAAATCACCCCAATTGTAGCTGTCTCTCTCCAAATTCTCTCCCTCTATACCTCTACCCAACCCCTCCCATTTCTATCCCTAAATGTTCCCAGTCCACTAATACATATATATATTCTATTTCCTCTTCCTGTAGAGATGCATAAATAACCCCTAGAGGCCTCCTTTTTATCTAATCTCTTTAGATCTGTAGATTATAACTTGATTATCATTTACTTAACATCTAATATCCAAGTGAATATATACCATATTTATCATTCTGGGTCTGGGTTACCTTACTCAGCATGTTTGTTTGTTTGTTTTTCTAGTTGCATCCATTTGTCTGCAAATTTCATTATGTAATTTTTAAATAGCTAAGTAATATTCCATTGTGTAAATGAACCACATTTTTTAATCCATTCTTCTGTCAAGGGGCATCTATGTTGTTTCTCAGTTTCTGGCTATTGCGAATAAAGCTGCAGTGAACGTAGTTGTTCAAGTGTCTTCATAATAGGGTAGAGAATCCTCTATGATGTATGACCAAGAGTGATACAGTTGGGTCTTGAGGTAGATTGATTCACAATTTTCTCTGTGTGTATTCTCCTTGTCTATGTAATGTCAATAATCACTGTGGATAGAATATTTTTTAAAAAGGAATCAATCTACTTTTGATCTTCCTGCCTCAGTTTCCCAAATCTTTGGTTACATATAGCCATTACCATGTCTAAGTCGTGAACATTGACTAATAATGATAGAGTCGTCGATCCACAATGGAAATAGAATAATTGTGAGCATGTGGATGGCTAACTACAGAATCTCAAAATACACACAAGCAAAAATGAGCAGAACTGATGGAAGGAAAACACCAAGGACCTGAAAGTGGCATCTGCCCTGTCTGTTTTACTTGTCAAGTTGGCAATCTAGAATTACCTGGTAAAAGAGTCTCCATGATGGATTGTCTGGATCAGTTTGTCTTCTAGACATGTCTGTGGGGACTGACATGATCACAGTGATTAATGTGGAAAGAGCCAGGCAGAAAGTAGGTGGCACCGTGGCTTGTACTTGAAACCTAGACCTAGACAAGGGAGGAAAGTGAACTGAGCAATGAGCATGCATTCATTTCTCTCTGCTGTTGCCTGAGGGTGTGATGTGACAAGTTCCCAGAAGTGGTGGACTGTGTCCTGGAATTGTGAGCTAAAATAAACTCTCCCCTCAGCTGCTTTAAATCAGAGTATTTTATCATGGTAACAGAAATGAAGCCAAAACAATATCTGAGTGTGCTAGTGTCAAGAGTGAATAGAATACCGTGATTTCAGTAGAAATAAAGACCTCAGTTTGTCTTACATCTCTCAGAAAACTGCAGAACATTCCAGCAACTGGAGTAATGGGATGAAAATCCCTCCCTAAGGTACTCAGTTACCCCAAGGACAACCCATCTGTTAGGGTACAAACAAGAATATCAATAAATTTAAAAATCATTAGAAGTATAGTTTTCCAAACATGATGGGAGGAAACGAGAGGTAAGTGACAGAAATTTGAGACATTTATAACACATAGAGTTGATGCATTCCTGAATATCTACTTAGTCAACAAAATCTTAAACTAAAACAAAAACCACAACATTTCAGAATTTACAGAATGAAACTGAAGCACTGCTTGGGGAAGGATTTATAGACAGATGTGGGTTGGTTATGCTGCTTTCTGTCATTTTGACAAATATCTGAGAAAACCCACTTAATGCAGGAATGATTGATTCTGCCATATGTGATCCAAAGCTGAAACTAAGAAACCAATTCCATTTACAATGGCATCAAAGAGTGCAGAGACCATGCTCCATTCAGAGCACCTGAAAAGTCTGGGTAAAATCTCTAGCACAGGGTGGGGAAAAGAACACAGCTTTAGAGTGGACTTAGGAAACAAAACACCACATTTGTATCCTGAAAAACCACAAATATTACTGAAAGATACTTAGAACCTACATAAGTGGAAAGACAGTCAATGCTTACAGACAGAAAGACTTAATTAACTATGTTAATATAGCAAAAAATTTCCAAGCATAGATTCTACATAATTCTTATCAAAGTCCCAGGGTCGATGTTGCAAAAATCAATGAACTCATTATTAAATTTATATAGAATTTTAAAGGATGCATAGCAACCAAAACAACTGCAAAATGAGGGGAAACTGAAGAACTGCTCTTTTCTAAGAGGGCAAGAGGTACTGGAGCACACAGGGAAACACTGCCACGGGATGTGGCCCAGAACCTAGAAAGAAAGCCATACCTTGTGTTCAACTGATTTTTAAGAAAGGTATCAAGAAAATCCAGTGGGGAAATTTTCAACAAATGGGGCTGGTACAAGTAGATTTCCACACACAGAAAAATGAGATTGTTTGCCTTCTGTTTCTTTCAAAACCAACTCAAATGCATCAAGAGTAACATTATAATACAAAACTGGTAGACGGAATGCATTCTTGTTCTCTTAGGTGTGGCAACAGTTTCTTAGACAAGACACCAAAACATGAGAAAGTAGGTAAAACATGCTGGACTTCATCAAAACTAGAAATATTTTTTGTTGTAAAAGTCACCACCAAGAAGGTAAAAAATTCCCCATAGAACATAATATATTTCAAAACATAGGACAAGGCAGAATAAGCCCAAAATGCTGACAGACAATTTAACATTATAAAGAAAGCACATAGCAAGGTACAGAGGGCTACTCTGGTAGTTTACATCAGAGGTAGAGGCAAGAGAGTTAGGACTCAAATCTAGAGTACTTGTGTTCTGATCTCAAAACAATGGAATTAAAGGTACAATTTAAACATTAGCAAATGGTTTGTGTAAGTATGTCTTCCTAAAATGGATAATAAGCACTGATAAGTAATAACTAATAACCATGTCATTAAGGAAGCGCATCAGTTAACCATAGTGAGACTATTTCAATCTTCTCAGGTGATATTAATAATAACAACAAAGCAGACACTAGGAATTGTCAGTGAGAATACGAAGAAGCTGGGGGTCTCCATGCTTTTCCTGTATGAATTTAAAATAACAGTTACTTGCAAAACACTTGGCAGTTTGTCAAAACATTAATTTGTATATGGCCTGAAAATTCTACTCTGTATAAAACACAAGAAAATCAAAGATACATATCTATCCGAAAGCATGTGCCTGGATGTGTATAGAACCTTTGTTCAAAATGCTCATACAGTATTATCCAGAGTGGGCAGAGGATTGTGGGAAAATGAAGAAGTGACACAGAGTTTCCATTACTAGGTACAAAGTTTCTTTGAGAAGTGATGATGATGTTCTCAAATGGATTGTTACAGTTGCCTAATGGTGGGTGCGCTACAAATCACTGAATTCTACAGCTTAAGTGCATGGATTGTGTGTTTGTGATTTATACCAATAAAGCTGCTAAACATCTAAATAGATGGCTTGGAACTTGAGCATTTAGAAACATTTAGAAACATTAGTTGCTGCCATTAGTTTCTTAATAGATAGTTATGGGCACCTAATTCATGACTGTAACTGTTTTAGAGGCTGTGAGTACGGGAAATGGAAGCCAGTCAAGTTCCCTTTAATCTTGATACCAAGGAAAGGAATGTTCCCATGGCTTATGGCCACCCAGGTCTGCAGTGCCTGTCACACCTTCCTGATACCCTGCATGTAGGACATGGACATGTGTATCCACAGTAATAAACCACATTATGACAATGTACATGTCAGAAATCAGGTCTGTTGGGGTGGATCTCAATCATGCATTGCCAGGAATTTAGGATGGTGAAGGTACAGTCTTATAACCAGAAAGTTAGAGGCTTCCTTACGTAGAAGAGAAACTGGGGTTCCAATATCCCTATCTTGAGACATTTCGTGGACATTTAATAGTTGATATTTAGATGTACTTGTTTGGTAGCAAGAATTTAACAACATGCATTCTACATTTTTATAGATGGATGGATAGATAGATTAGATAGATAGACAGAACAGACAGACAGACAGACAGGCGATAGATAGATAGATAGATAGATAGATAGATAGATAGATAGATAGATAAACAGATAGATACTATAATCACACTGCTTATCATGCTAAAATATTTATAGCAACAGCTATAGCCTTAGATTTTCCCAACTGAGCATTAATGGCATGAATTAATGGATTAGTAGTAGAAGAAACAATCAGATTTTTCTATAAAAGACAAAAGGTTCTTGTCTTTCTATATCTTCCAGGTACATACCTCAGAAAGTAAATGAACTAGAGACAGTACCCTTTTCTGTCTCCAGGATCTGTGGATGCTCGAATTCTGCTGGTTGATGCGGAAACAGTTCTTGTAACCACTTAGCTAAGGAAGACTCTGAGTGCAGAAATATTCCTAAGGACTTCCAGTCTTACTTTTCAGAGGTGGGAAATGAACAAACCTTCTGTTTCCCTTTGTACATCAGCGTCTGCTTCCTAGCTGAGGAAATCCCCTTTCATGAATAGATTCTGCTTGAGGCTGGTTTCTAAGACTGAGATCCATTTGGTCTCCCTGTAGTTCCATCAAAATTCACTTATTGATGTTTTCCTGAAGGAGACTGGGTTCCTTTGAAAGGCACAGAGTGGTTCTTCCTTCCCTATTGTCTACTTTTGCTCCATGAGGAATTGCTGTGTATGAACCAAGAAAGTCCTTACCAGACACCAAATTTCCCTGGAGCCATAAACTGCCCAGAGTGCAGAATGGTGAGAAATTAACTTAGTTTGGTTATAAACTGCCAAGTTTACGATATTCTGGCATAACTGACCCAAAATCCTAAGGTTGTGGGTGTGGTGAGCCAGCTAGAAGTTTCTCATCTGTTCCAGTTCACAGCTCCAGGACTGGGCCAGGTCCTATGCTCAGGTAACTGCCTATCTTGGTGTCTTCCTCCCTTTTCAACATTTTTCTCAACCAGCAGGTCTCCACTGCATTAGTTACTATTCTCATTGTTATCGTAAAAGAATCAACTCAAGGCAAGAATATTTATTTGAGTTGATGGTTCCAGTCCCTCATGGTGGGACATCTCTGAGTCCCCAGTGGCTGGAGCATGGTGGAGTTTGATGAATGAGGAGCCAGAGGGCTCAGGCCCAGACCAAAAGCAGACACAATCTTCAAGCTCACTCTGTGATTTACTTGTGTTAGCTATGGCAGAGTCTCAAAGGATTCACAACCTTCCCAAACAGTGTCACCAGCTGGAGGTCAAGTGTTCAAACTCATGTGAAGGACATTTGAAATCCAAACCAACCGTGGGACCTCTCCCGTGTACATAGTAACTACTTCCAGGTCTCTTCACCCAATCTGTCCTCCTAAAAGGGTGTTGATATGAAAAACTGGACCATGGAGGCTTTGAAAACACATGATCCCATTTATTGCAGTTCTCTAGTTATTTATCCCACTAGTCCTTGTGGAGGCATTTGCAAGGTCACCTGGAATAAGGAAAGGGCAGTCTAGAACAATAACACACAACCCCAATGTCTTTATGGGCTCCTAAGATCCATAGGGCATGCATATGTAGAAAATCTTACTCATAAATACTTGCTTTTCAAACTGCCTATAAATATGAACTTTGTGGAGGTTTTGTTTTGTTTTGTTTTTAAGAATGCAGCTAAGTGTCAAACAAAATAACAACAAAAGAATTTCCCCTAATTCTTTCCTAGTGTGATGGATAGTTTGTCAGTTATCACTGCAGCACAACCCCTGTGCATGTCTGGGAGGGGTGTATCTTCATTATATTAATTGATGTGGGAAGTCTGAGCCCACTGTGAGGGGCACCATGCTCTAGGCTTAGGCTCTGGACTGAAGAACGGAGCTGAACAGTAAGTGTGCACAAATGCAATTCTCTCTGCTCTTGCATATGCTTGTGATGTGTCAAGTTCCCACTATCCTGACTTCACTGAAATGGTGGGTTGACATGTAGAGCTGTAGGCTAAAATCAACACCTTTGGTCAGAGTGTTTTATCATAGCAACAGAAACAAAAATCGGACACCCAGGAATTATTGTTTCAGACAGTTCCTTGAAGCTTACATCACTATCACAAAAGCACCTGGATCTGTCTGCTTCTATCTATAGCTGTATCTGTATGTGTATGTGTGTGTGTGTGTGTGTGTGTGTGTGTGTGTGTATGTGTATCTGTATCTGTATCTGTATCTGTATCTGTATCTCTGTATCTGTATCTGTATCTGTATCTGTATCTGTATCTGTATCTGTATCTCTGTATCTGTATCTGTATCTGTATGTGTATCTGTATCTGTATCTGTATCTGTATCTGTATCTGTATCTGTATCTGTATCTGTATCTGTATCTGTATCTGTATCTGTATCTCTGTATCTGTATCTGTATGTGTATCTGTATCTGTATCTGTATCTGTATCTGTATGTGTATCTGTATCTGTATCTGTATCTCTGTATCTGTATCTGTATCTGTATGTGTATGTGTATCTGTATCTGTATCTGTATCTCTGTATCTGTATCTGTATCTGTATCTGTATCTGTATCTGTATCTGTATCTGTATCTGTATCTGTATCTATCTGTATCTGTGTCTGTGTCTGTATGTGTATGTGTATGTGTATGTGTATGTGTATGTGTATGTGTATGTGTATCTGTATCTGTATCTGTATCTGTATCTGTATCTGTATCTATCTGTATCTGTATCTGTATCTGTATCTGTATCTATCTGTATCTGTATCTATATACCTATATCTCCATATAAGCATTTTATATAAAGGAGTATTGAATGCTGTAAAAAAAAATTGCCTTAGACTAAATCATTTTTAAACAAAGTAATTCCTTAAAATTCTGTAGTCTGGAAAGTCCACAATCATAATCCCAGTACATCTTATGTCCCAAGGGGCCAATTCTCCTGGATGGTATGTACCCATGGCTGTGTCTATACCATGGAAGGGGTGCACAAGCTTCCAAGGACTTCTTCTATAACTTGCCATCCACAAAATCCCCACACTAAGGATCTACTCACCTTCCTCAGGCTTATGGTTTAATGCCAATGGCTTGGGAATGAGATTTCAGCTTATGGGTCTAGGAGAGAAACAAACATTCTACTGCAGCAAGGAGCCGACATCTGCCCACTCTTTCCTTTGCAGAAGCAAGGATCAGCTGAGTAGTTTCTGGATTCTCTTAGTAATTAGACTCTTGTATTTTAAACTACTCTGAACTTATATCTCCTTTATAATTAGGATATTTTAAATCAAGTATATCTAATTTGATCTGTGCACTTCATTTCAAGATGGTAAATGAAATACTGCAGACCACTGATGATTTTGAAAGAGGGCTCCCCATTTATGAGCACTAAGGCCTGCAGCCTCCCACTTTTCTTCGTTGAATTAATTGTGTAAGAGGATCAGAGAAGAACGGTAGATTAAGGCAGACAAATGAGAACTCACTCATCCAAAGCCCTTGTGTTCACTTTTATTTGTTTAACAGTGCCTACTCCTCCTGGAGCCTCTAATGTGGCCAGGAGAAAGACAACAGACAGGTTGTTTTCTAATTTAATATTTCCCTCAAACTCATAAGTTCCATATTTCAGAAGATCCTTCGAGCCAAGAAAAGTTATCTGACCTAAAGAAAAGGTCCTGTCTGTCCACCTCACAATCTCCTCTTACGACAGGGTAGAGTCTCAGCCCAATAAATTTTTCTTGCAAAAAAAAAAAAAAAGATTTTTTTTTTTTTTTTTTTTTTTTTTTTGCAGAATCACACAGAGAAATGACTTGTTTCACTGAGGAGAAAAACATAGGAACAGCATGCCTCAGTCCTACAGCAAGCCATACCATGACCCAGCAAGGAATTTATCTGAGAAAATTCTCTATTGAGTGATGATGACATCACATGACTACATGAATCTCCCCTAGGAGTCCTGTGGCCATGATTTGGGAAGTGAAGTGGGGGGATCTCTATGGTTGTCTACATGGCCCTGTTGGGAAAATGTCTGTGTTTGGTCATATGAAACTCAGAAGTTCACTTTTACTCAGAGTAAAGCAAGTGGCAAATAAATAAATAAATAAATAAACAAATAAATAAATAAAATCTTTCTTTCCAAAGAGTGAGAATTGGGCTGGGGATGTGGTTCTCTTGGCAGAATGCTTACCAAACAGTCATGATGGGGATTTGATCCCAGCACTGTATAAACCCAAAGTAGTGGCAGTACATGCCTATAGTCTGAGTACTTGAGAGATAAAGGGAGTAGGATTAGAATTTTAAAATCATTCCAGCCAGTATAGTGTCAAGGCCAGCCTGAGCTGCATAAGACCCTTTTATAAGCACACAAACAATTTTATTTGTAAGAAAGAATCAGAACAAGACAGTTATCATTTGTGGCTTACTGAACTAAAAGCTTCCTCTTAGGATCACAGTATGTTCCTTTAAACTTTTATCTCATCTTCATCTTTTCATGAGGGTGATCAGATTCCCAAAATGGAAGTTCAGTGTGTCCTGATGGCATTAGTACTGAGAACTGGAGAAAAGACTGCAGAAAGAGCTGCCTTTCCTAACCACCAGAAAAAGATAGCCTGAAAAAACAGAAGCAGTAAACTGGCTCTGTCCTGGGCCAGCATACAACATGTCTCACTCAGTCATAGTTAGGTCTGCATTTGTGTCTGAACGGAAGGTTTATAAGTTGTGTGGCCTTTGATAATCGTTCTCCAAATTTCAGCCACCAGTTTGAAAATGCATGCTTTATGCACACTCTTTACATCTACTATTTACTTGATCCATGATCTTACCTTGGCATCGTGGTGCCTGGCTACCCAGATGACTAACTCATTGGTAAGTCTATTTATATACACATCATATAATTTATTTAAATTTGATTTTAATCCACCACTGGTCAATGGGTGGTAAAAAGAAAGCTTGAGCCAACGACAAAAAGAATTGGTTTGTGGCCTGAAAGAAGACTTGGAACTTCAGGTTCTGGATAAGTGAGCTGCCGTCCAACACCGACTTCCTCCAGGGCGTTTGCCATGTGAAATCTGGATCATGTGGAATTCTGCCTAAATACACACTTTAAAAGAGACAGAGGAATATGTGGAAATGGGCAACTTCTTGCCTGAACAGAAATGAGAACTCTAGGCCCCCCAACATGCTGAAGAGCACTCCTTCCTTGCCAACATCCTGATATGGCTTCTGCTTCATTTCAGTCTGATGGAAAATCACTGGCTTGAGGTGGATTTTTTTTCCCATGTATTGACCGTAAAATATAAGAAAGCACAGTAACATCAACTCTGTGTTTTCAAAGCGTGGGTAACATTACTTGTAGGGGAGCTAGCTTCACGTTCTCTTTTAAGTAAACAATGGCCGTTCCCCCCTGAGGATTGTGGTCACAGTGAGTTATGCTCATGGCTGGTGGGATGCAGATATTTCTTTCTCTGAAACAGAACAGGCTGTAAAACATCCCTCTAATTGGGCCTTAAAATTTCTCCTAAAAGTTACATTCTTAAGGGAGCAAACTTCAGCATGTTGAACGGCAGAACACTGAAGGAACTCCGTCTTGTGTTTCCTCACCAGGGTAACTTTGGTGACCACAGAGCTACAGGTCAGCAGGGGGCAGGGAGGAGCTTGGGAGAAAGCTTTGGGTGGAGGCTGAATCAAGAGATGAGGTTCCAGCTCAAGGCTGAATAGAAGGATGTCGAGCACATCCACTTTGGTAATAAATAGAACTCCTTCAATAGATGAAAGAGCAATTCCGTTCAAAGTAAAATTGCTCTTTAAAGTATTTCTTTTAAATGCAAATCTACTTTAAAATATTCTCACTTACCGGAGAGCTGATTTTTGTATATAATTTAAGAGGAAAAATGCCACACGACTGGGGCATTACTGCCTAATAACAAAAATCCAGAAATGTAAACACAGAAACCAGAAAGTGAAAACGTATTTTTTGACAAATGTTCAGCTGTCCACTCAAAGTTGCAGAGCAAAAGTGTCTGATGCCAGCATCACCAATCTGGACATTTTTATGATATATATTTTTGATTGACAGTATCAGATTAGTTTCATGTGATTATCACTTTGCCGAAAGAGAAACTTCTTCAACAGTTCACATCTGATGGCCCAGCCTTTTTTTTCTAATCTGACGCTTGATGATTAGATTATCAATGATTATTAGCTGATGACGTTGACATCATGTCATTCTAAGTCCCAGAGGAAGAAACCCCTTAATGAAAAGATACAATATTACACTATAACCCATAAATATGTCTAATCAAGATGTATTTTCCAAGGCATTTACAGTATTTAAGGAGACAAAAATGTTAAGTATTCTAATTTGATTATTATACCTTGTAAACAGGAATGAAATCATCACTTTTCTACCTCTTGAATTTGATGTAAAATGTAATACAATAGGAAAAATTAAAAGTCTGAAGAATCATCAAGCAAAGAAGACATCTACACAGTTGGTGAGGAGCTTTAGCCTAGTAAGGAATGTGGTGGACAAGAAGGAAAACATCTGGACAGGTGGCAACCCTACCCAAAGAGTCTGTACCCATACAGAATGAGAACAATGTTCATATGAGGAGAGGGTCTGGCCTGGGAGCGTTCAAACATGAGCGAGGGACAGCACAACTGTCTGGGGAGGTGCAGAAGCCACAAAATGTGGCTGGGGAGGTACAGAAGCCACAAAACGTGGACTTAACCATGTAGGTGAATAATTCCTGGTTCTCACTGCCAGGGTGAAGATGGCAAATATGACATGAGAAAACTCTAAAATTAATTCTGTACAGTGAGATTGGCAATGAGGCACTGAGTAACCTCATGGTGTCCCATGTATACACGCAGATGCAATCTTAATGTAAACAACAATTTGTGTTTATATCTACAATTCCTTTCTCCTAACAGACCACAGGAAACTACCCTGTATAATCCTCAATTCACTAACTTATCTGATAGTCCTTAGCAGGCCTGAGTTAGCAGCATCCCCAAACAAGGAGCCCAAGAAGAAGTGTAACAAAACCATTCCTTCTTGTATATTCTCTTCTCCACCCCAGAAGCAGGGCCCTGGCTGACCCCAAAGCTGGAGCAGAAAAAGCACATGATGAGCTTCAAATATCTTATGTCGGTGAGTACATAAGAGTTCCCTAAAAATCATGGGAAAAGGGCAAAAGGACACAGAACCATCTGACGAAGCCTTGTTTTAGAAAAATCTAGGTCACTAAAATCAGTAAAGATTATAACAGCTTGTTACTCTTTAAGCACCTCTGGTGTCCACAGGTGCCTACTGATAACACACGCAGGAACACACTGGCAGTTTGGTAGGAAACAGCATTTGTAGGTAACTTGTATGTACTCTATGCTCTCCACTACATGCACACATGATTGTCCATTACGAAGGAGGAGAAAGTCTTAAGAGTGGAGATACCTGGAAGATAATGACTTAATCAGATGCTCACAGTTAGTAAAGAAAGGACGAATGGAAGTGTCTCAGGATGAAACTGAGCATTACAGCATGGCTGCCAAGATCCTCTTTCATAGAAATGCTGTTCTGGTTGGTTTTGTGTGTCAACTTGACACAAGCTGGAGTTATCAGAGAAAGGAGCCTCCCTTGAGGAAATACCTCCATGAGATCCAGCTGTAAGGCATTTTCTCAATTAGTGATCAAGGGTGGGAGGGCCTATTGTGGGTGGTGCCATCCCTAGGCTGGTAGTCCTCAGTTCTATAAGAAAGCAAGCTGAGCAAGCCAGTAAGTAACATCCCTCCATGGCCTCTGCATCAGCTCCTGCTTCCTGACCAGCTTGAGTTCCAGTCCTGACTTCCTTTGGTGATGAACAGCCATGTGGAAGTGTAAGCTGAATAAACCCTTTCCTCCCCAACTTGCTTCTTGGTCATGATGTTTTCTGCAGGGACAGAAACCCTGACTGAGACAAATGCTGAACTGGAGCTCAGTCAAAGTAGCCCTCAAAACAACCTCCAGCTAAGGTAGACTTGCAGATGATACAGTCTGGAATCTTTGAAACTGCCAAGATCCTTCATTGAAAGATGGAGGGACTCTCTAGGGTTCATGTGCTCACTGCTTATGACAACCTAAGGAAATATAGGACTCATGACCATGAGGCTTTACTGTAAGAATGTTTTCAGAAAGATTTAAAAGTACCTTGACAGGATGTACTACATGTTTTATTTAATAATAATAATAATAATAATAATAATAATAATAAAGTATGAATGTTATCTTCCTGGCTTTGACCTGATATTTTCATTTTGGTTTGATGGAAGAGTAACCTTGTTTATATTGAAAATGATCACCACTGGAGAATTCAGAATTAATATTAACAGGACCAAATATTTATTTACAGGGATCTGGGATGAATCTATTTTGCTGGCAACTTTTTTTGTTAGAAAAATTGCTTCCAAATTAAAATAAAACTGTCCAAAGGTCCCACCCATAGCTAAGAAGCTAATAGCAGCTGATGGCTACTGGATGAGGGAGAGTCGATTTTCTTGGAGGGAAATGATCACTGAGAGGTTGTCCATTGCCCCCTGAGGATGATGCCACATTCATGTGCTTATCAACAGCACACTAACTGTTCTCAGTGGATTATGTTTAAAAAGGGAGAGAGGACTTGGAGTTGAGAAGGAGATAGTGAGATAGGAGTTAAATAGCCGAGTGGGATGAATATGATAGTTTATATTTGACAGGCTATGACGAGGACACATAAGCAAAATTAACCTTTCCTCCCCAAGTCCTTTATGGTTATGGTGTTTGATCAATATATACATATAGTGTGTGTGTGTATGTATGTGCATATATATGTATGTGTGTATGTGTGTGTATATGTATGTGTATATATATGTGTGTATGTGTATATTGTGTATATGTATGTGTTGTGTGTGTGTATATGTATATGTATGTATGGCATTGTTAAAGAGTGCATTTTAAAATAAAATTAGCAGAGGACAATGTAAAATAAAGGGAAAGTCATTGTAGGGATGTGAGGTGCTGTACTCGCAGCTCAGTTTATGTTCTGACACTGCCCAGGATACAATTTGGGAGATAAAAGCCCGTCACTCAGAGCCTGTGCGTCTGCAGCTTGTAACAGAGCTCTGACTGTTTCTGAAAAGCATCTGAGCGATTTCCTTCACCTACTGTCAGGAACAAGATGCTGCAGTGGGGATATCGCTGTTACCTGAGGACAGGACGGATCGCTTTATCTTTCCAGCAGTCACTCAGATTGCGTGTGAATTCAAGAACCTGGGAAAACACACGTATTTGTTCTCACCCCACTGTGCGTTGTACAGACATTAACATGATTTTAGACTTATTTTCAAGTGAGAAATCTCATGCCCCAACTCCAATTGGATAAAGCAATTCTATTGTGTCACCCTATACTGCCTCTTGGGGATAGGATGGGGTTTCTGCATTAACCCCTGCCTCTCCAGGCTCAGCCTTCCAGGCTTTGCCTCTATGCCTCTAGTTACTGGCCAATAAAGACCAACCTGAGATTGGTTCTGTAGAACCCTCCCCCAAGTCATGATCTTCTACTGAGAGACCCTTTCTCCCACCAGGGCTTTGATCCTGCCTCTTCAGGCTACTTGTTTACAACAGCTGCTCAGTATTGACAGTTCCTGATGGATCCTTTCCTTTTCTTGTTCTCCTAAGCCTGCCCCTAAGTCAGCAAGAGGCTGCCCCTGTGATCATTGTCAGGCGCCCCCAACTCTTTCTGAGACACGACTGAGCAGTGTTCGTTACCCAACTTGGCATGTAAGCTAATGAAGGGTGACGTTCGGAATGTCTCCGCTGAGAGAACTTCCTGCAGATGAGAACTCTATGTTGAATACAGAGTGAAAGAACATCATGACTTCTGACTCGTTCAGAAGACTCCACAGGGCCCCCTTGACCAAAGCAAAAAGATTTTATGCCAAGAAGTGAAAGTCAATCGTTTGGCTTCTGAGTTTATTGTAAGCTCATTTTTACATTTTCCTTGCCATTATTTGAACTTTCTGGGGACATGATATGCTCCGTTGGTTAAAACAAAACAAAACAATCAGTGTTGGTACTTTTTTTTTTTTTTTTTAGCACCGTATAGAAAGATTGCTCAAGAAGGGAACATCAACATGTGAAGTGTTTGCCATGAAAGTACGAGGATCTGAGTTTTAATGCAAACTCTGAACCCACAAAAAACGCCAGGTGGGTGGAGGGACCCAAAATCCAGGAGCAAGCTGGCTAGCCAGATGAACTGAAAGGTTCAGTGAGAGAGACCCTTTCACAACATATAAGGTGGAAATCTATAGAGGAAACATCCTATATTAATCTTAGTCATCCAAATATATGTATACATGTGCCTGCATACATACCTGCAAACATGTATACATACATGTATGCATACACAACTCTAAAACATAGACATTAAAAGAAAGGAAGGAAGAGAAAGAAAGAAAGAAAGAAAGAAAGAAAGAAAGAAAGAAAGGAAGAAGAAAGAGTTGATTATGGGTCAGAGTTTTGACTGTGGGATGGCAACCTCCTCCCTCACTGGATGCCCTGTCTTCCTGCTGGAGGTGATCTCTGTAAGTTCCCTCTCCCTACCGTCAGGCATTTCATCTAAGGTGCTTCCCTTTGAGTCCTCAGTGTCTCTCTCCTCCCAGGTCTCTGGTGCACTCTGGAGAGTCCCCCCAACCTCCTACCTCCTGAGGTTGCCTGTTTCCATTCTTTCCGCTGGCCCTCAGGGCTTCAGTCCTTTTCCTCCACCCAATACCAGTTCATGTTCCCTCTTCCCAAACTTCATCTACTTTCCCTCCCAGGTCCTTCCCTTCCTCCCCTCTTTGTGATTGCTTTCTTCTCCCTCACAAGTAGGACTGAGGCATCCTCACTTGGGTCCTTTAGCTTGTTGACCTTTTTGAGTTTTGTGTACTTTTTACTTTTTGGCTAATATCCCCTTATTAAGTGAGTACATACCATGCATGTCCTTTTGGGTGTGAGTTACCTCACTCAGGATAATATTTTCTAGTTCCATCCATTTGCCTACAAAACTCAGGATGTCCTTGTTCTTAATAGCTGAGTAGCATTCATTGTGTAAATGAACCACATCTTCTGTGTCCATTCTTCTGTCATGGGACATCTGGATTGTTTCCAGCTTCTGGCTATCACGAATAAGGCCACTATGAACATAGTGGAACACGTGCCCCTGTGACACGGTGGGGCATCTTTTGGGTATATTCCCAAGAGTGGTATTGCTGGGTCTTCAGGTAGATCTATTTCCAATTTTCTGAGGAACCTCCAGATTGATTTACAGAGAGGTTGTACCAGCTTACAATCCCACCAGCAATGGAGGAGAGTTCCTGTCTGAAAGAACTGCAGGGATGGAAATGGAGAGGAGCCTGAGGAAAAGAAGGTCCAGCAACAGGCCCAAAGTGGGATCTAGCTCAAGGGGAGGTCCCAAGGCCTGACATTATTACTGAGGCTATGGAGCACTCACGAAAAGGGACCTATCATGACTGCACTCTAAAAGAACCAATGAGCAGCTGAAGGAGTCAGATGCAGATATTTGCACCCAACCAATGGACAGAAGCTGCTGACCATGTGGTTGAATTAGGGAAAGGCTGGAAGAAGCTGAGGAGATGGGCAACCCTGTAAGAGGACCAGCAGTTTCAACTTAACTGGACTCCTGAGATCTCTCAAACACTGAGCCACCAACCAGGCAACATATACCAGCTGATAGGAGGCCCCCAACACATACACAGCAGAGGACTTCCGGGTCTGGGTTCAGTCAGAGAAGATGCACCTAACCCTCAAGAGACTGGAGGCTCCAAGGAGTTTAGAGGTCTAGGATATGTATAAATAAATAAATAAATAAATAAATAAATAAAAATAAATAAATGATTTGAGAGAGAGAGAGAGAGAGAGAGAGAGAGAGAGAGAGAGAGAGAGAAACAATAAGTAAATAATTTTAAATTTTAGAAGGACAAAAAGCAGGAATCTGTTCTGTGATGATGCAACTACCTTTTGGGGACTTTGAAATTAAAAGTTAGGATAGAACTTTGAAGTAGAGATGAAGCAGGAGGAAAGAGAGGAACAGTTCATCTTAAAATAGGCTCAGAAAACTGCCCTTATGTTGGGTAAAGGTGGAAGTGTAAAGACACATGAGTCTATACTGGTATTTCACATTTCCCACGATCCCTTCCCATGCTGGAATTACTAACATTTACCCCAGTGTGGAGCATTTGGATAAACATCTTTTGTGATGCTGAATTATCCATTGGCTTAGCATAGGATGCTTGGCAGCTCCACCCTCTCAATTTCCCTTACTGGACCTTACAAATATGTCTTCCAAAAATCAGGAGCAGAATTCTGGAGATGAGTTTCCACGGATTCTTTTCCCTATTGTTCTGTAATCGTCAGCTTCTTCATCAAATTGCTGTCCCATTGTTCTGTTATCTATGGCACTGACCCAGGATATAGGACAGAATGAAATACTTCTACTCAAAAGAGTTTGCACAGAGAGAGAGACAGAGAGAGAGAGAGAGATCCAATAGTCTAATTAAGACAGCCATGGTCTTTCATTAGTGTATTAGCCTATAAAATATCATTATGTAAGTACAACTATTAAGACCTAAGTAGCTATTTAATAATAAAAGCATTCTACAAATTTCAAAAGTATTAAAGACTCTGTGTCCTTTAAGATGATTAATTGGACATTCTCCTTCAAATATGCCTTTATTATATGCGAGGCTTTGAAATGAACGGTGAGGCTCAGTATGCATTTACTTCGGTACATTAGCAATGCATCAGCTAGCTTGTCAGTGTAAAATAAGGATGCCTGTACTCAGTGCGTCCCTGAAGTTGTGGATGGACATCTTGGTAAAGGTGGAAAGAACATCAGGTGTGTGCTGGCCTATTGAGCTCCTTCATAGGCAAGCCCAGAATTAAAGCAGGTGGACCCCAGATGTGAGCATTCTCTATAATGGTACCAGTGTCTTCCATTCCTTTGTCAACTCAACAACATGACCGATTGTCAGCTGTTTATATCTCTTAACTCTGATGAAATTCTCTAATGGGATATCCCAATAAGACCCAGAATTGCTAGGCTCTTTTCTAAATTCTCAAAAGCAACCGCCCTGTAAGAACCGATGATGGTACTATATACGGCCCCCATGCCTGCTCACAGATGAGTCAATTAGTTCATTCTGACAAAACTTAAAACAGTCTCTACTTTCTCAGAATTCCAGAATACTTACTTACGATGTTGACCACTTTCTAGTCAAAAGTGGAATAGACATTCATATAATTCACACGCTTTTAAATGCGTTAAATAACGTCTCTGAGCTTGTATTCACCGAGCACATGCCGATGTGATGTGCATGAACGCAGAAAGCTGGGTTGATTTCAACAAGTCCTCCTTTGTTGCAAATGTTCTTTGAACTTGGTTTGAGTTTGGGGTTTTTCCATTAAGTTTGTCTGGCCTTTTATAGTTTAGAACAATTATCTGGGTTAAAGGCTTTAACATCAAATGGAAATGGCACAAATTGCCTTTGACCGGCATTTCATCATATTATCCAAAGTCCTGCGCTTCCTCTTTTTTTTTTTTTAAGTGTATTTTTTCCAGTATTTTCCATAAACTTTATTTGTCATGAATTTAAGGCTCTTCTGGCTTTGCTCTTACCAGTCTGCCACCCTCCCTCAAGTCTTCATTAAACTTTGCCTGTGTACGTTCTACAGATAAAGGAAGCGTGCTTCTTGTCGCAGGCCCTCTCCACTTCAATCATGGATGAGTGGAATAATGTGGACTGAGTAGGAAGCGCAGGGTGATCAGGTTGCTTTCATCTGAAGACCACACAGCCAGCTTCTCAATCATCCGCATCCTCATCCTGCTCTGCCTCCTCACTTACAAGTTAGTCCTCAGGAAAGTCTTATGGGGTCAATCGGTCCTATTCTGAGAAGAAAGCATCTACTCCCACCCCCAATCACTTTTAAGAGACTCCCAGTGCTTCTCAGAGGAAAGCAGTACTGGCTTGCCCATTCATTCATTCATTCATTCATTCATTCTTGGTGTGCTTGCCAAGTGCTTGCTGTTTGCTGGGCACTATCCTGAGTACGCAACGTCCATCAAGATCCCTGCGCTCCACAGCCTGACACTCAATGTAGATATTCCGGTAGATCTACACTGAAAACAAGAAAGGTAGATGGACAGAAGGAAGAAAGCAGAGATGACGATGTGCTACGAAAGCCGAGGAAAGGCGCAACCAGCTGCAGGAAGCGATCACCGTGACGCAGGAATCATCATGAGAGAGGAGTCTTCACACTAAAGGGCAGCTTAGACTTCAGAGAGGTGGGAGGGGGCTCACCAAGGAGGGCCTGGTATTCTTGGCTCTGCAGGAATTTCTGGCGTGTACTCATCAAATATTGAAATAAAGTTTAAATTCTATGACACGTAGTCCAAGTGTTATTGTGATATGCTCGGTAATTCGTCTAAAGGCTGAGGGTCTATGGGAACTCAATAGGTTTTTGCATATTTCTTTACCTTCAGAGCTGGTTTCTTAAGGACAAATTCTGATCACATCTCCATGGTCTCCCTTTTCTCTTACCTCCTACTATTTTTTCCTTCGTCTTGAGCCCCTTCTGCTTCTGTGTAACATCTACACATGGTTTTAAGAACCTATGCAAAATCTAGAACCCACAAATGAGAGAAAACATGAAATTTCTCTGTCTCCTGAGTCTGGAGTATTTCACTTAAATTAATAGGACCTCCAGGAAGAATCCATTTTCTGGCCAACAACATATTTTTATTCTTTCTGATTGAATAAATCTCCCAGTACACAGGTTGTAATGCTATCCCTCCTATTGAGGGACAACTAGGCTGACTCTGCAACTTGGTGTAGCCCTTGGATGGAAGAAAGAAAGAAAAAAGAAAGAAAGAAAGAAAAGAAAGAAAGAAAGAAAGAAAGAAAGAAGAAAGAAAGAAAAAGAAAGAAAGAAAGAGTAACAGAATTAGAAGGGATGGAGAGTGGAAGGTCTGGCCTACGTTGTGTGATGATTACTGTGTCAGTTTAGCCCATCAATTGTCATGTGAAAAGAAAGAAGCAAGACTCCAGTAAGGACAGTAGCTTGACAAGTGCCTACGCTTCACGAGGACCCCAAAGAGCCTTCTGTTACAGAATCTAAGGGCTTGTGGGACAAGCCAGACTTGGCATGAGCTACAATGAGCACAACACGTAGAAAGTTTGGGGGAAAAAAAAAAAGATAAAAGATATCATGACATTGATCTGAGCTTTCATCTTTAAATTTTGCGAGTTGAAACAAAATTGCTAAAATCTACTCATTCCATTCCTATGGGATCCATCTGATTGATGGCTGTGTCCATCCTTAGGTTAGCCAAGCTCAGAACATGAATGACATTCTGAGAAGACGTGAGTCTGTATTTACTTGGTACTAACTCAAAAGCCCCTGGACAATAAGGGTGCTGGCAGGTGGATGCTCACTAGTGAGTCATAGGCACAGTTCAGCCCCTCAGTGACCAAGCTGATTTGCCATGAGCTCCTCTCCTGGTCTCTGGGTCCTGTGTTCATATATATATATTATATATATATATATATATATATATATATATATATATATATATATCCTTCCATATCCTGAAATGCACTGCTTCTTGGTTCTTGTGAACAAACCTTCCTTCTCATGGCAGCAAGAAGTCAAGGTGGGCAAGGTGACTTGTTGTTGTCACATAATGAGATGCATGCAGTTAATCTCACCCCTTAAGTTTAGTGCACGACAGGGATGATAGCAAAGACTAGCTCCCAAGAAAAAAAAACATCTTTACATCTATATTTTCAGTCAAGCGTTTTTTTTTTTTTCAAATGTCTTCAGATAAAAATTAATGTGTTAGAAATTATGGTAAATGTCATCCCCTCTCAGCATTAGAATGATTAAAAGTCACTGATCTGATCTTTTTGGGGGGCATTTAATTTTTCCATTTCAAAAGTTTACTGCGAGTTACTAAGATCCCATGATTCTCAGTTGCTATTTCCAATGTGTGGATGCTATTTCTATATTTGTTGAGAATGTGTCTGCATTTTGCACATTTCTAAGATGATCTGCAGGTGTGAAGTTTCTCTTCGAATTCTTAAGTAACTTGATTTCAAAAAAAAAATAATATAAAATTCTTATCTTTACATTAGAAAGACAAAGGTGCCGGGAGCTGATTTTGTTTAAAAAATGTGGCTTCGTTTTAAAGGTTTGTTCATTTTATTTTATTTATGTATTTGTTTTATTTTTTTTTTTTTCCGAGACAGAATCTCACCACATAACCCTGGTTGGCCTGTACCTCACTACATGGATCAGGCTATACTGGAACTCACCTGTCTTTGTCTCCCAAGTGCTGAGACTAAAGCTGTGTACCACCATTCCTAGTGCTTACTCATTTTAGAAGTAAACTAGAACTGTTTACTATTAGAAGACATCCTTTATAATAACAATGTGCCAGTCTCTTTAGGGTCCTGATTTGAGACATTTAACAAGATGAAGGAGCCATAAAGCAGGGTTGTATAAAATCTGGCTAGGAATACAAGAGGATCATTTATTTTCCGGATATAACTGAGATTTCCTGGAAGAATAATTCTGGAGGAGACAAGAGTCAGAGACCATGTTTAGTCACATTTGCTATAAACTAATTTCACACCTAGAATATACGCAACATCATTCCCAGGCTTAGGTGTCATCAAGGGATCCAGGACAGTAAACAATACCATTTTCAGTAGAACATGTGCCCAGGTTGGACCATAGATATGCAGGTCATTTGTTTGCACGGCCAACTTGCAGAGGGTTGATGTGGTTGATCTCCCTTTAACCATGACTTCCTTCCTTGCTCTACAGGTTTTCTTCTTGAAATAGAACATGAAATGACAACACCCCACCTAACACAGGGCACCACATGGCCAGGCATCCATACGTAGTTCTACAATCCCACGAGACGTCCAAGACAGAGTAGTCTACAAAGCTTGACTTCATGCCCACAATCATTTATTCACCCTGACTGCAGTAGACTGATAAAGCTCAAATCAGGACAGCAGGAAAAAGACAGGGAGTGAGATTATACTCACAGCTCATCTCAGCCACACTGACTAATCTTTAGTCAAGCAAGGCTCCTTCTGATCACCTCAGCTCAGGGAAGGAGTCAAGGCAGAAAAACACTACGTACTCCTACAGTTATGACAGTAAGAAAATCATTTCACTTTTTACTTTTACTCTCTCTGTCTCTCCCTCTGTGTCTCTCTGTCTGTCTCTCTGTCTCTCTGTCTCTCTCTCTCTCTCTCTCTCTCTCTCTCTCTCTCTCTCTCTCTCTCTCTCTCTCTCTTTGTGTGTGTGTGTTCAGATGTGAAGATCAGAGGGCAACCTTGGTGATGGCTTTCTACTTCCACCATCTTTGCTATCAAAGTCTCCAAGGAGATCACTACAGTGCGTGTCAGGCTACCTAGCCCACAAGCTTCCAGGAATTCTCTGTCTGGCACCCATCTCTCTGGAGGAGCACTGATGGTTTATGCTGCTGTGTCTGGCTCTGTGAGTTCTATTAAGAGTCACACTCAGGTTCTCACGCTTGTGTAGTGAGCACTTTACGTTCTGAGCTATCTCCCTTTAACAATACATCTTTGTGTTTTTAATCAGTCTCTCTCTCTCTCTCTCTCTCTCTCTCTCTCTCTCTCTCTCTCTCTCTCCTCCCTCCCTCCCTCCCTCCCTCCCTCTCCTCTGGTGGATTTCTAGCTGACTATCAGGTAACTCGGACAGTGGTGTTGACACTCACACTATCTTGTTGCCCATATCCTGCCTTGTGCTTTGCAGAATCAGTAGATTCTCGGAAATGTCCTTAAGCTGCGTAACCGACTTCATGCACCCACCCACCCCCCCACCATCAATGTGATGCTGGGTTTCATGTGTCCAGCTGCCTACCAGTGACTCCCAGTGTTGGTTCATCTCCATCAGTCTAGACAGAATTTCTTAGGTGATGTGTGCATTTGAACCTGTGAGCTTCAGGTACATTAGGTTACCTTCTACAATGTGATGGACCTCATTCAAGTGTGAGAGAGTCCTGGAAAGTTCTCACGAGAGAGGATTCTTTCTCAAAACAGCCTTGAGACACAGGACTGCAGCTTCTGTTTCTCCTTTTAGTTTACCCTTAACTATAAAATTGCCAAACCTACAACCTCCTTTGGGCCAGTGAACTACACTGAATATCTCTCTCTCTCTCTCTCTCTCTCCTCTCTCTCTCTATATATATATATATATTATATATATATATATGGTACAACAACTCTCTCTCTCTCTCTCTCTCTCTCTCTCTCATCTCTCTCTCTATATATATATATATATATATATATATATGTGGTACAACAATATAACATGTATATTGCAGATGTACATGCATATATACATATATATTTGTATATGTCATACAGAGAGCACCATGCATACATGTATCAGTTGCTGGTTCTAAAAGTTGGGTATCTACAGCTCTGTGTACCCTCTTTTCACTCACTGTCAGATGATCGAGGGTATTTGCAACATCGGTTTTTATAAAGATACTGTCCCAGGATTGATTCCCAACTCACTTAATGACTAGTTGACTTGGAGCACATTCTTTATAGGTTTTTTCTGACCCTAAATCTGCCCATCTGGCTAAACACCAACCGTGATTTTAACTTCAATAAATTCTCTGTGGAAAGATCCTGCTATTAACTGTGTCATCATTGTGGTACAGTTGATGTGAGCTTCTCAAATTCTTTCTTAGCAGTACTCCACACTTACAGATCACCCTTGGTTGCATCGTCATGATTATAGTGGAAAAAAGACACTTTTAAGAGGAAGTCTGCTTTGTATTTTTTCCCAGTGAGGGAAGAGACTCTGCTTGGGACAAAGGATGAAAGACACCTAGCTGGAAAGAAGGGATCACAGCTGGCTGAGTGGACATGGGAGATAATGTTTGAATGGTTGGTCAGTCTGGAGAACTTCACTACCTTTAAAAGCAGAGGAGTGGACGTTTGTTAAAATTAATCAGGAGTCTGAGTGAATGGAAGGTGAAGAACAGTTGGTGTGCAGGCCCAAGACCTACACAGGGTAGTTCTTCCTGAAAGAACTCAGTGTTGGTTCTCTAGGAAACACAAACACTGAGGATATGACTATGACATAGAAGTAGGCATTCAGGACTTCTGGGAGGGTCAGCCTCATGGTCTCCTGCATAGGACGCCATTCTCCATCATTAGCGATAGCTGTTGAAAGGAAACACAGAAGCTGGGTGAGCAGGCGCGCTCGTACTTCACAGTTAATTTGATGTTTGACGCGTTTAGAAAGTCAGGTTTCCATGCCATGTGTCCCACCTTTCATGTGCGGTTCTTGCTCTGACAATTTTCAATTTTCTTTTAGTATTTGACCCCAGACTACTTCTGGCAGGACACTGACAGCTTATTACTTGTTATTGAGTATCTGAATGTACTTATTTCTTTTAAAAAAGACTGAAAAGAAATCTTTCCAGCGAAGTCTCACTTTCTTCTCTTAAAGCACACTTCAACTTGATAGTGTGGCATTCACACAGCCGGAATGAAACGCTGTGTGGAAAAATCAAGACAGCTGCGACTCTGAAATGGTCCAGGGCCAGGAACTATAAATCCTCTTATTCAAGGATAATTCAGTTCCAAAACACAGACCCAGCCAGAAAGTCACCCACTAAACTTGACTGAAAATTGTTACTCACGGTCAGCACTTGGTGCTACCTGCCTTCGGTAGGTGACGCCTGCAGTATCAGAGCAGTTGCACAAGAAGACAAGTCACCCAGAGATTCTAGTCTCAACCCAGAGGCAGGAAACAGGGAATACTCAGCAGGCATGAAACAAAGTCCAAGGAACATACACATCAGGTTCAATCATGACATGTCTGGAACAAACGTCTGGACAAAGGTATAAAATTAGGGAATCTGAGTAGTCTTTCCTTCGGGAACAAATGTAATGCAAACAGTGATAAAAATTTATATTTAGCTACATTTTTTTTTCATCTGTCACATTGGGGATCATGAAAAATGACATCCTCTCTGTGTGGGGGCTCAGAAAATACCTAGAAATTTTTCCACGAGTGGATTTTCATCAAGAAGAGTTTTCTCCACCACAGCATCTTTTATTTTTCTCCTGCTTCCTGTTTATTTTCTCTTTAAAATAAATGTTTTAGATTAATTTTGATTTGATTTGTTAATAACATGAGTAGGACTCTTTTCTCTGACCTTATGAGTGAGTTCACAGGATCAGGAAACAGCTATATATGTCCACAAGAAGGAAACCCAGCTCCCCGGGGTTAACCTTCAGCAACTATTCTAAGAGTCTGTCCTCTGACCTCAGTGGCTACTCAGGAATAACAGCATTCTGATACTTATGCTCTTTCTGGCATTTAAAGCCTGTCTTATCTGGCCCGTCGTGGGAGCTGTCTTACCCGTTAGCTCTCATTTTTAGGGAAACAGAAATGAATTATGTAGTAATACTTCATTTTGTCATCACAGATAAGAAGTAACAACAAAAAAAATTGCCTTGGCTTCCTTAAGCATTAAAAGAAAATATTTTTATTTAAAAAATAGTTCAGAGAAGAGAAAGGTAAGTTGTCTTCGTTAATGATTTTAATCATTATTGATCCTTGCTTCTATAGGAACTTAGTGTTGCAGGCCTTTCTTAGATCTCAATTAAGATTTAGTTAAAATATGGAAGCTTCTATACAGTTTTTTTTTCCCCTGAGACAGTGTTTCTCTGTATAGCCCTGGCTGTCCTGGAACTCACTCTGTAGACCAGGCTGGCCTCAAACTCAGAAATTCGCCTGCCTCTGCGCCCAAGTGCTGGGATTAAAGGCATGCGCCACCACTGCCCGGCTGCCTCTTACAGTTTAAAGCTGTGTTTCTCAGCTAGCTACTAACTTAACCTGACTTGTATGCATTCATCTGCCACACGATTCTCCTTGTTCCCAGTTCCATTTGTCTCCCTTCAGCTTCTCTTTGAGTCTGCCCACGTCTCTGCCTGCCGGAAGTCCTGACTCCATACTTCCTTCCCCATTTCTGGTTGTCAGTTCTTTATTATACACAAAGCCAATCTTTGGTATGAACCAGTCTTTAGCAAGACTATCCATCTCTTGGGGTTGCCTTTAGGCAATGAGGGCTACCTGACCTTCATCTTTTGGGCAGGTGAGGAAGGACAAGCATTTACATGTAGAAAACCAGTGAAGGGTCACAGAAATGACAACACCAAAATCCTGCTGGCACTTAGCTTTCTGCCTGTACAGAATTAACAACTGAAAATACAGGAAAACACCTTCATACAATGTAAAGGAAGTCACCACAACAACTTAGACTATTTAATAGTCTATCAAAGACATGACTTCCTATCAGTTATTTTTATTAATCTTCAATCTTCATGTTATATATACATGTATAATGGATATATAACATGAATATAATATAACACTATAACATATAACATATTATATAATATAATATATATATATATATGTGTGTGTGTTGTGTGTGTGTGTGTGTATAGTATACTATGGAAACCTATATATATAATATGTATGTATACACACAGAGACATATAATTACAATCAATGACTTAACATTTTTGTCTCTTTGGTCTGTGCTGATTTCTTTTTTATTTTCTCATGCTATGTAATACGTATTGCTAAATTTTAAATCCCTTCCCAGAGCTTCCATTTCATGTGCACATATGTAGGAGTGTGTCCTTCCCCAGAACCAGCAGGATGGTACCAGGAACCTCTGCAAACGTGGCTAAAATGTTTTCTGCTAAGAGGGAAGTTGTTGGTGAGTTTAGTGAACTCTCTTTTCTCTGGCGAGGGGCTTCATGTGATTAACCAGAAGTAAGGAAAGACCAGAAACAAGCCGGCCAGCAGTGCAGCTTGGGGGAGAAGATAAGGTTAGGAAGAGATGAGCTCAAGTGGAGGGTTGAACTATTGATATCACCTGCAACTCCCATCATGAAGGACAGAGCATTTAATTCTGGCTGGCTTACAGGTTCGAGGTTCAGTTCCATTATCATCAAGGTGGGAACATGGCAACATCTAGGCAGGCATGGTGCTGGAAGAGCTGAGATTTTCATCTTCATTGAAGGCGCTAGCAGAATACTCACTTCACCAGGCAGTTTGGATAATGAGGGTCTTATCCGACACCCACAGTGACACACCTACTTTAACAGGGCCACACCTTCTAATTGTGCTACTTCCTGGGCTGAGCTATACAAACCATCACATTAATCCAATCCATAAAATGATTCAGTAAATAGTCTCGGGCCTCA
Source organism: Mastomys natalensis (assembly GCA_021653895.1). Lineage (NCBI taxonomy): Eukaryota > Metazoa > Chordata > Mammalia > Rodentia > Muridae > Mastomys > Mastomys natalensis. Next base: position 345,700 of record JAJTUV010000582.1, on the reverse strand, counting down.
GTCACATTTAAGAAACATCAGAGATAGCCACTGTCCACTCTAGTGCAATGGAACAGAGAACCTAGAGTAAATACTGTTGTGATGCTCAATCCATTTTTGCTCTTTTGATCATTTATTTAACCATGACCAGGGATTAAAGTCCTCTAGACCTTTCTATTTGTACCTTAACATATTCTCTCTTACACTGTCTTTTGTTGCTATCTTACTGGGGTTTTGTCTTATTTTATTTTCATATTATATAATCTATCTTTGGACTTTTTGTTTTTGTTTTTGTTGTTCTGTGCAGGTTAATAGCAAGAAAAGTCCATAGACCACGTGAATATGGTGGTGACTGAAAGGTAAACTTTAAGGTGAACAGAAGGTAAATGAGATTAATGACTGTAAATGTTGGTTTTATTTCTTCAGAGGAAGGAATGAGATGAGAGATGTACCCAAGCTTTACAAATACATTGGCTTGGACTGATGCCCAGTACATTTCCTTCCCTGTTCTAACTATCTCTAAGCCTAGGCCTGGAAGCTTCTAGCCTCTCTATAATCTGCAAGCCCAGACCTTGAAGGCTTCAACTTGCAGCTTCCATCTGCTAACCTAGGCCTAGAACGTTTCACTCTCCTAGATTTACTGCTGAATAAACTCAGCCTTTCTAGCTCTTTCTGAACTCTGGCTGGCTAGTTCAACTCAGCTGTCTGGTTCAAACTCCTCTCCATGCTGACTAATTCAAATTAACTTCTCTCAGCTGCTGACTGTATTGTTCTGCTTGGGAAAGACTGCTTCTGAATTCCCAAGAATTGAACTGCTTCAACCTGAACTGCATTCAATTGAATTGAGTTGATTGAGCTGAGCCGAACTGAGTTGAGTTGCAGTGAACTGAATTGAACTCAATTTGAACTGACTCTCTCTCTCTCTCTCTCTCTCTCTCTCTCTCTCTCTCTCTCCTCTCTTCCCTTAAGTAGTCCTCTCTTTCCTGTCTGTTCTTGTGAGAGTTGGCTGTATCTTATCTGTGACTCATTCTGTCACATCTTTCTCTACCACTCAGTTAAACATCATTATTTGGGATTAATGACATGTACTAAGGGTGTGTTTGTATTCCAGCCAGGGAGAACAAAAGTGTGTACTAATGGATGTCTGTGTCCCAGCTAGAGATTAAATGTGTACATCCCAGCCAGAGGGATTAAAGGTGTGCAGTTTGTCTGCATTCCAGCCGGATCTTATCTTTGGATGTGATCCCTTGCCACAGCAACATGTTGCTAGATTAAAATTCTTCCAGGAATACAGTGCAACATTCCCTGACCTCTGCCCTGCTTTTTGACTCCTCTGAGCACCACTAATTTTGCAGTTCTTACTATCTAGATTTCTGTCATAAATGTTTCTGATCTGGGAAAGAGAAAGATGTAGGGAAATTAGGAGATACTTTTTTAAAAAATCTACTTACTGCCCAGCCTCAGTTTCCCAATCTGAGTGATAATGGTGTCTCCAAGCAAGGAACCATTTTGGGAAAAAAAAAGCTGTTGAAATATTGTTTCCAACTGGCAGGAAGAGATTAGATCCTATAGATATACAAGTTCTGTGCTATTTAAGGTAAAGCTAAACTGGCAAGTCATTCTCCAAACCATGCTTTGATTTTAGGCCTCCAGGTCTTTGGGGATTTAGTCAATAGTATTTATGGATTTCTCTTCTTGGTGATGTGCTACGCTTCAAAGAATTCTATACTTTCCCAGACCCACTCCCATCTCAATGTGTAACTTCTCTACTGTTAGACTGGAATTTTTCTCATGGCTTCATTGCTAAACATAGTAATGAGTAGAAGATCCCAGACAGCCAAGATATGGTTAACATCAAATATGACTTGGTACAAGTTTGCTTTTCTTCTGTGTAAGCTGAAAAATATCCTTCTTCTGATATCACTCAGTAAGAGTGATCTAATAGTATACACCAGAAAAGAAGGATCCAAAGCCACGAGTAAACCCTTAACTATTTTCAAAAGAAAAATATACAATCTCTTGGTGGGAAAATATTTAGATTTTCCTTCATTGGCCACCTTAAAGACTCATGTTATAACTAAAATATCTCTCTACCACTGACTACAAATACTCCATGGGGAGGGGTAGAAGAGATAGAAGCCTACAAGAAGGAGGGTCTGAAAAGTGAACACTGAACTCAAAGGTAGCCCCTCATCCCCCAGCTTCCTCCTGGCTCTAGGTGAATTTTGATTGATCTCCTAGGATCTGTCTCAAAGATTAAAAGAGACGGTGCATGCTGACATGAACTTCAGGCGAGGATATATTGCATCCATACCAGAATCTAGACTTTTGTTGTTACTGTTGTTTTTATTCTCTCTGTATTTATACCCCTCTGGATTGTATTGATGCAAATACACCACTGAACCTTTTGGGACAGCCCTGGATTTTCCCATGAGCTACGTTGCTCAATGAACTTTTCTCTTGAAAATACCTTTACTTCTAATTTATTGCATTTGAATTGGGTTCATTTTATTTACTCATCAAACCAGTCTGTTTCTGGCAGTCTCTGTTAAGTGAGAGATTATGCTTTGCAGGTACTGGAGGTCAAAATAATGGAGTTATCTTCAGTGTCACCCTTATGTTCATTCATCCATTCAGTCAGTCAGTCACTCATTCAAAACACTGATGCTTCCTGTGATGTATCAAGTCTTCCGTTACAACTAGGAACGTATGCAGCGATAAATAACCCAGGCCTCAGACCTGAGGGTGGGCTTGGGTACTCCAAACACATCCAATCATTAAGACTCCTAAGTTCTTCAGCTGTTCATCTCTACTTTCTTTGCAGCTTCCACCACCCTCAGCACAATTCAAGCCCTACTACAGTAGTGATTACAGTAGGCCATTCCCTGAATTCAGTAGGCCCTCACGGCCAGCCAGATACATCCTTCTAAAGCTAATTCCTTGTATGCACATGAAGAGACCAGAGAACAATTCTGTATTAATATTTTTGAGATGGGTGGGTGGCCCCATCCCTCAACCAAGGGCCATGCTTATCCACTGCATATGGTCTCTACAGATTCTTTTTCCCCTTAGTTGGGGATTTCGGCTAATGAAGAGATCAGAGAACAATGGGTGTCTTCTTCTGTCACTGGATTCCCTTGAGACAAAGTCTCTTGCTGAACTGGAAGAAGTCACCATTCAGCTGGGCTATCAGCCAGTGAAGATGGGGACTGAAGTTACTTACATTTACTTTGACATCTCAAAATTTAAAGTTGTAGCTGTTCGTAAGGAAACTCTCACAAATACTTTTTGAATACATGTTTAACTAATGATATTTGACAAAATAAAGACATCAATGAACATCTGATTTCCCACGGTTTATAATGTGTTTCTCTCTTCCCTGTGGTAGCAACTTTGAGCCCGATATGGGGCATGTATGCTTAAATACATTTTCAACATGGAAAGAGACTATGACTGTTGTTTTCCCTAAAGAGAGCATCTCTCATAGGTCTGCATGCCCCAGTGGGAGTAAATTTAATAAGAGAGAACCTGGGAATCTCAATCCCCAGAGCTATCTCTACTGTATATAGACATCTGTATTGGTTGCTAAAGTTAAATCCATCTTTTTTACTACACCTCTGTCTTAGGCCTTGGTCTAGTCTGATTTTCTATTGCTGTGATGAACACCGTTAACAAAAAGCAACCTGGGAGAAAAGGGTTTCTTGGACTTATATCTATCACATTCTATCTCTGAGGGAGGAGTAAGGAGTCAGAGACTGAAGCAGAGGTGTCTTAGTTAGGGTTTTACTCCTGTGAACAGACACCATGACCAAGGTAACTCATAAGGAGAACGTTTAATTGGGGCTGGCTTACAGGTTCAGAGGTTCAGTCATTATCATCAAAGAGAGAACATGGCATATCCAGGCAGGAATGGTGCAGGAGGAGCTGAGAGTTCTACATTTTCATCTGAAGGCTACAAGCAGAAAACTAATTTCCAGGCAGCTAGGATGAGAGTCTTAAAGCCCACACCTAACAAATAAAAGTAAATAAATAAATAAATAAATAATTTTTTTAAAAAGCCCATACCTACTCCAACAAGGCCATACCTACTCCGACAGGGCTATACCTTCTAAGAGTACCTGGGGTGAGCATATACAAGCCATCACAAAAGGCCATGGAGGAACTCTGTCTATTGGCTTTCTCTCAATGGTTGCTTGGTTTGGTTTTTTATATACTCCAGGACAACTTACCATGGGCTAGGCATTCCCACATTAATCACGAATCAAGAAAATGCTCCCACAGTCCTGTCTACAGGCCAATTTGATAGAAGTATTTTCTCAATTGAGGTTCTTCTTCCCAGAAGACTTTAGCTTGAGTCGAGTTTTTTTTTTTAAAAAAAAAAACAAAAACAACAACAACAACCAAACCAAACAAAACAAAGAAAGGCCATACATCCATCCTTGCTTGGTGATCGGTAGGATAGGAGTTAGCAGGAGGAAGGGCAGGCTCACCACACAATGAGCTGTATCTCTTATTCAGCTCTCTCTGCACTATAGGCTCCTGCTATCAACTGATATAAATATCAGTTAATATCAAAGTTCTACTTTTGAGCTGGAGAGACTCAAAAAGTTTTTGCCTTAAGAGCATACAAAGCTGAGATCTAGTCCCAGAGCCTATGCGAAAAGAGCCCTGTGTAGTAGAACATGATCATAGTCCTAGCCCTGGGAAGACAGAGGTACTGGCCAGGCAGCTTAACCTATTTGATGAGTTTTAGACCTGGCCTCAAAAGTAAGATAATCTGCATTCTGACCCCTCTACCCTGCATCCTTCACACACGAACGCACGCATGCACATATACATGCCATGCCATGCCATACAATAACAATAAATTAAACATTCAACTTGCACAGTTTAAAACCACATTCTGCATAACAATAGAGGATAAAGCTGTTTGTTGAGAGAGTTCCCTCCAGTGCCAGGCAAGGGCTGGAAGTAGCAGGGGACTTGAGGCAAATCCCAGAGCTTCCGAGGAACAGAGGTATACGGACAGACCCTCAGGGAATCTTCACAATAGGGGAAGCTGCATTCAAAACTGGTTAGTGTCCCATTAAGAAACAGATGGGAATCCTCAGGGAATCGTATTCACTGCTGGTAGAAATCTGAAACTGCATATAACTTCATGGTATCTATCACACAGACGTGACCAACAAAGTCAAACATTAAACAGACAGTGGATGGGGTGGTGAGACAATGACTTGGTGTGGTATTTTACCTATTTCTAGACTTTAAAAAATTTTTTGTTAATAGTAATTATTTATTAACATTATTGTATGTGTGTATGCACAATCATGTGTGTGTGCACTCAAGCATGTGTATGGCATGTCATGCTATTCCTGGAGAGAGAATGTTTTCAAGAGTTAACTATCTTCTGCCACCATGGATTCCAGGGCTGGACCACAAGCCATGAGGTTTTACATGGGAAGTGTTTGATCTGCTGAGCCATCTCTTCAGCTCTACGTTTGAGAAAATGTTAAGAGCTGTGGGCCACTCACTCACAGCATGATATATAATGTTTTTAGGAAGACTGGTTTTCTAGTGGTTCCTCACTCCCTTGAACATTCTTCCCAGTGGCTGAAGCACATGGACAAGAAGGAAAACGATGTTTGCTATGACAGTTTCCTTTCAAGGAGAATACACAGGGTACTACTCAAGGAAAAGTGGGTTCAATACTGGTTGGCTGGGTCAGTGAATCCTCTGGTCTGTGGAGTGCAAGAGAGCAGGGAAATGTATTTGGCATGGCTGCTTCAAACTACCCTCTCTGAACATCAAGCAGTCATACAGAGGGGCGGGAAGTCCTGCACTGCAGGGCAACAGGCTTGGTGCAGAATGTGAGAAGTATGAGAAGATTCCAGAAATGATGAGAAGATTCTAGAATGGTGAGAAGATTCTAGAAATGATTGATGAGAAGATTCTAGAAATGATGAGAAGATTCTAGAAATGATAAGAAGATTCTAGAATGGTGAGAAGATTCTAGAAATGATTAATGAGAAGATTCTAGAAATGATGAGATGATTCTAGAAATGAAGAGTAGCTGAGGAGTCACAAGAACACAGAGATGAGTTTCCCATCCTTTAACACGCTGTGAAACCTGCTGTGGCTATTCACTGTGTGGTGTCAGCTTCCATTTAAACCACCCTCTCGCATCTGTGTCACAGGTTTTCTTGTGCATCTGAGATAAAAGACATAATCCCTGCCATGTCCTGAGCTGCAGTACCAGGAGATGCCTCTGACCCCAACTCCCTTATTGAAGCTGCTTTTAAATCTTGCTGACAGAGTCCGAGAAATTTACTTCACCAAGGTGATGTGTTATTGTAAATATTGCTATGAAATCCAACTGAAAGTCCAGCATTGAACATAGACTCAGGCGTGTTGGTCTGTGTTCTTACTTCTATGATGTAATAAAGCATAACAATTTGCTGAGATTATTATTATGTCAGAGCAAAGTTTTCGCCTCAAGAAGAAACTAGAGCATCTGGTGGTGCTTTACATATAATTCATGGGAGCTGAAAGATTGTCTCAGCAACACCCTGGCTCTCTACTTCCCATCACCCGTGATACTTTGTGAAGAACAAGCCTTCGGAGAATGCCAGAATCATTCCAAAAATGTACTTATGTATCATGATCCTTGATATATTAGATGATGTTAACACATTTTCCTTAGAAATCATGTGAAAAAAATAAACAAATTAGCTGACAAGGTTTCATTGAACATTCTAGGGTTAGGGAGATAGTTTAGTGGTTAAGAACACTGGCTGCTTTTCCAGAAATCCTCTGTTCAATTCCCAGCAACCATATGTTGGCTTCACAACCATCAGTAATAGGATCTGATGCCCTCTTCTGGCAAGCAGGTGTACATGCAGACAGAGCACCCCTACATTTAAAAATAATATTCTGTAATGTTGTGTTGTCCACCCACACAGTGGCCAAGGAAAAGTTATATAACCATTAGCTGCTCCTCTTTCCTGTTGTCTAGAAGGTAGGATTCATTACTCCCTCCTAAGATCATAATCACCAAGGGATAACATAACCCTGATATCCTAAGATATTATAACAATAGCAAAACTCCTTAACACCAAAATTCCTGTATCTCTATCACTAAGGAGTACACAAGAGAAACTGTTTTTGTATACATTTTGCTTGTCAGAATATTATGCTTAATTTAATAGATTCATTTTGTAAATGATAATGAATTCAAAGGGGCTATGAATTTGCAGCACCTAAAACTATTCCTTTTAACGTCATTCAAAAGAACCTTACGAAAATGTTTGTTTAATGAAAAAGATATTTGACAGAAATAAAAGAAAAAAATGTTTGGTCTGCAATATTTCGATGTTTTAGTATCAAAAAATAAAAAATAATTTCATTGGGATTTATAGGATATTTCAACCAGTATAAAAGGTGGTTTTTTGTAATCTCAAAATATCATCGTATATATTTTCTTTCCTTGTCTTTTGAAATCACCTTTAAAAAGTATGAGCCAGAAGTGGAAAAATAAAATTAACATCCAGTGCTCCTCATAAGAGCTCTGACAGAGGAACCAGTGTGCTCGGGCTTGCTGGGTTGATCCGGGTTGGGTAGACAATGACAGAAAGAGGAAACACACACAATGAGACAACCACATCTTCCTGGGGGAAAAATCATCACCACCAACAACAACATGCTTACACAGATGGTATGTTTCAGAAGACATAGACCCAAACGAAGACAAACTCAAAGGCTGGGAGTAGATCAGTTTGAAAAACAGCAACAAAATAAACTGATAACATAAAATAATAAATAATAACCCACATAATTCAACAGTGTAGAAAGATGCTTGAGTACCTAGTGACATAAGATAGAGGAAGACAAAACCTGTCACCCAGAAGAAACTCGAGTGATTTACGTACCTAGTGTGACTTCAAGGAAGTGGGGCACAAGTCCTCTTTTGTGATCTGGAAATAGCAACTTCCTAACACAGAAGGGGACCGCAGGGGGCAGTGAGTTTGCAGCTGAGACACCTGGTGAACACAACCAAAGCCAGGTGCCGGAAGACAACATCTACCGTGATACATTCACACATCCCTTTCACACTACAGGATAAGGATGACATTTTACCTCTCCGATCCTTCCTCAGTACATTCACACCACCATGAACAAACCCCAGGCAGAGAAAGGCCTTTCAAAGCTTGTGTCTAATTCTCAGAACTCTCAAAGACTCCAAAATTAAAGTCTAACAATGGTGTTGTAGCTAAGGGAAGCTTGGGGGAGCATGACAAGCAGGTGAAATTCCTAATTCCTGACAGGATACTGTAATAGAAAGACCGCAGCGGATAAAAACGAAGGAAAACAGAGTAAGCCACAGACTTTAATTAACAACGATACATCGGCGTTCATTCATCGATTAAAATAAACTCATCACTGTACGAGGAAGCAGGAAAGGGCGCCATGGCAACACTACTCTATTTTTAATTTTCCTATAATTCTAAAACAGCCTTTAAAAATAAGGTTTGGTTTTAGAATAATAAAGACATTACATGAAAGCACCCACTTCTATTTCGCTTTGGGCTCCCACATGACTGCCAGAGATAATGACTGTTTCCACAATTTATGTGACTGGAGATGTCCTGTCCAGAATATTTACTCCTAGAATGAACATATGTGTGCACTGTGTTCATAAAGTCTGAGAAGATACTAGTGTGTGCTGGGCCTGGAAGATGTGTAAGTCTTAAGCAAATGGATACTTTGCTAAATAAAAACATAGTGCGTAATAAAGAGCCAATTTCAGACTTAGTAACAATAAAACAAAAATTCTGAAAATGTTACCAGCAGGCTAGAAGAATAGCTCGGTGAGTAAAAGCACTTATGCTGAGCCTGATGACCTGAGTTAGATCCCAGAATCCACTGTAGCATAAACACACACACACGCACACACACACACACACAATGGTATAAAAAGAAAATATTACTATATTGCTAGCAATTTCGTTCTAAAAATAAAATATTACCAACTTGAAAAATTCTTTCTTTTGCTAATGCCCCTGGCACAGTAATACACATCTTTCAAGATATCTTTCCCTCATACGAGTTGTGCTGACTTCACTGGATTTTAATAAAGCATCCTAGTGAGACTCAGAGAAATCTGTGAAGCTCGTGGACAGTTCAGTATGAAAGCAGCTCTGTGTAGCTGCCTCTCACCAACATGGCGAGTACCCAGTGCGCTCCTCCCCTGTCCTGTCTGCTGTTTCTGTGATAGTGGATATACTGGAACTCTTGGACTCCAAATGAGGATATGGCCACTTCCCTTCTTGTCCACATAAAGCTTTGTAGTTATTTAGGCCTATTTTTCTGTCATTGGCCATCTCCTGAGTGAGTGTTTCATGGTGAACTATTAGCATTTCATGTGAGCATGCACTTTAAATCTAGTTTACGATTCCTGAATCTTGCTCATCAAGTTCTTGATAATACGATATTCTTCCAGTCATTTAAGAACACCAACTCATTGCCTTAACATGATCTTTTATTTATCCTACATGGGCTGTGTTATGTAGGCACCTGGACAAAAAAAGATGAGAAGAAAGATAGTTTGAACCGAGAACATGTACAATGATAAAACTCAAGTTCATAAAAAGAAATCGTGTGTCTATAACACAATGAACATCAAAAACACTATGCCATATACAGCCCTCCGGACAGCAAAGACTTTATGACTACATTTACGTGAAGAATTTGTTAAGATAAACCAAAAGAGCACAAAGCAGGTTAATGCATCCTGGGCAGGATAGGAATGTGTTCGCTGGAAATGAAGCCAGAAGGTCATTACAGCAATCTAGATTACATAACATTTGCATGACTCTCCAAATTTGCCAAAATTAATTCAGTTTCACCCTTAAAGATGGACTTTGGCACTAATCAAATGATGTGTCAATAAAGCTCTTCTTAAAGGGATGATTACCAAGATGGCGGTGTGGGTCATCAAACTCAGCCAACTGGCATCTTCCAGTAGAATCTATGCACACCACGGTTACTCTGCTTAGGTGCATCTCCGTCCACTCCGCAGCTCTAAGTATCAAAATAGGTGCATCTGGTTATGAGTGTGTGCCCCACACATGACAGACAAAACCTGAGTAAGCTCCACAGAAAACTCCAGAAACGTCCAGCCACTTCAGCCACTGTTGCTGTGATCCAACCACCACCCGTTTCTGTCTATCATTTCTGCTTGATAACCTAGAAACAAAGACAAGCCCTCACCCCCCCCCATCTCTTCATTACTTAATAGCAGGAGTAGTTCTGGTGCCTCTTCACGTGAACACAGAGTTCGTTTCTCTCTGTACATGCGGCTGAGTTCAAACAATTTTGGCATAGAAAAAGTTAGGAGATGTTGCTGTTTCCAACTGAGCTGAAGCTCCCAATCTATTAATAAATGTAGAATACGTGAATCATGAAAACAGGAGTCAGAGTGAGGGATAAGGAAGGAGACACCCAACGTGAGAAGAGAGATGCTGGAGGGCAATATATGGGGGTAAATAAGAAAAATTTTTATAATATATAGGAAAAATTCACAATATGCAATGTAATTAATATACTATATATACTATATATACTATTATATATGTATACTATGTATACTATGTATACTATGTATACTACGTATACTGCACATACTACATATGCTACATATATTACATATACCATAATGATAATATTAATGTGTAATGTGTAATGTGTAATAAATATGTAGTGTGTAATATGTAATGTGTAATATGTAATAAATATGTAACATATAAGAAAAATCTACTTTTTCACATGAAACAAAAGTTAAAATACCAGGTAAGTGGAGAAAAAAAACCAACTTGTTATATAAGAATATTGGTGTGTCTACCATCATGAAGAACATTGTGTGTAAGATTTATTTTATATTAATGAATAAAAATAGTCTAAACAGTTGATAAACAGCCATGAATTTAAAAAGAAGTTAATAAAAATAAAAAATAAAAAAAAATAAAAAATAAAAAAAAAATAAATTAAGGACAAAGCATAGGAAAGGCTCTGCATGTAGAGATTTGAGGGAAGTATTCAGTATTCCTGAGTAGGAAGCAAAGGCATTATACACTTCCCTGTATCACTAAGGCAAAAGCAATGGCTGATTTTTAAAAAGGAGAATAAAGTCTAGTGAGAAATTGAACATCTCGACCATGAAATTGTGTTAATTTGCTAATTAAAGAGTCTCGGTTCCACTGCAGGCCTTGGATACTTACAAAATGGCGAGAAAATAGTTCAGAATGGAAGCATATTAAACACACGGAAACATCTGCAGCAGGGAATCTGTAAGAGTACCTGCAAAAGAAAAAAAACCACAAAAACAAAACAAAATTAAGTTTTGAGCAGCCCAGAGCAATTGTGGAGGGGCTTCTGTTTGTCGCTTCCCCATCCCCAGTGAGTGAGTGACGGATCTTGGAACTCTGAGGGACAGCATCCGAAACAGAGGGGAAGAGGAAACGGAGAAAGGGGAGTCTGTACCCACTTCCGGCCCAGCCTCCCACCAGCCCCTGCCATCCTCCTCAGCCTGCCATGAGCCCCTGCCTTTCTCTTCCAGTCTCCCACCTGCCCCTGCAGCCCACTCCAGCCTCCCACTGGCCCCTGGAACCCACTTCAGCCTCTTCCCTCCGACTCCCTCCCTTGCCTCTACTCTTCCATCCGATTGCCACTTTAAGAATTGCTTAAGCCTACTCTGAAATTTCATCTTCAGTTTTCCCTTTCCTAAAAAAAAAAAAAAAAAAAAAAAAATAATCCCTACGGCAAACAAAACAACAAAAACAAAAACCCTCTTGAGAAATGAATGTGAAAATAGAAACATTAATTTTTTTTTTTTTTTTTTTTTTTTTTTTTTTTTTTTTTTTGCCCAACTTAAAAGGTGGAGCTGAAAGAAGAAACAAAGTATCCTCTCTGCAGCTACACCTCCAGGGCTGCGGTAGGAGAAGACGGCAAAGCAGGATCTAAACAACGCTCCCTCCCGAGAAGAGATCCCTGAAGGCCACTGGTCTGAGCTTGGATCGCAGTGTGGCTGGGTAACTGGGATCTATCGCTGTTCTCTCCTTCCCTTGGTTTTAAATTGTTCCTTTTATTGACACTAATACAGAGATAAGTTGCAGGCCCTTTTTTTGTTTTTCAGAACTAGATTTTTAAAGAGTTTACAGTAGAGTTATAAAGGAAATAATCTTGATTTATGCCAAAGCCTGCTCTGTGAATGAATCATCCTGGGAATGCACTTAGCTCTGACTTGGAAGGAAGAGAGAAGAGGTAAATATAGATGATAATATTGTATGACACCTGAATGATATTCGCAGAGTGATCCTGTATTATCCAGAGAAATAACTCAATGCGTATTATGTTCACTAACCTCTGGTGTGAAGCTTCTGTTCTTATTTCTATTACATGCGAGGACATTGAGGCTCATTAGTCATTACAAGATCACTTAGAAAATGACACATACCTGTCTCTTGCAAATGGGGAAGGAGGTTCCGGGAAATCAGGTCCCAGCCCAGCACACACGATTAACTAGAGAACAAACTTAAAAGCAGAAATCGAACCTCCCAAATGTGTTCGGAAAGCAGAGAACCAACCTTGGATTGTTCTACAATTACAGAAGGCAGAGGCAGTGACACACCATGACTCTTGGGCCTTGAAGCACTCTCCTATGTTTCTGGTATTGTAGTGACCCTATGTGCAGCGGTTAGCAAAGACATGGACACATTTTGACAACAGATTGGAATGTAACTCAGGTATATTCCATTTCTCCTGTCTCTCTCAAAGCCACTCTGCAGGCAGCCAGTATTGGTTTCCTCAGCTTATTAAAATTGATTTTTATCTCAATCAAGATGACCTTAAAAATTATTTTCTGATTTCTGAAAATGTCAGGTTTCACTCTCCGGTGTTGTCCTCTTTACCTGTGGGCTAACCTAAAGACAGGCAGCAGAACTCAATGTCTTCCCTTGGTCACAAGTACTGCTCTCCCCTGCAAAGGACAATTCCTCCTTAATGTTCCACAACAGCTGTCTTTCATCTGGTGGCATCTATCTCTGTGAGACTTCAACAGCAAGATGTGTGATACATTGTATCCTTGAGGGCAGTTCTCTAAGCAAACAGTTCTTTATCGCTTTCCAAGCACTACCTTCAGGAAGGTTCTTTTCTGGGCCTCAGTTTGCTCTTCTTCAAAAGTTCTGAGGTGGCACATACTTTTACAGGGGTCTCAGGAAGACTCAATGAGTTCAAATGCACTGGAGAGTCTAGCAATGGTCAGACCTGCACACCACTGGTTACTGATTTGTCCTAGAAAAGTTCATAATATGTAAATTAACTATTAGAAGCTGACACTCTTATAGAAGTATTTCCTCCGTAGCCATGGACCATGGGCATGTGATACTGAGCCATTAGCTTTGATATTCACCCCAGGTATTGCACCCTAGGCTTTGCCCCCCATCCCCCAAGCTCACAGCTTCATTTCTAGGAATGAGTGGAAGTGTTGAACTCAAATCTTTCTCCTCAACCTCAGGCTCAATCTGAAATGCTAGGGGATTTATGGTTCTTGTGCTTGAAAGCAATGCTCCTTAGAAATCATTAACATCTGGGGAGGGGGGGTTACATCTTAATTATGGAAATTAATATCTCACTGTTTTTATTCATTAATATTTTAATATGCCTATGATGAGACTCAACCTAAACCAATTTCCAAATCAAATCTGTCCCTCAGTAATTTGATTTGTCAGAACAAGAGAACAAAAGCATCACCAACAGGGTACTTTGAATGAAATTTTAATTAATTAGGCATATGAATGCACTAACTAATTTTGGATGAGTAATTAGATGACTAATTATGTTGAAAACAGAACTCTGTGCTTAATGAGATGACCACAGCCAGTGTTGCCCTTCAGAGAAGTTTTTTTTAGTAAAATTCAGGAGATGTGGATGGAATGGAGTCACAGAGGTGAGAGCAGGCAGCTGGGATCTGCATTGCTCCTAGACTGCCAGCCATGGCCTCTGTGTTCAAGCAATACCTCAGGAGACTCTATCTCGTGAATTTCATATCCAAGACACATTCATACACAGGAACACATATGCCCATATATGAACATGCATACACACACACATAACACGCGCACACACCACACACACACACACAAATACAAGCATGCTTGCATGCCCTCAGACACACAAGCAGGAATACACTCACAGATGTATGCATGTGTGCACACACATGCAAGCACACATGAATGCCTACCTTAAACCCTCATTATTTCTCCTTCCATCTAAGATGTTCACAGCGATAAATTCAAGAAGGAAAGAGATAACATACTGATTTATCACAGGTGACATCATCTATCCTGGAGAATTCTGCAAAATGGCAATCTCCCTTTGAAAGGCTGAGCCCAGGGTTTGCTCAGATCACAGGCAGCCTTGAAGCATTCAGCAGTTCCGCTGTGGGCAGCTGGTTCTAACTAGCACCTATTTGGCAGAGAGCTACACTCAGGATTTCTGGTTTGGAGTTCAAACCAATATTTCATAGCAATTGTGTTGTCAGAATTCAGGTCAGGAAGACAGCAGATGTTAATTTTAAACAAAGAAGCAAAAAAGAATCTTTTCAGTATTTTTTTTCCTTTATCAAATTGCCAGCTCCACACAAATTCAGAACATATAATAAACTCCAAGTAGGTTAGAGACATGGGAGGGTGGAGGGTGCATGCTTGCAGTCTGGTAGACACTGGAGACATCTCAAGTCAGCTGATCTAATGGTGGGAAGGCGACGGTCTCAGTCAGTGTCAGAGCAGCTCTGGCATTGTCTTTAGGCCCCAAATCAAAGTGGAAACAGATAACCCCCAGCTTTTATGAAAATGTGTCCTCTGTTCACACCATCTAATCACTTCAAAAGCAGTCCCCAGCACTCTACCTAGAATGAACATTCTAGATTCTAGATTCACATGCCAGGCAGAGTGAACCTATTTTGTAATTCCAATATTTTATGGCCCATGGGAAATGAGGAAAAGGGCCCTTTTCCTCCCTGTTTTCTATGGGGTGAGTGTTCATATGTGTCGGGTTTGAGTTTGTCTTTCTCCTTTGTCTTAGAATTTCCTGAAACACAGAGAGAACCCCTCTTGGAATCAGCCTGTTCTATGGGATACCATATATACAAACTGTTTTTCCCCATCAAAGCAATTATTAAAAATGTATCCATCGTATCTTTCAAATCAGTTACCAATTACTTTGCCAGTGTTTGAAGATTATCAGGTGGAATTGCCTGCTTGATCAATACTTTGTCTTTATAGAGCAGTAAACTCCAGACACCTCTCCCCAACCCCCTACCCCTTCCTTTCAAGGCTAGGGAGTTGACCCAACATTTTCCCCACACTAACTATCCTTGTTGCTCCATGGTTGTGAGGGTTTTACTTGTTGTGAGGTAATCTTACCGGCTTTGTCTTTTATTCCAGTGATGTTTACTGACCTTTTCCTTGCCCTGGAAAGCTGCTAGGAACTCAGACTCTACCTGAGAACCAGGAGACACTATTTACTTTAGATTAGGTCTTTAGAAGGCTTTGCTGAAGGAGTCCTATCTCACTTTTGCATCCGCTGGGAGGGACCTGGGCTCCATCCACAGACTAGGAAACGTTGATACCACATGAAACGTGCTGAGATTGGACTCTGACAATCAAAGCCTTTGACTGGCTACCTGGCTAAATGCTAGCTCTCAGTATGGTCTGCTTAAGAAGAAAAATTAAGAGATAACATTGAGGGAGAAATACAGTTTGTGCAAAAGCCCTCCCATGGAAAATCCGGAGCCAAATTTGGAAATTGCACACAGCAACATTGTTGCTGTCATTTCCCCTCCTCATGCTAGCTTTACCACCGCTTTGGTCACATAATCCATTCTTTAGTTACTAAGAAAGTAAAAAGTTTCTCTCATTTTCTAAAGACATTGTTTTCATTCTAAACGAGAATGATGTTAGTGAAACTGACAGTCAGAGATGCTGACAGTATAAACAGGCATTTCCATCTAAAGCAGTCGCTAGCTTGTGGTGTTTTAGATGGCAGACCCCTGAGCGCTACCAACTGCATTTTGGGCTATTTTCCCAGTTCCCAGAGTCTAACATTTGGACACGCCACAGACTCACTTGACATTCAAACACCCTAGGTTGTCCAGCACATCATGCCCAAACACGGCTTTTCATAACTCACTCATCGAGTTCTATTAACTTGAAATTAAGTATTTACACACTATTCCTAATCTGTGCTGAGAATAAGGCTGGCCAAAAACACGAGTAATTCAGAGGGGAAAAAAATATTTCCTTAATGCTACTAGCTTTGATTTTGGTGGTACTTTCTATTTTTTCAATTTTGTATGTGCACATATATTTGTTTACACTATTCCTATGTGTGTGTACATATGAACATTGTATGTACATTACTGTACCCCATTTACATCATTTCAAGAGTATATGTTCTCAAATCTGTATCAAAATGTTTATTTAAATTACTGTGTCTCATCTAGTGCATTCTATATTTGATTTTTATATGTGGCTTCTTATAGAATTCTACTTAGTAGCACACTGTGGATTGAAAAATATGTTTCCAAAGCCTTCATATGACAGTGCACATTTTTTTTGCCAAAATAAATGCATAAGCACACAGTTTAAATTGTATGCATAAATATGCTAGCTGGGACAGCTATATTTGTTTTGACCTGTTAATATCTACTTTGAAGCCTTTGCAGAGCAAATTTATATGGCTTACAAGAATTCCTATCACAGTGGACTTACTTCTGTCCGTAAGGTTTTATGATTTATAATGCAAGGCACATCACTGCTTCAGTGTGTGTGTATGAACATCTGCTGCAGTCAGTGCTCCAGCTCAGCAGAATTCTTTCAGCATGCGGTACTTCAGTCGTACATTCAAGATGCAAGTTTCAAGACCCTGGAAGATGGGAACAATAGAGCATCACTTTGCAGACACAGCTCGGCTAGTGAAGTTTATGGCTTCTGAAATTACTAGAACTAAGAGTACAATGATTTTATCGTCATTTGTTGATTTTCAGTTATGAGGATATGGTAAAAAAAAAAAAAAACATTAAAACAATAAATGGGTGTGTTCTTTCTGGATATTAATTAACTAGTACACAAACTAACACAGGCCTCAGTGCCTGGAACAGAGGCAAGAGGTGTCAGCTCCCTTCTTCCCCCAACAGAACCAGGGTTATTCTGCTAATATTGGACAGTAGAAGATTCCAAATGACACTTTACAGTTCATAACATCCTAAGATGAAGCTGGTATAATTCCTCTCACCAAGAGTGCCACACACCACACACACACACACACACACACACACACACACACATTCATGAAGTAGCTATACATCGTTACCAATTCATATGCTGTATGAAAGCCAGTTGCCAATGCTAAGTTAAATACAGTTCTTAGTAGCCTCAGCAAGGCATGTATCTTCCCATGACTCATGAGGGAGATACTGATGCCCCTCTCATCAGACATTTTTGACATCCCACCACTGTCCACACACAAAAACCATGAGGTGAGAGTCAAGAGCAGATCTCAGCTGAGGAGAATCTTCAAGAAGATAAACTTGTGATTACTTCAAGATAGCTTACCAAAACCTGTTTTCTCAGACAAGCGCTTATGCAGCTGCAGCACAGGTGGAAAAGCACCTGTGTCCCTGCCCCCACCCAGCCTGGGCACACGGGGCAGCTTGGAACACTCCGGATCTTCCTAATGGGGAAGGTGAACAGGAAGGCCAGCCACAAAGTTCAGGAGTTGAACTTGTCCCTCTCTGCCAGATGGTTACACAACAAATACATCTTAGTGGAGATCTGAAGCACCCATTTTTCAACAGGATTTCTTCAAAGCAGTGAGCATACCATGCATCTTAAAGCTTTTTTTTAAAAAAAAAACAAAAAAAAAAAAAAAAGAAGAACCCACATTTGTGATGTATTAAGTAGATTAAAAAATATTGATTTATAAAAGAGAGATTTTTCAAATAGTTGTAGTCAGTGGCAAAGCAAATAATTAAATCCTTTACTTTAAATAATTTTAATCTAAAAAATGGGAATGGTGAAGTTATATGAACAAAAGATTATTTTACTTCCCTGGCTGCACTTGACCAAAAAATGTAGTCTAAAAGGATTTGAACTGAGAGGAACACAGTGTGGAGAACAAATGTTTCATTGATGGTTGGTTTGGTAAGTAAAGAAATTAAGTATGTTCTGGAAAAAAAAAAAAAATCAAGGACAAGTCCGGGCTCAATTGATTCTTGTTCTTGAAATAAAAGACAAAGGCATGCATTAAGCTTGAGCATCAAATGGTACTCGGGTTAGTGAGAGAAGGAAAGTGGTGTGTTGTCTTAATGAGCATAGCAGTATCTATGCTAGTGAAAAAATACATATATAAAATGTGATTTAACCACACACACACACACACACACCACACAAACGCACATATACTTCCTGAAACTCTGGGATGTCTTTAAGAATACAGCTAAAGGGGCTAGAGAGATGGCTCAGTGGTTAAGAGCTCTGATTTACTCTTCCAGAGGTCCTGAGTTCAATTCCCAGCAACCACATGGTGGCTCACAACCATCTCTAATGAGATTTGGTGCCCCCTTCTGGTGTATAGGCATAAATGCAGACAGAATATTGTATACATAATAAATAAACTTAAAAAAAAAAGAGAAAAAAGAATACAGCTTAATGGCTTCTTCTGTATTCATGCCCTAGTTGGTATGGTAAATACAAAGCAGGTGAGAGAGTCAACTGGACAGTTCAGACTTACTCATTTTGGAGATAATATGTCCCGGTCCATAGAAACACGACAGCTTTTTCTAGGGAGACCAACTCAATAACACCTAATAGGTAATGTTCACAAAGTAAGAAGTGATTAATGGCCCATGTGGGCCATGCTGTTGAAGCCTCCAGAAGAACATGGGCCCAGTAGTCAGATGGTCCTTGTGACTGTGTCAGGATGCTGACCTTCACTGTCTCCATAGTTTCCAGTGTGCCTCAGCTTCCTGACAGACAAGACGGAATCAGTCTTTGTTTCACACTTTCGCTGGGACTATTACTGAGGTGTGAAGCACTTTGTCACCAAATATCCATCCAAACAAGTAGTTGCTATTATGGCAACACTATTATTTTTTTTAAATATGCTTTTTTTTAATATTTAAATATTTATCTACTTGTTTATTTTTAAGTGATGTTATTTAACATCAATACACTCACATAATGGATTTAGATCAAATCCGATTCTGACTCACTCCCCTCCAATTTGTCCCCTATCTCTTCCCGTCCAACCCTTTCTCCTCCCAACTTCATTTCATGCTTTCTCTTCTTTCTTTTCTGTCTCTGACACACACACACACAACATATATATATTTGCTCATAACGTCCCTTTATTGCTGCATGTATGTGCATGAATATCTCCTGGAGCCCAGGTAATATCTAAGGACACAAATCTCTAAAAATAAGTACTTAGTCACCTCTAGAAGCTATCAATAGTGAAATGTCAATAGCTCACCCATGTGAGTTTTGCCTGGCTTGATATTGTATAAGTCTTGTGCATGCAGTCCCAGCTACTGTGAATTTGTTGTGTAACCTCCTGTCATGCCTAGCAAATACTGTTTAGCTACAGATATGTATTCCATTTGGTTCTTACAATGTTTCAGGCCCCTCTTCTATGTTGATCCCTGACCCTTGGAGAAAGGAAATGTAATATAGATGTCCCATTTAGAGCTGAGATAGAGAAAGGCGGTTCTTCAACAAAGGATGCCAGGCAAACTACATGCAGAAGAGTGTAACTAGATCTTTATCATTCATGTCACAAAAATCTCTAAATGGATGGAGTAATTCAACATTAGATCATATTGTTCACTAAATCTGATAGAAGAGCACAAGGGAAGACACAGAACCCAATAGCACAGACATTAAGACCAAAATTGATCCCAGGAAATTAAAATCTTCTGTACAGCAAAGGAGGAGGAGAGGATGAGAAGAGGAGGAGGAGGAGGAGGAGAAGAGGGAGAAGGAGAAGGAGAAAGAGGAGAAGAAGAAGAGGAAGAAGAAGGAGGAGGAGGAGGAGGAGGGAGAGGAGAGAACAGAGAGAAGAAGGAGAGAGAAGGAGAAGAAGGAGAAGGAGGAAGAAGGAGAAGGAGAAGAAGAGAAGGAGAAAAGAGGAGGAGAAGGAGAAGAAGAGGGAGGGAGAGAGAAGAAGAGGAGAAGGAGAAGGAGAAGGAGAAAAAGAGGAGGAGAAGAGAAGAAGGAGGAGGGAAGAGAGAAGGAGGAAGGAGGAAGAAGAAGAGGAGGAGGAGGAGAGAGGAAGAGAGGAGGAGGAGGAGGAGAAGGAGAAGGAGAAGGAGAAGACAAGCAACCCTACTAAGATATGGACTGTGGAGCTAAATAAGGTTTTGTAAGATACACAAATCAAGAGTCGCATTTCAAAGATGAGATTTCTTCTCCCTTCCCCAATAATGACTCCTTATCCAATTGAAAGTTAACTTTTCTTATTATCATTAACCATCTTCTTCAGCCTAAGTGGACTACAATGAAGGTTTCTAAACACAGCAAAACCATATGACTAGAAATTTTAGTTCAACATCATTAACCATCAAGGAAATGCAAATTAAAACTATTTTGGGTTTTCACCTTATCCGACTCAAATCAGCTAGGTTAAAAGCAAAAAGTCAACAAATGCTCTGGGGGAAGAGGAGATTATTTACTGATGGTACTATTGCAAACTGGTGCAGAACTATGGAGACTGGTGTGGGAGTGCCTTGAGAAAATAAATATAGATCTACCACACGATCCAGCTGTATCTCTCGTGAGGATATTACCAAAAGACTGTATCTGCCACAGGGGTACTTGCTAAATGTTGTTATTTAAAACCTGTGTTCCATTTCTAGGTGGCAACATCTCACATATGATACTTCTTTAACAGGTAACAACAGATAGAGGTGTCATTTAAACAGATTTTCTTACACTAATGAACAGACATCCCTTTGTTAATATCTCAGACATACCACTGAAGTACCACAAATGCAAGTGTCTACTATATTAAGGGCCATCAATATGTGTACAGTATGTGCCCAGTCCTGCTGACAAATAAAGCTTTGTCCAACATTCTGCCGTTTCTCAGAGCAGCCGACTATAGGCTATGCACATTCTTATTGTTCTGTTTCACAAAAATAATATTTCTAACACCTGAGTTATTATGCAAATGTTTTTTATTCTTTTCACAGATCTGACATATGGCTTTTCTCTGTTTAGAAACCTTCTTCATATGTAATGCTCTTAAGCTGAAGATGGTTAATGATAATAAGAAAAGTTAACTTTCAATTGGATAAGAAGGAGTCATTATTGGGGCAGGGAGAAGAAATCTCATCTTTGAAATGTGGCTCTTAACTTTGATAATGTAAGTTTTCAATAGATAATCTCTTCCAAAAGAAGTTCAATCAGATGAAAAAGCACTCAAGCTGTGTGTGATTAAAAGCTATCAGCTGCCTAATCCATCAGTGTGTTTGGGGGATATTTCTAATATGCCCAAGGATAAATTCTTTCCAGATTCCACACTACAAATCCTAGTCTAAAGCCATAGAGCCAGTCACTCCTTTGCGTCCCTTTATTCCTGTCTCTCTTTGGTGGGTCAGCAAATGCTCATTAATAAATATTGATAATAATATGACTAGGTGACATGTAGATATGTTCCTATTTTGAAGAAAATTAGCATATGTATAAGTCAGAACGATGATCGTCCAAGATCAGCACAGCTTATGGTAAGTATCAACAGGCTTCAGAAAGTAGGGAAAATCATCCTGGCTGGTTAAAGATGGAGAAACAAGACTGAGAAGTACACACAGGAAGAAGCCCTCAAGCAGTGTCTCCAAGACAACCACAGAGTACAGAAGGCAGACACAGAAAAGCTTTGAGAGTGCGTTTTATACGTACTTGCTAGGGATCAGTCACCTTAGGTATGCTTTCTTGTTGCATGTATGTGTGTCTGTTCTGTGCACTGTTAGTCCAAGAGATTCTAACCCTTTTCATTTCTCTGATTTAGTGGAATGTGCATTCAGAGGATATATACTGTTACATGAACAATGCATGTGCATACACACATATGTACATCTGAAACTCTAAATAGACACTCAAAGGAAGCCCCACCTTTAGGTTATCTCTTAAGAAGAGATGTCCTGTTCTCTCCTAAAAGAAGTGTAGCATACAACCATAAGAATCTGGCAAGCATCAATAGAGAGAACAATAACATCGAAAGCCCTGAGGTTGAGAACTTGGCTAGAGAGTAAGGGCAGAGAGAGGCGACTATGGCTGGTGGATCCAGGGCCATGTCAGAAAGAGCAGAACTGAACAGCCATACCCTTTTAGAGACCTTGCCTTTTCCTTCGGGTTTTAATGGAAGGTAAATGAGTAATAAAATTTGTCACCCAAATCATGGCCATCATGATCTCAGGGCAAAGGCCTAGACAAGAGCTAGAATGCTTCTGGGAGTTCTAGTAACAGAGAATTGGAGAACTGACCTAGGACATAGTTAAAATGTGATCCATGTGCAGAGTATAACCATAGAGCTTCAGTCTGTGTTTCCCCGAGGTCTCCTGTATCCAGTATAATCATTTAAGGGAAATGACACCCCCCTGGAAACATGACATGTTCCCATTTCCAATTTGACAGGATTTTAAATTTCAGTCACCTCTTGAAATCCCGGTTCTTTTCACAGGGAAAATAACTAACTCTTTTTCAATCTTCAGTATAGGGGCTTTTTCCTCAATTAATCATAGAGAGTTACACATCACAAGACATTTGGCTGAGGACTCCCTAAAGCCCATTTGCCATTAATGATTTGACCTCAGTCAAAACAAAAAACAGAAACATCATTTAGTCTGTTAATTGCAAATTGTTGATGCAAAAAAAAAAAGAGGAAAGATCTCCAAGGAAAGAAGCAAAATAAAAGTTTTTTTTTTTCCCCCAAACTCCCTTTCCTCCAGTGACAGACAGTGGGCTGGTTAACCAACCATCAGTGTGACCAGCATACCCCATGAAACTGTCCTTCCTCATGTTCTGAATGCTACTAAGAGTAAGTGTTGTTTTTACCCAACAAATCACGAAATTTGGACTTTTAAGTCACTGGTAATTGTTCTATGTAAGCAGATTACCAAAAAGATCTTACAAGAGCGTTACCTGTACCCAGTGTGATCATTTAAGGGCATGCATTAAACTGGGAAATCTGAGAACATGGCATGTTCTCATTTCCAATTTGACAGGATTTCAAATCTCAGCCACCCTCTTGAAATCCTAACGAACACAGCATACATCCCTATACTCCAAAATGCTGCTACTGTCCTGAACATATAGTTCACTCTAGAAATTAGAATCCCAGTTTTCACATGAGATAGGCTGAAGATAGATTAACAGAATCAGGACCACCCCTTGTGGGAAACACCAAAAAGCCACTATTATCTGTCTCATGAATCTTGTTAAGATAAGCATGGATATTTAATCAACACAGAAACTGTGCATAGCAGAGGGTTGCAGTATGATATTTACATACATACATACATACATACATACATACATACACTGTACAATGGTCAGGATAACTGACACGTCCATGGCTTTTGTCGGCAATCCTTTCTGTGTTGGGATCTTAGATATTCTTTCTTCCAATTTCCTTTGAAGATTCAATTAGTTGTCATCAGCTGTAACTTTCCTACCGTGCTAGAAGACTATCACGAACACCCTCATATCCAACTGCAGCCCTGTACCTACTTGCTGCTTTCTTTTAGAAATTCTCTCTCTAGATCCTGGGTGGCAGCCACTATTTTGTTCTCTACTGAAGACCAAGGTTTTGGCTTCCATTTATATGTGAGAATATACGGTATTTGTGTTCTGAGCCTAGCATACATTATGTACACAATGCCCTCCAGTTTTTGCTAATGACAGGATTTTATTCCTTTTTTTATACTTGAGTAATATTCCATTGTATGACAGAAAGGAGTGAATAATGTCTTCTTATTTCCACCACTAGGCCTAGTGTACCACATCCTCTGGGACCAGGCCACCATGCTCAGACAGAGGCTTACCAGTATACAGGAGGACTCTGATATGCCAGACAACTTGAGATATAAGTTTTCAGTCCATCCATCTGTAGCTAGACCTTAGATGGTTCTATATCTTAACTATTGTGAATCCTGCTGAAGAAAGTATGGTATCTCTTCAACATTCTGTTTCAGACCCTGTGGGCACATGCCCAGTAGTGGTTACTGGGTGTATTAGTTACTTTTGTTGGGCCAAATAGCTGACATGAAGAAATTTAAAGGCAAAAGTACTGATTCAGACTTACGGGTCAAGGAGATGCACTTCATCATGGCAAGGAAGACACAGCATCGGGTGAAGACGGCCTGGCATCAAGAAAGAGTGAGGAGAGGATAAACAGGAAGGCTGGCCTGACTAAAGCCCTGAAGTCCCCTCTCCAGTGCATACCTTCTTCCAGTGAGACTCCATCGCCTAAGTGTCTCACAATGTTCTCAAACAGTGCATCCAGCAGGGGGCCAAGTGTTCAAACACATGAGTCTATAAGAACATCCTATATTCAAACCACAACACCGGGTACATGACTAGCTACATAAGTGCCATGCCATGAACGTAACTATTAGTTCGTTGGTATTTAAAGAATATACTGGAGCTGTTTTACTTTGATGTTCTAAAAATATTAGAAAGGAATTCGCCATTTAGGTCTTGATTTTTTTTTTAACTATATTTATATATTTACTATATTTGGCATAACAGAAGTGTGATTAACATTTTCCTTCCTACAAAAGTATACACATCCCTCTTCATATCACTAGAGAATAAAAAAGATCTAGGGCTGATCTCAGTATGGCAGAGGCCGTAGTTCAGAGATTCAGTGTATCATCTTTAACAAAGTACAAAATATTAAGCCGCATTTCTGAGTCCTTCCATGGCCTCCTGTGGGATTCCGTGTAGGAGAAGAAAGTAAAGAAACTTAAGAAATGATTGAAACTTAAAACACCCTGCTCTCTGTCCCAGTTTGCACACCCTCCTGAGTGTCCCTCAGTTCTGTCTGCCTCCCTTGGTGGGTTTCACTTCCTTGGTGTCCGTGTTTCAGAAGACGTTCTTTCGCTGTCCCCCTAACTTCTCAGGTAAGGCCCCGAACTACATTTCCCATGTTTCTTTGCTGAGCTCTGGCTTCCAGCTCTGTAGCTGGAACTTTTCGTTCTAGGTCCAAGAAGCTTCTATTGAGAATATGACAGGGCTGAACTCCTGATCTTCCTGTTGACGTCCAAGGAATAAGACTGCGTGGGTGGCCACTTAAGTGAGACCCAGAGGGAATCGCTTCCAAGGTCCAGTCCTCCATGCACACTTCCTGTTCTGATAGCCAGAAGTGCGGTGGAGAAACCTCTGCAATGAACAATGCATGTGGGCTCACGTGAAAGACATACGCTATCTCAGGTCTCTCTGAAAGTCCTCTAGCATGCTCTTACCCCTGCATAAAATAATTAACGTTTGCCTGGGAAGCATCATTTCTCTGAGGCCAACCTTAACAGTAAGTCTTCAAACCAAGCTATATATAGTCTGGATTCCAAGATTCTACTTTATGTGTGTGTGTGTGTGTGTGTGTGTGTGTGTGTGTGTGTGTGTGTGTGTATTCAAACACACTTTGTGTACAAGTCTTACTCCCTAAAGTTATGATGAGTGCTGCCTGTATAAAGAATTTAGACGGATCAGTCTGAATAATTAAGTTCTAACACCGAAGTTCGCATTGTAACTAGCTCTCCAGATCTCTGTGGGATTGCACTCTTGTATTCCGTGGGTTGGAACTGTGAGGCTATCATCAGAACTTCTGACACCCACACTCTCAGAAGAAACTGTCACTTTTTTTTTTAAACGTGTCAGTGTGGAATGCAGTGTTCAGCATGTCTTCATGCCCTCCTTAGGTGCTTCGCAGTGCAGCCACCTCCACCCCACAGCTCAGGAGCGACTGCTGTGGCATTCGAGTGTCGTGACAGGTGCTAATCTCAACCCTTTATAAACAGTGAAGCTTACAGGAGACACTGGTCAACACCAGGTCCTCATTTTCTTTTGTTTTGTACATTTGGTTTTTTGAGACACATCCTTTGTAGTCCAGGCTTGCCTGGGACTCACTGTGAAGCATGGCTGGTCTCTAACTCATAGCTACCATCTGTCCTGGGTTTCCCAAATGCTGAGAGTTTATAGGCATGACTGATTAATACTATAGATCATAATTCTAATGACTGACACAGAGGCTCCAACCTTGCACCTCTTGTCATTGTAGGCCATGTAAACTCTGAGGTGGGCTAACTTGTCCACTTCAGCATATTCTGTTCTGTCCCTGGACTCTGTCCTCTAGATGCCAGTAGTGCCTCCACCTTCTAGAATGTGACAATCAAAATATCTTCAGACGGTGCCCAATGCATCCTAAAGACAAAGTCATAGGTGCAGATACATGAAGGTCAAGTGCTTGTTGTAAAGGCAAGCACATCAAAAAGTGAACAGTGTCCTGTTTCCATGCCAGCCACATTCTCTGGGTCCAGACCATGATGCTCAGAGAGAGGAGCTGACACAGGGCACAGGTGGAATCTGGCATGCCAGTTGACTGGGTATATAAGTGGTAAAATTATACAAATTCAAAGTTACAAGAGAGTCTTTGATTTTCAAAATGTCTGTGAGGAGACAGTAGAAAATACATGGCTCAGTGGAGCAGGCATAAGAGAACCTTGTGGGGTCATAAGTAGATTAAGCTTTTTATAAATTAACAGTGCAGGCGAATGACTGCCAAACCACAACAAATCTGTTACCCATTGCATTAGAGTTACATAATTTATAATATGATGATTTTAATACTCTGAATATCCAGTTCCTTCTGGAGTGCCCTGACACTGTATCTTAAGAATACTAAACCACATACTGGGAAATGCTCAAGAAATTTTAAACTCTCTGAGAACTCATGCATCCCAATAAAAAATAAAACTATCTTCAGATACACGAGACACAAGATATTGCTGTCTGAATAGTAAGGAATTTTGAAATAACACAGAACCTCCAGTAGATGCCCAAAGACCACTAAGATATGTCATAAGAGGTCCCCAATCTCATATGAGCAATTAAACTTGAAAATCAATGAATTTTGCAATCCAGAGAAGATGAAATTCCTTCAGATGGTAATTTTTTTTCTCTGTGTTCTATTTAAGAACAGGGCTGAAAAAGTATAAGAGAAGGGACTCTTTGTCTCTTATGGGGGACAGGACAGTCCGTGTGTTGGCTTTGTTGCCCACACATTTCAAATGTATGCCAACAACTAAGAACCCTTTTGCAAAACCAGCTGGTCTCTCACTAACTTGTTCCCTTAAGAACATGCAGAGTACATTTCAGACCTGATAAATTATTGACCATTCTGTTCCACTAGCCCAGAATTTATCTTTTCTAAATAGCTTTAATCTCTGTTACCTAGTCTATAATTATTTGTCAGATCAATTTTACCCATGAGAAGGTCACTGCTAAGATGTGATTAGACAGGGTTGGCATTCCCCAACAATACTGCTGTCTTGACTCAGCTACCTTGAGAAGACCCCTCCCCAAAAGACTAATTTCTAAGATCTCCTCTTAGCGAATGTTCCTTATTTCTTGAATTAGAACATTCATAAATTGGGTCTTCTTATTCACCTTTTACTAGACTTTTAGATTTGTCCTACCTGTGGTCCCAAGGGAACTTGATGTTGCAGCATTAATGGGTCTCCATTGCATTGAATTCATGATACATCCTGTCTTAGTTAGGGTTTTACTACTGTGAACAGACTCCATGACCACGGCAACTCTTATAAAGGACAACATTATAATTGGAGCTAGTTTACAGGTTCCGAGATTCGGTCCATTATCAAGGCGGGAGTATGGCAGCATCCAGGCAAGTGAAGAACTGGAGGAGCTGAGAGTTCCATCTCTTGTTCTGAAGGCAGCTAGGAGAAGACTGACTTCTGGGAAGTCAGGAGGAGAGTCTTAAAGCCCATGCCCACAATGCCATACTTCCTCCAACAAGACCAAACCTACTCCAACAAGGCCACACCTCCTAATAGTGCTACTCCCTGAGCCAAGCATTTTCAAACCACCACATAGTCTAATTAGAAATGTAATGTTTTATTTATACAGATTCAATCTGAACATGTTGATATATAATATCATTCTGAATGTCTTTTATAGAAAAGGCAGGGGTCATTTGTTTTTTAAAGGCAGCATTACAACTCTAATTAGCTTTCCAAGTGTCTGAAATCCTCTCTTTTAAATATCATACTCTCTTTTTTTTCATATAATCACAACCTTTAAATTCTAAGTCAGATTAATTCTTTACCAAGTAAAATATCAAGTTTCCAAAGTCAAACATGACTTTGGGGGTGTGGGGGGATAATAACCTATAAATAAAATATCTGGTGAAAGTCTACCACAAGGAGAAACTGAAACTTTTATGGTTCCACTGTTTGGATGTTTTTCAGTATTTCTCAGCAGGAGCCTTTGCTTTGACTTGTCGCCTGTTTTGCTTGCCGCCTCTGTGTGGCTGCTGACTCCAGCTTAAAGTACCAGAATTAGAATACTTCTCTCATCACCACAGTGTGCGTCTTCCAAATCTGGTGTTTCCCACCCCAGATGTCCTATGGAGGTATCTGAGAAAGACACAACTGAATCAGTAAGTTTGCAAATACACCAGACAAATATTACACAGACTCTCACGTTCAACAACTTAACATGGAGTACCTGAGGCTTTGGGGTGATGAATGTGGAACTAAATGGATGTTTGTGAGTGTCTGAAAACACACAAGCTCTGAGGCAGCAAGTGACACCTGATCTTCCATGTATGTGTACATGCCCATCTGCCATCTGCTTAGTTGTTCTTATTGCTGGATGTCCTGACCCTCTTCTGAGATTGCTTCTAGCCACATCTATGAGTTCCATCATTCTGTGATCATCATGTGATACCTGCTGGACATAACTAATGAATTCATTCAATCTTGACATTCCCATACCTCTTGTTTATTCCTAAAGCACAACTCACTCAAAATCAGCTCCTAAATATTGGGTAGATACTATTTTACCTCATCCTCCCTGAGCCCTCAAAAACAGATGAGATGGGATGACCTAATTGCTGCCAGCTTCTCATCCAACGTGGTCTGGTGTGACTCTCAGCTTTGCCAACTTGGTTTTTTTCCCCCTAAGTCTTGTAAACTGGCCATCCAGGGCATCCAAAGATTGTGAACTACCATTACTAACATGCCAGAGAAAGAATAAGATCCTCTAACCTCTCCTCCCTGAGAAAAAAAAATCTGAGATGACTGCTTCACAGCTTCTCAGGGGTCCCCACAGGACTCAAACCCACTTGGTTGCCAGAATAGACTATTCGAATCTTGCTTTATTGGTCTGTCTCCTATTGATGTACTCCTGGATAAACTTTGTCACAAGACGACTTATACTCAAGGCCTTGTTCCAGCCTCTCTTCTTTGTATATACCCAAACTAAGACAATTTCTCAAGTCACTATTTCAGAGAGTTCTATTGTCCTACAGTAGAATATCAGAATCCATGAATAATCTAACTCTGAAACACTCTCCCATCTCAAGCTTGTTTTGTGGGAGGAAGACAGATATACAGATTATCACATGAGATATTACAATGGCTATGATGGGTTATACCCAGTGGATTATAAGAGCTCAGAAGGAGAGAAAAATAAATCCTTTTTCAGTGGGAGCAGGGGATTACTTTCTTAGGTACTTTCAGGAAACGTAGTTTAAGGACAGTGAAAATACCAAATAGTATGTTTCATGGAAAACAGAACACAGGCAGAAGTGATATGAACACAGAGTAAGCCTGGTAAAATCTTTTCTCCTTCAATGCAAGGTACAGAATCCCATTACATGCCAGACTTTGTAGCAGACCCTGAGAGGAAGCCTGTGAGTGAAATGATGTTATCTGTGGAGTTTTATAGGACCTGCAATTACATGGTGCAGGCGCTTTATTGGTTTTTAATCATCTTGTATTTTGACATCACATTGTTTTCAGTTGCACGCAGAGTTTCACAAAAACCTTCCATTTCTAACATCATAGACTCACTCTTCATACATCATCCATAAGCAACCTGATCTTTTGAGTCCCTTTGGGGCATGACTTCATGGTACCCATTGGAGCCAAGTCTGGAGCATTTCTCAATGTTTGGTCTTCTTAAACAAGCTTCTCTAAAATAAACGAACATTCTTTTGGTCCCCACACTTCCCCTCCACTTGAACCCACAGTCCTCTCACACTTGAAACAAGAGACAGTGTTAAGCACTGAGCTGCATGAGGACTGTACCCATGATACTCACTCAGGAAATTTTTGGTCTGTGAACTTGACCTGGAGTCATTCAGAAAATTCAGCCGTGAGACTCTCGTCTGGAAAACTCAGTCAGTGTGGTGGAGGCTGAAGTGGAAACAAAGGTGATAGGGCCACAATGGCTCTGGACTAATGAAATACACAGCCATCTGTGTCTGCAGGGACAGATTTATTTCCTGCTAAAACCTGTATTTCCTGTCTCGTAAACACACTCTCAGTATACCTTTCAAGCGCCCAAGGAGAGACCTCCGCCATGGGCAAGTGGTATAATAAGTGGGACCAGCTCACACTGGCTGCATTTTCTCTATGGAAGGTTGTGTTTCGCCTCTCTAGATTCAGTGCCTGACTACCTCTCTCCCAGTCCAGCAACCAGTCTCTATTTCTAAATGATGACCCCAGTTTCTTAACTCTGTAAATTGCCTTGTGTAAATAGTCTTCTCATCTATACTCTTCTCCTCTAGGGAAAAAAGTATTTCCTGACATCTGTTTTGAATTTGTTTTTCTTTTAATTTGTATATAGTCTCCTTTTTCCTATCATCTGCACTGAATTGAAAATAACATACAGAGTTGAGAGGCCTCTTACCGTTTCTAGGACAATACCACTCCAGGAAGCTCCAGAGGATAGCCATGCTATTTCCATATTGGTCATGTTGCTTTTTGCAAACTAGCCCTGTCATGGGATGCTTCCAGGCAAGATGCCCCAATCCTGCAATCCTGTTATCGAACCAGATATTGAACTTGTTATTGAGCCAGAACCTACAAAAGCTGCTAAGTAGAACTATAGATGTGTCTGTCACAGCTAATTGTGCTCCTCCCCAAACTCATACGTAGATGAGAATCTCAGGAAATAATTCACATTGTGCATAGTCAATTATACGGGGCTTTTGTCCGGCAGAAATAAGGGAGATATCAGTGTGAGTCCTCATGTTTCTCTCTCTCCTTCCTCTCTCCCCACTCTACCCATTCCCATCATTTGAGGGCGCAGAGACAAGGTGACTGTCTTCTAGAAACCGACCCTGATCACAGATTTCCAGTTCCCAGAACTACCAGAAAACAAATTGCAGTTACAAATCCTAACTGCTGTAGCATGTAGTCATGGCAGTCTCAGCAGACCAAAATACCATATCCAAGAAAGAGATCGGCACTATTGGCCTTGTGCACACTTCTCTGGACATGTGGTTGGTGATATCTTTTTAATCTGGGGCCTCACTGCCTATATTGACCTATATTGATACATTCCTGTGGCAATCCTTCACCCTGGGAAATTGTGACTAAGACCAATGGTTTTTGCTTCTGTGGGATGAGGACCAGTCATCTGCACTGTGTTCTCAACATACCTGTTGGAGAATTTTAGAGAACGCATGGAAATAAAAACTAAACAAATTGACTATAATTCTAGCATCCTAAGATAAATGACATGTCGTTACAATGATGTGAATTCATGCTTAAGCTGGAAGACATATATGTATGTGTTTACATCTATACCTATGTGTGTATGTGGGGTACAAATATGAAGTATTCTCATTAATCGTTATGGGAAACTCAGAAATTGAAGTAAGAAATAAAGGAGAAACGAGCACTGAAGACACTGGTGCCCTGATCAACAGAACTGCAGTGGCAAAGGCCATGTCAGGGAGCAACTGTGCAGCTGCCAAGGCTGCAGCAGGCAGCAACTGCAGTGGCATCAAAACCTCTACCCACACCACACGAAGACTGGGTTCTGAGTCCCACAATGATTCTGCCCTCCCCGGGTGAACACTGCGTGCCTATCCCCATTCTCATGAGCACTGGCCACTAGCCAATTGTACTTGGGAATGCTCATAAGGGTGGGAAAGTATCTTCTCATTTCCAGGAGGAAATAACCTCCTGAGTGCCTGACTGAAAAGGCTTCATCCTAGAATTCACATTCATTAAAAAAAGGGGGGACGGACATATCTTTACAAAATGGATATCTATCTTTACAAAATGGGATATCTGGTCAACTTGTCACACAAGTTCAATTCTCACGATCTCCTGTGACCTTGGAAAGGAAAGAATGCTACCAGAAGATCTTTTTGGGATAGGGTGTTCCTTCACTGTGGATTACTAACTTCTAAAATTACTTAGATTTAGAAAACTAGACAGTTTCCCAAAGGTAGTTGAAGGGCTATGTCCAAAGTTCAAGCTGTGACAGTGTGTGGACAGTTAAGACACAAACAACAATTTTTAAACTTCATGAGAAGCACTTCTCAATTAAAAGACTACATGGTTCTTTTAAAAAAAAAAAAAGTTATTAATGGATACAGTATTAGGCTTCCTTATAAATTACCTAACGGAAAGATGTCCTGAAGTCAACCCAGCAACCTATTCGGTTACCATATTGCATCAGCTTTAAGGGATGCATGATCACCAGCCTGGGGACATGGGATCAAAGCCTTGTACAACATGGGAAAATGCTTTTTTTCTGTGTGGCTTTGAAAATGTCTTTTTAAAAGGACCCCCTCCCCTCCTACTCCCGGGCTTGGCATATGGTGCACTCCACAGACAGATAAGTACAATGCAGCCGTTAAGTATCTGACGCTCTTGCTTGGCGGCATCCTTGCCAGCTGGCCAGCAGCAGCCGTGCTTGGAGAATGGGCCGATTCCTCCCAGCTGCTGCGCAAAGGAAAGGATGGAATGTTGCTGGTCGCCTATCTCCCCTCTAAGCCATCTTCACTCCCAGCTTGATCCAGCAGCAGAAGCATCCCCAGGAGGCATCTCTTCATGACACAGCAGGCTGCCTTCAAATGAGGTCCAATTGCAAATAGGAGGTTACATTTGAAAAAAGGTTAGAAGATAGTAGAAGCTCACGTGGCTGTAAGCTGTGAGTAGCAAATGAAGGGAGAGATCCCAGCCCTACACTTGCCATGAGATTTGTAAATGTGTTTGCTGCTGTGGGTGAACCAGCAGCCAACGTGAGCCTAAGTAGACTCAGCCAAGAAATCAATGGCATCCTGCTTGCCCATCGGGAAGGCTCTGGACAGTTAGATCCACCTTAGCTTGTTTGCTTCTGACAAAAGAAAGCTCTGAAGACTGTGGAAATAGTTTAAAATAAAACAAAGAGCTGTGGATTTGGCTGAATCCAGAGAAGTGACAGTATATCTCAAAACACAGAAAGTACTATTAGGACAAGTCTTATCTGAATGGTTCACAGGAAGGGCGATGACCTATTGCCTGATCCCAGTGTCATGACCCACTAGGATCTGAGAAAGTGTCAGAGACATTCCACCCGTTAACACGGTCAGACAGACACCTCTGCTGTTAGCACAGTCAGACACCTCTGAGATCCACACTTTTGATACTGAGGAATGCATTTCTTCAAAGGTCAATATGTCATCTGACTTTGAATGTGGAGCGGCCTCTTATACTGCACGTAGGAACTGCTTGGAACTCTCACCTACGCACCCACACTCATCCAAATTCATTCCTCACGGTGTTTGTTCATTGTGCTGTGGTCGATCACACAGTCCTGTGAGACAGAGACAAGGCAGGAAGAATAGCTGACTGGAAGATGGCGACAGATCTGAGGTGCTGCCAAGGCAGGCTGGCAAACTGAGATGCTGGGGAGGCAGCTGCAAACGCCTGAGCAGGCAAAACACACAGGGCCACCAAGCTAGCCTCCCATGTGTGCTTGATAATTGCATCCTGAGTTACATGTCCTTGATGTAACACAACAGGCTTTACAAAAACCTAAAATGTATGGGGGCCTTGAACAGGCGCATCAGAGCAAGAGGAGGTGACATTACAAAACCTCTGGGGGATCAAGAAGCAGGGCATCCTTCCCACCTGCTACGTGACTCTGCAACTTACCAGCAACAGCATCTTGCGTTGGAAGGGTCCTTTTTTTTGTCTCAAGCTATAAAAAAAAAAAAAAAAGCATGGTATACTTGAAATACACACATTCCATGACTGAGGAGACAGCAATGTTCCATATAAGTAATTATTGCAGAATAGCAACCAGATAAGAAACTGCCATGCAATTTGCAAAACCAGGAGTTAGTTGTTCAGGAGAAAGGGGATAAATGAACAAATGCTGGCTCTCTTAATTAAAGAGAGGTGGAGAAAAGTCAAGGGATATTTTTGAAATTATGTTTTCTGAGGCTACTAGGTGATATTAGCAACCAGACATTTTCATGTAGCACACATGGCCGGCCTTTAACTCTTCGGGACCTGTGGATGTAGCACTTTCTTGTGTATTATTATGTCCTCTGGCCGCCAATTCCATCACGGGTAGGGTGCTTTAGGAAATGACAGCACACAGGCTAATAAACACCGTCTGACTTGGTGATTTATTTCCCTCAGAAGTTATCACTGTGTTCAAAGTGATATCCAGCAAAGCGTCACACATTAATTTAGAAATATTTCAACAAGAAAAAACTGTACCTGCACTTTCCAATAACACCAAGTTACTGTAAAATGACTCCCCATTTCCTTCTATTTGGCAGCAATAACAGCAACAACAGACCCCGCAAATGGTTTAAAATGTGCAATAAAGGCACAGATCGGGCAGCATCTGTGTGCAAAGCACTGTGCAGTACAATATGGCAGGGTAAGGGTGTTGGGGAGAGAGAGGGCAGGACGAGAAGCAGGAATCTGCCTTGTGAAGTTAATCTAAAATTACTGATAATCTTGCTGAGCCAAGTCTTTCAATGGTTGGCATGTTTTTATAACACTTAACTTTCACTCTTTTAACTGTGTGTATGTGTGTATATCTTTGTGTATGCATGCACTGAGGACGCAGGTGCCCATAGAGACTAGAAGAGGACATTAGATCCCCTGGAGCTGGAATGAGAAGTAGCCGTGAGCAGCTGATGTTGTGTTGGGAGTGAAGTCCAGGCGGCCTCTGAACAAACGGCAAATGTTCTTAATCACTGTGCCGTCTCTGCAACCCCTGATGTTTAACCTTCTGACAGTTGATTATAGTTAAGAGACTTGTTCAAAATGGCCTCTGATGAATAGTAAAGAAGATACAGAGATAGGCTACACCGGATAGGCATCATGGCTACTCAATTTATGCAACTGTTAGACAATATTACCGTTTTAGAGTCAATCAAACAGTCACAGAACTGAGGATGGTTCCACACACTGGGACACTTGGATCTAAGACACTCTCTCATACAACAGTCAAATGCACCCAGGTGGCTGGACCATATTGTATGGTAGACTCTGATGACAATGATGCTGATCAAAAGTGAGGACCAAAGAACTCCCACCTGTGTCCTCCTTTGGACTCTGGCAATTTCTCATTCTGTACTTCCAAACTCCAAGAACCCTTCGCCCTACTCTTCAATGGAATTGGTGATGCCAGAAAGAAAGTTTTCACTGAAGCAGATCCTGAGAACTTGAGTACAACAGAAATGTAGAGAAACTCAGAGTTGCAGAGGAGCGGCAGAGCCAAGCAATGCCTTCCTTTCCAAACATGGCCTCCTTGACTCTGGAAATGTTCCAGCACCAGCTAAGGCAAGTCTCTGTTTATCACACTCATGGCAAGTGACTCCACCTTCATGTTCTCCCTTGCATCAGATCCCAGGGTTGCTATGAGCACTGCTCACACTGTGCACATCGGCCGGTCTCTACAAAGCCTACTGTGTGGCTGACTATTGATTAAGATTACCAATGAGCAATACATCTCATTATTTACTTCTCCATAAGCATCCTCATGTGTTTTATCTAAACATTCTAAGCACTGTGGTCTATTCCTGGAAGAACAGAGGAGCAGTCCTTCCACATAGGAGATTTCTGTTTGCTGTTCTGTAAGAAAGTTCCTCTTATCCCTCTCCTTCATTAAGTACCAGCATAGGAACTATTCACTCAGTTCAGGAGCTTCTCACTAAAAGCATCTACGTGATTAGAACATCAGAAGCTGTGGCAGTTCTCGTAAGCAACTCGATACAGAATTTAAAATGGGGAACACGCTGTGAGAAATGACCACCGTGGACATAGTCCTCAGCATGAAGAATGCCTTCCCTTGTTAGGTCTTGGAATCATTTCTCAGCAATCCTGTGATGGGGTCAAACCCCTCATTCGGGGTGGTGATGTCCCTTGTACAATACACTCATCATAGCTCCATCTCCAGCATGTCTCTAAATGACACAGCCATCACCTAATATATTTCTGTGGTTTCAGCAGTTTCTCCTAATTGCTTCTAATTCCACATGTCCTTGAAGCGGCAGTAAAACCACTCTGTTTCAATATTAATGTCCTCTGTAAAAACATCAGCTAAAAAGAGACAGTGACTAAAGAGGCCAGAGAATTCTACAGGATTCTCTGATTTCAATAGAGACAATCAGGTGCTAGTGTTTTGGGGGACAGATTTACCAGTCACCGTGAAGTCTTCTGTTCCGTGGCAGTGGCAGTGGCTTCCTGTGTCTCTCTCATCTTTCATGGCTTGCTTGTCTCTCTAACACCAGCATTTGAGATGATGCCCAGGATGGTAAGGGACCACTATGCTACTTTTCTGGTGTTTATCTAACTAACATTTGAATTTTACTACAAGCTAATAAGTCTCTCTGTGTTATGATTTATTGTCCTTCCATCTATTCATTTAATAAACACTTTGCAGCTACTCCTTAGAAACTGAGAGTACAGAGATGACCAGAAGAGACAAGGCTCTGATCTGGTCCAAGTTCATGTCTGTGGAGGTCAAAAGACGTGGAAATAAAAATGAATGGTGCGGCACACTGATGATCCTACAGACTAAACCCGGAAGCAGAACACAGAAAAACATGCATGATGAAGACTTGAGGTCATGCTAAGCAGAACACAGAATGATATGTTGGAGTCTGAGAGATCATGCTAAGCAGAACATCATAGAGTAACGTTACAGAGACTGAGAGGTCATGCTAAGCAGAACATAGAGTAACGTTACAGAGACTGAGAGGTCATGCTAAGCAGAACACAGAATAAGTCAGAGACTGAGAGATCATGCTAACCAGAACACAGAACAACATGACAGAGACTGAGAGATCATGCTAGTCAGAACATAGAGTAACATAACAGAGAATGCAGGGTCATGCTAAGCAGAACACAGAATAGCATGACAGGGAATGAGAAGTCATGCTAAACAAAATGGCCACGTATGGAGAAGAGATAAGACCACTCGAGAATAACACTGTGGAATTTGATTTAAGTATGTGGAACAAGGAAAGTCCCTGAGTTCTGAGCTGACAGCCAGGTCAAGAGGCAGGACTCGTCAGATATTTTCAGTGTGACAGTCAAATGAGAATCTCCAGAAGCTGATTGGCTTATGAAAACCAGAAAAGTCTAGATTAGAGAAGTGGATGTGGGTACACCTTTAGAAGATGAAGTTGTTGGTCTGGATACGATCACCCAGGTGTTACATGCTGGAGAGATCAGTGTGAACCCGAAGAATTAGATGTTTGGAAGATAGAGAACTGGTAGAGAAGCCTGGGAAAGAGGGGATGGAAGGCTGGAGATGGTTCAGGTCCCTCAGAATCAATAGCAGAGAGAACAATGAGGCAGATGCTCTGTCTGATGATGGCAGTACCTGTATGGGGACAGAGGATCCACCAGGCCATAGCCTCAGCAATAGTCAGTGGTGGCTTGTCCACAATCAGACTCCATGGATGGATGCGGCAGGGAATCCAGGTACCATGGGTTCTGAGAAATAAAAAGGAAAAAGACAAATCTGGCATCTAAATGTCATGGCTGCCTTCCTTTAAATTCTCTGCAATGAACAGCTTGGCAACAAGAGCTTTTCTTTAAGAAAAAAACGTGGTTGAATGATACAGGGACATATGTGTAGCCCAGGTATGACAAGAACAGCTGAACAGCTGCCATCTCATTTCCAAAGATCCCAGTGGTAAAGCTTCTTCCTCGAGGATGCTCCAGACTAATGCCAGGTAGCCTCTAGCCCCAAAGGCTAAAGGACTTCCTTTCTTATGAGTTACAGGACAGGAGTATGATTACTAAGCAATCCTAGAAAGCTAGCAGCATCTTTATTTTACAAAGAATAAATACCAAAGAATCAAGCCAGCATTTCTCTCTGTTCCCACGGCTTGCCGTGGAAAACATTCTGAACCTGAGAGGTGCCTGGATTTGTAATCTGAGAAAACAAAAGGTGTCAGACTCGTTGGTTTTAGGACAAAGAGTCAGAGATGTTTTTAAATTAGTCAAAACCAGGCTTGACTCTTAACATTTATACCAAAAGCAATGTACTATACTAGGACCCTATACCTTTACAGGTATAAAAGAAGGATAATCTCATATTTAATACATAAATGTAATTAAAGGAATACTATTTCAGAACACATATATGTTATCTGTGTGCATGAATGCACACGCATACACACACACAGCACTTATATGCTTTCTAATAATAGTTTATTCACTTTGATGAATGAGATACACTAGGAATGCATTTTAACTCAGCTCTGCAAGGGGATTGTGATTCGTTTTAGAAACTATGGGCCTGATGTAGGCAAACTTCTGAAACTCCCACCAGCATTATTAGAAGTTACACATCAATAGGAAACAGGACCTCCTACTCAATCATCATTTCAAGTCCACATGGCAACACCTTTG
Source organism: Mastomys natalensis (assembly GCA_021653895.1). Classification (NCBI taxonomy): domain Eukaryota; kingdom Metazoa; phylum Chordata; class Mammalia; order Rodentia; family Muridae; genus Mastomys; species Mastomys natalensis. The sequence goes on along the minus strand of JAJTUV010000582.1, from coordinate 306,699 downwards.
TAACTTAGATTGTCATCCATCAACTCGATTATGATCAAGGAGTCCCAGTTCAACATTGTGTTTCTGAAGTCTAATATTTACCAAATGTGCAGTGTGGTTCCCTTGAAACCCACCCTACCAGTTAAGGAAACGGACACCGTGGATTCCTGGAAACCCCACAGAGGCTGATTACCACTGAGGTGCATCTGGAGGTCTTCATGTTCTTTTATCCACCAAGTCACCCAATGTTCTAAGCTTTGTAAGAAGGTTAAGCCAACATGCTCGTTTCGGTCTGTAGTATGTGCTTAAACCTAGAGAGAACCGTTTGGGAGAGACGTCTAAGGAATAAAATTAGACTTTATAATTAATTCATAGTGATTGTCTGAAATTTATATTGTTATTTAAATTAAAAAAATTACCTATATTGTCTTACAGTTTGCAAAGATCATAGAGAATTTAACAGCACTAGACTGAAGTCATATCGCTCTGAGTGGTGGCATTTGCTTCATTAAAAATCGTTACCCTTTTATCAGACAAAACAAATAGAAAGGGGTTTAACTTTCTTTGATTCAGTATGGTTTCAAAATACCAAGTAGCAAATTTATCACCAAGATACAATTAAAAAACTATTTGATGTTCATCTTAAGATTTTCCTTAAAATTACACTTGTACCTTCTTAGGTACTCCAGAGCAGTGTGGTAATGAACACACATACATCAGTAACATCCTGTGATTCATTTGTGGAAAAGGTGTGTGTGGGGGGGGGACCAGCACAGTTTTTAAACACAAGTCCTACATATTCTTTTAAACTATGACATCAGTTGTTTCCAACAGAACCCAGAAATGCCAAATGCCAAATGCCTAGATCAGTGTTACTCATAGCTCTCCTCAGGACCAGTGGTTGTCAGAGCTCTCCTCAGCACCAGTGGTTCTCACAAGGCTCTCCAAGGCTCCAAAGAATTGACACCACCTCAACACTGTCAGAGACACATATTCCTCAGTCCCAAGCAGACCTACTAACTCAGAAATACTGTGGTAACTCCCATCATAAATCTGAGTTTCAACAATATTCTCCTGGTCTCCCAGTTTTGATATGCATTTTAGATTCACTAACAGAGAGATTGTTACCAACAAGAGAACTGAAGGGAAGGAGAAGAAATTAAGCAAACTCAAACAGCTCAGCTGCTGTCATCTGTCGCGCAGTTACAAACCCAGATAGTGTATCTTTTCTAATCAAAAAGTGAGGATCTGGGAACAAGGACAAGAAGGTGAAGTCAAGACAGAAGAAGGTGTTGACATCCCACTTTGTCCAGCTCTTCATCCAAGGTCTGCCCTGAGACAGTTTCCCCAGCACCAAGATTATTTATTGACTACAAGCTAAAGCCATCTAATCATATCAGCCCAGCTTAAGGTCAGAGCTGCAGATAACGGGCCCTCCTTATCTAAACAACCTTGGCAGTGGCTCCTAGGTAACATCAGGAAAGGAGCATTTTGAAGTTGCCAGGTGAAATGCTGTTGCCCTTTACATAAACATCTGCGTCCAAGACACTAAACATGAAGACGTTATAGCAAAGAGCATATGTAGGGTCGAGCTGTTAGTGAGTTACCTTCCAATGCTGTCTAGGTTACCTTATCTCTACTGCAGCAATGAAGGGAGAGCGGCTCGGCATGTACATTTTGTGCATTTCAAAATAGCAAATTGGTGTTAAATCAACGTATCACAGAACATGCTCATCTAACTAGGATCAACAGTTTGTGTCCTTTGTTCTGAGTTCTGGCTTGGTTGAAAGTCTTTGATCAAATCATCATGTTTTTCTCGTTTCTTGAACAAAGCAATCAGCATACATGAGCTCCTAAGCTACTGACCTTGACTCCCCTCCATTTTTGAAATTTCTCTCTTAGGTTCCAAATTGAAAAAAAGAAATTGACTGTTTATATGGGCTTTTATTGTCACCCCTTGTGATATGACATTATATCTGCTTTCAAAGGGGTCTGATTAAATGTTTCGTCAAATATTTATAATTTTAAAAGTCATAAAAAGACATAAATACAGATGTGTATATCTGTATTTATAATATGTGGGCATAAACATATATATTGAATATATATCACATCTGTCAACACTAAGATTCTAATCATCTCAGTGGTGTTGCAGTACTATGTAGCAAGCATTTACAATTGCCAGATAGAGACTCTCTGTCAACACTCTGGCTAGCAACGTCTACTGGCTTAAGAGAGGGGTTGTGTGTGATAACAGAGGCAAACACCGGACATGATACTGGGAGAATGAGCAAGGCAAATATAACAAAAGCATGCTCTAAACACTGAGGTAAACAATCGTGCTCTTCATAATCTGATGTAACAAATACACAAACGAACCTCTGAACAACACCCAAAGGATGTGTTATACATCCATGACAATTGATTACATACACAAATTAGAACACAGCCAATCCTCCTAGGACATCTTCATTTCTTCAGGGCAAACCCAGTTTTAGCCAAAATTCTGCAAAGCTTGCCTGGTCTTAATGTAAATGTTCAGGACTGTAGAGATAATGGTTAAGTGTCAGAATGGTTAAGGATCCTTCCAGAGGACCCCCATTCAGTTCTCAGCATCTATTTCTGATGGCTCATGACCATTTGTAACTCCAGCTCCAGAGGATCCAACACCCTCTTATGAGCTCCGTGGGTACCCACACATGTGTGGCAGATACAGAGACACAAACACAGATAAATAAAAATAAATAAATCTTTTTTAAAAGTGTGAATGATCAGCGAGGCTTTGAGGCAGATGTGCAAACGAGAACTGTCAATCACAGAATCTTAATGACAGCAGCCAGAACTAATACATTTGCACCAGAAGGTGTTCTGGAAAGTTCTGGTGTAAAAGCTTCTAAGTGTGTGCTACACATAAATGTTCCCCTTCAGATTAAAATAAGGAAAGATCAGTTCCCAGTGCCTGTATCAGGCAACTCACAGCAGTCTATAACACCAGCTCTAGAGTATTAAGTGGCTCTGATGCTCTCAGCACCTGCATACACATACCCAAACATAGATAATTACACCCTTAAATATAAAAGGCAAGTCTTAAAACTAAGAAAGAATCCAGGCAGTGGTGGTGCATGCCTTTAATCCCAGCACTTGGGAGGCAGAGGCAGATTTCTGAGTTCTAGGCCAGCCTGTCTACAGAGTGAGTTCTAGGACAGCCAGGGCTATACAGAGAAACCCTGTCTCAAAAAAACAAAAACTAAGAAAGAAAAAGAAAACACTTCACTTAAGATGTGCACTGACTTTAATTTATATGAGAAAATAACTCTCTTTTTGAGAAACAATTTCCTGATTTTATCATAAAGTTAGCAATGGCTATTAGGAATTTTTTTTCATTCTCAAAAATGAAATATCCAGTAATACATGAAATAAACTGCTAGCTTCCTTTACAGAATTATCTCTGAATTTGTGATTATGAACACACACCTGTTTTCCAAAACAGAGAGAGGTTCAGGAGGCTCAAGCCTTGTCTTCACTGGAAAGCTCATTTTGAGTCTATGACGTTCCATCTGCTTGAAGAGCCCATGTTAAAGCTTCACAAACTTACAAGTCAACACAGGACTTGGCATATGAGAGGAAATCAAAGCGACTCTCTTTATTTTATGAAATATTCTAACATTTTCCCAAAAATGTGGAACTAAAAATGCTACCAGTGAACAAAGAACTGGAGTTGGTCTGGGATTGGCCCTGGTATCTGAAGAATATTCTCTCAAGTATTCTGCTGGTGTGAACTGCCGTTATCTGTTTTGGAACACTGGCCTAAAGCAGCACAGAGCATTCCTTGATGGTATAGTTTATACATGTCTCTATAGCCTCATTTTTATAATGAGTGTGCACAGATAACCAAGGTAGTTTGATTACAAATGCTCATGTGACTGAATCCCCTTGCCTCTCATCCTTTATGTGCATTCTAGGTAGCAGATTATTTTATTTTTGTTCAAGAGAGAATAGTTTGATTGTGAAGGTCAAAGAAAAAGATCAAATGTCACATCGTAAAATGTGGCATGAAATGCTGAAATTAAGATATGAAATCATTTCATCCCAGGATCTCAAAGAAATATATAGAGAAACATAATGAGCCAGCATAGAAAGGAAACCTCAGAGTCTTGCATGTGCACAGTAGTCAGTGGGGCTGAGCCCCCCATGTGCACAGCAGCCAGTAGGACTGAGCCCCCCCATGTGCACAGCAGCCAGTAGTACTGAGTCCCCCATGTGCACAGCAGCCAGAGTGTCGGGGGAGGAGGTAGCAGTTTCCAGCACCCTGGGCCTGCTGAGTGTGGCTGAGGTCACAGTTCCAGAAACTCTGGGTCAATATGAATCTCCTTTAAGATTTGAAATGGAGGATGTAGCAAGGATAAAATCAAGACCGAGAACTTCGGGCAAGTGTGGAAAAAAGAAAAATTAACTGGAGGTCACCAGCTCACAGTGTGAGTGGCAGCAAGAGTCACACAGAGAAAATCGTATCTCATCACTCCTGAGGAGTATGTCTGGAGGAGTGGTGACCTAGGAGGAGCTCTGACACTGGACACATGGAGCAGATGGTCATCAACACCTGAGGCTCAGATGAAAACAAGTCCCAACACTCTCCGTGTTATATTCCCCTTTTAACCAGTTTTCCTGGTTAAAGGAGACCACCAGCTATCTTAAAGAATTAGTGGTCTTACACAGGATAGCTGGTTCTTAACTAGAGCCTGCTTATCCAATGAAAAGCCTAGTATCTGGTCCATGAGCGAATCTGATTGCAAACCTTGTGCCATTTTCCCCTGGCTGTGATTCCACCTGTGGAATGGTTAGTGGCTGTTAAACTCATGTTTCCTAAAGATACGACTAACCAGAGACTGTGTGAGATATGTGTGCTCAGCCAGGGTCAGAATGAGACTCTGTGTTTCTGACAATTCCCATGTATAGTCAATGCTAAAAATGCACAGACCATATCTGTAGTACCTAGGTGCTAAAAATGCTGCCTCTTTGCATTTTTATTATTGGTGAAGTCATTAAATGGGGCATAAACACATACTGTGCATAAAAATGGAATCTCCTTAAAAATCATGACAGTTGTTGGGTCATTAAAACAAAACTGAAGACGTGACAGTAGAATGTAGACTAGTGAGCCAGGAAGGGATATCAGACGATGGGAGGACAAAAGAGGGACATCAGCAGACAGGAGGACAAGACAGGAGATAGGAGGTGAAAATTATAAAAAATATAGTCTCTATATATGAGAATATCATAATAAAACCCATTATATATAATAAATATATACTAACTAAAGAATAAAAGACAAAAAATCATAATGATAACAAGACCTTCTACCTGTCTAGAATGTTAAAGTGTGCAAAATATTTCAGAAGTATTATTACTTTTAACACTTGTAAAAAAAAAGTCTCCCTACCTCACAAGTCAATGCTATGTATATTATGTATCAAGTGTGACATCATTTAATGGGCTATTTTTCTTCGAAGTTTCATTTAGGGTGACCTAACAGCATTCAGAGAAGTAGCTGGGGGGGGGGGTGTTGGGGGGATGGGTAGGGAACTGTCTGCTCTCTTTGTCTTACAGATGAGGAAAGCTGTGTCTCTCTGGTCATTCATGTCATTACCTTAAAATCCCAACACAAACTGCAGATGGGAATCCAAAGTCTCTTACTGTAGACCTATGATAACAAAAGAATATGTATTTTTCCAGAGGCATATCTCTTTAAGAGAAAGTAGGTGCCAGTACTCATAGAATCCCGTCCAAGACAAGTCAAGGTCAGTTTATATTTGTAATGCCCTAACAGAATTTTCTAAGGCTTACATATGAGAACTTGGTAGATAATTTTGCACAGTCCAAACTTGGGAACTTCAGAATGAAAGGAGAAATAACAAGAATGTATTTTTGTTTTCTTTTGTCTTGTTGCATAGTAGGAAAAGTCAACAGACACCAATTCCTTCCTTTAAAATGTCACCTTCATCTGAACAGTGATTATTCTCCAGAAGGACTGATGAGTTCTTCTCTTCCACTGACACTGCTACTCATTCTTCAGAATCAGGACATGATGGAATGAAGGGAAAATGAAGGTTGGTGACATACACAATGATGCTGTTGTCCATGCATATTTGTTTGTTTCAGAGTTTGGTTATTTTGAGACTTTTAACCAAGGATGTTCTCAAACTCACAACAATACTCTTGTGTCAGCTTCCCAAGTACTGGGATTGTATATGTAAGTTACCATGTGTCTTAGTTAGGGTTCTACTGTTATGAACAGACACCATGACCAAGGCAACTCTTATAAAGAAAAACATTTAACTGGGACTGGCTTACAGGTTCAGAGATTTAGTCCATTATCATCAAGGCAGGAAGGAGCATGGTAGCATCTGGGCAGGCATGGAGTAAGAGGAGCTGACAGTTCTACCTCTTTATCTGAAGGCTGCTAGGATTTCCTAGCTGTCTTCCAGGCAGCTAGGATGAGGGTATTAAAGCCCACACCCACAGTGACACACCTAATCCAACAAGGCCACACCTTCTAATAGTGCTACACTCTGGGCCAAGCAAACACAAACCGTCACACCATGCCTAGATGGCCATATACTATATGAGAATACAACCTAACTATGTCCCATGGAGGCTATGGGTACTGTGGGAGACAGACAGACAGACAGACAGACAAAGAGAGATAACTTTGACAATTGATTTCATCTATTTCCAACATCTCCTGATATGCAAATGGTATATTTTACAACTAGGGATAGATCTATCCTTGCAGATGTTCTGGAGGCTCATCAAGCTCCATGTTAGATGGCTACCTTGATGTTGACAGCACAAACTGAAGCATGGGATTCTGGGATTTGAGTAATTGTTGTGGGTATGTAAGCAGCTCAATGTCTCCTTGGTTCCTTTGCCCATATAGAAACCCGAAGAGCCACCTCTCAGTTCTCCTGACTCCAGAGAGTTTAGTAGAGAATTGGACTCTGTTTCAGCTAGCACTGCTAAAGCACTGAGATCACAACTGTCAGCTCTAGATATCTAGATATACAATGGCTAACTCTTCCTGTCCTTTGGTCTTCTGCCACTCTGATCTGCTATCCATCTTGCTCTATATTAGTGTCATCTGAAATTGATGAAGCCAAGATGACATCATCCACCCCTAGAGGAAGTCTGTCTTCATTCAAACTTAAAAATCAAAGACCAAATCCAAGAATGGCATTGAAGGCCTTTCTATACCTGAGGACCACTGAATTTTGTTGGCATTTCAGCTTCAACTCAGCAAAGGTCACCACCCTTTGTAATTTATCACAAGCATGAGTTCTCAAGGCTCGAAGCTTTTCATGGGCTGCAGAGCAGTTAACTATGCTTTGCCTCTCTGTGTTGCTAAAGCTAATTTCTATTATCTCATAGCTCTGGGATGGCCTCAGAAATAAGAGCTGAGTAGGCATCAACAATAGTGAACCAGGCAGAAGAGCCCATAGGTTCACCATCCTGGGATTTTCCACAGGCAATGAACATACCCACCACTACCAAGGAAGCAAAAGGGAAAGCAGAGAGAAGTGGTGTTCATGTGTGCACACATGTGAGCATACATAGGCACATGTGTGTGCATGCACCACATACATGCACACATACACTCGTAGTGCATACTTATCTAGACAGTGCCTCAGATAGCATTGGAGTCTATAAGCTATAGAAAACATAAGACCAATATTATTTGGGAACACTTGAATATAGCTATGATGATGGATGATAGACTGCAATTGATATCAAATTTAACAAATATCTTAACATAAGAATCAGTTATTTTTTAAATTTGGCCATAAAACTCTTTTCATAAAGTCCCTTATATGTATAGAGAAAGATGATCCAACACAGATGCAGATTAGAAACAGTGCCTAAATTTATTACCACTTAAATTATTATAGCATATCCTTAGCCTGTGCATATAGGGACACTGTCACAGGAATTTTCCATCAGTTTATAATCTTACAAGATCTCCTCACTATGGAATAGTCAATGAGTAATAGATATTGTTTCCTGAGGCACCCAGTGTCAGTCAAAAGAAAACAATAGCCATAAGCAGCCTAGAATTTGATAAGGTGTCTTGAAATTCCGTGATATTACCTGCTAGACTTCTTACTTAAGGATGTGTGGTGTGGCTTCTATTTACTATAAAATGTGGTTGAGTGTTTTACTTAATCATCATCACAAAAAATGCCAACAAGTAGTTTAGCATCAATGTGTACTGTATCATAAAGATAACTTTGGGATCAATAATATGTGCAATTTGCATTTAATGATCTATGTGGAGCACTAGAAAATCTAATAATGAAATGCTAAGATGTATCTGGGAGTTCATCCCTTACTGTATTAGCATAGAAGTTATTTCTTATAACTCCTTACATGTTACTTTAGGCAGAGTCCTTCTATACTGTCCCCTAAGAGCACTGACTTTATTAGAAACAGAGTGGAGCAGGAAGCATGTAATGATTAAGAACAGTGACCGGGGAAATAGTGATTTTTGAGGGGAGATAATTAGAAGATGATGACATATCTCTGAAGGAGCAAAGCCATAACTGCTGCTTCACCAGAGGTAACCACAGAAGGCAACAGGTAAGAGAAGGAGCAGTAAGCCTGAAAGATGTTCAAAATGGCTTCCCTGATAAGGACCCCAAATTGGATCAGACTATGGAGCCAGGCCACTGTGCAAACAATATGATACAAACAACAACAACAATCAAAAAGAACCCCTATAACTCTTTTGGCTAGAATCTTTGTGTGGCACCAGCAAAGCCAGACGGCTTAGAAATTACAGAAAATGGCTATCAAAGCTCCTAGGTTGTGAGGGGACAGGGACAACAGCAAAATTCCTTGGGGATGAGGGGATGGGGACACTGACATTGAAAAAAAAATATCCAAGGCTTTATATATCCTCTGAGAAGTGACTTTAGAGAAATAGGAAAAAAAAATTGAAACACATAGAAACACAAAACAACCCAAATAATCAAAAGAGTCTATAGCAAAAGGGGGAGAGAAGACAACCTCAGCCTCAATTTTTCTTATTCCAAAAACATGGCAAAGCTATAGCAATCAAAATTATATGGCCCTAACATAAAAATAGACAAATGGGCGAATAGATCCAAATGTAGATGGTCAGATGGCCTTTGATAAAGACAACAAGACTGAGTAATTTGGAAAGGATATCTTCAGAAAGTGGTGTTGGGATATCTAGATATATACATATAAGAGAAGGAAGACAGACTCTTGTCTTGCACAGTATGAAAATGTTCATTCAAAGCCCCAAATGTAAGACCTACAACTATGAAACCCTAGAAGAAATCAGATAGAAAAAGTTTTCTGCCCTAGGGGACATTGCAAGTGGAGACAACAGAAGCAAAAGTAGGCAAACAGGATGACATCAAATTAAAACCCTGGCCAATGAAAGAGCAAGCCAGCACAGTGAAGATACATTAGGAAGGATGGGAGAGAATGTACCAGTCATATACCAGATAAAACTTAGGGCACATGTTTACTTATAAATATATATACTGCACATATTACAATATGAAACATATGCCTCACGAAAAAAGCAAAATATAAATAACCCCATTGAAAGCAGGAAAAATCACACATTTTACAAAAAAGATACACACAGCCACAGAAAGGTAACCAAGACACTCACAATCTAACAACCACTTCTGAAGATACCCAGAAACAGTTTTACAGTTCATTAAGCTAACCCTACCATTTAAAACCCTTAGTTTATACTCAGAAGAATTTTCTTAAATGTCAAAACTTGGACAAATACACTAGAATTATTTATAATAACCAAAGATTAGAAATAACTTGAATGTGCATCGCTGGTATAATAAATGGGTGAGTTGTAGACACGTGGGATAGTATTTTAATTTGATGATGCTATGAATGTCTAAATGCTCTCCAAATGGCAAATGGATACAGGAAAGGAGATATACACATAACTGAGTACCATTGAACAATACAAGATTATGAAGCCCTGTTATTTATGAATATGTGAATGAAACTAGACATCTTGATATCAAGTGAAGTAAGCCAGACACAGAGTCACGTGCATGGAATTTTGTGAATGGGAGGGTGATTATCACATGCTTAAGAGAGGAGCAGGAAGGGAGGGACAGCGAGGATGGTGAGAGGGATCTAAGTTACAGTAGTAGGCCTAAGAGTTTCTGCTGCATTATTGACTATGCTGTTCTGTGCACTTGTGAAAGCAATGGGTGAGGATGTAGAAAACGTTCTACCGTAAAGAACTGACCAATATTTGAGGAGGTACGTATGTTGACTCTCATCTGAGAATCCCAAAGACAGGAATGAACTGAAAACCCATGTTGCCTAAGTGATACTTAAATTGTACTTTCTCTTATCCCAGTGTGATGATTTGTATATGCTTGGCCCAGGAGTAGCACTACTAGAAGGTGTGTGGCTTGGTTGGTGTAGGTATGTTACTGTGCATGTGGGCTTTAAGACCCTCATCCTAGCTGCCTGGAAGTCAGTATTCTGCTAGCAATCTCCAGATGAAGATGTAAAACTCTCAGCTCCTCCTGCACACTCAGATGCTGCCATGCTCTCATCATGGACTGAACCTCTGAACCTGTAAGCCAGTCTCAATTAAATATTGTCCTTTACAAGAGTTCCCTTGGTCATGGTACCTGTTCACAGCAGTAAAACCCTAACTAAGACACGCAGTTAAAATAAATTTAATTGGAAAATAGCATCAAAAATGAATAAACTGATACATAGTACTTGATAGACTAAATAATAAGAATATATCTCACGAAAGAATTCAACTATCAGATATCACCTGTTGCATAATTTTTTAAAACTATGTAGAGCAAGCAAATTTAATTAAGTTTCATTCTTTAAAAAAAAAAAAGACTCAGAAAGGTGTGGATTATTCACTGATGTCAGTCACTCATGAATACACACCATTATGAGGATGAAGAGATGGGCTTAACACACAGGTGAGTCTGGATGCAAGTCTTACACTTGATGGTGATTCTGTTTCAGGAAGGCTGTGAGGGGGTAAAGTAGAGGTGGGAGAAGCTGGGGATATGAGGGATGATCCTTCAGTTGTCTAGTGGTTCCAACCTGGTCCTTCTGCCACCTGGTGTACTGAGCTTGTGTGCAAGCTGAGTTGCAAGCTTCCACCATATGGACAGAAGCCCCACCCCCATCACCACTGTGTAGCACTTTCCGTCATGAATCTGTGACTCAAAAAAAAAAAAAAAAAATCCTTCCTCCCTAAATACTTTCCTCCCAGATATACAGTCATAGCCACAAGAAAAGCAACTAATAAAAATGCTATGTGGAATGATTAAATTGTGTTAATTAACATATCCATCGAGTCCTTTGCCTATCACTTTTTATGAAGAGACATCTAATACTTACTTTTGAAATGTGTGGTGATTAGCTACTCTTACGTAGCAAAATAAAAGGAAGAAACATCATCATTTTGGAGTTCATGAGCTGTCCAACAGTAGCCTTAGCAGGGCAGGGGTCCTGCCTTCATGCCCTGGTAGCATCCAGTCCACATGGGTCTTGAGTAAAACCAGTACACACTGAGAAAATCAAATTTCTCTGAACCAATGTATCCATATTCTCTGGATTTTGATGCTCCTAATCCTTAGGTCCTTGGGCCCAGACAAGAAGCTGCAACCTGCAGTTCTTTGTGTCCCCGTGTCTCCCCCCCCCCCCCCCCCGTGAACAAGCACAGACTGGGATTCGAACTCGGACTCCAGAGCTCAGCGACTGCAGTGGTACGCCACCGCTGGCCAGCCAACCTGCGGTTCTTTTTTTTTTTTTTTTTTGGTTTTTCAAGATAGGGTTTCTCTGTGTAGCCCGGGCTGTCCTGGAACTCACTCTGTAGACCAGGCTGGCCTCGAACTCAGAAATCCGCCTGCCTCTGCCTCCCAAATGCGGGGAGTTCTTAACTCTGGAGTCTTCACACTACAACACAATCTTCTCTGGTGCTCCAGCTTACCAACAGTCTACACAGTCTCATGAGCTGGAACCTTGTAGCATATCTATAACACATCCATCCTACCTCTCCGGTCTATCCTGAGAACTCTGAGGAACACAGCGACTATTTATTTGTTTCCTCGTCTATAAATAAAATACTCTTAGCTAATTCTCAGGGCTGGCTTAAAGATTTCAAGAGGCAGTGACTATCAAATGGAGACCACAGGACAGAGAAATTCTTGATAAATTGTAGTTGCTATGGGCATTAATTTTCAAATTAGCAAGTGGGTCGTTTCCAGGGTCTGTAATTTTAGAGACACCCCATATTATGTCTTTTAATTCTTAAAGTGAATCAGCCTTACTTTTCAACGATTTCCATCATAGAGACGGTCCAGGTGTGCTAAGCCTAGCAATGTCACTTGGGCACAGCAGGTGTCCCGTGAGGTTCTCATATTCTCCCCGACCTCTAATTATCATTCCAACGTCTCACACAAGACGCCCTAGTTCTTTTTCCCTCAGCCGTCTCTCGGAAGATCTTTCTCTGGTAGGTATAAGGCGCTTCTACCCAGCTATGATTAGTTCATCTTTATTTGTATAACTGTGTGTTGCACTGATCCAATTCTGCCCCTGCATCGCCAGTCTTTCTCAGTAGAGCACTGGATTCCATGGTCAGTGAGGTTGTCTGATACCATGAATCCTCTTGTAATCATAGTACAGACATTTATGTAATGTGGCTTCTTCATGCCCAAGTGGCTAATAAGGTTTTCAAGACTGTTAGAGTTCTGGACAAGCCTAAAAATTCATGTCCAGCTGCTCCGGCTAAAATAAGGGAGTGAACTATATCCACTCTATTCCAGGACAGCTTCCTGCGATGTGCCTATAAGTATGCCACCACAGTCTTGCATTCTTGTTTTTTCAAAGATTTATTTTTGCCTTTATTGGTATGTGTGTGTGCCTCTGTGTGTGTGTGTGTGTGTGTGTGTGTGTGTGTGCCCACAGAGGCCAGAAGATGGCATTGGATTCCCTAGAGCTTCAGTTATGTAACTGTTAAACATGAGTGGTGGAGACCAAACTCAGGTACCCTGAAAGAACACCAAACACTCTTACCCTCCAAAACATTCCTCAGCCCTTGATTTAACCACTGAGCTATCCTTCCTGTCCTTGCTTTAACCACTGAGCCATCCCATCAGATCTTGCTATAACCACTGAGCCATCCCTCCAGCCCTTACTTTGACTACTGAGCCATCCCTCCAGCCCTTGCTATAACCACTGAGCCATCCCTCCAGCCCTTGCTTTGACTACTGAGCCATCCTTTCAACCCTTTATATAACCACTGAGCCATCCCTCCAGCCCTTGCTATAACAATTGAGCCATCCCTCCAGCCCTTGCTATGGCATTTTCCATTTTTACCTTTACTGCACATGATAATTCACAAAAGATGGGTTCCCCCCATGTTTCCCTTTGTTCCCAATTGCATGCTCATTTAAAAAGATGCATACAGTATTATATACTCTATTAATACAGGATAGGTGACTGAAAGAACGCTCCTTCAGAACCTCAAATAAGAACAGAAATTAAATGGAATGTGAGAAGCTGAAGGCAAAACTCCAGTCTGGACTGAAGTTGAGGTTAGGTGACTGAGCCTATACCACACATTCCTCTACCTGCTAGAATCTTAGCACAAACCCGACTTATGCTTAGGCAAGAGATGGGAAGAGCTGACCAAGAAGGAGTCATGGGCTCCTGGGTTATAAGTAATGCCGTTGCTTAAAATGATTTACAACCAATCTGATTCAAAACAGACAGACAGGCCTTCTGTGAGCTTCACATGAGAGACATGGTTCTACGCATAACAAAAGGCATGGACAGACACTGCCCTTTTAACACAGGTCTTCTCTGACACTCTGAGAAACACGTTTGCATGTCGAAGTTCGGAGGACTGAACTCAGGGGAAACTGCGTTCGGATTTGTAATTCTTGCTTCTTTGGAATATAATGAGCAATCGCTCACCTCTTAACACTGAGTACTCAGTAATTCCTTATGAGAGTGAAAGGCAGTGGGTATAGAAATAAATACCACCGAATCATATTTTCTACGTGCTACACTGTACCCTTGATTATCAAAATAATGGAATTTTAGGCACTGAATGTTAAAGTGAGTTTTCCTTAAAAAATCTTTCATCTACAGCAGTTATGAGTCTTAACCTGTCTTCCGCTGAAAGAAAGATCACACTGGTTCTTTTTCTTTTGCATACAGATATTTATCATCAATCCCATCCACTTGGCTTTCCTGTTCTCCTCACTGGATTCGGGGGCAGTATAATAATAAGGGAATTTGGGGAACGGATTCTAAATTCATTGGCAATTTCAACTTTGAGTGATCGCTGCTTTGTGCTTGCTTGGGAAACATGATTGCTGGATTTAGAGATGGCTGGAGACAAACGGCTGTACCCTGACGAACCATTCTTCTGAGGAAATTGAACTGTTCTTTTTCCAACGGGGTAATGATACTTAATCCATTGGGATGTAAAAACTCTATAAAAAGGCCCCTTTACAGAGCTGCTGGCCAGCCAGTTAGGGAAAGTAAGCAGTGTTCTTAATGGAATATAAATGGTTGCCCTATAGGGTTGTATCTGTCACTGTAATCTCAGAAAGCATCTCGTATAAAACTAGAGTTAAAAAGACTGTCAAGGCAGCTATGCAGGTCTGCAGACTAATTCCTGGGGCTTAGTACCCGAGTCCTGTGCATGCGAAGTGTTTGAAATACCTGGAAGAAAGCCTTTCTCTTCGAGTTAATCCAGGCAGACTCAGTGAACCCAACGTGAGATAATCCAAAACAATTGAGGTTCAAGAGAGGTTGGGAAAATATTGTAGTAGACACAAAGCTTTGATGGAGAGTGTCTTTGATCCAAAGATTATAAAACACACACAGTTTCTAATCTGACAAATTTTGAGCTGCAAAGCACAATATCTAAACATTCTTCTTTTGTCATAACAGTTTAATCCCTTAAGAATGTGATTTAAACCACTGGAGAGCAAAGGTTGACATGGGATTTCTATGAACGAGGAAAAAAGTGCCTCGGACACCTTGGTAGAAGTATTTGGGGATCATTAAGTGGTAGAACAAAACATGCTTGCTGCTGGCTTGGAAGGTCACCCTCAGTTCAGGCATGTCAGATGCCCATTTCTTTTCAATGCAACTGGATAAAAGGTAAAACATGTCTCCCTCCCTTTCTCTTCCTTTCTCTGTGTCGCCCTCTCTGTCTTCCTCCTCCCCGATCTCTCAGTTTACCTTTGCTGTTATCCTTTTGTTTCTTTACTTGAAGATCAAATTCCCATTGTGACTGGAAATTGATGCCTACAGGCCTTCCGACAGCTATGATTATGTCCTCAGTAAAGGTAGCACTAGGTTGTAATCGTGAACATAAGGGTTGGGGGTTGAGGGATGCATGTGCCGGTACTATAACCAATGGTGCTCAGATTTAAACAGGAATGGAAGTCAACCCACATGTCTTATATGGAGCCAAAGGAAGCCAAACGGGTGATGTAACCACAAGGCTTCCATTTCCTCAGAAGGAAGGAAATGTGGAACCAGGTAACAGATGAAAGGAGAAGCCTCTGGGCCCTCTGGATCATAACTTTCTCAGCCGTCCTAGACAGAGCAGTGACACAGCTATGTTGAGTAGGTAGCTGATCTGGGGCTGAGCAGGAAGCACCTGCGCAGATCTGCTCTGACTGCATGTGGCCAATTTGGCTCTGAATAGAATGGAGTGTGGGTAGTGAACTCACAGACAACAAGGACATTGGAGGAGAGACATTTGCTGTGTCTGCACCTGCAGTCTGCTTTTGCTGGGAGGAGGGGGTGAGGGGAAAAAAAGGCTGGCCTCGGGAAAGGGCTTTAGAACTTCGCTCAGGGAAATTCAGTACTTTTCCTTCCCTCAGACTCCAGATGGTTTGAAAACCTAGAAAGTGTGCATACTGTGTCTCCCAGACATGCAGTTAGGAAGACTCTTGCGACAGCATCTGCTCCAAGCAGCCGGATTTATGTATAGTAATGTCTATATGCTTCAGGAAACAGAGATTCTTTCCCTAAATATTTTATAAGCAAATTAACCCATAAACAGAGCTTGCCAAATGACTGGTTCACCATCTTTCAGGAAGACGTTCCAGAAAACACAGTTAAATGGAACTGAGTCTTGGGGCTCTGGGTCTTTGGGCTCATAGTGTTGTACTGATTATGAACCTCCTTAAAATTTTGTGAACATATCGGTCTCTGAAGGCCCAAGCCCTTCAATAGGTTGCTCTCAATAGAAAATCTAAACTGAGTCCTGAACTGACTGTGTGATCTGCCATGCTTTGCCATTGTGAGGACAGACACAAAGCTGATTTCTGAAGGAGCCTCCTGTGATATCCCAACCAAGTTCTGAAAATCCCACAGCTCTTAGAAACAGACTGACCTGAGCCACCCTAGCCAGTGGTGACTCCCCACACTGGGCCGTCACTCATCCAGAGTTCCCCAGATGTCCTGGACTACAGCCCACCTCTCCCAACCCCCAACATGGTGTCTGTTCTCACAACCCCTTCTGTATTACATGCAAGCTTTGCTTCTTATGCACGGAGACAGTGTTTTCCTGGAGCCTGTACCTTCCCAGTGCCTAGGATCTGCAATCAGGATCAAGCTTTGATGAGAGTGACAAGAGCTAGTCCACTTTTTGCAGTTGTTGTCACAAGGTTGAGGGCACAAAGTCATCCTACTACAATGTGGTACAACATTTTGCTTATACAAGAATAGCAGTAGTGGCATCTTTGGGAGTTTTACAATAGAGAACGTATGTTCTCTTCAAAACTGGATAAACTACCATTAAATGGCTGTCTTTACCCTGCTTATTCAGCTTGCTACCTTTGGCTAGGGAAAAAAAAGATAATTTTAACAAGTAAATAAGCGCGTTTGAATTCATGGAAGTAACAACTTCATTTGCCACACTTTAAGGACATGGATGAAATATTTACCAAACCACCAGATATCATTTTAAAGAACTCTTGGAGGACACCAAGGAGGTTCCAGAGGACATCAAAAGGGCAAATGTGTCTATATTTAAAAACGGGAGGAACGATGAACCCTGGAACACCGGGCATGAGCTTATTTTCCTTACTGGAAAAATGGGAACAAATCATCCAAAAATCAATTTGCAAGCTCTGAGGAGAACACACAGGGCCGGGTAATAACTCAGGGGCTGTGCTGAGGAGAAGGGCTGTCAGGGCTTTATAATTTCTCCCTTCAATTGTGAAAACCGGGTAAATTAGTGGGCAGGAAAAAAAACCCCATCATACTTCTTCCCAATAAAGTTTTGTCCCTTTGTAACTTTTCTCTGTAAATCTTAAATTTAATCTGCCTAGGATTTGGAGGTCAAATAAGTCACGGGGCTCAGGCCATTTTTTTTTTTGTTTGGGGGGTGGGTTTTTCACAGAAAACACGATCAGGTGATTTTGTTTTTAGATTTTTTGTAGCCTGTTGCATTTTAGGATTTTGAAAGGGGGTCTACTGAACCTAAGGACCCGGTTTCATACACCCAATTCCATCCTATAGATGTTGTTGATGTTAAAAACAAATAGTTATCTTTGAGAAGGGAAGATTATTCCTTAACAACAATCATAAAAACCCAAACGTATTCTGAATAATGAACGGAAGGATTTTTTGCAGCCCGGGCACCCTGAACAAGAGCCCAAAAGAAAGGAACTGAGAGAACTTCCCGCTTTGCACTTTGAAAAACCAGATTTTAAGTTCAAGCATGAAGTGTTTTTGTGTGTTTTGGGGTGTACAAAACCAAAAGAATAAATTTTTCCTAGAAGGATTTTTTGAAGCAATTGGGAAGCCCTTTTGGGGTTCCCATTACCAGATTCAACATCTAAATTTTAAAAAAAATTTCACAAGGGAAAGGGGGATTCTACATTAATAATTGTACAGGCTGGAATCGTTTGGGTTTTCGAGGGTTCGGGAAACCCATGCACCCAGGGGAGTCTTCCCCAAGCTAATTGTTCAGGCTGAGGGTCTTTTTTACCTTTGCATCAAGAGTCTTCCCACTTATTTATCAGCTGGGGGGGGGTCTTTGGTACATGCATAGAAACTTAACCAGAGATTTGTAAAACCTGGGGCTCCCTAGGCTCCGGCCACTGGGGGTTTTGGGGAAAAGTGTTGATCCCCTTTACTTTAGGAAGTTTGTAATGCTTTCCTGCATTCACCTTCCCCCTTGGACTAGGGAGAACTGTCCTTTAAGTTGGTTGGTCGAGTTTGTTCTTATTCAATGGGCGTGCGGTGGCTGTGATCAGAGTGTAGTATCACGGTCTGTTGTTGAATGCGCTTGAGTTGAGATAATATAAAGAGTATAGCGGAAAACTGATACCAACAAAACAAGGTCGTATGAATTACGATAAAATAACCTGTGGCTGGTTTGTGTTCGCCAGGTTCTTTTTTTAGCTTCGGTGTCTTTCTGTGTTGCCTGTTTCAAGTCACTCATGGTTTTTGGTGTGCCAATCTTGTGTATATGGAATTTTTATAGTAGTCCCTGACCTTTCACCAGGACAGTAATGCTTCGAAGGGGATGAGTAGTCAGTAAAGCACTCTGGGGGCAGGATGGGATAGTTGACTTAATCGGGAGTTCAGACATTCGAAGCGGAAGATAAACGCGAATTGCTGTGTTGATTGTAATAAGATTTGGTTTTGGGTTGTGGGCTGTGATTATGATTTTCAGTGATTCTACTTCCTTGTAGGGTAGTATTGTTTGGAGAGATGTTAAGTTAAGATTGGGGATGCGGTTGTTTGTCCGTGAAGTGTGGGGTGTGGGCAGATGAGAGCAGTGTGAAGAGTTTTGGCATGGTGTGCGGTTTGCGAGTGCGCAGTTGTCTGAGGCATTGTCATTCATGATTTGCCGATTTTTATGAGATTTATTAAGATGTTTAGCCCAATCCAATCTGCAAAAAGTGTAGTTATTGTCTTAAATGTATTAGGTAATGCGGCTATTTGTCTCTTCTCTCAGTGTTGAGGTTGTGCTTAGTGGGTACTACTTTTCGGGAGGTGTTCTGTTACTTTCAGTCAGGTTGTCATTATTTGTTCTTCATTTAATGTGTTCTGTTGCAGGGTTGTCTTGTTGTGTATATGATTTTGGTATATCCGTGGGCTGACTTCTAGCAGTGAATACTCTAATTTACGACATCCCATCTTATCCCGATGTTAGTTTCGTAACTAGTGATTGGTGACTGTGTCATTAAATGATTTTTTGTTTCATCATATTTCTTATTCTTGCGATAGTTAATGTAGGTTATTTTATGAGAGAATTAAGGCCAAGCCTGTATCTATAGATACTGGTTTTCACACTCTGGAGAGGACTAATAGAATCCCAGGTGTGCCAGAGGCTCTTACTGCAATCTGATATTAAAGGTGCCTTAAGATCTACTCACGGGTTGGGTCTCTGTATTCTCTCCCTTATCTGATTCCTATGCAGCTCCTCTCAGACTCACAGTTGTAGTGGACTACGTGAGTGAGCCTCGCCTTGTGAGTCTGCTTTCAGGCAGTGATAGTGTATCTCGAGAGTCTTCTTTGAAGTACTGAAGAGGGCACTTTTCTTCAAAAAGCCATGCATCTTCTAACACATACACACTTTTCAAAAAAGCATAATAGGAGCTTTACCTCCACTTGCTGCATATAGTGGATTAGAACTTAGAGAAAACACAGCTCACTAGCCCTCATGTAAAAGTCGTTTGATCCCTTCTACTCAGTACTATTTTTTGCACAGCTACCTGGTCAATAATTCTCTGGGCTTATGTTAAAGGTGCATAGGAATGGCACTGACCAGCCTGCTGATCTTCCTGTGAGTATTCTCCTTGACGTTCACCCAGACTGAATCATAGACTTTCTTGCCCTTGACCAAGAGATCCAAGAGATGGCCTTCTTGTAAATTTGTCAGTAAGGCTTTAATTTATTTGGTTCTTGGCAACTTCTGCCTCAGGTTTTCTCAGAGTGGGTGTAACCAAAGCAGCTTGTACAACCCTGACTAGTACTAGCCACTCAAGATAGGTGCTCTTGTCAGGACCTCATTAATATGTTAATCCTGCTAAAAAACACTTGAGAAGGACTTATTCCATTCTTACTCAAGGACTAGAGTGGAGGGAACCGTCGCCCAGACTGCAGCCTGCATTTAAGAACCTCACTGTGTATGGCCTGAACCTTTCATTCTCTTTCCAGTCACCAAATATCCTAGTGTGCTGTGCCCACAGCCTCTCTGGGGGTGCCCTCCTCCTTCTCCCATAACCATGGTGCCCCTATCAGCATCCTTCCTAGCTAAATCATATATCCCTTGTATATGAAACCCTTCCAGAAGGCCTGGCTGTATCAAACCCTCTCTACAATCCCAGTGATTTGCTTACACTGGATGTGACATCTTTACATGTTTCCACTCTACATTCACATCAGGTGTAGCCCCTTCATAGGCCGGGAAACCCCCATCTCCCTGGTATTTCCCACATGCTGGTGGGAACAATGTTTCCTTAGATCATCAGCTTCCTCATAGTCTGGGCTTGAATGCAGCAAACTGACCGGGCTGTGTGGTTAAACTTCTACAGAGGATTCCATCTGGAGTCTAGAGACAACAAACCTTGCAGTGTGTAGTGCCCTTGTCCTACCTTTTGAAGGGGCCACTTCCTAGCCTTCAGCTTTCTCTTTGAAAAATGATCATCTACTGAGTCCTTCCCATTCTCAGGTTCCCTTTCTGCATCTTGTGGTAATACACTTGTCTGTGGTTCCGCCCTTAAACAGTAAACTTCCCTTTCCTCCCAGCCACATTGGAAATTGAATAGCTTGTTAGTCCTCTTGAAAACTTAGTCCAGGGCTGCTGCCACTGAGAATCACCATGAGCTAAGCACTTCTCTGGAGAATTTCTTTTGTCTTTTCTGCTCCTGTGACATAATTCTGTTTCTTAAAATTTGTCTGAGCACTTACTCCCTCGTCCATCTACAAAGAGTCATCTCCCAAAAAGCCTGACCCCTTGGTTATCTCTCATTATAAGTTACTTTATTTTCTTACATTCTTCTGCACCAAAGGTCCCTGCCAGTCCCTGATGAGCACTCCAAGTTGTCCCTTCCCATCATCCATCACTTTACCATGACAAAGCTGAAATGTCTCATTATCTAAGATTCCTTCAGTCTATCATCATTTTCAAAGTCCCACCCACAGACCTTCAATTTAAACAAAATTTTAGTTTTCTCCCTCATAGACTTCTCCTAGGCTGTCTTTTTTCTTTTTATCACTTTAGTTCTTCTTGGCCTGACACTACCACAGTTTTTAGTCTGTATCTTAGCTGTTTTCTGTTGCTATAAAATAACCCAAAGATGCAGATATATGGGTGATATAGTAAAGAATAAAAGGTTATTAGATCGAGCTGGGAGGCAAGATGTTCAACAGATCGGGTTTGTTCATGAGTTCGACCCCTGGTGAGGGCTTTCTGACAGTCTGACAAGCATGGCCATGAGTGCAGGACTTCTACACGACAAGAAACACTCTTTCCATCTCAAACTGTACTCATAAGAACCAGCCAGAGTCCTGTGCAAACTCCCACAAATTCCTTCTGCCTGTGTCCCCAACATCACCATGATCTTCTAATGTCATCAATGACCTTCCAATGTCATCAATGACCTTCCAATATCATCAATGGTTCTCCAATGTCATCAACGACCTTCCAATGTCATCAATGATCTTTCAGTGTCATCAAATGACCTTCTAATGTCATCAATTGTCTTCCAGAGTCATCAACGACCCTTCCGATAGACTCTCCCTCTCAACACCTGCACTTGATATCAAGCCTCCGCACACTTTCATACTAAAGCCATAGCATTGTCTGCAGATGACAACTTGAAAAAGGTCTCGATTTCATCTAGAGACCCCTCTAAAAAAGCCCCAGCCCTCATTTTTCTACAGAATCATGAAGCAAAAGATCAGAGAGTCAAGGAGTTCCCGACTTCAAGAAGAGCAAAATAAAATTTTTTCACTACGACTTTGTCAGCATACATCCACCAAACACTTATCTATGTGAGATCCCAAGTCAATGTGAGACCACTCCCTGGACCCCATTAGCTCTTTAATATGGTAAGAAGATTAAACCAGACAAATCCTTTTCAACAACTCAGTTCATCTTTATCTATCTCACCTCTTTTTGTAATAAGGCTTCCTAATTTAAGAAAAATTTTATTTAAGGAATCTCCAAATAAAAAATAGATAAAACTGATAAAATAAAACCCTCTGGCAGTATGCATTTTAGCTTCTTGGCAAAAAATAAATATTTAATTTGCATAGTCCCAAAAAAACACCTTGTGCAGAGCCCCAGGGCTGTGCAAAGCTCATTTTGAATAACTGCTATTCCATATCTTTGAGCAGAAAGCCTTATAAGAAGAAACATTTTACAAGTTTATTTAGCTCTATTTCTGTTTATATGAATACAGGTACACACATGTGTATAATATATTAATGTACATACATGAGTACACATGCATATTCTTGAAGAAATAGGGAATTTCAGAAAACTAAACATGAAAATTAACATTGATTTCCTCCCACAAGCAAGTAATAGGGCAGGAAAAAGGAACTGTATTCAAACACCCCATTTTGTTATCATTAGTGTTAACTTTTATCATTTTAAATAAAAAGAAATAAAACTCCCAATTTGGAAATTTTCCTGGGGTCTCTTTCATCTATGAGCATCGGGTAATTCTTTTTTCTTTAACTCATGGGTAAATCCTTCTTTTATTTCAAGTAAAAAAGTATAAAAAATTCCTCATGAAGAAATGATTCTTTGTCATCAATTTCTATTGGACCATACTCTATCCCAAAATAGCCTCACATGGTATTTTGTGGAGGTGGGGGTCAATTTCGGGTGGTGGCATGTTCAATAGAGACACCACACACCTGGCATAAATCTCTCAAAATTTGGCAGCAGGTACTTGTCTTTGACCTGGGCCAAAACACATAAAGTCCTGTTTTGGGAAAAAAATTTTTAATTTGGCCTCTATTTATCATATAGTCAGTTGGTTTTCATATTAACTTTTCTTCTTCCTTCTTTCTTCCTCCCTCATCCTCTCTATCCTCTCCATCTTTTTCCCCCTCCTCAACTTCACCCCTCCCACTCCTCCTCTCCCATCCTCCTTCTCTCTCATCCTCCCCCTCCTCCTCAGCTTTCCCCTTCTTCTCTTCCATTCCCCACCTTCTTCTCACTCTTTCTCTTGGGTGTTTTGGGGCTTAATTTGCTTCTCTTCCAACAAAGATGCTTTTTTGCTGTTTTTAGTAGTAAGGTTACTACCATGTGTCCAGCACTTCAATCTGCATAGCTATAGACACAAGAGCAAAGTGAAGATTAACTCTTATTTTATTTAAAATTCACAAATAATTGTTCTCAAGAATATCTAGGTAGGAGAGAAGAACAAGTAACAAGTTCAAAAACTGAATGTTTGCCAGGCTCTGTTCCAGGCTGAGATCTTTTGAAATGTTCACCACCAGCTGACCCTCTTCTCCGGGAAATCATAAGGAAAACGCATATGCAGTGTGCAACGGTTCACTCTGAGTGGAACCAGGGCCCCAGCATTTCCTCACATGCAGGAAAGAGTGCATGGAGTCCAGACCTACTTCCTGCTCTGCTACCTTAATGCTGTTTTATATTTCAATATTTATTATTTTATGTATACTGCATACAGCGTTCTGCCTGCACCGCATGCCTGGCAGGCTCAAAGAGGGCATCAGATCTCATTATAGATGGCTGTGACCCACCATGTTTGATATTGCCTAGGGAATTGAAACTCAGGGCCTCTTGGAGCAGACCTCTGAGCCATCTCTTACTGCCCATCAAAGGCTTTTGTTTGTAAATAAGCCCTCCTCCACCCCTCTCTAATACCTGGATGAGCTTGGTGAGCTTTGGCTTAAACTACTTCTGTGCTGTCTCACACTGTGTTTACTTACACGGAAGCCCTGGTGTCTTATCAGGGTTGAAACTAGAGTGTGGAGAAGAAAGACATACAATTAACTAAAGAAAATGGAGCTACAGGGGCAGCTGAGATGAGAGAAAAAAAAGACCAACTCAATTGATAAGAGGTGATAATTTTTCTAAATAACAACAAACGAGTCTATATCTTCTTTGATAAAATTACTGTAGAGTTTTGTAAAACTGCTTCCTATCACCCATAGAATACATGTCCTATATCCAGAACCTGTAATATAGCCATAAATAACATACAGGCACAAACAACCTGGATGGTGTGGTTAAAGTTGAAGGTTTTCAGACAGGGAGAGAATCCTAGATCATCTGGTCAGGGTCCAAACACAGACATGTCATGGGAAGGACAGAGAGAAACACCTGACACACACCCACTCCAAAAGGCTCTAATGAAGCCAAAAAGAGAACCCAAGCTGCTCCCAACTGCCACACACAGCCAGCAGGAGCTAAAGACGCAGGGGTGTGTCCCAGAGACACATGGCTTCACACAGAGAGTGATTGAGACTTGGCTTTCCACTGTTGCAGTAAATATTTAAAATTGGCCACTACTCAAACCGACTATCTAAGCTGTGGCAGCTCTGCCTAGCTCAGCCGACCATGTTCCATGGCCAGAGGCCACATACCCGCAGGAACTAGAACCAGCCAGCCAGAAACACTAGCCCTGCCACCCACAATGATGCCAGCATGGGAGATGGCTCTGCCAATTTTCCATCCCAGCCATCCACGCGGACCCAGTAGAAAAATGAGACTCTAAATGTTTAAAGATTAATCAAAGGCTTATATATTTGGTAATGATCAGTAACAAGATGCCCATACAATCAGAAGTGTAACCCAATACCCAACCTAGATATACCAACTACTTTGACTACTACAGATAACGTGAACATCTGCCTCCATCTCCTCTCTCTCTCTCCCTCCTCTCCTAGCTCCTCCTCTTCCTTTTCTCTTCCTCTCCTAACTCCTCCCACCTTAGCTCCTCCTACACTCCACCTACAAAAGAATAAATTAGTTTTGTTTCAGGCCAACAATATGTGCGACTTGTTACAACACCCACAGGAAGTCAAGACAGTCAAGAATCATTTTGATATAAAGTTGATATTCAAATACCAAATAACATATAAAATGTATTTCTCTTGCATCTAAAAAACATCTCCAAAATTCCCTTTAACTTAGAAACAGAGGGAAAAGGAAATAATACAACCAGTGATGCTTTCACAATGGCAACACAACTGCAACAGTTACACCAGGGTTGGCATTTTGAGCCGATTTCTTAAGGTCATGGTCTAATTGTTTAGTTACACTCACCTGAGGGAAATCTTTTCTCTAGTTGATCTACTCTCTGTGTGTGTGTGTGTGTGTGTGTTGTGTGTGTGTGTTGTGTGTGTCTGATCTCTACACATCCTCCTCACACACACACACATACATATATTAAGTCTCTGTTAATATCATTATGTCTCTGTTAGTTTTCTTGTCAGTTAAGTGACACTGCTGTGTAGTCACTGGCCCAATGATGACAGGGATAACAGACATTTACAGTAATGGAGCCCCGATGGCTCACATGTACCCCAGAAGCAACCAATTGTAAGCCTACTGGAAATTGAGAGTTTTTAAAGGGTTTGGGGGGATTTTGGTAACTCGATGTGATTTATTTAGCACGAACTTTACAAGTGACAAGATCATGCTACACCGTCAAAGGCTACAGATGCCTTATGTCTTCACTGTGTTTGTAAAAACTACCTGGATGTCTTGTTAAAATTCAGATTCCTAGGTGAGGACATGCTCTCTCCCACCCAAGTGAAATGATGTCACCTGGCTACGAATGAAGAGAGAGGTCCATACTGCCCAAGCCAAATGTGCAGACTGAGTTTCTTCAGATGATAGGAACACTTTCATCATAGTGATTTTATGAAGCTCCTATAACCCCCTTCACATTTACATCAGTCTAGTAAGATATGCATGATCTGGCTTGTGTGTGTGAGGCTCGTACTTGAGTGAACAACCATGTGGTGCGAGTGCTCAGCTCACAGGGACAGTGTTTTCTATATACAAAGACCACTGCCTCTGGAGTGAAAGTATACTGGTATGGTTCTTCCAGGGGCCTGCTTTCTGGCTCAGGGGTCCAGCTCTGTGTCCAGTGATAGTGCTGCCTGCAGTGTGTGGGACCAGAGCAGTTGGACAGCAAGGTGTCAGGCAGGGGTGTGCACAGTTGCTGTGTGCACAGCTATTATGAATTTCTCATCATTCAAAATCCATTTTATAGAACTGGTCATGTGGTCACACATCTCTGGGAATGTGTAGGTAAATGTGGGGAGTTCATGGATATTCAGGGAGCAGTAAACATCTCTATTAAAATGTGAATTGTTAATAATGCTATTCCCGAGGGTTTGCACTCAAGCTGTCTTATGTAAGAGACACGACTTTCAGATGCTCTCAGAGAATTTTGCTGCTCGTGGTAAATAATCCAGGACACAATGCTAGATAAAGTTCATGTGTTAATATGATTTGGTATGTCTGCACCTACAGCATATGATTTTAAACTTCTGGAAGAAGGGGGTCTGAAGTATGCATTCAGATAACCTTCACTCCAGGTTGTGCCTTGATTAGTTTACATCTATAAATGATCCTAACAAAAGTCAGAGGGGAAGGAATTAATGTGAAAAGGCAGATATTCCTGTGGTGAATGATATGTTAACCTGAAGCAATGCAGTCATATTCTACTGAAAGTCAAATACGATTTTGTGCCATTGTTAATTACTGCCAACTTGCTTATGATTCAAATACTTTCACCACAAAGTATAGTGTGTGCATACAAAGACACATAGCACATAAAGGTACGCTTCAAGATTTCTTTGGCTGGAGATTATTTTGTGTTAAGTGTTTGGATCAAATGCAAACACACTTCTATAAGAAACATGATACATGGCAGATGTTACATTCATTACCTACCAGAGAGATATCCCAGGCTATTCGTTAGTCCTGATAAAATCACACAGCACACACCAGTTGGGAATAAAATGAGATCTTCACCTAAAACATTGGTCCTTCCAAAAGAACCCATACTAGGAGCTTGATGGTAGCCTATTTCCTTAGACTCCTCCTACTATGTAAAGCGTCTCTCTCCTCTCTCTCTCTCTCTCTCTCTCTCCTCTCTCTCCTCATCACTCATCTCACACACACACACATTCCATCTATAAATCTATAATAGACTTCCCTCTAAAACTCTCCCTCCCCCAAAGGAAGCTCTTCTAACAAAGAAATAAAGAGATAATTGAAACAGATTATTACCCCCTCTCTGAGAGATATATAAATAAGCTGGTTTGTTCAAATTTCAGAATTCATAAAAGGCATGATTAAATTAACTATGTCAACATGTATAAACTTAGGTTCACTATAAAAAGCAGAGCAAAGGGGGTAAAGGTTGTATGAGACAATTGAAGTAAAAGTTTAAGCGGAGCAATAATATAAATCACTTCGAATATAAATATACAAAGCAGCTCAAAGTTATGTATAATAATGATATACAAAATGTTGGCCTTCAAGAGGAAGGAAAGAGCTGTGGATGGAAGTCCAGGTTTCATTGTACATCACTTTTTCTTTTAAAACATAAAAGAGATCCCTGAAGCCGCTTATAAAAAAAAAAAAATTAAAGTTAACATCTGTAAGTGTGGGTGGTCAGAACCTGAATGCCTGTTGTATTATTTCAGTTGATTTCTGCATGTTTAGAATATTTCACATGAAAATTAAAATGTTGAAAATCAAAACTGTTGTGTTGGTTTTTTATTTAAGTGGTACGATAGCTACACTGACTGATTCATTACCTCCATGCTTTTAAACTACTTCAATAACTATGCACTATTCAATATTCACTAAAAAAGGCAGTATAGGTTTTATTTCTATGTAAAACCATGTCAGAGCATGGCTGTGTCCAAATATTCTCCAGAATGCGGGAGTGTTACAGTTATTGATTGGTTTGGGGTGATCCAAGATTTGACGCAGAAAGATACTATAGTAGGAGAACTCAGATCAGGGGAAGCCTCTGGAGGTGGGGACATCAGGGATTGTAGATATCCTGAGTCACTGACTCTAGCAGTAGGCTATAAACGTAATGACTTTTGAAACTCTTTCATGCAAATCCAAAAAGGTTCAATAATTAAATCATCACAAAAGAAAGTGTAAGGCAGTGCTCTGTGACTTGGTAAAGTACAGAATGTGTAGAAATTTAGCATTTGAAAAGGAGAAGCCAGTGACTTCTGATTTAGAAATCTTAGATTTCATGTGATTTGCTTGAAGCACTGAAGATTTTATGATGTTACTAAATGTCACTCGGGTGTCTTGAATTTCAGCTGATAATGAGTGGTAAGATTTTCATCTCCTTCATGAAACATAAGAGGGTGTTTGCAGAGGGAAGAAACAGGAAGATGTGGACTCTCTCTAATTTCCTGCTGACTCTCTGTCTCTTGCTCTCTGTGTCTCTGTCTGTCTCTCTGTCTCTCCCTTTGTTCATCTCTCTGCCTGTCCATCTGCCATTTCTCCATCTGTCCATCTGTCCATCTCTCTGTTCATTTGTCCATCCGTCCATCTATCTGATTGTCCATCTCTCTGTCTTTCCATCTGTCTGTCTGTTCTGTCTTTCTGTCTGCCCATCTGACTATCCATCTCTCTATCTCTCCATTTGCCCATCTCTTCATCTGTCTCTCCATCTGTCCATCTGTCCATCTCTTCATCTCTCCACCTCTCTGTCTGTCCATCTCTATCTTTCTGTCTGTCTGTTCCCATGAACTTCATATTAGCACCACAAGCTACAGGTCAACCATTCCAAATGTGAGCCTATGGGGACATTTTAGATTTAAACCATTATATTCCACTCTAACCTCATGACTAGCCCATAATCCAAAATGCAATTAATCCAACTTCAAAAGTCGTCAGACTGTTAACAATACCTCAACTGTTCAAAAGCCTGACGTCTCTTCTGTGACTCAAGGCAAATTCTTAGCTGCAAGACCCAATAAGCTTAAAAGGGATAGAAGAAATGTCCAAGGCACACAGTTCTCATATGTCATGACATGAGAGAAGCTATCCTTCCTGAGAGGGAAGACATCAGGAGGATAGTGAATGGAATAAGGTAAGACTGGAAGACCAGCTAGACAAAGTCCAACGCTACAGTTCCATTTCTGACATTTAAAGCATGTAATGCCATCCTCTAAGTTCTCACGGGCTTCAAAAGCCCGGATATATCTCTGCCATTTGCAGTACCATGAGTTCTCTCTTGGTCCAGCCATACTTGTTGCCTATAGCTTTCCTGGGTGGATCTTCCACACTCCCAGTATCTCCAACATCCTGGGATTTCCACCAAAACTTAGGTTTCACCCTCAAAGCTTCATGCCCAGCACACTCAGGGCTCCCAGTTACCCACTGCCTGACTTTTCCAGCCTTTATCTGAAATCTAGGTGCAAAAGGCTTTTATGACCTCATAATTACTGCATTCCGCATGTCTGCAACACCAGCACTACAATGGACAATGCTAAGTTCCCTGGCCAGTTCAAGAAGTATCCTGGTATTCTTTGACCAGAGTTAACAATGGCTGAGTGCACAGGTATCCGAACGGAGGAAAACAGATCCCTACACGACCAAGTTCCAGCAGCCTCTCTTGTGACCACCTCCATTTCATACGTGGAAATTCTTCACATTTCTGTCCATTTTCATTATCTAGACACTTATGAGTAAGGCCTCACCTCTGAGGCATCATTCTTTATTATTCAGCACTGTGTTTGGCTTCTCTTAAATGGTGTTAATCTCATGAGCAATTGTAGCACCCTGCCCCCACCCATCCTGTCCACAACATTGGATGTGTTCAAGCCCAACTGCATATTTTCTAAATTATTCTCACCTTTTTTTCTGTTCCCTGTTCTTGTATAACCACAACTAAAAGCAGGAAGCAATAACCATAGGCTGGGTGATATGCTATATTGAGATGTACTACAGAATATACTATATTCAAGCATCCCTTGCCAAATAAATTAATCCATCTTTTTTGGAAAAAAATTCAGCCTCACTCAGATTTTCAGGACATAAGAAGATGTAGCAAGAGTCATATAAAAAAATCGAATATGAATGACCTCTAAGCTAATCTACATAGATTCCCATCTGAAATCTCACGTACTGGACTCTCACAGTCCACATGCCTATCAGTGTTTTGGTTTCCTGGACTCTTTTTAGAATTACAAATAACTTGACAACATTCTAGGGTATCTGTGGCCCACAGCTCCTAATTTTCCCAAATTCCTCCCATAAGCTGTATTCTGAAGGCCCAAGAAATGCATAGTCAATTTTATCAAAATAATCTCATTTCTGGTATAAATATTTGGCATAGCTGTGTGTTGCTATAGCAAAATGCCTGAAAGAAACAACTTAAGAAAGGGAAATTTTCTTTGAGCTTTAGAAGGTCACAGTGCATCATGCTGGGAAGACAAAACATGTTGCAGCAGAAGCATATGACAGAATTTCATGACAACACACAGGACAGAGGGAGGTCTGACTGGGGCCAGGAACAGATATAACCAGCCACCACCACACACATACAGTGATCTTCTGGAACGGTGGTGAGAGTTTTGTTTTCTTTAAAAAACAAGTTAGGTTATGGAAATGCGTTTTTGTTTGAATCCCAGGTGTGGGCTGCTTCAGTTTGTCCATGCCCATTATTAATCATGGTCGTGATTGTCTTGTGTTCTAGAAGGGGCAAGATTTTGCCAGCTGCAGACTCTGGAGAGGAAATCAATGCCAGAGCCCCTAAGAGGGGTGGGAGGCATGAAGAAGAAGAAGAAGAAGAAGAAGAAGAAGAAGAAGAGAGGAGGAGGAGGAGGAGGAGGAGGGAGGAGGAGGAGGAGGAGGAGGAGAGGAGGGAGGAGGAGGAGGAGAGGAGAGGGAGAGGGAGGGAGAGGGAGAGGGGAGGAGAGGGAGAGGGAGAGGGAGAGGGAGGGAGAGGGAGAGGAGAGGAGGAGGAAGAAGCAGAGAAGGAAGAGGAGCGAGGAAGAGAAGGAGGCAGAAGAGGAGGAAGGAGAGAAGGAAGAGGGAGAGGAGGAGGAAGAGGAGAGGAGGAAGAGGAGGAAGAGGGAGGAGGAGGAAGGAAGAGGCAGAGGAGAAGGAGGAGGAGAGGAGAAAGGAGAAGAAGAGGGGGTGGCTCCTCCCCACTGCTGCTCCCTCTGCTGCTGTTTCAGTTTGTCAAGTGATCACCAACAAACTAAACAAAGAGATGAAAAGAAGAAGTTGAAGACATCCTGATGACAAATATTGGACTTATCCCAAGGAATCAAACACCCCTAGTCAGCAGGAAGTAGTCTATTTTGTTGGCTGAAAGAGGTCTACGCCCCTTTCCCCTCTAGCCTTTTCTCTCCTACCTAAAGCTGGGGAACTGGAAGAGATCAGAGTAAAAAAACGGTTAGAAGGGAGATAGAAAAACAAGAACCCAATAAAGTAGATAAAAAAAAAATGCCAACATGTACTTTGAGCTACTTTATTTGGCTCCCTTCTCCATGTCAATCCCTTCCAATCCCCGCCAACACTAGGTAGGAGAGAGAAAAGGTTAGAGGGGAAAGGGGCGCCGATCTTGTTAGACTAATTCCTGCCGATTAGGGACTGGAGTTCCTTGGGGCATGTCCAATCTTTGTCATCAGGGTTTCTCCAACCAGCAATCCAGCCAACAGCAATCAGCAAAAGCAGCAGCTGCTGTCTCTCAAGGCTCTGGCATTTACATAGCCTCTCAAGAGTCCTCAGCATTCAAACTTAAACTATCTTCAGCTGACAGAATCACATCCCGGCAAGAACATGAGATAAATCATAGTTAGCTGTTGTGGACAATCTGAAGCAGCCCGTATCCCACACCTTGGATTAAAACAAAACACATTCCTATAACGTAACTGGGTTTTAAGGAAACCAAAATTCTCACTACATTCTTGGTCTGCATATCATTCAGGGGACCACATGGCTCAGGCAGGACAATCTGCCAGACATCCACATCCCTGGGACAATCTGTCTGGGTTTGGTCAATGACAGAACCATGAACATTTCTGATTGTGTAATTTTACTCTACGTGAGTACACTGTAGCTGTCTTCAGGCTCACCAGAAGAGGGCATTGGATCCCATTACAGATGGTTGTGAGCCACATATGGTTGCTGGGAATTGAACTCAGGGCCTCTGGAAGAGCAGTCAGTGCTCTTAACAACTGAGCCAGTTGTTACAGTCTCCCAGACTGTAATTTTAAGGACCTCATAACAATCTTTTCTTTGTCAGAAACTCTCAGAACATTTCTGCAGAGCTTTACATAGCACACACACGAAAAAACTGAGGGGAAATCTTTGATTATTCCATTGTTCTAACCTTCAAGCATCCCAACTCTAACATAAGATTCTCAAAGAAAGGAATATGGAAATGTTACTTTGTCCAGCATAACTTAGTCAATATGTATCAGTGATCAGAAAACAAACAAACAAACAGGAGAATAAGATCCGGCAATACATTTTAAAATTGATGACCTAATAGTTAATATTTTAATAAAATATGCTAAAATATGAGAATGCAATATGGAGCAAATAATTACACTGAAACAGGGAGAGTAACCAGGTCTTTGGATGGGCGTTGGAGGTGCTTGCAGCTCTACCTGGAAAAGACTTGCTTAGTCTATGCAACTGAGCAAAGGCCCACAGGATGGAAAGGGATTTCTGCACAGCTTACTGGCAGATGAGTGCTCTAAGCACTAAGCACAGCAAGCTGCAGGCCCTGAGATAGGTTACCTGTGGTGACAGAGAAACTGCAATGAGACTGAAGAGACTAGGGAGAGTGGCTGAGGTAGGGTGATCTCAAGGTGATCTGCAGGGGTGCACACTATGAGGTCACACTGACCTTGCTAAAGTTGCTGATTTTACTTGGAATGAGATGGAGGAAACAAGTGGGTATTGGATTTGATGGATATACACAGGACTGCTATGTGAAGACCTCACACTGTAGGTTGGAGAGAGAAGCAAAGAGGGTCTTGGTGGTCATTGAAACGCAATGCAAATGACAGGACAGTAACCAGAAGCAAGCTACAACAGGGCATCTCTGGTTAAAGGCTGGCTCTGGTTTCGCTGGAGTCTTGAATGAGACTGTGAGCAGAAGAGAGAAACTAACATGAACAGCCTTGGGGGGGGACAAACATCTTCATGTTCTGGTGTGGGAGAATGATAGAGCCAACGTGAATGTGAGAACTGCCATCTGGGATTGGCAGACACTGTCCCAACATGGCCTTCTGTGTGCATGGGGTTGGAGGGGTCTCCACTTTCCTTTCCTGCTCCTATCTACTGCTCTGTGGATCCCCATAGTCACCTGAACAGAAGGCATACATGTACTTGCAGCGCACATGCACATCTCTCTGGAACAATCTTCACAGAGTACAATGCAGGAGTGATGCAGAGGCCATGGAGGGGTGCTGCTTGCTGGCTTGCTCTTCGTGGCTTGTTCCTCCTATTTTCTTATAGAACCCAGGACCACCAGCCCAGGGATGGCACCACCCATAGTAGGGTAGGCCTTACCCCATCAATCACTAATTAAGAAACTCCACTACAGGGTTTCCTACAGCCCCATCCTAAGTAGACATTCTCTGAGTTGAGGCTCCCTCCTAATGATGACTGTAGGTTGTGTTAGGCTGGCATAAAATTAGCAAGCACGCTATCAATAACTCCACCGCAGCCAATTCTAGGTTTTGCTCAACGTGATGTACCCTTTATATTAGTAATTAAGAAAAAGGTGTGTTATTTCCCAGAACATAACAAACTTGCTTCATTCAGTTTAGTGATTTAAAGCCAACACTAATTAATTCTCAGACAAGGTGGACACTGGGGCTGGGATGAAGGCCAGTAGTACATCACCTGCCTTGTACGTATGACACTTTCAGTCCTTCCCAGAACTATAAAAAAGTTCAATTGAAAAATGTGTTTATCACATCAAAATAAAAGCCTGGTTCAAACACGGAGACAAATGGGATCCTAGTGTTCTAAATTTTGTCCGTAAGAGTGATTACAAATAAGTTTCAGATACAAAATTCTGTTTCTTTGAAATGCTCGCACCTAACCTCAGCTGTGGCCAGCAGACCCTCAGATGCTCACCTCCCTGCCCCCGGCATCCTCTCCTTTGAGACGGGAAGGGTCAAGCTCTATTCTTCATGCAACTTTGGGTTCCGGTTTCATAATTTCACTCTTATTCCTGATTTCTTCTATGAAATAAAGTACCATAGTTTTATTTGTACTAAGATCTGTACTGTTTGAACATTTGGACTCTTGATTTTGGCATTGGTCTTCCAACTCAACTAACACAGTCATGGTAATCCCTCACAGGTCCACCGGAGTCTGGTTTTCCAGGTGATTCTAAATTTTATCAAGTTGACGACTGAGCGCAACCATCATATATACATATATGTGTATGTGCATGTGTATTGTGTTTACATATGCATGTGTATGTCTGTGTGTATGGGATACACACACCTTCACTCCCATATATATATGGGAGAGAGAGGGAGAAAAGGCTAAGCCCTCAGGCTGAAGATGGAGGGCAAAGCTAATGTCACATCAATCTGAAAAACTAACTCTATCCTGCTTGGAGAAGTTAGCCTCGTGTCCTTTAGACCTTCACCTTGGATGAGGCCCATTCATGTTCTAGTGAGCAACGTGCTTTCCTCAAAGCCTACTGATTTAAATGTTAGTCTCATCTTAAAATACTCTCATAGAGACAGCTAGAATAATGTCTAAGTATACAGGAACTATTGATCAACCAAGTTCACATACACAGAGTTAACCATCAGAGAGCGAAAAGGTGAAGGCCAAAGGTACAGTCCAGGGAACCAAGTCTGTGTGTAGAATCATGCCCTACCATTCAGTGTGGGTCAGGCAGGGGAATCATGACAAGGGCAGGCAGCTTCTGAATGAACATGGGCCATGCAGCAGGAAGCAGGAAGCTTGGATCTTATGTAACTTCAAGACTGAGTCAGAAGAGAATCCTTCCTCTCTGTCCTCTGCAGATGCTACAGGAAGATTATCTGAATGAGAACATCCCCCAACATCTACAGATATAGAGTAGCTATGCCTTTTAAGAATTTATACTTCCTAGGCTATATTCATGCACAAGGAAGGAACTTTGCCATAGTAACAGGTCACAGACATTGCTGTGTGGTGGCTTTGCTCATGGTATACCACCAGGTCCTCATACTCTGACTTGGCCTATATGGATTTTTAAAATACTCCTTTGCCTGTATTTACAGGGCTTCTCTGAATACAAACTGGGGTTAGGCATGCTTTTATTCACCATGCCCTCTTTCTCACTGTTGCGTCCAGCATGGCCTCCTGTCAGGAGCCAGCATGTCTAGAGAGTCCCTCTGTGCACTTCTTCTCACACTGGGACTCCAGCTCTCACAAATAGCTTTGATATTTCTCTACTGTGCCCTGAAATCAAGGACATGAGTAACCACAAGTACCAAGTGAGTGAGTGACCACAAGGACTGAGTGACCCTGCTTTGACACAGCCATGAAATGACTCGGAAACTCTTCAAAAGGACATTGGGGAAGTCATTGTTTCTGTGGAAAGTCCCTTCCCCCAAGATTGACACCCTCAGAGGATGAGATGCCCAACAGGAGCACAGGGGAGGTAAAAATCTCTTGGAAAAGGGAAGTTATTCAGATATAAGTCTGAAGGGCGGTACTTTCCTTGGCCCCAACATAACGTGCTTTATCAACTTGATTAGAAGCGCTGAGCTCAGCAGTCCACTGTTCTGGCCTGAAGATCTGTTTGTTTTATTCACAATCAAGTTCCCTCTTCACTGATTCAGGCCTGTGTGATAACGAATCAGCCGGAAAGAGCAAATGGTGTGAAAACTGTTTGAAGTCACACAAGAAAGGTGGGTGTGATGGTGGGTAATCGCACTGTCAAGCCAATGTGGGTTGTCTCACATGTGGGTTCCTATACAGATGCATAAAATCATGGATGGCATGTATGTATGTCATGAAAGTAGACGCAAAAGCATCTATGGGGAAGAAAGAAGATTAACAGAGGGGGCGGGTGAGAAGAGGAGGAGAGGGGTTATAGGGTGGTCGTAGGGGATATAGTTAACACAAAATACAGACTCGTGTGAAAGAACCATTATGTTAACACTGCCACACACACAGACTTGTGTAAAAGAATCATTATGTAACACGGCACCACGCACAATGAATGCACAAGATGAAGAGTTTAAGAAACAGTTTCTGTGGAGATATTAAGGAAGCCTCCGAGTGGCCGACAGACATTGCTGAGTATTCAGACAAGCTTCCCAGATGACTGATGGAATGAGTCAATTTCTTAAGTAGCATCTCTTGTGAGAGATGAGGACAGGCACCCTTCCAATTCCTACACAGGCCTTGGAGAAAAGCTTATGTTTCCTGCTCAGTCTAATCATTCTTGTGCTGCCCTGACTATGAGGGAAAGGTTTTCAGTGATTAACAGAAAACATGAAGAGCTTTAAAAAAAACTACGTGAAAGGAGTCGTGAAGGCTGAATCACTCACAGGCCCTTGTCTTTTAATGGAAACCGATGCTCACGGAGGAATAAATGAACGTATTTGTCTTCTGACAAAAGGGGGAAAAAGGACAAGACGTAGTCATAGAAATCCTCCAACTGCAATTTTTAAGGAAAAAGAAAGTAAAGATGTCATAAACTGTCTAGGTGTTCTCTCCTTTATGTTTTATTAGTTTTCATCTTGATTCCTTATTTTTTAACAAGGAAGGAAATAGATTTAAAGTATAAATAAAATATATTCATAGATACGAGAACAGGATGTTTTATTCTATAATACATGACAATTTGTGACAATTTAGAAACTTAACAGATATAATTATGAAACATGAGAAACTACATGTGCACAATTTGATAAGTCTTAACAGATAGATATACCAGTAAAATGGTTATTCTACTAAAAATAATAAACGTACATATCTAAAATATTTCTTTGCGTTATTTTCTATGTAATTTCTCTCTCTTTCTCAAGTATTAAACAATTACTAACCCACTGCTACTACGGTTTACTTTGCTGAGTTTAAAATCTTATTTAAACATCACCATATATTGTCCTTTTCTCTTTTTTCACTAAACATAAATACCTTGAATAAATTTGAAGTTAATCCATATGCATTCTTATTTGTGTTACATTATGAGAAGGTTCTAATCCATCAGTTCATCTATGGTTGTTATTTAAGTCCTTCCTTCCTTCCTTCCTTCCTTCCTTCCTTCCTTCCTTTCTTTCTTTCTTTCTTTTTTTATCTTTTAGTATTTATTACAAATAAAACCTATGGAGAAAACTATGGCTGTGTCTGGATATGATAATACCTGGCTGAAATCTCATCACTTGGAAGGTTGAGGCACAATACTTTGAGTCCTAAGACAGTCTGAGACATGCAGCGTGCTGCCTTGGTGGTATAGTGGTGAGCAGAAGCTGCATAGCTGCCTTCATCTTGATTCCTTAAAGTGGGAGCAAATAAAGCAACTGAGATTGCACGTGCTGCTGTTAAATTCACAGAGATCAATTTGAGATATCAAAACTCATGTCACAGTACCTCCAGCCCCAGTATCACACATCTTAGTTACTCTACCTGTGGCTGTAATAATGTAAGCTGACAAAGCCACTTAAGGGAGGAAGGCTTGACAGGCCACCGTGGGGAGAAAAAAACCACAGTAACAGGAGCTTGAAGCTGGTAAGTAGTCAAGAAACAGAGAGAATGAATGCTTGTGATCAGCTCACTTTCCCATTTTATACAGTCCAGGATCTAGCCAAAGGAATGGCACCACTCACAGTGGATCTTCCCACCCCAGTTAACCTAATCAGAATCATCTTCCATCCACCTATTTCTAGGAGGTTCTAGATCACGTTGACAGTTGAGATGAACCTTAACCATCGTGTATACATCCCTCAGAACATGAGTGGGGATGAACAATTATGTCGAGTACCTCTCCCGGGAAATGTCTCATCCCTGGACTCTCCAGGCAATTCTATGGTCATCCCCCACCTTTGTTATTTTGCTCTGTACTTCTCAAGAATGACATGACATTCATTGCCACATCACAACTGTCTTCATCTCTCCCAAAACTGTCCGTTCAGAGAAAGAGTTTCCATCTATCCCATCAACACTTGCACTGAGGGTTACTTACTTACCTGGACTACTGTATTTCCACACAAAACATCATGACCAAGAAGCAAGTTGGGAAGAAGTGGGTTTATTCAGCTTACACTTGCACATTGCTGTTCATCACCAAAGGAAGTCAGGACTGGAACTCAAGCAGGTCAGGAAGCAGGAGCTGATGCAGAGGTCGTGGAGGGAATGTTACTTACTGGGTTGCTTCTCCTGGTTTGCTCAGCTTGCTTTCTTATAGAACCTAGGATTTATAGAACCCAGCGATGGCACCATGCACAATGGGCCCTCCCACTCTTGATCACTAGTTGAGAAAATGCCTTACAGTTGGATCTCATGGAGGCATTTCCTCAAGGTGGGGCTCCTTTCTCTGTGATAACTCCAGGTTATGTCAAGTAGACACACAAAAACAGCCAGTACAACTACCTGGAAAAAGTAATGTGAATGCTAGAGAGATGACGTCAACACTAGCTAATGATGACATCACCAGAATGTATAAGTTTCCCTCTATCCCATACCCTCATTGGTTTTGTTTCTGAGGAAAGAGAAAGGGAGTTGCTCAGGGGAAGCTTAGTCTTTGACCTTAAACAAACAAACAGAAGGAATCAGTGCTCATAAATAAGAATTTGGGCAGCATCTTTTCACAAAAGGAAGCATTCTCCGAAAGGGACAGCAGAGGGTAACCAGACATCAAATGCCTGATTTCCCCTCACAGTCTCTAGTGAGCACATATCCACATGACAAAAATTCTCTTTCTAAATTCATAGCTCGGTTCCCATTTTCCATTTTATGCGGTTAATATCCTTACAATATTTCAAGTACACTTCAGGCCCTCAATCACTTCCAGGAAGAAAAGGAAATTATGATTTTTTTTTCCAAAGGAGACTAGTCTTTAAGGAGACTCATCAGCAACCTAGTGAATAGATTTAAAAGCAAATTCAAAGACTTAGAAAAGTAATAAAGAACAAGAAATCTTTAGAACCGGGTGCTGCATCTGTAACGTTTTAAGGTGCTAAAAATCGAATTAAGCAAATGGATTAATCAGTAGAGTATGTGCCTTGGAACCAGCTTTTCTGTTTTCTAGTCCAGGGATAAATGTTTTAAAACATCCACAAGACCAATCTTCATTTGTTTGTTGAGTTCCAAAAAGGGAGAAGGCTATAAAATACCTGGAGTCAGCAAGAACGAGACTCCCAGTACTTACCCCAGGGTAGCCCACATTCATCCAGTCTTCTCCAGGACATCAAAAAAAGATTAGTCTAATTGCTTTAGCCTTGGCTGGTTAGCTGGCTGAGCCCAGGGCTGCTTCTCAAAGCCTGCAACAGGAAGCACGTGATCTTGAGATGCGCCTGAGGAGAAATATCTCAGCAGACGACTTTTCCCAGCCCTCTAAGTCTGGGCAGTGTGAAGCAGGGCCTGTCTGTGTTCTGCCTGCCTTCCGTGCCCAAGGAGATTTCTCTGGACTCTATACAAGACACTATTTTCCTGAAGCTTTAATCTTTCCTGAGAAAACGAAGCACCCAGACTCAAGCCGAACAGTAATATCAGCTCCTTCTTAATGTAGCACTTGCAATATTAATCTATTTGCCAGAAAACAGTAACTTCCACCTCATTGACCCTTTTTCTTTTCTTTTTTGTGGTGCTGAGAGTTGAATAAACTGTGCTCCCCAAATATTATACCTCAGAGCTTGACTCCCAGCTCTCCCTCATCTTTTCGAGCCCTCCCTCCTCCTCAAAGTTTCCTTGGTTGTGGTTACAGTTGTGATAATTTGTTCACAGCATGTAATTTGTCTCTGTGTGCTGACATTTCATTCCACAATTTTTCACTCACAAACACATACTCTCTCTCTCTCTTCCTCTCTCTCTCTCTCTCTCTCTCTCACACACACACACACACACACACACACACTACACACATTCACACACATACACCCACTCAATCATACTCACATACTCATACATACATGCACTCACACACACTAACATGCACATACATCCACTAAAACACACTCAAACACACATACACACACTCACACATACACACTCATATACACACATACACACATACTCATACACATACATGCACATACTCCCAAACACACATATACACACACTTACACACAGTCACATACACACATACTCACACTCACACACTCATATATATATACACACACACTCGCAGACACTATACACATATATCCACTAAAACACACTCACACACTCAAACACACTCATACACACTCAGATACATACACTCATACTCACACTCATATACACATACACACACACACATACACACACTCACACACATACTCATACACATACATACACACTCTCAAACACACATATACACACACTCACGCATAGTCACATACATACATACAAACACTCACACTCATATACATACATACACATATCACAATGCGCGCGTGCACGCGCGGCGGTGGTGGCGCACGCCTTTAATCCCAGCACTTGGAGGCAGAGGCAGGCGGATTTCTGAGTTCGAGGCCAGCCTGGTCTACAGAGTGAGTTCCAGGACAGCCAGGGTACACAGAGAAACCCTGTCTCGAAAAAACCAAAACAAACAAACAAACAAACAAACAAGTTCTTATGTATTT
Organism: Mastomys natalensis; assembly: GCA_021653895.1. Classification (NCBI taxonomy): domain Eukaryota; kingdom Metazoa; phylum Chordata; class Mammalia; order Rodentia; family Muridae; genus Mastomys; species Mastomys natalensis. The sequence goes on along the minus strand of JAJTUV010000582.1, from coordinate 265,881 downwards.
CCTTATGTGGGAAACAATTATATTTAAGAGGAAATGCATTGTGGGCAAGACAGAAAACAAGAAATTGCTGGTAGCAGATAAAATCAGGTCAACCAGCCCAATTGTACAGGTTAGGTCTCACATTGCTACAGATTCCTGTGGTGCAACAACTGAGGAAGGGGGAGGTTATATTTCTGCAAGTGGTTTGAGGTCAGCCCATCACGCAGGAGAAGACATGGAGTCAGGGCTTATGACCATAGTGACAGAACTGAGGATGCTTGCTAATGTCCCTGCAGAACCAGAAACAGAGACTAGACGTGGCTATAGAACCCCAAAACATACCCTTGTGACCCTCTTCCATCAAGTCTCCACTGCCACAGAACTTTCCAGGCAGTGCCACCAGCTAGGAACCATGTAGGGGACACGTCTCATTTAAATCATGGCATCTATAAAGCCAGTAACGCCATCACTCCTGGGAAGAGCTGTGCGAAAGCACCAGGTTTGCTGATTTAAAGTGACACCCAGTTTCCCTGGGGTCTGAATTAGGCTCAGAACTGGCTATCCAACGTGGATTGATCCCAGGAAGCTTCCCATCTAAAAGATGGTGACAGTCGGCTGACCTTGTCTCCTTGGGGAAAGGAGAAGAGAAGATTGTGGGTCCTGACAGCCTGTGCCGAGCACAACAGCAGTGAATTGGCTGCCTTCCTGCTTCTGCAAAGAGGATCTTAGCCGGAAAGGTCTCAAGTGTTACTTAATTTTGTACAAAGTTTCAATTCATTGAAAGTTTTAATTGAGTCCAATTTTAACCTCCTTATTATTCTCAGATGAGAGCAATCACATCTGTGTATGCTCTTTTAAATCACAATGTTGATTACTTTTTGCTTCACGAACTCAAGTGGCAAAGATATCCTCAACAACCCTGGGGCTGGAAGAGTGGCTTAAGCAGGTAAGAGCACAGACTGTTGTTGCAGAGGACCTGGGTTTGATTCTCAGCAAACCCCTGACAGCTCACAGTCTGTAACTCCAGTTCTAGAGCATCAGATATCCTCTTCTGGCCTTTGTGGGCACCAAGCATGCAGGTGGCACATATACCACCTGCAAAATACCTATACACATATGATTTAAAAGAAAAAACAAAAGATGCAGAAACCTGCCATGTAGACATTCTTCTCGCTGGGGTTGCACTGTGTTAGCTGTCACCATTAGCCATGCTCAGAAGACCATTTTAGACACAGACATGAAGGTAAATCTTAGCCTAAGGAGAGAGGGTGTGAAGTGTTGTTATTGTCTAATATTTGAGTGACTCCAAGTGTGAGAGTCACCTGCCAAGACAATGAGTGATCAGTAAAGTGACAACTTACGAAGTTTCCCAAAATGATTACCTTCATCTGAGCTGGACATTTAGCATTGGAAACTCCTATTGTAGCCTCCAGGACTGACTGCTGTACACATGCCACACACTATGACATTTGCCAGGGAAGGAATTTCACTTTATAGAACAGGAAAACTGGCCAGTCTTTCCAGATTCTTTTCTCTTATCAACTTTGCTGTTTACCTTCAGGTTTTCTTTTGGTTTTATTTCACCAAAGGGTTGAACTTTTGCTTTCGACTGTTATAAAGGCCACAGAAAATCAAGAGATATCTGTTCTATATGATTCTCTATTTACATGTCTGCTTGTTTGTCTGGAAGGGCTTGTGTTTATGATGTGACCTTGAGTGCAGGGTTTCTGAAGCTGTGAATATAGGGATCATACACCTGTGAGTGTGGTGTTTGTGCACCTGTGTGAGGTGTGTGCACCAGTGAGTGTGCAGACCATGCACCTGTGAGTGTGGGGACCACGTACTTCTAAGTATGGGGTTCTTGCACCTATGAGGATCAGGGTTTCTACAACTGTGTGTGTGGTTTGTGCATCTGTGAGTGTGGAGGTTGTGCACCTCTGAGTGTGAGTTTGTGCATCTGTGAGAGTTTGTGCATCTGTGAGTGTGAGTTTGTGCATCTGTGAGAATGGGGTTTGTGCATCTGTGAGTGTGGAGGTTGTGTACCTGTGAGTGTGGGTTTGTGCACTTGTGAGTATGGGTTTGTGCACCTGTGTGTGTGGGTTTGTGCACCTGTGAGTGTGGAGGTTGTGTACCTGTGAGTGTGGGTTCGTGCACCTGTGAGTGTGGGTGTTTCTGCACCTGTTTGTGGGGGGGGGGGTTGTGCATCTGTGAGTGTGGAGGTAGTGCACCTGTGAGCATGGGTTCGTGCACCTGTGAGTGTGGGTGTTTCTCTACCTGTGAGTGTGGGTGTTTCTCTACCTGTGAGTGTGGGTTCGTGCACCTGTGAGTGTGGAGGTTGTGCACCTGTGAGTGTGGGTGTTTCTGCACCTGTTTGTGGGGGGGGGGGGTTGTGCACCTGTGAGTGTGGAGGTTGTGCACCTGTGAGTGTGGAGGTTGTGCACCTGTGAGTGTGGGTGTTTCTCTACCTGTGTGTGTGGGTGTTTCTGCACCTGTGTGTGGGGGGGGGTTGTGCACGTGTGAGTGTGGATTTCCTGCACCTGTACCTGAGCGAGCCATCAGTGTCTTCCTCTTTTGCTGTCCACCTCACTGCCTTGAAGCACAGTGTCTCACTGAGATGGAAACTCACCACTTGGGCTGGGCTGATCTATTTAATTCTCCCCACAATTCAGTGAAAGTATACACAGTATGTTTTCCATCACAGATGAGAAAAACTTGGTAATATTTTTAACTTGCTTAGCTCTATAAAACTGACAGGTAGTGTGTGAGAACTCTGACCCTAGCTGACATTCTTTAGGGCCTACGTATCATGCTTAAAAATAGTGCAGTCTAGCCCGGCCATAAACCAGATGTGTAAAACGTAAGGGTACAAGATCCTAAAGAGGGTTGAGGGACATTTCTTTTTCTTTCCAAGGTAAGGCATTGGGGCTTTATCCAAATGTAGCTGATGAAGAAACTATTTAAAAACCTTTAATAAAGCTGTGTCAGCAGCTCTGGTGGTTAATTTTGATTGTCAATGTAACAGAACCTAGAATCATCAAGGATGTAAGCCCCTGGGTTAGATGAGAAAGAAAGACTCATTCTAAAGGACTGCAGCACCATTCTCTGTGGTTGAGTCCTGCACGGAATAAAAAGAAGGGAGCTGAGCACAGGACACATTTCTCTCCGCTTCTCTTTAACAGGTGCAATGTGACCAGCTGCTTCTGGTTCCTGCCGCCTTGACTCCCTCAGCAGGATGGGCTATAACCTTCAACCCTTCCTCTCTTAAGTTGCTTTTCTTGGATATTTTAATCCCGACAGGAAAAGTAACTGTGACAGCAAGATACGTGCATTCTTCAATCGGGTAGGAACGAAACTTAGAGGACTATGCAGGGAAGATTGTCCGAATTCCTCAAATGCAGTGGGGTTTTTCTTTGCATAGTTCATAAAGAGATGAAACATTACTCAGGAGAGGACAGCCAGAGGGTTGCATCCAGGTGAGAAAACTGGCGTGGAGACAGTGTGAGGAACACTGTGGATGTGCTTCGGGGCAGGAGGAAGGTCGATAATGAAAGGATGCTCCTCCCTCACGCCCACCTGCTCGGTACATTCTCCTTGGTATAGATGTGATGTTTGTGACCTCCCTCCCCCATCCTTTATGCTGACTCCTAGTTCCTAGTGTGTGGCGTTTGAACGTGGCCTTTGATGGGTGATTAGCAATGGGATTGGTGCTTTTTACAAGATACTTTGGAGAGTCTCCTCCACTGTGTCGTTGTGTGAAGACACAGCAAGAAGATGGTGTCTACCGAACATGAATACATATTTGATCCATCTATGACTTTGCTTTGTACTTCTAGATCAGAGAAACAGAGGTCATGGACTGTTTTGTTCCAAGCCATGTAGTGTGTGATATTCAGTTACACGACAGACTCAGAGAGCAGTGTAGGTGTTCCAGAACCTATAGACCAGTCCATTGAATCTCTTCAGAGGTGTGCAGGGGACAAAGGAGGGGAATGCTTGAGGTATATTCTGGGGAAGCCTCTATCATCCTGAAAATGGCCCCAGTAAGGACATCTGATAAAACTCAGAAAAGGAAACGGGCAGCTGCTGAGAGAGCACCGACCATTTTTGGAGAGTCTCTGGGCAATCCTGCGGCGAATAATGAACTGTCTGCGTTCTAATGTTTGGGAAGGCATCACTTCCCTTTGCAAGCAGGGACTACAGACACTGAGCTGGCCTGATTTCCAGTGTTGAATGGGTGGTCCCTGGATGTTTATAGCAAATGGAAGGGGAGAAGGATGACCTAAAGACAGAGGCAGAAATTTAAAACTCTGGATTTTTTTTTCCACCTACACATTTCTCAACTGTGAGACATTAAAATCCTACCAAGTGGCCAATGGACGAGAGATTGGCATGAATCAGTCATGTCAACAGAGATCATGCATGGCTCAGAACATGCATGGCAACAGAAGAGTCACTCTGAAGGTGACTCACAGAGGGTATTCCTCTACTGTGTCTCAGAAATATTTTCCATATCACAGCCCAGAGTGCAGAAGCCTGCAGTTGGTGAAGCCTAGTTTCTAGGGAAAAGCAACAGAGTTCTCATAACCCTGCACACCCTACCTGGTGCCTTGCCATATCTCAGGCTCCACTTCTCACTCATGGTACTAGGACTTCTGGCTACTTAAGATTAGCACCAAGACAGTCTTAAAATTATACATGGCCTGGAAACCAAAGTAAGAGGAGTATTAGGCTGGACACACACATTCCATTCTCTGCTCCCTGATTATGAGTGCAAGGCACCCAGCTACTTCCTGATGTTACCATCATGCTTTCCCCAACCTGATGGACTGTGTGACCTCACACTGTGAGCCAAAATAAATTCCTCCTTCCTGAAGTTGCTCCTGCTATGTGTGTTTATTTTTTAATTTTTTAAAATTTTTTTACTGGACATTTTGTTTACATTTCAGATATTATCTCCTTTCCCCATTCCCCCATCTAGAAACACCCTATCCCATCCCCCCTTCTCCTGCTTCTATGAGGATGTGCCCCCACCCACTCACCCACCCACTCCAACCTCCCCGCCCTTGAATTCCCCCACACTGGGGCAGCCAGCCTTCACAAGACCAAGGATCTCCTCTCTCACCTATGCCCAACAAGGCCATCCTACAGACTGAACTTTCAAAATCTTGTCTTCCAAAGGTGACAATGTTTGAGGATAAGTCTCTGGAGCATGAGAGGGTCACATGGTTCCAGCCTCAGAAATGGGATCATTAAGTCACTAGTAAAGCATGGTCTTCAAATTTCTTCTGACAGAGACCATATGGAATTCCATTGCCCGTCTTCTGTGTCAACGTAGTGACCAAATATTTTGTCGGTGAACAAAAGTGCATTCTTATCAAAGAGCTTTCCTTGCTCTTGAAGACTTAAGAATGGAGAAAAATAAAATATACGTTCTTTAAGATTTATCAGTTCACATAGGTTCTCGCTATAACTGTAACCACATCAGTGGATTAAGGATGAAGCCTCTCTTCCTTCCCTGCCCCTCACCTCTCTTCCCTAATTTTCCCTCTCTCTCTCTCTCTCTCTCTCTCTCTCTCTCTCTCTCTCTCTCTCTCTCTCCCACCCTCTTATTCCAGCTTCTAAGTTTCTTCAATTATTCCCTAAAATAAAATAAAGCTCTCTGACTTGCAGACCTTCGGCTCTTTCTCTCCTCAGACCTGCGACTTAGAGGTGATAAAAGTGGCACTCTTGGTCCCTCCTCCCTCCCTCTCTGTCTCTCCCTCCCCCCCTTACCTCCATCCAGTTTCTGCCTAGAAAACTTCACAGACATGAGTCTGGAAAGTGCTGCTGAAATGTTTTTTATCATCTGAGCCTACAAACACTTTCTTGTTTTCCCTGAAACTACATTCCTTCTGTTTTAAAATGTCCCTTGGGCATCTCTCTCTCTCTCTCTCTCTCTCTCTCCTCTCTCTCTCTCTCTCTCTCCCCTCCTCCTCCTCCTCCTCCTCCTCCTCCCTCTTCCTCCTCCTCCTCCTCCTCTCCAATGTCCAGGTAGTAATTAGCCTGCTCTGTTTGCCAAAGTTAGTGACAGACACCGAAGATTCAAAGAGAGCTGTCAATCAGACTTGTTTGTCTTTAACAAGTCCTATTTACTTCCTGCTCCAGCCCGAACAGATTCCCCTTCCCTTTGTTGGTGACATCCTCTTCCTTGGGTTGTTTCATAACTGAGGCAGAGCAAAGGCTATTTATGGAAAGAAGTTTGCCCTCTGCCCGTCCTGGTAGGTGCAGCTTAGTAGATGCTCTGCCCTGTGAGGTGACCTGCCTCCTGTTTTGACTCTGAGATGAGTCACATTAAGGATATGGTATGACAACCTTTTGTGCAGGTTTGGGGGGCTCCGAGACGTGGGCTTCCTCTATTCTTTAGCAAAACATAGTATGGAGATTGGAGCATGGAAAAAGCCCTCAGAACAGTAGGTGAATTCCCCTGTTTGAAGACTTCCTCCCTCCATTGTATAATTCCTATAAATCATCCATGGAAAGCAGAATGGATCAAGTGTGACAGCCTATACTCCCACATCAGGCCTTAACCAAATCTTCAGATAAAAGACACTTGCTCCATGACAAATGACCCTTCTCAGTTCAGGGTTCTGCCTGATTTGCTGTGGCCATCTTTGTGACATCTTCAAGGTCTTTTACTGTACCTTTCTCCCACTTAACTAAGACTTGTGGCCCTCAGTTGATCTATTTGGGTTTCTATGGTCCCTGGATTCTTTGTTCTGACCTGCCCTCTCCCCAGGGATCTCACAGAGTTTGAAGGTTTTGATATCACAGTTTGGAAGCTCCCTGTCTTCTTAGTCCCTTTCATTCCTACACCCAGAACATCAGTCCATCAGTGACGATTCAATCCCTTCTGCTGAGCTTGTGAACTCCCTCAGGCCCCAGCGAAAGACAGCACCTCCTAGTGAGTACCCAGTACCCTCTGCATCTCCATTCATAGGACTTGGGATATGGAGCAAGATGGGATAGGAAAGGGAAAGAACCATGGCAGAATTGTCAGCATGCCCCCAGGTATATCTCAAACACATCTGCACCACAATCCCATCATTCTCCAGTGCCTCCTTCCCCACACATTTAAATTCCTCACCCTTCCAGGATCTGTTTCAGAATAACAGATGAAAGAAAACATCTGAGAAGTCTATTGCTTCACACTCTGCCAGGAGAACTCAATTGTCATTCCATAAACTCCCTCTAGATGGCATCTTTGTAACCTTTGCGTGAAGATCTCTTGGGGGTTATTCCGTGAAAACTATAAACAGAAATCTCTGGATCCAGTTCATTTAATCTGCGGATCTGTTAATATTGGTCAGAGTCTTTCTCCCTACACCCTTCCCCCCACTCCGTTTTTTTTTTTTTTTTTTTTTTTTTTTGAAGAGTCTCAGGTAGCTCAGGCTGTCCTCAAACTGATTATGTAGCCAAGGATGACCTTGCCTCCACCTCCCTCCCAAGTGCTTTGACTCTAGATGTGTGCCAGCCTAGCTGCTGCTTAAGGCTTATAGAAGAGTAAAACCATGGGGTAAGGGAGAAGCAAACAGGCTGCAGAGGTGGCCCAGGAGTTAAGAGCACTTTCTGTGTTAATCTCAAAGATAGGAGGAGAAAGACCACTGACCCAAATCATCATGGTCAAATTAATCAAAATAAGCAATTAATTAAGGCAAGCTTTTTTGTCGTGTACCTGGACTGCCTTCCCCTAAGACAGGATTTGAGAGGTCAGCATTGGATGAGAGAGAGACAAAGTTTTTGTAGTTCAGGGGTAGGGGTTTCCAAATGGAGGATTTGTCGGGCAAAACAGATAGGGTTACAGCATCGGAATATAAGCATAACAAGTTAGTCCCTCCTGAAACAGACACAGTGGCAAGGTGGGCATAACAAGTCAGTCATGACAACAGGCAGTCACAGCAAGGTAGTCATAGGTGGTCATACAACCTTTTGAAACCAAGGTAGGGTTGCGGGATGGTTATAAACAACTTTTTGAAACAAACAAACAAAATGACAACATGATTTCCATTTCTGGGGCAGGCAATACAGAATCATTTGTAGGTAAGGTCACAGGTGGGGCACAGCCCAATCCCTGAGAAACATCCCTGTTTAAGCATAAACAGGGATGAAGTTAATTTGTTGTTACTGTAAGATGGCTTTTATGCCTAAGATAGAGACAGGCTGGTTTTTCAGCTTCTCTTTAAGAGAATCGATATTTTGTTCCTAGCATCTATTGTCAGCATCCCGGTCACAACCACCTCTAACAGCAACTCCAAGGAGATCTAATACCTTCTCCTGACCCAGACGGCATCCGCACATACATAAGGTACATTCACAAACACACACACACACAAACACACACACAGAGGAATGCAAATGTAAACAAAAGATAAATCTGTATAACTATGTCTTTAAAAAAAAGTGATAGAGCGTGACTGGGAAATGCCCCTTAGAGACGAAGTACTGAATGCCACAAATGACCTGTTCTCTGGCCTTCTCCAGGGTCTGCCTGCTTCTACAGACCAACTCTGTGAGGTAAATGTCAGCCCTCCCACAGAGATGGAGGTGACATCTTGTCTATGGATATTCCCATTCTGCAGTGAAGCAGAACTTACCTAAACATCCCCCAATACCTAGTCAAGTCAAGCTGAATCCAGTATGACTCACTTGTATGTATTCACTAAGAAGGAAACACCTACTCCCTCAAGAGGGAAACCATGTATTTGGTGGCTTCTTCCCAAGACAAAAGTGGGTCTCAAATACCTCCCTTTCCAAATGAGTCAAAGAACAACTCAGGTATCTCCAGTGTATACACATCCGAAAGCTTGTCTGAGATTATACCAGTTCTAGTCTGTTTAAACCTCCAAGATGTTTCACAGATACTCAGGAAAAGTGGTGAGTGCCACCCTGCTGAAGTATTTTTCAACTGATCTGAATCTGAATGAGCTCCCTGGGTCTTTCTCAAGTTGTGAGGACTCTTCACTGGACAACTGCAATCTTAGAACAGAAGCTATGTCCCTGGTCTTGGGATGTATTCACAGAAGCCCAAGCTGGGTTCCCCTTGATGGAGTCCTTAGAACAAATGCTCTTTCTTCCTCCCACCCCAGCAAACTCCTGCACTTCAAAACAGAGGAACCAGAAGACTCCAAAGTGCCTTTCACACACCAGCGCCTCTGTGGACTGAGCCTGTGGTTGGAACTCTTTCATCTGCCCGCCTCCTCTAGGAGATTCTCTAATTGATAATGAATTCCTTGGGGGATATGTGATTTCTGGCTGTAAATTAATAACTCCTTCCAAAGGATAACACCCAGATTTTTTAAAATAATATTATCTACTACATGGTATGGGTAAATTTTCATAGTAAACTTTTCCTAAGAAAGCAAATTTATAAGAAAAATTACAATGATTTTTTAGTTTGATGGTGCCTACTTGAGCAAGTCAATAATTGTAGCGACCTACTTTTCTAAAATATGAAAACCCCACATGTGTTGTCTCAGGCAATTTGTTGAGTTTCAAATTATTTCAAACTGGGAGCCTATATGTAGGGCAGGTGTCTCTTAAATCCCAAATCATGGGTTGCGCGCTGATGCTTGCCTTCAAAGCTTGGGGGTATTTAGAAAAAAAAAATTAGTAACAGCAGTGTTGAGAGAGAGAGAGAGGAGGGAGAAAGAGAAGGAGAGGAGGGGAGAGAAAAGGGAGGAGGAGGAAAGAGGGGGGAAAGCAGGGAAAGAGGACAGAGAGAAGAGATGGAGGAGGGAGAGAGGGAGAGCGGAAGGAGTTAGGAGTAAGAGGAAGGGAGGAGGGGGTGAGGAATGGATTCATTTCCTGGGCCACCTTAAAAGCGTTCTTGATGTTTCAAGCAACCCACAGGCAAGATCCTGGTTAAAGACACAGTGCTAAATCTTTGAATCAATTAATTCAGGAGCCTGCGCAGAGCCACCCTACCCAGCTGCATGGAAGGCGGCCCGCGACTCCCGGCTGGGGTTTCACCAGTGTGCCTCTGTGGCTCCCCTATTGTCGTGCTTGAAAAGAACATTCCCACAGTGCTGGCTCTAAAAACAATAAACATCGTATGTAAAAAGAAATGACATAACCTTGGCACTGATAAGGAGCGTTTCCCAGGGCTGCCCGGACTGTCTCAGGAGGGGCGACAGGCCACCCCCACTCTGGGGCCTGGGAGGAAGTGTCCAAGGAGGCCTGCTGGGGCCCTTGGGCAGTCCCAGCACAAAGAGCTAGGAGTGGGCAGGTCCCTCCCAGCCTCTGGAAAATCAATCTAAGGAAGTCTGATGCCATGGAACGGTTTCCTGTCCACTGTGTGGGAAATCTAGCTGAGTGCAAACGCCGGTAACAATGGGACAATATATTATAATAAACAGGAAAAATAGCATTGGCCACGGAAATCAATAGCCTGAGTTCACCAGGCATTCATAAGATTGACAAGTGAATAAATTAAAACCAAAAGGTTAGCACGCTGAAAGAGAAGTTAATTTTATGTCCGCCCTGGAGCCCCTCTTTTGAGGCGCAAATTAAGACTGTGTATAATAAAATGAACATAAAGTCTTGCATTTAAAATAAAGCCTTCCTTAGGACTTACATGGTCAGACAAGCAGAGATTCCTTTACAGGCTTCCCCATGCATGGGTAGTCTCAGTCAGGCTACATTTGCAACCCCCTCCACAGCGTGACCAAAGACTTATTTAAAGAAATTTCTTGCTTTAAATAAACCTGCTCTAAGCAGCCAAGTGTTCCTCCAGGAAGTGATGGGACACCCCAATTCACTGTAGAAGCTTACCCAGGCAGAACCAAATGAAGCAGCCTGCACGCTGCTCTTTAATTTAAAGGAGAGAGGAGAAAGCCACTCGAGGCTCCTCCAAACCCCCAAATAATTATAAACAAGAGAACGTAACTGACTCTAGAGCCCACCTGGGTTAAACAAACAGATCAGCTCATGTCTTCTGGCTTTGCAGCAGTTTCCCTTTCTTAAAAATGTTTTCAAGTTTGGGCTGTCTCTTAAGCCATAAAATTGCTTTAATTAGAATTCACCCATGAGCATCGTTGGTGATAAAGTGTTCGATGTACCAAATTCCTTCTGATTACTAATAAAGACACGGCCTTGTTTGGCTGATGGAGCCATGGGCTGAGGAATTTGACACACTTAATTCTCATCCGGGTTTTGAAGCTGAGTTTCACTGCAGCTTTGTTCCTTGAAGTGTGGATCTACCCCAGTTTCTGAGCCTTTGTTTGATCGTATCAGAATGCAGTAAACAAGTCGCTGGCGGCAGGTGAACTAGTCCATGGGTTATCCTGTTTGTGAGCGCTGAGACTCAAAAACCCTCAGGGAAGTTTTGCTGGGCTTTGAAGACGCTGGGGTTGGGGGTGGGGTGGGGTGGGCATCCCTGGTTTCTCCTGTTTTGTTTGACTGTTGCAGTTTCTGCACAGTGAGGAGTACTGATGGAATCTACTGTTTAGGAGGTTGAGTGGTTTAGTCTTTAGTAAATATTAACTAACGGAGGAGGTGCTGGACACGTGACGGGGAATTTATGAAACTGTCCACTTGGGAGCTCATTAAAGCATAAATACAAGACAGCCAAAGTTTATCTAAAATAACCCCTCATGCTATGTTTTAGGGGGTTGTGGGGAGGTTTATAAATAGCTGAGTAGAATCCTTTGATCAATTTATTATATATAATAAATCCCTAAGATTTTGGGGGAGTATGAGAATTTGGGGTTGCTGTTGTTTATGTTTTGAGGAGTTGCTAAGGAGGGGGGTAAGAAGCCAAATTTATTTATCTTTATTTATTTATTTGTTTATTTATTTATTTATATTAATTTATTACAAACTCAATAAGTTTTTATTTAAGGGATTTCACATGTGACTTCTTTATTGCCCATGAGGGTGATTAAATTAACTCATTTTTCATTCTATCCTTTACAGCTGATGAAAAAGAAGGGACGTATCTACCATCCCCAGCAGAGGGCAGTATATCCCAGGGAAATTTCTGCTTACTTAAAAGGTAAATCTTACTCCAGTAGGAAGGAAAAAAAAAAAAAAAGTCCTAACGCGAAGCTATTGCCAACATTCTGGCGTCAAAACGCAGGAAGACCTCAGCACTTCCTGGAAAATCCACTCTGTTAGTGAACCTTCCCACCCAGGACTCCATATTGTCTAAAGCAGCCAGAAATAGAAATTGACTTCCCCTCCTAGCTTTTGGTTTAATTTAGCATCGACCTACCAAGCAGCAGAAAGGGCCAGGGCTGTATTCTGAAAAAGCACAGGGCGTCTTTGCTCAGTGTTAACAGGCACCAGCAGGAGCTGATGTCAGCCAGGCCTGCAGTCAGCAGGCAACAGGAGTGTAGCACCACCGTGGGCTCCGTGTCCGCATCCCTGAGGGAAGGTGACCCTGCTCTCTCCCACGGCAGCGTCCTTCTCTACTGTCTTCCCTGTCCAGGTTTCCACTGTACACCTGACATCATGGAAACCTTCTGCCTGCTCACCGAGAGTTGAAGGAAACATAATCCCAAGAAGGTTTCAGGTTCACCCATGGGCCTCAGAGTCTCCTATGAACTTTAACGGAGACATAGGGTTAGAAAAAATTATTTCTTGGGGCTCAGCCTTTGATTGTCCATTTGCAATGGACACGTGACATTTATGAGGGTCCCCCCCTCCCACAGGCGCCACCTGCCTTGTCCTCCCCTTCAAAACTCAGCTGCAAGTCGGTGGGCCCCCGATTTTCGCTCCATTGTTCTGAGGCCTGCCTCCTTGTTGATGCGTCTTACTTCTTATTGCTCAGGATTTTTCCTTGGCTTGGTCTCTTCCAAGGAGAGCAAATCAAAGGGTAAAGGCCAAGGACTTACATGAGCACGGGGAGGGTGGCGTGAAACAAAGGCAGCTGCGCCTTACGTAACTGCAGTCAATCAATTTGACTTCGGTGAGTAGGACTGGGGTAATTTCAGTAATGAGTGGGCTTGCTTTTTAAAATTCATTGTATTATGAAAAGAAGGGGAAAAAAAAAACGGAGTTTCTGAGTAGCTACCTCTCCCGCTGAAGTCGACATGAACTGTAAGGATTTAAAAGTTGATTCCTTCTTTTAAAAAAAAAAAAAAAAAAATTGGCACTTTTGGCTTTAAATGTGTCTTTGGGGTTGTATGTTGTTTTGAACTGAAGGACAACATGAAATCAAAGTAGAATAAGAACTCAAATTCTTTAAAGAAATTTGTGTTATAATTCTGTCTATGCCTATTTACCTTTAAAGGGAAAAAAATTAAAACTAAATAGGGGTCATATAGTCTCTAAGCACTACACAAACTCACATTGCCCAACAAGCAGGATTTCTGCCCCCTACTCCAAAAGACTTGGCTCTTCCAGCAAGATCTCACCCCAGATGAGGGCTTCCTGTTTGCCCTGAACAAAGGGCCTCGAATGATGATCACCTGGTGCTTCCTCAGCTCTCAGCTGCATCTGGAGTGATTTTGAAAGTCACTGTCAACATTTTCTCTGCTGGTCAAAATCCAGAGGGTGTCTTTGTGGGCTTGTTCTGTTTTGCATGTTCCAAAGCTATAATTATTTCCATTGATCTCTGGGAAAACATACTGGTTCTCAATCCTGACAGGGATTTATGGGCCAGGTCCTTAGGAAGTGTCTGGCAATGACTCAAAGACTTGACCTTCAGACCAGACTCTGAGAGAAGTGCAGCCACAGAGTACTGCGTAAGCCCTAAATAAGCCTGGACATGGAGATGTCTCCCAGAGAGGCTGGTTCTTGTCAGATGGTAGGATGGCTGGCCCATGCACCCTTATCCTAAGCCCAAATTTGTTCATCTTCATTTTCATTGGTCAAGGTTTTAACATCTGGACACCGGATAGAAAAATACACAAGCACTCCTCTGCAGGAGTATGCAAAGAGTGAAGCCAAGTCATCTGGAAACTTCTCCAGGCTAAACAGCCATGGCTCTCTGTGTCTATGATGTCACAGCCTACACCCTGGCCTCACTAAGGCCGTATAGCTCACTCTCGAAGGTCATCGTAGCCCACAGCTCTGAGGGTTGAGCAGTGTGTTCAGTGTGGCCCCGGTTAACATGGGCTGATGTCACTGGCTCACCGGTGTCAGCGATTCTAAAACATTTATGTATACCTGAATGACTTTTGGCAACTGGTTAAAAATAGAAACATCTAAGCCCTCTTCTTAGAAACTCACATTTCTAATGACCCAGAAAGCTGCTTTTTAAATAAACAGACAATACACAGGAGCAAACACTGTGTATTTTGAGAAGTGTTTCTTTAGAGGCCTGGTTTGTTCTCACATGACCTTCAATCTGTTTCTTTGGTTCCACTGTGCTCTAAGACCTATACTGATGTCAATCACACAGACCCTACCAGATACCCCTAACTACAGATACATAAGGCTAACTTGAAAAATGTTACATTTACTCCTGTGGAGTGCTGACAGGTGAATATAGGTGATCCATTAAATCTGAAGGCTAACACACACACATACTCTCTCTCTCTCTCTTAGTTAGACTTATTTATGTAAAAAAAAAAATTATTTAGTGCCTCTTTAAAACTCAAATATAGCTGTTTGCTCATATTTACAAAATTCAACAATTCTGCCCTATGGAAATGTCTGGATCTGATCTGTTTTTTCTAGTCAGGCTTTCCTACGGGCCAAATTGCACCTGGGGGGAGTGGTGGGGTCTGTCTCCAAATGTTTTTGTCTCTCCCACTTACTGCTTCTGTCCCTGACTGTCAAGTAAGTAACTGTCCTGCTTATTCCCAAGGACACAGTTGAGGTTGGTGTGTGTTTATTTGTAATGAAAATGACAACAGCCACAACCCCAGAGACTGTATGTCACTTAGGTGATTCTATACATAATCTCCATCTTTCCTCACTGTGTATAACCTTCCCCAAATCTATAAACCCTGCTATTTTTTTTCCATTTGTAACAGAAAGCTTAAATATAGACTTTAAAGACCTGGATTTAAACACCGGATCTACCATTTACCAGACATACTTCAGGCAAATAAAGAGATACCCTGAGCCTCAGTTTTCTCATTTGTAAAATGGAGATACTTAGGGACATTACAAGAGGTTAATGAAATAAAAATATATAAGTTCTAAGAGCTGTATTTAATAATTAATAATTCCTTTAAAAAGTCTTCATTCATGAATTTTTTAACTCCTTATAAGAGCTTCAAATTCAAACTGGCAAAAAAAAAAAAAAAATGGGAACTAGATTGCTTCTCGTTTCTCCTTACGTCCATCACAAACGTAAAAAAGAGATAAATCCATAGCAATAAAGAAAGGAAAGGAAGCCATCAGAGACGACGTCAGTTACTGGAAGACAGCAAGTGAAGTCTATAGGTGTAAGGAACAGAGGCCTAGGAACAGCCCACAGCACAACGCTGTAGTGGGGCTTCAGGAAAAAGGCACATCCCCACGAACAGGCTGTGGGGTAACAGGGAGGTGCGGGTTTGTAGGGAGTGAGAGAGAGAAAAAAAAAAAACAGTATGGCTACCAACCACTCCAAAGATCCTCTATATTGGGGATCCTTAACACGGAGTTAACTGTGGATTTGATTCTAGTAAACGACATAGAAAAAGCAGCAGTAACCCTGGGAATTCAGTGTAAAGCCCTGTAGCTCATGGTCCTGCCTTTTAGCTGAGTTAGAAAGTT
Source organism: Mastomys natalensis (assembly GCA_021653895.1). Classification (NCBI taxonomy): domain Eukaryota; kingdom Metazoa; phylum Chordata; class Mammalia; order Rodentia; family Muridae; genus Mastomys; species Mastomys natalensis. The sequence continues at coordinate 250,218 of JAJTUV010000582.1, read as the reverse complement.
AGAGAGAGCCAGTGACTGCCCTCTTCACTAAACATAGCGAACGTGGAAATGTATCAGGAGGGTGACTCATATGTCAGTCACGTGAAGGAAGTCTGAGCGCTGGAGAGAGGCGTGGAAGGTCCCAGCTAACTCTTCCGGCTTTCAGTCTCATCAGTGAGTGGATTGCCAAGAAGGAAAGTCATTAGTATAGGGGAAGGCAGGACCCAGAAGAAAGGTGTAGTAGACGTAATTATTTAAACCGGCCTCTGGCGTTTGGTGTCAATTTGTAGTAGAGGGAATTATTTAAATTTGTAGTAGAAATTATTATTTAAACCCCAAATTTGTTCGCTGTATGATCTCCTACCCGAAGGAGACCAGTAAAGTAAAACACAACTCAATAATTATGATATAAATAGCACCCCTAGATTGGGCAGATTTACCACTACACTACTCTAATCCCTTGCTATGAGATCCCTTATAACTTGTGGTTCATCCAGGCTGCGTCCTTGTCCTCCTAGCTCCGGCTCCTCCGTAGTCAGCTATCTCCGGCTTCCTTCTGCCTGCTTCCTCCTGCTTTTTCTTCTGCTTCTACCTCTTCTTCTGCTGCTGCTTCCGGCTTCTACTTCTACCTCCTTTTATATCGAATTCCTCTCACTCTCTTCTCCCCTAAGCCTTTATCTCCACCTCCCCTTCTACTGCCCAATCTCTGGCTCTAGCCTTTATTTTGCAGGTTTTAATTGGACAGAAGGTTTACAAGATGTCACCTGTGTACAGATTCAATCATCCTCTGCAGCCCCTCCCAGAAGGGTGGAACTAGGATCAAAATATAAGCCTAAGGCTATCCACTGGGAACTAGGATCAAAATACAAGGCTGGGGCTATCCACAACATTGATTCAATCCTCTTCTGCAGCCCCTCTCAGGAGGGTGGAACTAGGATCAAAATACAAGGCTGAGGCTATCCACAACAGTAAGGAACACAGACTCCAAGAGGCAGGCCATTTAGGAAACAAGGATTTGAAAAATGAACATTTTCAAAGTCTTCTCATGGATAAGAATCAGAGAAGCCTGATTTACTGTTCTATTTATAGTGGCTAATGTAACAAAATTATAATCAGAGAACAGCTGAGGAACCACATGTGACTGGTGATGTGGGCCACGTGACTGTTGAAGTGGGTCATGTGACTGTTGAAGTGGATCATGTGACTGTGACTGCTAAAGTGGGTCATGTGACTTTCTGGTGAAGTGGGTCATGTGACTGGTAAAGTGGGTGTTCTGGATAGCTCTATGTCACCTTGACACGAACTAAAGTCTTCTGAGAGGAGGGAACCTCAATTAAGAAAATACCTCCATAAGATCCAGCTGTAGGCAACCCCGTAGGCATTTTTTTAAATTAGTGTTTGACGGAGGAGGATCCAGCCCATTGTGGGTGGAGCCACCCTCAGGCTGGTGGTCCTGGATTCTATAAGCAGGCTGAGCAAGCAAGCCAGGAGTAAGCATCACCCCCCATGGCCTCTGCATCAGTTCCTTCCTCCAGGTTCTTGCCCCGGTCAAGTTCCTGTCCTGACTTCTTCCCATAAAGAACAGTGATATGGAAATTGCCTCGGACTTGGTGTGTCTTTAGTCTATGACATTCGACATCTTCACTGACGGATAGTTTGGCTTTGAGTGATATATGGCATAGTGCAAGTGAAGTCAGCTGTGCTCACTACTCAACAGACTGTCACACTTCACCCCGGGCACTGACTAAAGACAGAAAAAATATGTGGTGAGGCTTGGTCTCCACACACTCGAGTTGATAGCTATGGGCTTGGCCTGTGATTTAGCTGAAAAACAAATAGTTCAAAGTTCAATACTCTGGATTAACATAAATACCAAATCTGTGGGGTATTGGCTAGCAAGATTGTGTTGTAATCTGAGGCAAATAAAAGAACCACAGAGTGGGAGGATCTCAGAAACCTCATTTGTGAAAAACTACAGAGAGAATTAGGGAATTCAGTGACTCTAAGTCATGTGAGAAATGGCTTGAAAGTATCAGAATTGAGAAGTAAGGACGTGACAGCAGAAAAGGTGTTTATATTTTAAATAACAAGAGACAGTAACTGTACTGGCTGGTTTTGTGTCAACTTGACACAAGTTGGAGTTATCACAGAGAAAGGAGCCTCCTTTGAGAAAATGCCTCCATGAGATCCAGTTGTAAGGTGTTTTCTCAATTAGTGATCAAGGGTGGGAGGGCCCATTGTGGGTGGTGCCATCCCTGGGCTAGTGGTCCAGGGTTCTTTAAGAAAGTAAGCTGAGCAAGCCAGGGGAAGCAAGCCAGTAAGCAGCACCCCTCCATGGTCTCTGCATCAGCTCCTGCCTCCAAGTTTCTGCCTTGTTTTAGCTCCTGTCCTGACTTCTGGTGATGAACAGCAATGTGGAAGTGTAAGCTGAATAAACCCTTTCTTCCTCAACTTGCTTCTTGATCATGATGTTTTGTGAAGGAATAGAGACCCTGACTAAGACAGTAACCAAAGGCAAGAACAAGGTACATTTGACCTAGAGATATAAGACTTGAGAGATCACATGTGACCATTATACTGTGTCACCATGGTGGTATGGGACCCTGCTGGGATATAGTCATGGTAGTATGTGGTAGGTGGCCATGATTCTGTGTGACTATAGTGGAGTATGGCCACAGTAGTATATAGCTATGATGTTGTGTGGCCATGATACTGTGTGGACATGATGGTTCCAAAATGTGGTGTTTTTCTTTTATGGGAAGTCTTACCAAGTGGTATCATGATTTATACACAAGACAATGACAACAATACTCATGGAAATGATTTGTTTTCAGTACATTTGGTGAGGAAACTCACAGTCAAGGGTGATTTAAACCTTAAGAAGTCCAAACAGGGAAAAACAGAAGACACAAGAAACTTTGCAAAATAGCGTCCCTCGAATTCCTCTGTGGAGAAGATGTTTCCAAGCAGAACCATGTTACCAGCATTCTGCTTGGAAAAAAATGGATTGATTTTCACCCAAGCAGAGGAACAACCAGGAGAGGTGAAGCACCAGAAGCTGCATCTAAGACTATCTCCAAGTGCTTCCTGATGCAAAAGAGCAGCTCCAGAGTCGATCCTCAAAGGACAACAGATGGCACTGGAGACTTGGGACCTCCGAGCAGCATAAGAGCAAATCACAAGACTGAGAGCAATTACCGCTAATGGCCACCAGGGTCATGGGGCAGTGAGGAAATCAGCCGGGCCCGGAAGATGGAATGGCAGTGTCATGTCACTCTAGAGATCCACACAGGTCAGTGCAAACGGCACAAGGACACAGGGCAGCATGGGGCTGGAATTATGATGCACAGCACATCAATTCCGAGTTCCTCTGTAATACAGGCAAAGTATTGGAAAAGAGGTTTCTAATTATCAGCAGTCCGACACCAAATGGGAGCAAATGCCAACGTTTTCACTTAAGGGAAACAAGACTGTACCAGCACGCATGGAAACCAGGCAGAGAAAAGGAGCACCCAAAGCTGGCTGGAGCCCCATGGCAAGTATAGACCCCTAAGAAGCGTTCATGTTGATGAGAGAGAGACCATCTGTCATCTAGTTACTACACACTTTGCAAACATTAAACAGGGAATAGGCTGGTTTGCCTTGGAAAGGGGCGTGGCCAGGGAATTTTTTTCACAGATGGCTTAAGGAAAATTTGAGCTTGAGAAGAGGTGTGTGGACAGAAGATGCAGGTTGGAGGTTTATGAAAGAACATGTCTCAGAGTTCCCCCATGTTGTTTCGAATCGGAGGGAGGGGGAGCTCAGAGAAGTGCGGGTCCACAGTAAGATAGGAGGTCTTGCCCATCGTGGTGAAGGCACTTTAAGCTGGAGAGAGTAGCGCCATCTATAGGCAGAGGAGTCAGTGTGGGGCTTGCAGGCAGCATCCTAGCGTCCTGTGTGTATTAAACCACAGATGCTAGAAAGACACACCTGGAGACGTCGCTGTCACCGGGTAAGATGATGACAAGAGTGCTGGATGTACTGATGAACAGAGCAGGCAAGCCTCAGTCCTGTTCTGTTCCACTTTACCAGTGTGACCTGGTTTATTCTACCCAGAAGTCACATAAGGGGAGCCAATCACGTGTACACCATGGATGTAGGCTTATTTCTGAAGCCAGTTTCGTATCCATGATGTCCCAGCAATACAGTCTTAAACCTCAATGTTCATGTCTCTAAACATACCCTGTGTATACATGTGTGCTCTTGAGCAACAGAGCCCCTGCCCCAGCCCTCCACTCTCAGGAAGCTATTGGCTCTACATAGATTTACTCTGATGAGGAAACACCTCCTCCCTCAGCTTCTGTCTTCTGTTGCAGGCCAGACCACAGTGCACTCTGAAGAAATGTGGTGAGCTGACCTTGCTTCCTGATACCAGCGCTCTGTCACTTAAATGTCGGTTCTCAGTGGGTACCAGGCACAAGGAGGGCTAAATTATCGCTCAGGAGGATCAAGGAATCCCCCTTGGACAGCTTGCTCGCTCTGAGAAGCACATGTGTGATACACAGAATAGGAGTCAGCCTCTGCTTGTCACACAGCAGGCTCTCCCTGGAGGAAACCAAATGTGGAAGCTTCACACAGAGGTCAGAACCATCAAGATTTTAACGCTGGCTCAAAAACAAAGGGGCTCATATCTGTGCTCATGAATAATGAGTAAGACACTGGTAAAAGAAAGCAATGAGCAAGTGCACTGAGAAGCTAAAACACTTGCTAAATGCTTAAGTAAAAGAAATTTTTTTGCAGCGGCCACTACCTCTATCGAAAAACTAAAAGATACCGCCACCTGTCACATGACCCCTCCTTAGAAAGTGTTTTTCTACTGATTGTGAACTCAGGTTTTAGTCCCCTGTGAAAAAGCCTCAGGCCAGAGGCAGGAGGTGTCTCTTCACCAGGAACTCACACCTGCCAAAGATTTTTCTCCTTGCCACCTACCCTTTTTCCTCTCTGATTCAAGGCCACTTGCATTATTTAGGAGGTTGGTGTCTAGGTGTGTCTTCCCTTTCTAACACGTTTTCCTCTTCCCTCTGGTTTCTTGGTTTCTACTCTCTGCAAGGGACCTGAGGGCAGGAAGCAATTATCACCACAAGAAAACAAGGTGTCTTTCATCTGGCTCTTCAAGACTCTCCAACCCAGTGCCTGCCCCACCTCCCAAGGACTGTCTTTTTTTCCCCCCCCTTTCTCTTTTTGAGACACTCCCCTAAGGTTTAACCCTGCTGCTTGATCAGATCTTTCATTGACAAACAATGGCTTTTCTTATTAACTACCTTATCATTATCACATCTTAACCCACCCAGTCAGGAAAGTGACTCTTTCCTAGAACCAAACCACAAAAGAGCTCAAAGCACAGGTCTGTTTTAAGTGCTTTAGCCTTCCCTCTAACCACCAGGCTTAGCTCTTGTGTAAATAACTTTCCTGTCCTCCGTGCAGTAAGACAGGTACATTTAAAAATGCATTCAGCTGCATTTCTAAGTGTGTTTTTCCACTTACACAAGTCAGTATCACCCCAGTAAAAAGCCCGAAGTGGTAAATAAGAAGGCTGTCCCCACAGCGTGGCTGTCACTCAGCCAGATGGATAGATCTTCTTCATAGCATCTGTACTGTTACAGAACAGCAAGAGACCAGCACAGAATCTTCTTTTCCACCCTCTGTCTGCCTCTTCCATGAAAATGCATGCAAGAGAATAGCAGGCAGAGAAACCTTCAGAATATTCTCCACCCCCGTGTAAAGTGCACATTCCAGCTCCATCTTGGAGCTTGCCCCTTTCACAGATCCTTTCCCTGAAACTCATGGTCTGTCTTAGCCCAAAAGAACTGGGTGAGCAGAGTTTGTGCTTCAAGATTCTAAGTTCTCTACTGTTTAATTTCAGACCTTGAGACAAGGAACTGAGGTGCTTATTTTACATATCAAAGCAGACTTCCAGGTTCTCCCAGCATCGCGAAGTCCCTACTTGGCCTCAATCCTGAACTTTTCAGCCCAGAGGCTGGACTGCCTTTCCACTAGAGGCTCTTCCCTGTATAATCTAAACAGTTTTACTTCTCTTTTTCTCTCTCTGAGCTTGTGTTCTTTTTCTCTTTCTCTTCTCCCACCCCACTTACATCTCCTCAAGATGACTTCCCTGGTCTCAGTTCTTGGGACCAGTGAACTCCCTGGAGAGCAACTTCCCAATAAACCTGCATTTAATATAATCTAATCTGGTATGAACTGGCTCTCTTCATTGGTGGTGGAGAAAAAATAACCCTATCTCCTATAGTAACTGACACCATGAGAAGCAATATGCACCTCTCCAAATTGGCCTGCAGATCCAGGACTCCTGATCTACCCTCTTGATAAGTACCAGCTGCAGCTGTGTCCTGATAGCATCTTCCCTCTGCCTCCTAGAACCAGTTAAATGAGCATCCTCCTCGTCCATTCTAGTCACATGGCCACCGTGACAACCATAAACACACACTAGAGATCAGGAAAAAATGGTGTTTGGGCCCTATAACTCATTCCCATTTGGATATTAGAGTTATCTAGAAAACTGTAAAAGTAAAATAAAGTTGTAGCACCTCCAGAGATTTTGATTTGGCTCATCTTTGTGAGACTCAAGCATAGACCCTATCTCAATAGTACCCTGTTCACTCTAACATATAAACATCATTCAGTATACACACACACACACACAAAGACACTTACATGGGCACATACACATACATGCACAGACTACATCACCACGACATGCATATGCACATACAATGGACACACAGGCACCTTCGAGTCCAAAGGTAAGCACATAATTCACTGAGTTTCCATATTTTCATCTACAAAATAGGGTTACGATTTCTCACTTGACCAGGTAGTTAGGGAGGCTAAATATAATCAGCGTAAATGAAATCACTTTATAAGATACGTAGCACTATTTAGATTAAAAGCACTTTGAAAATAGTAATTACTAACTCAAAAGACGCTACAGGATAATTTGTTGGCTTACCAGCTCCTACCTAATTCTTTAGCACTGTGTTCCCGTTTGTGTATGCTCCTACATTAGTAAGGACTGGTATCTTCTTGCTTTGTATATGCTTGAGGGTGGGGAGGGGTGAAGGGAATCAGGCAGAATGGAAGTTTCCAGATGTTATGAAAACGAATTTACCCAGGCTACTTGGGAAAAACTCAGCTCCAGGGAGGTGAGGTCTAGTGTTCTACCTGTGGAGGCTTTGGAGCCCTGTCTGGGTTTTAAGAGAAATGAGTTGGGTTGGGAGGAGTCAATATAAATAAGCAATTCCCCAGCTTGACTAGGATTGTCCAGGGGCAGTGACTATGGTGCACTCCTGGTTGTCCTACAAGGAATAAGAACAGGCTGTGGGAACTGAACCCTGACAGAATCTCAGGAGTTGGCCCAGAGGCAGGTCTGCTAGCCAAATTTACAGTTCAAAGATCATGTTCTACTGAGCAATGATTTTGAATTCAACTTCCTATTCACTGGGGTAGATGTAGAGCTACCTAGGAATGGGTGCTTCTATCTACGTTATAGAAAGTGTAGTCACCAGCTCTAATATTGCAGGTTTTTAAGATCAGAGCTAGTACTTGATGCATCAAACAAAATTTTGCAAAACCTGCTGTGTAACACGTAGCCATTAGCTGTTGCATGGTTTAGTAAACAGGTAAGGGATAAAAAAGATAAAATTCAATACATTTGTCCTTTTCGTAAGAGGGAGAAGCAAGACGCAAAGGAGCAGCTTGAACCTTTGAACATGGAATCCATGCAGTTGTCAGAGCAGAATATAGAAAGCAGTGGCTCATCCATGATCAAACTGTGAACTCCCTGGATATCGGGATAAAATCTAATTGCATAGATTCAAAATTGCTAGGAATGAAGAGACTTGAAATTGAAACTCAGCAGCAAAAGCAGTTGTTTGTAAACTCAGGGGGAATTGGTGTAGGAAGAGTCGGCAGGTTCAGTCAGAGCACAGGGACCAGGGAGTTGCAGATTCAACCCCAACATAGTCTACCACATAGAGTGTAGATGTGCAGTACAGTGTGACCAAGGGATTACTACAGTGACCTCAGTCCACATCTCACAGCTTTGAGAAAAAAGTCACCCTGGACATTCATCCTCCTATCAGACCTCAGCCCAGGTCTCTGAATACTCAGTCAGCATGTTGACCATAGAACACAGGGTAGTAAATGGTCCAGTCAACACAAGATGGAGATACCCCAGAGAGGTTTGGAGTTCAATATATTGTGGTCTCAGTTAAATTCACATGTGAAGGATTTGTGTTAAGTTCAAGAATAATAATCTATATAGCTTAAAAATTGTCAAATCTAAGAGGAACTGGCACAGCAAGAACCTAGAGACATCCTGGGATTGTAATCCACTTACTGACCTAGAAAGACAAGCCCTGAGATTGTAATGACTTACTTGACTTACTGACCTAGACTTGAAACTCTATGTGCAATATGTGGGGTTAAGCACTCTTCTTCCACAGGAGTTGTCTACCTTGCTTTTGAGACAGAGTCTCTCATTGGCCTTCAACTTTGCAAGTAATGAGTAATCCAGCCAATGAAGCCCAGGGTTCCACTTGTCTCTGCCTCCCCAGCACTGAAATTACAAGTATTTGCTGCCACATTCAGAGAGAGAGAGAGAGAGAGAGAGAGAGAGAGAGGAGGAGAGAGAGAGAGAGAGAGAGGAGGAGAGACTGAGAAAGAGAATACCATACCTGTGTATACTCAAATGTGGGGGTCAGAGTTCAGTCTTCAATGTCAGCTTTACTTCCTATTATGTTTGAGACAGGATCTCTGTTTTTGCAGCCACACAAACCAGGCTTGGCCTCAAGCTCCCAGGAACTCCCCGTCTTGCTGTAGGTCCGAGATCACAGACATGTGTTACCACAACTATCCTTACATGGTTTGTGGAGGTCTGTACTCTGATCCCCATGCCTGTCAAGTGCTTTATCGATCAAGCATCTTCCAGCCCACACCTTACTTAAAAACAAAAACATGGGTTCTGTGGGATCAAACTGAGTTTCTCAGGCTCACAAGGAAAGTGCCTGGCCCACCAATCCACCACCCCAGCCCATAGACCTGTCTGTTAAATCAGTAATATTAAAACACTTAGAACCAAATTATCTTCTAGAACAAATACTGACTTTGCAAGTCTGTGTGGAATAATGCTCTATATCTTTGCTCCCTTACATAGAAATTATGGAATGGGAAAAGTCACGCCCTTACCTTTGCTATAGATAGTTTTCAGCTGTTCTCAACACGTTTAATCTCTTCTTTTTAAAACCTTTAGACACAAAAGCTTTGAGAAATGACAGATCAGTTCTCTGGCCATGTAGAGGGGGAAAACAGAGACTCAGAAATAAATAGATTGTGTAATCGGCAGGGCTGTTTGGGATAGCACCAACAAGAGGTTTGTTTCATGATGGGGTATTGTGTTGGCAACTTATATTATCAGACTGGCTGACGATGCAGTGATTCTATTTGCCTTGGGGCATGTGGTGGTATTCTCTGTGTCTAAGATGCTGCACATTGGTTCTGGTGTTTCCAGCCAAAGAGAAAGTATTTAGGTTATGGCCATCTTTACAACAGAAAGCATTCCTCTTGGAGGATATGAAATATTCTCCTGTGTGTGTAATGGGAAGACAGCTATCTTAACCAAACCTCAGTCGTGGCTTTCCAAAAGCCACTTTGAAAACACCACACATCTGTGCACTAGAAAGTTCCAGCCACAGTTTATTTAGTGAACAGCAGTGCTGAACTTTCCAGTGTCCAGTGTTGAGTTTCATAACTGTAACGAATAACTTATTCCATGTAAGACTCCAAGAAGTGCTTAAGATACAAAATAACCCCCTGGGACTGTCTCTAGGTATATTTTCTGCAGCAAGGACACTGATTACTTTGTTTCTGCTACAAGCACAGATGGAGTCCTGCTCTAAAGTGTTAATATTTCTCTAGGGGTGCAGGGAGAACAGCTTAGCTGGGAGAGAAATCTGACTCACTGTCGACAAAGCACTCACAGCTCTGGGAAAGAGAAGTATTGTGTAAATGCAAAGCTATTATTATATAAAAGCATTCTGAGGATAATATTAGGCACAACTGGATTAAATATTAATATTAATGCAAATAGTGGCTAAGAGCTTACAGAACCATAAAAGTCAATAACAAAGGCAATAAGGGTATATAAAATTTGTATATTTCCCACTATGCACCCCATGCAAACTCAACAAGCTAAGGAATAACGATGAATAAGGAAACTGGGTTGTCCATCTCTGCCAAGTCTATCTGATGAAAAGACAGCAGACAAGACTGTCAGACATCTCTTAAGCAGCACTAAAAGTGAGACTTTAAATCACTTCAGTATCTTTTGTTTTCACGTGTGGTGGACTCCTCATGTGTTGGCTTGATTAAACTTAGTGTTCACTTGTCTCATTAAGGACTGACCCGGTCCTTCAGTGATGGGACTGATGAGGCAATGTGATCAGAATCCAGTTGACATGGGGAGGTACAAGGGAGTTCCTCAGTTGCATCTAAGTTTATCAAGTAAGCCTGCTGAATTATAGCTGAGCCTTTTGAAGACTGAAAGCTATATGCTCTAGCTTTTAGGGCTGTATCCAGCATGTGGTATTGCTTTTTATGCCTGACCCTGGATTTAAGAGTTTCTAAGACAGATCTCACAAACATGCAAGTCAGTTCATTATAATAGGTCTATCTGTCTACCTGCCTGTGCACCTTTCTGTCTACATACTTACCTACCTACCTGCCTACCTCTACATACATGCATGCACACACATACATCTTTAGATGTATATGTCATCTATTTAACATCTATGTATTACTTGATCTACCTCCCTATCCATTCATCTACTCAACTATGTTTTGATCTATGTTTGCATGCCAATAGATAAACCATATATTATCTATTTAGATATCTCTCAATCTATCTGTGTTGGCTCTGAGAAAACACTTCCCAGAAGATTTCCTCTCAATGATGATAATCTATTCTTTTTTTTTTTTAAATGCTTATTTAGTTAATGTATATAAGAGTATCCTGTTTTCATACACACTAGAAGAGGGAATCAGAACCCATTACAGATGGTTGTGAGCCATCATGTGGTTGCTGAGAATTGAACTCAGAACCTTTGAGTTCAGCAAACAGCACTGAACAGCCAGTGCTGTTAACCACTGTGCCATCTCTCCAGCTCTGCTAATCTACTTTTAATCACCAACAATTTCTTAGCTCCAGCTGAACAACATCAATTGTCCCAGTAAAATATATGTTTCGATTCAGTGGTTCTTGGTCTATTGTTAATCGCAGCTGATTTCCAGTCCTAGCTAACCAGAACTTACAGATTCCGAATTTAAAATATGCAGTGGTCTCATAGAGTCTTTGAGTGACTCTCAAACTTCCCTCTGTGGCTTCACAAGCCAGGTCTCCTTCCTCTGCATTTCCCTTAAAAAGTCTTACCCTGTGAGCTGCAATGGAACAGCTCATCAAGCTTTGAACATAAATGGCTTTTCTAGACCCAAGTTCCAAAGTCTTCCACAGTACTCCCCAAGACAACATGATCAGGTCTATTACAGCAATACTCTGGGTACCAAGTTCTATCCTAGACACACATAACCAAAAAAGATCTTGGGGATGCAGTGGTTTATTTGACTTAACTTCTATATCACTGTTCATCGTCAAAGAAAGTCAGGACAGGAATTCAAACAGGGCAAGAACCTAGAGGCAAGAGCTGATGCAGAAGCCATGGAGAAGTGCTGCTTCCCAGCTTGCTTCATGTAGCTTACTCTGCTTCTTGTGAAATTCAAGACTTCCAGCCCAGGAATGGTCCACCCACAATGGGATCACTAACTCTACAGGCTTGCCTACAGCCCAATCTTACAACGGCATTTTCTCAATCAAGGTTCCCACCTTGTGTACAGATGACTATAGCTTGTGTCAAGTTTGACATAGAACTTACCAGCACACTATCCATGCATCTATTAATATATTTATTCATCTTCCACTGGTTCTACCTTTTTGCTTGGAATCCAACATATACAACATATTTTCTAGGAAACATGTTTTTCAATTATTGAGTGTTTTCATGGATAGAAGAACAAGTGTTTTTTAAAAAATTATTTTGCATTAATTACACATTAAGAAAACAATTATTGATTAATTTGTTTCCATAACAGACAACATAAACCAGTATGTATTAAGGTGTATCATTACTCAAGACCAATGAGGCCTCAAATATTTTTAATTTGATTTCAGTTAAAATTCCAACCACGGTTATTAGGGTATAAAAATGAAGACATCAATACTTAGGCTTAGATTTAAAAAAAAAATAACTTGAGACATTTGGTGGATTTTTAAAAATGGAATGTTTGTATTCTTGGTGCTTCACTTTCTCCATCCATTCCATGAAAATCACAGGACTGCATGGAAACATTCTCTAGCCAAGGCAAACAGAATACAGAAGCATGGTCAGTCCTTAGTAAGTCTTATGAATAGTAAAAAAAGTATTGAAAAGTTATAGACTAATTCAATGTAAAAAAAAAAAATACTGTAGTAATTCTACTTTGATGATGCCTTAGTTTGTTTCTCTGACACTACAACAAAACACTAACCAAAACCTACTTGAGACCCAAGTTTTATTTTGGCTTACAACTCTAGGGTCATATTCCATCCTGAGGGAATTCAAGACAGGAACCTAGAGGCAGGAACTGAAGCAGAAATCGTAGAGGAAACTGCTTATTGGGTTACTCTCTGGACCCTATTCAGCTACCTTTCTTATGTCTCCAAGGAACCACCTTCCCATGGGTGATACACCTTTCAATGGGCTGGGAATTCCCACATTTAAAAAAAAAAAAAATTGTTCCACAGGCCAATCTGATGGAGGTGTTTTCTCTGTCCAGATGACTCTAGCTTGAGTCAACTTGACACAGAACAAAATGAAACATAGGCAGCAAAGATCCAATAACTATCTCAACCTTCAACGAGCATCTTTACTGATTTTAATTGTTATCTGCCTGCTGTCAAACTCTATTTTAGAAGCAAGAAAACAAAACCATTTACATGATTTGTCAAAGGCTGTTAAATTAAACATGTCTTTTAATGTCTGTGCTCTTTAAAACTCCCAACCAATAATGTCTCGAAATGTAAAAACATCACGAATAGTAAGTTTATAAAATATTAATATTATGGAACATCATACAGCCATTAATAATATGTAATCAAGCAACTAGTTGCACAGGAAATGATTCATGATCAATAAATGAAAGACAGAGAGTGCTAGTGAATTAAATCTAGCACATTGGCTACCATGGTTCTGAAAACTGACTAAAAAAAAAAAAGAAGAAAGAAAGAAAAAGAAGAGAAAGAAAAAGAGTTAATGAGAAATGTTTCTTCTTTGAGGAATTGTACCTAATACATGCAAAGAGGATCACTGAGTTATAAATTCATTCTTTTACAACTTCATTTGAATGATATACTTAAACACCAGTGACTCATACTCTAGGTTTAGTAAAACTGAAAATCAAGTGTAGAAGAAGAAAAAAAAAATGTAAAAATCCAGGAAGCTGGAACCTAAGTAGGTGATTTAATTATTTGTGTGTGACTAAGTTAAGGACAATGTTTATAGGAAATATTGAATATTTAAACTTAGGGATTAAGTATAATAAATATCTAAACTTGTATAGCCCAGATAACAGCATGTATTATCTAAATAGCCTGAGTAAACAAAACAAGTTAGAAAACCTAGATCAACTAGGTTTTGAGAACTTAAAGAAAAGCAAGAGAACAAACTGAAAGAAACAGGAAGGAAAAAGCAAAAATACAATACCTAACAATCACACACACACACACACACACACACACAGCAGAACTAAACTAATGTCCAGTTCACTAGAAGACTCAACAAGACCAATTTCTAGCCACAAAAGAAAAGAATGAAAAAGTTATAAACAGGAAAAACAGATGATGTTTAAAAAAAAAAAACTTAAACCATTAAATCATAAGAGTTGACAATTTAGCAAAAATATTAGGAAATTTACTATTTAAGTCATGGTTCTCTATGGGAGCAGAACCACGTCCGTTTTCATGTGGGACTCTACACAAAGGTACCACCCACATTTCAGGTGTGTCTTCCACATCAATCAAGGCCATTAAGGCAGTTCTACAGTTCTACAGTTGATCCAAACTTGAGGCAAATTTAGAAACAGCCGTATTAACTCCATACCAGTGAATTTGAAATCTAGATATTTCTGGTAAAATGAAGAATGTCAGTGTTCATGCTGAGGATATACAAAGTCGATGCATGGAAGTAGAACCTCACACCAGGGACTTATCACAGAAGCAGATCCTGGCAAGGATTCAGTCAGTGTTCCTACATTGGGATCTATCCCTGGAAATTAAATAAAAGTGCTATTCTTAGCCCATCTTACTGACCTAATACTGAACACACGCTAGGTTGCTAAAAGTTATTGGAAGAAAAGCTTTGTGAGTATATAATACTAGTGATTGCTGAAGCCATAGAAATTCCAAGTAAAATAGTAACAGAAACCAAATCTCAGGGAGACAGGGAAGGACAGAAATCCCGTAACTTGATAAAAGTTATATCCTTAAATGAGTGGCCAGGAGAGACCAGCTAAGCCAACCTTCTGTTTAAGAGAGGAAAGAAATCTCTCGTGCTGGTACCACCAGTACTTGTGGTAATTAGAGAAAAGACATTGTCAATAAGTAACCCAAGCCAAGGGAGCATATGGATGGAAAGGGAGAAGTATTATTAGCATTTCGATATTGTTTTCAACAGAGGAAACTCCAAACAGAAATCAAACGACACAGTCCATGTTGCAAATTCAATCTAAGCTACAACAGAGCTTTGAGCAAAAATACTATAAGCTTATTTTAAATAAATGAAAACAAGAAACTAGACCAAAGCGGAAAGTTTCTCTGTATGATGTATCAAGAACTACCGAGAGTATTGCCGAAAATTCTGGCACAGAAACAAAACGTGCAGACAAAATAGATTACAGAGACTCCACAGAGTGTTGGAACCTGGTCCATCCGATCTGAAAGCCGTACAGTCAGTGGGTGACTGAAGATATATATCTGATGATGATCCTATGAGTAACTCCTCTTTGCTCTCCAGCCCCAAATAGAAACCAAAGGTGTCAGTGAGATGGGTGAAACACATAAAGACATAACGTGGAAACAGAGAGAATGTTAGACTTAAACCATCCAGATTTTTTGTGTTATTTTTAGTGTGTGTGTTATGTAAAGGAATGCAAGTGTCCACAGAGGCCAAAAGAGGAGGTTGGGAGTCAGTCGGTTCCCTTGGAGATACAGGTGTGGGTTCTGGAAAGTAAGCCCAGTTCTTAGGAAGTGCTCTTAACCACTGAGCCATCTGCCCAGTCTTGCTGTGTATCTCCCCAGTCTGAAACTTACTTGCAGGTATGTGTCACTAAACCAGGCTACAGAAATCTTCTTTGTCACCCTCACTGTGGAAAGGCCACAGTCCCCTTAAAACTATCACCAATTTACTCTCCTTCTGTCTGCTGCGGTACTTTGCGATTACACTCAGTGTGATTAAAATTAAGATTCAAATAAGAATGTATCACTTACCGTAGGATGTTCATATTACTGATTCTTGTTCCGTAAATGTAACTTTTTACTTCAGAAATTAAAGCCGAGTTCCTCACAATTGATGATTAATTGCCAGACTCTGTGACGACTGATGCAAAATTGATGACACTGGTGTGTCTAATGGGGAAATAATCAGTTTGAAATGCAGGTAAAAAAAAAAACAATTTAAATTATGATTGTCGGAACAGCGGTTATTTGTTTAGCAGTTCTAAATTTTTATTCAGCATTTTCTCTTTCTCCCTGTTGATGGTTCTCTGTCACTTTCCAGGCCTCCCAATCTCATTTTGTGTGAAGGTCCAAAGTTTGTACCATCCAAGCCTTCTGAGGCGATTCTTTCTGTCCTCGGCCCGTTGACAATCTTGCTGTCTAAGGAAGCAGAAGTCACTACTACTGCGTTGTGTGCAAGAGTGGATTCAGGCATTGGGTCATATTCTGAGCTCAGTTCTCCTAAACAGGAGTGCGGGTCCCGCTGCTGCGGAAACACGGGGAGGCTTTCCACGAAGGTGGATCCCAATAACATGAGAAAGTCCAAAGGGATTCCAAGGCTTTATTGTTCATGGTGTGTGATAGATGGTCTAGATGTGCACGCGCGCGCGCGCCACACACACACACACACACACACACACACACACACCGTTTAAGTCAGGGCAGACTTGACTTAAATAGGGGAGGGGGAAGAGGAGGGTCACTTATTTTAGCTATGCCCTCCGGCCTTTAAGTAGCTCATTAATATTCGAGGCTGAAGCCTTTAGTCACACCCTCTACCTGTGGGTGGATGGTGACGCAAACCTCTCTGGGAGGGGCTGCTTAGCCAACAGTGACTGCAAGGTGCAGGTTAATGCAGATGTAGACCGAGTGTCAGGAGCCTGGAATCCAGGGACGTGGTGAGATATATGCTGTCCCTACACAGGCAATAGTCACCTGTTGGATCTCCAGCTATCTCAAAACCAGTGCTCTACAGGGAGACCAAAACATCCTTTCACGGTCCTACACAGGAGTCAAGTAGATCCAGATTTTGCAGCACCATGAATCTCTCACCCCTTTCTTCTTCTTCTAGACAAAGCTGACTTCCCTTTTCTGCTCTACCTTGAACAGACCAGCATCACCCTGTCAACATATGTGGGTTTCTGAGATGTGTCTGGGTTTGGTGTGACCATGGGTATCTATCTGCTCCACACTCTTCCACAGAGAAACCAATGCCACTTTCTTTAGACACAGTTGAGAAAAACGCAGGGAAGGAGCACTAATTAATATCTCGTTAAACTAGACTGCTGCACATGAGTCCACGAGAAAAGGATGGGGTGTTGTAACTTTTGAGGTTAACACAGCAGAAAGAACTTGGAAACAAGCTGAGAGGAAATTGCTGATAGTCAGTGAAGCTCTTTCCCTTCCCTCTGTTCAACTACACTAAGACTGGGTGGGTAGGCCCAGCTCATCCAGTCTCATTCCATCCACATCTTACATCACCTTCTTTTGTTCTGTACCAAAACAAACAAACAATCAAACCAAAAACATAAAACATGAGACCATATAATTAAATTTGTTTGATATACAGGTAGAAGGAATATTGGCTTTTTTTTTTCCACAGTTGCAGGAAAAACACATACAAACAGTTATAGAGCTGTTAGCTTTTGACTGAAATGTGCCATAACTACATGAAAGAAACAACCAACCACCTCTGTGAAGTAACAAGAGTCTGTGATTGTCTCTCTGGACAAATACTGTTGAGTGATTATCTCTTACAATATTCACTGTTAAGTCCCCAGATATCAGGCCTACAACCAGAGCATGACAGTTTGATACTAAAACATTTTAAGTAAAGAAGCATAGGAATTTGTGACGTATTTATTTAGATTCCAATTCTACTATACATGAACAAAGAGTCAGGGGAGTGGAGCCATTCAAACCCCTCTCTGCAGCACCCACAGCTGCATTAGCGCTATGATAGGAGGCTACAACTGCTGTCCAAAGAAAATTTAGCCCAACCACATTCAGCACTCATCCACCGCTGTGCACAAAATGATTGTGTGCCTTTCACTGGTATGAGTCTATGTGTGGGGAAGGGCAGTTTATTTCAAAATACACATTACCTGGTTCTACCAAAATGTTCTGATTTGTAGATGAGTGTATTTAATATGCATCCCAGTTGACTCTGAAGTAAAAAACTTCTATATCACTCTGTGAAAAACACATTAAAATCCAGATGTGATTTTTATATATGTACATATATGAATACACACACACACACACAAGTATGTGTATATATCCATAAACACATATTTTACCTATGGTTATTTTCTGCTTGGCAAACATTATCTACCCAGGCTATTAGGAAGAATGAGGAATGAAGAAATAGCAAATTACAAATAGATGTTTAAAAATATTTAAATTGCGGTTGGTGAGATGGTTCTTACACTTACTGCTCTTCCGGAGGTCCTGAGTTCAAATCCCAACAACCACATGGTGGCTCACAATCATCTGTATTGGGATCCTATGCCCTCTAATGGGTTGTCTGAAGACAGCTACAGTGTGCTCATATACATAAAATAAATAAACCTATGGGCTGGAGTGATCAGGGCTGAAGCAAGAGGGAGAAAGGAGAGGGAAAAAATATTTAAATTGTCTTGTTTGCTAAATCTAGGGGTGTCTTTGCCCCATTTTTAAACATACATTTACTTCCTACATGTACTTGAGCAGGAAACAGCAGCAGACATTCTTTTCAAATAATATTTGTCAGAAGTCATAATTCTCCTCCAATCTAGCTCAAATTTAAATGTTTGAACCAAAAGACAAACCTAACAATAAGATTGGAGGGAAAAGGCAGACTCCGTGACAATTGAATACAGTAGGGGGCTCTACCTAGGAAGTCTATGCACCCGCAACATGGATGCCTGCAATCTCTGTTTCCAGGATTGAACAGTAATGCCTATACATGCCTTCTGTGTCAGGCCTCAGTTTGATTTTAAGGCACTAGCAGGTAGATTGGTATTTTTTTTTTCTCTCCACGGTTGGAACTTCAGATTGTACTGGGGCATGTTGGGGGAATGTATAACCAGGAAGATCGTGGGTAACCTTTGTACTCAGCAGCTGAAGGGGGAAGTCAGCTGAACCGTCATGTTTATAACACTTAAATTCAGCCATGAAGGATGGAAGTTTCCGTGCTTTATGGCACATTTGAAAGGCATTTTAACAAAATAAATACAGTGAACTTAACATATATCATGGAGATGAACATTGTGGGTTCACAGAGGAGACTGAGACAAAAGCATTCCAAAGATTTCCAGGCCAGTTCATACTGGGCTACGGTGTGAGACTCTGTTTCCAAACCAAGGGAGAGGGATAAAGAATATAATTATGAATTATGTGTGTTTATATGAGTGGATGGGTATGTATGCCTGTGGCAGCCGGACATCAGCCTCCAATGTTGTTAGTCAGGCACCGGCTGCCTTGCTTTTTGAGGTCTCTGATTGGCTTGGAGCTTACATAATAAGGTAGGCTAGGTAGCCAGCAAGCTCCACGAGTCCTCTTGTCTGTGTCCACACCAGTGGGATTATCTGCAGGCTACCATGCCTGGCATTTTACTTACATGGGTTCTGTGGGTGAAACAGTCTTCTTACTGCTTTGTTCTTCTACCTAACTCTCTGTTAGCTGTTTTGGCACTTAAATATGGATCACTACAGAGTCTGGTAACTATTTATTGAACACGGGATCCCTCGGTATCCTCCGTGCGAGAAAGACTTAGCAAAATAATCTCTAAAACATTTTTCTGGCCCCCAACTTAGAATGCAAGAGTAATTAAAACATAGGGGAAAACTTGGAACAAATCCATGAGGTGTATATTCAAGGACAAGGACAGCAATTTGGACTCAGTCCTCTAGAGTCTAGGATGCGGACGCCTGGAACACAGTGAGGATCACTGAAAAGTCTGAGAGAAGCTATCAAGCGAGACAGAATTAGATCTAAGGGGGTAAAAAAGGATTATAGTCATCCCACCAAGATAGGCTGGGGAAATGTAAGCTTCTCTTACCCCAAGCTCCACATTTCCTGTCTTAAAATTCGTAATTGTCTTATAATTGGCATTGAGTTTGGTTAATGGAGTCCGCGGTGCCTGTAGAGCAGGTGCTGAAGGCTTGGTACCTCCCACTTCCTGGATGAGCGACATTCACTGTTCAGCCTCTCCTTGGATCACAAGTGAGTCATGCTCCCAGTGGGCAAGGTGCTGGCTCCTCCCTAGCAGGGTTGGCAGCACCATGGCAGATTCACTGTGTAGCTCTGAGAGGGCCCCTGCCTACGGACAACCCAGGCACTGAGGGCTCTGTGGTAGTGATGTCAGGGGTGGGGCATGTTGTGGGAACATTGTGGGTTAGGGAGATCCGCTTTGCTACTTCACAGGGCGCCACAAATGATGTAACTGACCTACTTTGGAGTGGAGTTAGGCCTGTTTTATTCACTTAAAACTCACTACAATTTGAAGTGGATAATGAGAGCCATCTTGGCTTGAGGATTACTTTAGTGGGAACAAATGAGAGACTGGAGATTGGAAGCAGAGGTGAGGTAAGTGAAGGTTCCCTGCCCGATGTGCAGAGAGGCCCGACCATAGCAGCACCTGGTGGAAAGGAACTTTCCTTTAGGCTAACCGCAAAGGGCACAGGAGGTGTGTCAGTTACGATTCTCTGAGTCCGGACGCACGCGAGCTTGTGTAAGGGAAAGGGAGTTATTTCAGCCTTCGGTTTGAGGGAATGTAGTCTGAAATTGGTTCCACCAGCCTATTGAAGTTATTTAAAAATCCAATCCTAGGTTTCTGTGCCTGCGCCCCAGAAAGCAGCTTGTGTAACAGAGCATAGGGATTGGCAAGCTTCTGTCTGATGACTGAAACCATCTATGCAAGAAACAGTGAAGAGATGCAGTTGAGCGGAGACAGGATCAACTCTTCAACACATCCTAAGTTAAAACAATGTCGGGGAAATAACGGTAAAAAGCATGAGGTTAGACATCAGAATTTACGCTATCACTCACTGGGCACCCTAATTATTTAAGGAACTATAGAGAACATTACCATACTAGAGGCATATGTTGAAGCAATTGCTCTTGCAGTTGATTCTGATGTTGGCCCAGAACCATCAACACCCATGTGCCCATACAGGATCTGAGAAACACAAGGACTGCAGGAGGCTCACAGTATCCTTCTGTTCTTACCTCCATGTGCCCATTTGCTTTTGTTTTCTTCCACCGAATAAATATTTTAATACTTCCGTGACTTTGGGAGCCTATACTAAAGTCAGAAGATGCCAAAACTGAGCTTGCTTCTGTGCTGAGTTAGCAGGAGCATGTGTGCTTTTAATTGTTAGAAGGGTATGCACAACCAAAGAGCAGTGTGTGTGCATGTCTGTGTGTGTCTGTGTGTGTGTGTGCCTGTCTGTGTGTCTATCTATTTCTGTGTTTGTGTTTGTGTCTGTCTCTGTGTGTGTCTATATGCGTGTGTGTCTATGTGTGTGTCTCTGTCTGTTTGTGTGTGTGTGTGTGTCTGTGTGTCTGAATATCTATGTGTGTGTCTCTCTGTGTGTATATCAGTCTGTCTATCTGTCTGTGTGTGTCTGTGTGTCTGTCTGTCTCTCTGTATGTGTGTCTGTGTGTCCATGTGTGTCTGTGTGTGTGTCTGTGTGCATGTATGTCTGTGTGTCTGTGTGTATCTGTGTCTGTGTGTGTCTTTTGTCTGTCTCTGTCTGTGTGTCTCTGTATGTGTCTGTCTGTCTCTGTGTTTGTGTGTGTGTGTCCCTGCCTAATTCTCACATGTCTTAGAGATTTCCCTTGAGAATGTCACATGTCTTCACTTGAAGTGAAAGGAAGACAGAACAATCAGAAAGCATCAAACTTCTCTCTCCCAGGCTGTCCACCTGTCTACAAGGGACCTGCCCCCATTGCCTCTGAACTAGAAAGAAAAGGGTAAAAAAAGGTAATTATCTACCCTTGAGTACTAAGTTTGGAAAGTCTTGTCCTCAGGGATCCAATTTCTAAATGATTTGCTGAACATTATAGGACAGCTACCAACATCAAAAACAGACTTTCTCTCATTTTCCTAAGAAATAAAACTCTCCTGTAAGACTATAAAGCAGGAGAAAATTCTATTTTGGTGTTGGAAATTAGTGTCGCTTTAGTGGAACCACTGGATGTCCTTTCCAAACCCATTCTGCTTTAGTGAGCTTCTGGTATTCATAGGAACACCCGAAGCTGGTGAGGGTCGCCTACATTCCTCAGGGGGAAATGCCATCCTCTGTGACACTGAGACGTGTAAACACACACACAATGGCAGGAATACGCTTTGCATCTCGGTGACGCTGTGAGTGATGTGTGCTGTCCTCTACCTGCCCATCATAGCAAATGGGTACACTGAGTTATTAGCTTATCGATGATTGTAATACGTTGTATGCTTTCTATGGTCTAAGCCCTTTAAGTGACTCGCTCACTTCAAGTTTATGACGAACTTGAGAACGTGAGGTAGGTAGGCGCTGTGCTCGAGGGCATTCTATAAAAGTGGGAACATATAGACCCAACTATGTGGAAGAAAGAATAACCACATATTGTAATTAAACCATACAGTACTCTGAATTTTTCTACAATAGCAAAAAGAAAGAAAGAAAGAGAGAGAGAGAGAGAACAAAATGGCAGAAGAAAGGAAGAAGGAAGAAACATAAGTAAAATGCTCAGTGTTTTTCACTTTTTTTCCTGCTATATATTTTCTCTTTCATTTAAATACTGCTTTTCTGTAAAGTGTATTAACACAAAGTGTTTTAGGCAGCTTCCCACCCTTATACACCATGGGCCTGAATCTGAAACACTTGATGAGAAAAATGACTTAATATCATTAAATATGGGTGACATGATATTTACTTTAAAAATAGACTGAGGTATATAGGGAAAAAATTCAAACAACAACAACAAAAAATGTGACTTCAAGTGAGTTTGTTTTGAGTGGAAGAAAGACAACATCTCCAATTTTTTTTTTTTTTTTTTTTTAGGAGAAGGTGGTGGGGAGGGAGGCAGCCGCAGATAGGCTGTGAAGAGCAGATGAAACCTGTGCTTCCTGTGCCCACTGCCATGCAGTCTCTCTGGTCCTCACCCTTACAAAGCTTCCCACTCTCACTCATCCTCAGAACCCCCATACCTCCCCTCCACCCCCACACCCTCAGCACCCGCCCCACACACCCCACTCGCACCCCCACCGCTATACGCCATCAGCACCCACCCTTAGCCCAAACACCCTCAGTGGGCCTGCTCCCAAGATGACACTTTTTAAACATCTTATCTCTTCACTTTTTTCTATTGGCAACTGTCATATCACTAAATACTTTGATATTATCGCTATTTTCCATCATCTGTTTCAAACATTATCAGGGTTTTTTTTTTTTTTTTTTTTTAATTCCTGAAGGTGCTGGGGTTTTATCCATGAAGAAAGTAAATTAAGCTTCTTGATGTGCAGGGAAAGCTTGGGGGTCGGGAGCCGTTGGCGACCTCAAGTCAGGGACAAATGGGCCTCACCATACATGGACCACTATCCCCCGCCCCTCAAAATGGTTTCGAACAAAAGTGAGTTTTGGAATCTGAGAAAAGGAAATGTCTGAAGTAGCCAATAGTTATTTGTATTTCTCTAAACGGTAAGAATGTGACCTCTGCCCTCCCCTGTAATGAAGAGAGAGAGGGCTTCACAGAGAAAGCCTAAGGCTCTCCATCCGAGCCCTCCCTGCTCTTCTTTGTTTTAGTCGGTCCTCTTCTGCTTGGCTGACTGGCTAATCCAGGACTTTTTACATTCCAGGGCATTGTATGTACTGGCTAAGAAACCCAACACCAGAGCACAGGCTCCAGGAAGTCATCTTAAGGGACCCAGTGTATTTTGTCAACAGACAAGCAGCTTTGGATTTAAAGCAAATACACATAAGCCATCACGTGTTTCTGTTTGCTAATGGTCTTCAGGATTCCGGCCAAGGTTTTTAGCTAAAACCTAAATTTAGCCAAAATTAATATTTGCTAACAACAGCCACATTTATATCTTTCATTGAAAATATGATAAACTTTTAAAAAGTGTAGTGTTATAATCTTTATAAGCCTTTGTAATCTTTATAAGAAAAGTAAGCTTCTTTACTGGGGAAAGCTGGGGGTGGGGAGCTGTCGGTGACTTCCAGTCAGGGACAAACGGGCCTCACCACACATGGACCACTGTCCCCCCTCAAAATGGTTTCGAACAAAAGTGAAGCCTACCAAGGAAAAACTCAAGCTCTCTTTCTTGGGGGGTGGCATTGGTTGATTTGGGGGTGGGGTTGGTTGAGCAAGGACTCATGGCTTTGTAAGCAGAACTAGAGAAGTATGGACAGGTGACACCTGAAATAGCTGGATGTGTGTTGTTCCCAGCTCTTGTTCTTGGAAACCTTGGGATCACTTATATGATCTTAAAATACCCTCAACAGTCCTGAGATAATGACGAAGCCTACACAGTTTGGATCTCAGACTTCAACATAACAAGCAAGGACTTTTTATGGAGTAACCTTGTAGTATTACTGAAACAGGAAAAAACACCAAGGAGTGTCTCAGTACACATATTCAAGCAGGTGTGGACTGAGTGGTGCAAGAATACATACATATATGTGTGTGTGATACATATGTGTATACATATATATATGTATGTATATGTGTGTGTATACTTATATGTGTGTGTATACACACATATTTTATATATATATATATATATATATATATAATATTTATATATGTTATAAGTAACAGAATATACAGCTGTATAACACTGTTTAGTAAACATTGTTTACTAAATGTAAATCTAAACCTGTTTATATGTGAGTATACAGATAAATGCAGTAACTTATACCCACCCAAACTTAAAAAAAAAAATAACCTGATCCTGAACCTTTGGTTCTGATCTGGTACAAGTGTTTGTTATACAACCACTAGGACCTGACGTCTGTCTCCAGAATCTATGCCCCAAAAGCCAGCTGTAGTAACACCTTTGTTTAGTCCCCCAGCCCTGGGGAAGAAGAGGTAGACAGATCCCTTGGGCTTACCAATCTAGCCAATCAGATAGCTCCAAGATCAATGAGCGAGCCTGTCTTAGAAAGTACCCTAGAGAAAGGCAGCTAACATCAACCTCTGGCCTCTGCATGTACACGCACACAGTTTGTGTACCCTTTTCACACACATGCACACATATGTGAATGCACACATACAGACAAATAAGAATAGAAAGAGGTCAGTCTTTACAAAAGGGACTCTCTTAATTATAGCCAACGATAAATTCCAATTGACTGAGTGAGAAACAGGAAGTTATTCTGGCTTCCTCAACGGGAACCAAGGCTTCATCAGCAGCATGGATGTCAGCAGTAGACATGCTTGTCTCTTTTCTTCTGTGGTTCTTTCCATAGTAATCCATAGCTCAGTCATCTTCATATCTAGCAGGAGCTGAATGAAGACTGTTCCCTGCAGGCTGTGTCCCCAGCTGGACACAGTCTTTTGGGAAATGTTGCAAGCTCTAGGGGGTGTCTAGCAAGAGAAAGCAACTCATTGGTGGCATGTTGTTTGAGCAATATGCTTATGCTGTTCTGGTTTCTTTCTGTGTCTGTCTTGTGCTGCAAGGTGCACAGCCTTTGTCATGTGCCATTACCATCACCAGCACTGCCACCGCTGCAATCTTGTCCTACCTGGCCTCAGGCTGAAGCAAGAGAGGGAAATCTCTGACACCTTTCTTAAATACATCTTCTCTTTTTAGGTTTTTCAGCTAAATTCCGAATATTGCAGCATGCTTATGAGAGAATTCATTTCTAGGAACATTCTTCTCTGTATTGCCTTGTTGATAGTCCAGGCCACCAACTCTGAGCATAAAGGATTTAAGACTGAATTTGCTTACTCCTGATAGACTCCTGTCACATGGGCTGAGTCAGTAAGGTTTAGAAGACAGGTCTTCCTGGTGTGTCATACACAAGGAAATTTTTTTTTTTTTTTTAGGAGATGCTGCAGGCTCTAGTTCAGGGCCTAGCAGGAGAAAGCAACCCACTGGTGTCATTGGGGTCAGGGTTTTGGAAAGAAACCTAGCAGTTACACCTACTGCTGAGGGAACTGATAGGTCCTTTAGCTTAAAGGAGACCAAATACACAGCTCTGCAAACTCTTCTCAGAGCAGATATTATTTTGAGAAGCAGAAGTGAAAAGGACTTGATGTTCTTTTGATGTAGACCCAAGGCTTCGGTCTACTGTGTAACAATCCCCATGTTGGTGGCACTCAGCCCCTTATAGCACTAACTCCCCACAGCTAAACGTAGAGATACGTTACCATCAACATTGGGCTGTGATTTAGAAGCGCCACATCGATGCAGTGGTGTAGTGAATGCTCCTCAAAGAGACTTTTCCTTAGAATCTTCTGTTCCCCAGATGGCTGTTGCCTACAATAAAAGCCTCCCAACACGAAGTAACCTTGCATGTCCTTCCTAAGCATTTAAACTCCCTTGCACTTACAGTCATGGGTTTCAGGTACCCTGAACCAGTGAAATAAGACTCAGGGAAGCTCATTTCCACTTCCAGGGTTCATGTTTCACATGCGTTTCCCAAACACAAGAACAGAATGAGCCTCAGTTGGAGCAAACTCAATTTCCCACCAATGAAATGACCATTGCTCTGGTGGTTGGTGTCTTTACAGGCCATTTTGGTTGTTCAGGTCACTCAGGGAGGACATACAATAAATACCCACCTTTGTACTTCAGAAACATTTTTTTTCTGACAGTGCTCTTGTCATTTTCAGTAGATTTTTTTTTTTTTTTTTTTTTAGCTTTTCCTATCTTTTGAGGAAAAGATAGGCTTCTAGAGAAGAGTCCTATGTGTTTCATTTCTTCCGTGGCATGTGTGTGGCGGCTACTGGGTGGGGTTTTTCAGAATGATGACAGTCCTGCCATAGGTGCCTTCACACCGGCCAGAGAAGAGAAAACTGACAATTAGTATTATCTGATAATTAGTATTAACTGATAGTTAGTACTAACTACAACCAAAAGTTTGGGGGCTGGAAGGTGGGAGATATGTGAAGGCTATAAGAAGGTGAGGGTCATGGAAGGTGAGTGAGATACTGAGCAGGGGTTGAGATAGGAAGGAAATATTTGAATGGTCCAGGGGCTACAAGGAGAACATTTGATGGGTCAGGGGGTGGGAGGAGAATATGTAGGGAGGCCTGTAGTTGGGGAGGAGTTGGAGAGGATATAATGAAGATATGTCACATACATGTATGCAACAGTAAAAGAATAAATTAAAAAATACTCAAGAAAAGGAAACAAAGGCCACTCCATCATCACAGCCTGGCAAATGGTGCAGGTGTCCAGTCCCCCACTTCATTCCTACTACAAACCCTATAGCTTCAAAAGAGAGAATATCGTAGATATCCAATGACAAGAAACGCCGAAAAGAGAAATCAAAACCTATCATGACAATTGCACTGCGGGGTCTCTCAGTGTGTCTCTCTGTATGGACAAATATTCACACACATGAGACAGGTTCCAGGGAGGGCAGGGACTGCTTGCCTCTGAGAAGGGGGTGCAGCACCTTTGGTAATGGAGAGATAGATACTGAGCCAGACAGAGAGGCTTGGCCTTGAACACATAAGATAAACCTGTCCCAGTGTGGTCTCATGTACACTCATGACTTCAAATAACATATAATGTAGTGACTTCCAAACCCACCACCTGATGTCATACAACTATGCTGCATTTTAGTCAATTAATCTCTCTTGAAGACATGAATCTTCAGATGAAGTTCCATACCTGTTTTAGTTAGGATTTTGCTGCTGGGAACAGACACGATGACCAAAGCAAGTCTTATAAAGGACAACATTTAATTGGGGCTGGCTTACAGGTTCAGAGGTTCAGTCCATTATCATCCAGGCAGAAACATGGCAGCATCCAGGCAGGCATGGTACAGGAGGAGCTGAGAGTTCTACATCTTCATCTGAAGGCTGCTAGCAGAATACTATCTTCCAGGCAGCTAAGATGAGGGTCTTAGAGCCCACACCCACAGTGACACACCTACTCCAACAAGGCCACACCTTCTAATGGTAGTACTCCCTGGGCCGAGCATATATAAACTGTCATAATACTTTAAATTATATTTCCATACTTTTAACATGATCTTTAAAAAGCATGGGCTCTGCAGTTAGCATTTGGGTTTCAGTCCTTGACCTTCTACAGCATAAGCTGTACGACCTTGGTCAATGACCTAACCAGTCTGTGCCTTCATTGGCTCAGTTACAAGGAGGGGGATCTGGTAGGTCAGTAAGTTTTTACAAAGAACTTGGAGTACTGCACAAGTCAATGTAGGCACTTGGCCAAGGTCATGGTCTTGTGCTATGGCTGTCAATCTTCTATGAATGAATGACAATCAGTACTTGATCACTTGAACACAAACCTGGAAGGAAATTCTGCCCTATTGCTTACAAGCTCTGGGATCCTGGGACTGTTCCACAGTCTCTGTGAGTCCCAACTTCCTTGGGAAATTGGTCTACTCAGATTTGGAACACAGATTTGGTGAAACAATCCCAGGACGTACCTAGCATAGGCTCAGCACACAACAAAGACATGCTAGGGCTGCAAAGTGAAGCTATCTGCTTCCCCCCCCTTATTGGCTCTCATGACCAGTTCCACCTTGAATACCATCACTCAAAATACTTGGAGCCAGAATTATTCCACAGTGTAGGTTTTCTGTGTAGCTTCAAAGATTTGTATGTACATGATCAATGTTGAGCATGAAACTCAAGTCTACTATAAACGTCATTCATTTCTTTGGTAGAGTAGTCTAGGGGAAGTGTCCAAACCAGATGTTTCATGTCATCCCCTCTGGCCAGCTGGACAAATGGGGCCAAGCCATGTCTCCCCATGTCTGTTTGAGAACTCTTCTTCCTGTCTGCAGAGAGCACTCTCTGACCCATGTCTTTCAGCATGGACTTCCTGAGAATCCCTTGTTTATCTCTTGGCATTCTCAACTCCAGGAGGATGGGATGGAGCCTTCATCATCTACAAGTGGCCAGAGTCCAGCATGATCCCTGACAGGTGGACTGAAGATCACATTACTACAAGGAGAGGCACATCCAGAAGTGACTCATCTACAGAGTGCATCAGGACTCACAGACCCTGACCAATGTGCCCAGATCTAGAACTGCCAGATGCTTTCCCATCATGTGGCTGGAAGCCAGTGCTTGCTGATGTCCTTTGTGGCATGTTGGTAGACGGCAAGAGATACATTCAAAGATAGTAGAAACAGAGTTGCAAACCAACACTGAGCAATGAGCTCTCTCCTCCAGAACACAGCCCTGAGTCTGTCAGTAACTTCCAGCTTTTAGAGTCATCTTCGAGGTATTTATTTTCCAGAGAGATTAAAGTCAGAGCCTCCCGTCCAGCCTCCCTGTGTGGGTCTGGGACTTGCTTCCTTCTTTGTTACCCACAACTGCACTCTTGAAGGCAACGTGCCAAAACAAAACAAACAAAAAAAATTTCAAATTCTCCCTGTGGTTTTGTTTTGAGTCCTCTATCCCCACAGTTTTGTCAACATTTGAGTTACAATAGCAGCAACAGTGGCCAAGCTGATAAAAAAGCAAAACCTTGTGAAAGGACAAACCCTGAGCAGGAAAGGAAATTACCAAAGAGAAATGTTCACTCTACAGAAATTTAAAGCATGCTGCCGGCGAGGCAGTGTGGCTGGAAAGTCCTCAGCCTGTTTTGAGTCAGCGGGGAAGACAGAGAGGTAGAATCAGAGTATCATCTCTCCTTACTTAGCCTTACCCAGAGGAGCTGCAGTGTTCCCAAACACAGCGCATAGCCAGGAAGTACAAGGAGCTCCTCCTTCTGTTCTAATTTGCTCCTCTCAGGTCCTCTGGTCCTTTAAGATAGTCCGTAGCAAAGTCAGACATTTAAAACAAAACTGCTCAGGGCAGACTTTGATAAGGGATTCAGACTTTCTTGAGTGGAAGCTTCAGGGAGACTGGTTTGTCCTTGTATAGAGCTGCTCCAGGGAGACTACTTTGAACATGGATCAGGTGTTGCCGGGACCTGGGTGGGTGGAGGACATCCAGCCACGAGCTCCCTCCCTGGGGGTCCTAGGTGGAAGGTTGGATGATAGCTTGAAGCAACCATCCCGGGCTTTCCTAATTCCTAGGACTCAGTTTTCTACCTTTGTAATTCCCTTCCTTTCTCAGATGAATTATTTGACGATACAATCAAAACACCAAGAAAGAACTATTTCACAGAAAATGTGTCTGTCCTAATCTACCATCATTCACTTGTCTGACTCCTTCACACCAAAAGGATAAAGCAAGAGCTGAAGACATTGGTTAGAAAAATTGCCTCCTTGCTCCTTGAAGGTCTAACTTTAAGTGTAAAGACATGTTTTTATTCTCAGTTATGGCAGTTGCTTGAGACCAACGCTGCTCATTTCAAAACACCACCTAGAAATGGAGACAGGTCCCTGTCCAACATAATGCATCAAGTAGGTCTTGGTAACCGCGCTGAGTTTCTTACATCTGCATTCTGTCAGGTAGAGTTGAAATCACAAGAGGCTGCTGAAATTCCTTTTAAATGTAATTATTAAACTGGAAGACCATTCATCTGTCTCCACGAAGGTAAGACTTGGAGAAAGATTTTGGTAACTGAGCCCCCAACTCCGCTTCTGGAAATCGCAGAGGCAACATGTCCAAAATGTGTGACTATATTTTTATAGGAGTTTGGGCCTTTTAAATCTTTGGTAATTGGGCTTTTTTTTTTTTTAAAGTGCATTTAATTATTCTTTTGCAGCTCAGTCCTTGATATAGACACATAAAAGAAAGTTTGTTCTTTCTTTCCTTCTTCTCTTCCTCCCTCCCTCCTTCTCTCTTGTGTCTCTCTCTCTCTCTCTCTCTCTCTCTCTCTCTCTCTCTCTTTCTTGAAAATAAGCTGACTACAAAGATTCTCTAAACCAGTCTGGACTCAACTCTGAATCATGTAACAGCTATGGTAATCTCTCACACTTGATTACGAGTGACTACCTCACATGCCATAAAAATTTCTGGATCCTTTGTGAACACCTGAAGGTGCTCTAACCTTGTCCTTTCTGGTGAGTAAGACTCAGTTACAAGGAGTGGGAGAATGGGGAAAAGAAGAACAATTGTATTTACTTGTGTCGATGTCAAGACAGATGTCTAGCTCCTGCTAGAGCCCCAGTGTCTTGGTGTCAGTGTTAGTGTCTCCCTCAATATGTGGTTTTCCTGAGCAGTAAAATAAAACAAAACAGGAAGACACTCTTAAGGATTTGGCCAGTTCCTAAATGGGCTTAAGATCCCCAAAACTAACAAGAATGTGCTAAGTTCTCTGGAGTAATTAGATAAACATCTAATTAAGGGATTCCTGGTCAGAAGCAAGGGAGTATTTCTCTTAGTCCCAGTGAGCCATCAAAGCAGGACACTTATCAAAGAGACAATCCCAGGAAAAGGTGGGCTGTGGTACGCAAAGGTTAAGCAAACATGAGGTCATGTCCCATGGGGATTGGGATTTAATGCCACCGGGCTTCCCACCTCACTAGGTTTTTTGTTTTTGTTTTTTTTTTAATATAGTAAAACATCACTCTTAAATATATATATATATAAAATGGTTCTATACTAACAGTCAAGAGTTTTTAAATATTTTTAAAGTAGCATTAGATGAATTAGCTAATAAATGCTCTAAATTATCCATGGCTGGCAGCTTATGTTAGCTGAAAGGACTGGGTTATCCTAGTAGATACAGGGAGTGTGGCAGCTATTGAAATTATCAACACAGTACCAAAAAGAAACAAACAAAACCTACAAGAGGGTATGCTTTTCAAAAATCAATCTTATTCTATTAACTGACAAAATCTCGAATAGTAAGTTAGGTAGAACTGAATGAATGTTGAATAGTAACGGTCATGAATGGATTCAAGGCTCTCAGAAGCCAGTATTTACAGGAAAGAACATGATAATAAAGACAGCCATGTTTCCATAATGAAATTGTTATCCTTTGAACGTGGTATTTAGAAGATTTAAGCATGAAGTCCTGTTTAAAATATACTTTTTAAATGATGTGTAATTACCAAGGAGAACAAAGCATTGTGACAGGCAAAGCATCCTGTCCCAGAAACAGACTGTTGCCACGTCCCTGCTTAGAACTTGAAATAATTAATACCTATGACCTCAATTTTGTAAAGTGTTATTATTTCTGGTTTTCCTATAGGGGGTGTTTCATGAAAAGCCATTTATTGCACTACAAGAGGCTATGTTTGACTGAAAACTGAATCAGAAGTGACTTGCCTGAGGCCACTGATAATAACAGTTTAGAGAGAAGGAAAATCAAGAGTGTAAAACTCTGAATGTTTTTAGTTTATTTGGATAACACAACACACTTAAATATGCACTTTTTGTGATCTATTATCAGATTACACATAGACAAATACGGTACACAGAGAGAGTGGGGGATGATTAGAACAAAGACTGAACAATCTGAACTCGTGATGTCTGCCACAGGCTGACTCCTAGAATTTTGCATGCCACTAAAGTGAGAAAGACAAAGAGCAGGCCATGAATGGCCGTCCTCTAGAAACCAAGGACAGTGGTTCTTAAGTCAAGATGATTTCACGTTTGCATAAGAGGGCTGGGGATGTGACTCAGCTCATACAGTGCTCACCTAGCATGCACAAGACCCTGAATTAGGCCCCAGAGCCACCTCTTCATTAAAAAGTGTGTGTGGGGGGGGAGATAGTGTCCTGTGATAGGAGCACTCAAGATGTGAGGTTCAAGGTCATCCTTGAGTCCATAGCAGGTTTGAGGCCATCCTGGGCTACATAAGGCCTTGACAAGATGGAAGAAGAAGGAGAAGGAGGAGGAGGAGGAGGAGAGGAGGAGGAAGGAGGAGGAGAGGAGAAGAAGGAAAAGAGGGAAGAAATAGGAAGGAAGGAAAGAATAAAGGAAAGGAAGCAAAAACCTACAGAAAACATATTTTTCATGACTTTTGTAATCATATTAACAAACTTTAAATCATGAAATTGATTTCACTCCTCCTCAACCTGTATTCCCTGTCTTGCTTTTAGCTACAGCCATGTACTAACTCCAAGCACAAATACCCCATGCTTCCCTTGGTGGACTTCCAATATTGCTTCTTGAGGTCCCCCCCTCTCCTGGCAACCCCTCAGGGCCACTGCCACCAAACTCCTCACACTGAACAGGTTTCCCTACTGAGATTCCATCTCTACTGGATGGCTCTGGGGGTTCTGGGTGCCGTCCCAAGGCACCTGAGCAAGGTATGGCCAAGCGATTCTCTAAGACTTACAGAGTCTTCAATCTTATGTAAAATACTGTCCCAACTCCTTAGCATCTTGTATATAGCTCTGCAGGACCGGCCCTGGATAGCTTTTTCCTGTGCCATCTGAAAACATACTCAACCATGTGTTTTGTTTCAGTAGACTTCTTGTTGCCTGTGGAAGAGGGCAAAGCATCTTTCCCCAGACCCTTTCCTGCAGGTCATTATAGTCCAACTGTCCCCTCAACTGAAGGTCACCATGTTATGCAGTAGCTGCATCCCCACAGTACTCTGTCCAAAGCATTGAATGGGCTTTGTACTTAGAAGCAGCTATATCATCCTAGCTAGCATCATTGACTCTTTATGCTCTACTTCCATCCTGCAAACTGTCTCTGTGTTGCATCAGCTGGTGTCCCACTCAATGCTGAAGCCTCATCGCCAAAGAAGTCCTCCTGGGCATGCCCTTTTAATATTTTCAGTTGCTACAGTTTGGGTGTAAAATGTCCTCCAAGGGTTTGTGTAGTTGGAATCCTGCCCCCTCCTCAGCTGGTGGTACTATTTGGGGGAGGAGAGGGTGGAACTGACCTGGAGGAAGTAGATTGCTGGGTGAAGGTGGTAAGCTCTGAGGGCATAGGCCACCAGTGCTTGCCCTGCTCTTGGCTTCCTGATCTGCATAGATAAGGAAATAGCCTGTGTCCCTGCTACTCCATAGACATGTTTCCATCACAGACTCAAAATGTACTTTATTCTCAAACTGTGAGCCTAAATAAAACCTCGTTCTCTAAATCGCTTCATGTCAGGTATCTGGTTATAGCAGTGATGGAACTACAATACGCCAGGGCCCTTGTCTGGTCTTTCTGCCAACCACCAATGACTCATCTAGATGAGAGCTCTTTGCATGTTCTCAGTCAGTGGGGAATTTTGAATAGGTGAGTTTTATAGAACTATCTCTCTGATTATGTGTTTGGGGTTATGCCCTGTTACCGCATACATGTTGAATCTCCTTCCATAGGTCTTGCAGAGCACTTGTGAAGTGCTGGGATCTACACTCTGGTGTTTTGGCCTAGACAATAAATCTCATTGACTCATTTTCCTCTTTGACAAATGGATGTGGTAACAAACTTTTCCTAAGGTATGTATATAAGACTAAATTTCAGCATAATCCCTAGTGACGTTATTTTTTTCAAAGAGTTTTGCCCCCTTTTAAGGGGAACTGTTCAGCATCCTTGTGAAATACTTTTTTCCTGTTATTATTCACCTTTTGTCTGTTTTTCTTTGTTTTAATTTTATTGGTCAACAGCTTCATACATCTATATAATGGATTGCTGGTCTCACTTCTTACCCTGTTGAAATTCTTCTTTCTAATCTCTCTCTCCTGCTCTCATGTCTTCTTTATTTTTATAAAAAATCTTCTTTTGTTATATGTACTTTTAGCTATATTAATTGTATTATTTTATGTGTATGAGTGTCTTGCCCACATGTACATATGTGCACCACTTGCATGCCTGGTGTTAGTGGAGGTCAGAAGAGAAAGATGGATTCCTGTGGGATTGGATTCTAGACGGTTGTGAACCACAGTGTAGGTGCTAGGAATGCAACTGAATGATCCTCTAAAGAGCAGGCAGTGCTCTTAACTGCTGAGCTGTCTCCCTGACCCTCATGTCTTCCTTTTAAGCATGACAGACTATATTCAATTACATTTGTGGCCTGAAGTGGGTGGATTATTTAGTGGAGTAAGGGCTACTTATCAGTGGCTTCACCACTATAGAGAATGACATTCATCCCAAACAACTCTTAACTACCAATAGTCCCTTGTGGCGGGAGGACTCATGCCCTGCCATTCATGATGACGTGTTGAGGGGGTCGAGCCAATCATGTCCAGGTCTTGTACAGGAAGCCACTCTGCAGTGCGTTCATGAGCACAGTGGCTGTTTCATGTCCAGATGGTTTCCCACTCCATCTTCCAGAATGTTCCCTGAGCTCTGGAGTGAGATAGCTAATTTTTTTTTTCTATAGGCAAAAAAAAAAAAAAAAAAAAAGAATTTATTATTTATTTTATTTCTAATAGTGAGTGCCTATTCCTATTTGGTTTTATTATTTAATGCAAGATTATAAATACATATGTTCTATATAAACAAGACTATTAAACTCTGTGTTACAAAATGAAACAGAAAAGCTTCACTCACACTACTTAGTGAAAATAATCCCTTACTAGCAAATTCTAGCTATTTGTTAGGTACCCACCTAATTAGCCTTGGGACTAGGCTTCTATTCAATCACTGTAAGGAAGCCACACATGACGGTTCACAGCGTTAAACCAGGTACCAGACTAACTCTGCCATCAGACGCTGCTGAGGTGCTGAACTCTTTGTGGCCCCAAAGACATCACACTCTTGAGTTGATTCCTTCATAGAGACTATATAACCCGTGCCATCTTCCATGAACACTTCAAGGATTATACACAGAACTTTTCACTACTCACAGAAACAAACAAAAAACTTAAAACTCAGCCATGGTACCATTTCCATAGTCAGTAAATACTGTAAGTGGCATGTCAGATAGTTGCTATTTTTGGCAAGAGTTGGGGAGATAGGAGTTGAAATGCCATTACCTGCACACACATGGAATTTTTTTTTCTTTTCTTTTTTTTTTTTTTTCTTGGAGTCTCTAGCTGTAGCTTCCTGCTGAGACATAAACTCAAGAAAGTGCTCCTCCCTGGCTGCTGCTGTCTCCTAAATGCAGCAATTACTTTGACTTGTGGGTACCCAGCTGTACTCTCTAGTGTGTAGAGACTTCACAGGGGAGACCTTTGTCAGTCCGCTGCATATGAAGTCACCGTGTCACTGAAGCATCTTCAATGGGCAGGAACTCCAGTCCTGCCTGCCCTGGGGCTCCTCCTCATCTCTGTTCACTTCTGATGACTCCGCAGGGTGGATTTCTGCCTGTGTCTGCTCAGACAAGCCCATCAACTAAAACAAAGGTTACCCAGGGAAGGCCAGCTCTCTCCTTTCACAGTGAAGGAATGGATCTGTTGTTACTGCTGCCAGGAGGGAAAAACAAATCAGACCCTTCCCTGCTATGCAGGATTCCAAGTGCAGAAAGGCCAAGCAAAAGGGGTGGACACCTGCTCTCAGCAAAAGCTCCTTCCAGCAGCTTCTGGCTTCAAAGGTCCAGAGGACAGAGGCCCCTCTTTCTGTCTGAGTCTTGGGCTTTTGTGTCAGCTAAAGCTTCCTTTTTTATTTCTTCAAGGAGGCTCCTTCTCTCTTTTGCTGTCTTTTCATCTCTTTTCCTTTTCCCCACCTCTTTGTTTTCAAACATAAATAATGTGTTGTTAAAATGAGCATAGAAATAGAAGAAAAACAATTAGTTAAAAGAAATGACCCATTTCCCTTTCCTAGAGGTTTTCAAACCCAAGAGCCTCTTGGTTTCAAATCACTTTCTTAGCAGCTCCCAAAACTCATCAAATTAGGCGTGTCTTTTTTTTTCACTCAACATCCTTTGCCGAATATTTTTTCTCATTCCCAATTGTTATAATAATCACTTTAATAATTATTGTCAGTTTCGCTCTCTTCCTCTTGTTTCTATTTGGCATGCTCAAAAAGCTCTGCATTAGTGGTGTCTGATACCGCTGGTGTTACAGGGACCACAGAAGGAGATAAGAAATTCCAGTAGACCTGAGGTGTCTCTGTTTGAAGTGGACTTCTGCTACATCTCCATGAACTGCCCCTAGTTCCAGTCACAGACTTCCTGGGCAGTCTGAGGAATATCAGTAGTCTGTGCGCTCCATCTCTACAGTAAGCAGGATTTGAGAACCACCAATGTTTATAATTTCTGGTCCTCGAAAACTATTTCAAACAAAGCCTGATAAGAGTTACGGTTCGTTATGCCTTGTCAGACGTATGGGACTTGGATTGCATTTGTTATGTCAGTCCTTTGAGAAGCCTTTGCCATTTCTTGACCTTTCTCTAGGGTTTCCAGATACTCACAACATAATTCAACTCTGGCTTTTTCCTTGATTCGTGGGCATGCTTCTGTTTCTAATTCATAAGTCATTTTCTTAGCTAAACAAAACTGTCTTTATATTTATCTAAACAACCTTTCTGAAGACAGAAGCTCAGAAAACACAGACGAACCTCACTGAACATGTATCTCGTTCATCAGGCCTGTTTCCTGTGCCTCCTAGGGCCAAGCCACACTATCTAAGTTTCAAGTTTCAGCAGATATGATGGGCAAACCTAAGACATAAGATGCCCCAGTCTTACAGCAATAAATGTAAGCCCAGCACATGAGTGCTGACATTGTTGTTAGACCCCAGCAATCTCTTATCCAGGAAGACGGGGTGAAAATGGCCCACTCATAGATCTGGCAAAGAACTTATATTTATTTCCCAGTACTAATCTTCAGCTTTGCTTCACTACGTTCTGTAATTCCATATACCACATGAGAAAGGATACAGTGATATAAGCAACACAGACAACTTGGAGAATATGCTCCTATTTCCCAC
This sequence comes from Mastomys natalensis, assembly GCA_021653895.1. NCBI lineage: Eukaryota > Metazoa > Chordata > Mammalia > Rodentia > Muridae > Mastomys > Mastomys natalensis. Next base: position 212,775 of record JAJTUV010000582.1, on the reverse strand, counting down.
TTGACTGCTGCAAAGCACAGATTTTATTAAGACTTGGATTTCCTTGTTAGGATGGGGCCACTTGACTTTTTTCTATGTAAAACTATCACTTTCATGTGCATATAAAAAAATTAAAGATTAATTTAACTCATTAATAAAAGATGAGTCACTCAAGTGTTAACTTAAAAGAATAAATTTAAAGAGTATGAATATACACTCATAGGCAATCAATAATGCTGAAATCAATTTACAAATGGACACAAAATCAATTCATATCCAATACATATGTAAAATGCAGCATTTAAAGTCACCTTACATTTATGGTAGAATTACCTCAAGGTGGCATTAGATCTGAAGCAACTTGCCCCACACTTTACAAGGTGTAGCCCCTCAGACAGAGACACTAGTGTTGTGATCGGATCGGCGGCATGTGATTTTTTTTGTCCTGTTTTCTCAAATGTCAAGTTGTGATGATGTATGTAGGATGATGGCCCCAGCACTGGACAATTTCACAGACACACAATTCTGTGTACAGCTTGAGTATGAGATGTCCCTCACAGACTCGTGCTTGGGGACCATTGTTTGCCGGGTGGATGGTGATGATGTTTTGGAAAGGCGTGGAAGGCTGTGGCACCTTTAGGAGGTGGTGAGTAGAAGTACATTTGTTGGGAGAAGATTTTGCCTGTAGTTGGACCAAGCTTACTACAGAGCTCTCTGTATCCTGATCCGCCGTGATGTACTAGACCAAGATGCAAGCTCCAGCTGACAGGGACCAGTCAGTCTAGTTGTTCCCAGTACCATTCATTCCTGCCACCAAGGACTTTAGCACATCAGACAGACCATCAATCGAAACTACCCACACCCTGCCTTTAGTTATTCTGTCACTGATGCGACAATGATGAAACAGCTGGCCTCTAATGTCTTACTTTAGCACAGCTGGGCAAGCTGTGGTGAGTTCACACCCATGATACACAAAAACAAAGAGAACACGACCACCACTCACAGACCCAAGCTATGCAACGATGTAGAGACTTGAAATTCTTCAGGTTTCATTTGTGAAACACGGACAATAACACCTACTCTGTAAAGTTTATTGAAGAATTTAATGGGATATGCTATTTAAAAAGTACAATTCTACCATAGACCTGAGGAATGGCATCTGTTGTCATTCAATGATTCAAATTCTGGCTATGTTTGTACTAAACATTATCCTATTTCCAATAGCTTTTCGAGAGTAGAACTTAAATGAATGGTTGAACCCAGGAGATTATCATCGTGGTTACCACACATCCATGCCTAGCAGTTTGTTTGCTTGTTTGTTTTTGATGTGACTCCTTGCCTCTGGAATTACTGCAGTCAGGGCAGCTCAGTGCAGAAGTGAGACCATCAGGTACAAAGCTGGGGTAGTGGAATAACAAAGGATTCTACCGCACAACAGAACAGAGTGAGTCCTCCCAATTAAAAATGCCTGGTGGCCAGGCGGTGGTGGTGCACGCCTTTAATCCCAGCACTTGGGAGGCAGAGGCAGGTGGATTTCTGAGTTCGAGGCCAGCCTGGTCTACAGAGTGAGTTCTAGGCCAGCCCGGGCTACACAGAGAAACCCTGTCTCGAAAAAAAAAAAAAAAATGCCTGGTGCTGTGTTTTAGTCCATCATGTAGCTTCTTTGCTTATTTTTTTTTTTTTATTCTTTTCTTTCTGTTTTGGAAAGAGGCCCAGGGCCTCATGCTTGTTGTACAAGCACTCTACCACTGAACTACAGGCCCCAATTAGACTCTATTTAATGGGAAGGCTGAGTGAAGTGCTTTAGCCAGAAAGGAAGGGCCACAGATAAAAATGTGTGCACTTGTGTACCTGTGTGCATGTGAGTGTGCATGTATATGTATATACATGGAGTATGTGTACATGTGTGTGACTATGTATATGTATGTACATGTGTGTGCAAGTGTGAGTGCATGTGCATGTGTGTGCACATGAGTGTGTGCATGTATGTACATGTGTGTATACATGTATGTGTGAGTGTGTATGCATGTGTGTGCATGCAATATGTGTATGTATGTGCACATGTATGTGTGAGTGTGTGCATGTGTACATGCATGTGTGTAGGGATGTGTATAGATACATACACTTGAGTGTGTATGTGTGTGTGCCTGTGGCTTTGTGCATGTGTATGCATGTGTGTGTGTTCATGTTTATACATGTATTAGTGCACCTATGTGTGCCTGTTTGTGCTTGTGTGCCTGCATGCCTGTGTGTTTCCCTTTCTCCTTCTTGCCACAGTTCTTTTGCTTTGACTGAAATAAGGAAAGGAGAAAGGGAAGGAAATGGAAAATGAAAACAATCAGTTCAGTTACCTGCCTCGGAAACTCAGTCCTGAAGGACTGCAAGCAGGAGGAAGAGTGGAGAAGGAGGGGCATGCTTAGAATCGGATAGGAGAGTTGTGCCTTCGCTAAACACACACACACACACACACACCCACACACACACACACACACACTCTGGCTGACTAGTCCCAGGGTCCTTTCTAAATTAATCTCCTGAAGCAACTAGGCAAAAGCCCAGGCCCCCAACCCTTGAAATCTGAGCAGTCCTAGAGGCCAAGCCCAGCACTGAAATTCTAGCATCCTGATGGCTGCATAGTCTCACCCTTCACAAATCAACTGTTTGCTAAACACCTCAAACCTGTGTACACAGCGTCGAAAGGGAATGCCTTCTCATTTTCTGCCCTCTGGGCTAATGTTCCCTGTCACTCAACACCGCCATCCTGGATCTGACGTCTTCCCTTTCAAATTCACAGGAAGTTTCCTCTTTCATGATGTGAGCAAATTGAAATCTGTGAGCTAGTGATTTGCAAAGTGCACCCTGCTACAGAGCAGGCTTTCTGATTAGGTGAGCCTCTGGTAATCACTGGCTTTGCAGGAATAATTTAGGAAATGTCCTCCTGGCAACCTCATCCCCACACAAGCACGCACGTGATGAAACCCAGGAGGGTGCTGCAGACGGATCCTTAATACACAGATCTCTCAGAGCGGTGTGCAAGTACATCTCACACTGAGGACCCAGCTAGTTAATATGTGAGCACCGTTGCCAAGAAGCTCCATGGTGCTGGCTCTCTCTCCAGAAATACTGAAGATAATTGTGTTTTAAAGGTAAGACGGTACTTGAAGTGGTACTGCCTGCTTTCTAAGCCCTCAGGCATCTGAGAGGTTTGTGACAGAAAAAAACCTTCCTCCTCACCTGTGCTGCCTTGCTGATTATTTATCCAAACGTGTGGCAATTTCACTACCTAGAAATATTCTCTAGGTGCCAGGGTGCTCTTCCTCTGGGAGCCAGAGGATATCTGTTTGGGTCATTATAAGCAACCCCAATATCTACTACACCAAGCTTTGGAAACGAGTAACTAGATTATTTGTGACTGTAGCCGGTCTGAGCCTTCAATACAATCATGTGGTATTACTACTTGATAAAGCAAAGTTGAATCTTATATTTTAAAAAAAAATCATTGTATGAAGTTAATCTGACTTGGTGGATTTCACAATAAACACCAGGGCTAGGAAGATGGTACAGAAACTAAATTCTTATGCTCAGAACCCAGACAAATGCTGACTAGTTGAACTGGCTCTTTGTGATGGTACTGGATGGAAGATGAAGACAGGGGTCTCCTAGAGGAAGCCCCAGACAGGTAGACTAGTCGTATCAATGAGCCCTGGGTTCAAATGAGAGACTTTTCATCAGTGAATAAGCTGGAGAGTTTCAACCTTAGTCCTCCACACATATGAATACACATATATATCGCATATGCAGATACATGTGTGCCTACACACATGAACAGGCCTTGAATGCCTACCATGCATATGCAAACATGAAAAAATTCTTTTGGCTGGAGGTGTGGTTCAGTGGTACAGCAGGTGCCTAGCATGGGGGGGCCATAGGGTATACATTTAGGACCAATAAACAGAGAGAGAGAGAGAGAGAGAGAGAGAGAGAGAGAGAGAGAGAGAGAGAGAGAGGTCAGTGCTAGCATTACTTCTTGCTCTTGCAGAGGACCCAGGTTTTATTCCCGGAATCCACATGGCGATAAGCAACCATCTACAAGTCCCAGTTCCAGGGGCATCTGATATCCCCTCCACAGGTGGCATATATGCATGCAGGCAGGCAAAACCCTCATACACATAAGTAAGTGAATAAATCTAATTTCTACCTATAAATACACCCACAATTAAAAGAAAGGAAGAAAAGAAAGATATTAAGTGAGGAAGGCAGGAGTGGGGAGGGAAATGAGGGAGGGAAGGCAGGCTTACATTTACCTGTTGTTGACTTGAAATGTAAAAGAGGAGAACTCTTTGGAAGATCATCCTTCAGAGAAGGGTCTTCACATCATGGTCTCCTCCTTGTCCAAGGCTTCCAAAATCAGATTGGTGGGGAAAGTATTGCGGCCAACCCAAGACACACAATCATTTGCAGATGTAAATTTCACATTCATTTTTTTAAAAAAGAAATCAAGAAAACACCAACATTTATAATGAGGTAATGATGTCTGTTTTATTCTCCACTACACAAGAAACACATCTAATCTGATGAAGTACATGCTCAGACAGGCTATCATGGAAGGATTTCGTTGTCCCCCATCTCCTTGCTCATCCACGAGGAATCACTTCCATATACATGCTGGTGGTACAAATCACTGCTTTTCATTTTAATCTGTGGCTCCAGGTTAGCCCAGGGACAGGGGAATTGACTTTCATACTGAAGCGTCTGATGTTCGACAATATGGAAGGAGTTATTCAGATTCACCTTGACTTTCAAAACAAATTCAATTTACCACTGAAGTTTTAGAGGATAACGCAAAAGATTGTGCTCTGCTTAATTTCATTAGAAATAAATTACATTTTAGGTTGAAAAATTGGTTTGGAGGGCTCACACGTAGCACGTGTCCACATGCAAATAGATGAGGGACCCAGGTGTGGTGCTCAGCTACAGAGATGAGATGATCGACAAGACAATCAGTTGACCGAAAACTGTTGCCTACTAATCGCCAGGCTGTGAACAGAGCTCTCAATGACCAAAAAACGTGAGAAAAACAAAAAGCATCAGTTTTATCTGTTTCCTTTTGGATCCATGTGCATGAGGGTCCCCCAGGATAACAAGCCAAGTTCGGAAGACACTTGTATTTCATTAATTCTGGCAAATTAACTCCCCTTCAGTGTGCAGAGGAGACATGAGGCAAGATCGTGTACTTTACTTTTTAAGTCTAATCTTACAGACGAAAACAGCGTGTTAAAAACATAAAGAGTGCTTTCTCTACAAGGCATTACATATCCCAAAACGCACCTTACAAAACACAGCTTACAGGCACCCGTTGCAGAACACGACTTACAGACAGGCCTCCCTAACTGTGACTCACAGACACACCTCACGGTCCCCCAGTTTGGAAAAGTGCAACGTTTCCTTGACCGTCTACAAATTGGCATATGAGGATGATGTGATGGCGATTGGCACGAAGTAATTACACCTTGAATAAGACTTAATTTCAGTTATTACCCAACCAATACAGCAGTATTCTTGCAATTTGCAGACGAAGTATCAGCTTCAAAGGGCACCGCCGCGGGGAACAGCCACGCCCCTTTGATTTTGGCAGGATAGAAACTTCAGCCACTTGACAGCGAAAGCCTCTCATGTCACGTGTTTTACTGTCATTTTTTTTCTTGTGTCTTAAAGGACAACTTTTATTTCTCCTTGTATGTATCACCCTAGTATTTCCTGAAATTTTTTCCTGTGGCATTTTTAATTGATCTGTTACAGTTATTTAGCCACGAAAAATGTGTATTACGGATGTCGTTGTACGCATTTTTTTTCCCACCAAATTTTAAATTTGTCTTTTCATCTTCTAAACTCTTATACATTTCTTTAATTTTTGAGGCTATAACTATAATTATGTCCTTTCACCTTCCTGTGTAATGTTTGGTTTGGGTTTTCGACACAGGGTTTCTCTATGGAGCCATGACTATCCTGGAACTCACTTTGTAGACCAGTCTGGCCTCAAGCTCAGAGATCTGCCTGTCCCTGTCTCCTGAGTACTGAGAATAAAGGTGTGCTCGAGCACTGCCAGGCTGTGTGTTACACGTATGTCTCCAGGGCTGATCATTTAGTATTAAATAAGGAACTGGTGTGCTCTTCCCTGGGGAAAATATTTCCCCCACTCCCAGCATTCTTTAATTGCCTGTGGTTCTTTGAGGCTCATTAGTATCATCTGACCTGTGTTAGTGTGTCTACTGCTATTCTTGTTCAAGTCATGCATCGGCAGCCATGTTGGTGAGACCTTATGGGTGTGGTTTTTGACATTCCTAGGAGACATGATCTCACGTTTTTATAGACACTTTAATCATCTCTGACGGTCCATCTTGATTGGCAGCTTGACTGGTTTGAGACCACCTAGGAGACTGGTAAGTCACACCTGTGGTGTCTCTGAGGGTGTTTACCAAGGAGATTAGCAAAGAATGGAAGACTCACCCTGAATGTGTGTTGTGTGCATCCTTCCATTTCATTGGCTGGCAGACCAGATTGAAAAAAAAAAGGAGAAAGCCAGCTTCATTCTCTCTCCCCTTCTCCTTCCCCTTCCCTTCCCCCCTCATGTCCACCATGAGGTAAGTACTACAAGGGCAGAATCAGTGTCACACCAGACCACAAGCAATTCCTATGAAATCCCAAGTCAGAATGAGCCTTTCCTCCCTTAAGTAGAGCTTAGCAGGCATCGTGTCACAGCTATGAAAAGCCTAACCAACAGAAAGCATTTATACCCTCTCTTATAAATGTAAAAATTTATCTTTCTTAAGGACACATCCTTGGTTTTGTTTTTACAAAGTTAATATTCTTCTTTTCTCTCTTTTGCTTGCAGGTTTTTTTTTTTCAGATTTAATTTGATTTTTTTAAATTAACACTTGTGCATGTGCCTCTTTGGAGGTATGTGCACAGGAACACAGATGATCTCGTCATAGGGCAGAGGAGTCAAGTCCCCCTGGAACTGGGATTCCAGGTAGTTTTGAGCCACTTGACATGGACCCTGGAAGTTGAACCAAAGTCCCCTGCAGGAGCAGCACATGGTCTTGAGAGCTGAGGTGTCTCTAAAGCTCTAATTCAGGTGTTGATGCTTTCCTGTTTCCTCTACTGGAGATACCATTCTCCACACTGGCTCAAAATGCTGGTTAGTTAGTGTGCCACCGGCTGCAGTGAGGAATTCTGCCTCTGTCTGTGTGCTTTCTTTCTCACCAGGACCTGAATTCTGTCTATGCCTCTAATCTTCCCTTATTGTTTTGTCCGGAAGAACAAAGAAATGATAGTTGGACTGTCTCAAAGGTTGATACAGTTAATCTTCCAGTACTGCACTTTTCCTCAACAAGACTGAATGTCTCTGCTCAAGGATGAGGGATTACTGAGGGGAGAACTCACATTCCCCAGCAGAGCTGGCGTTACACCAGGTATGGCTGTTCAGCCCTTGAACACACAGCAGAGAAGACTTACCTAGCTGGATTCATGTATCTAGGCACTTACCACTTTATTCAACTGCAGGTACCAATGGGGAGACACACTGGATCTTAGCACACATGTGCCATGTCTGCAGTCTTAACCTTGTTTGTTTCTGGGCACATTCTGCAGTAACCACTAGCTGGGTTGTTTGTTTGTTTGTTTGCTTGTTTTAAATGAATTGCTTAGGAATGGTCAGAGTAGAATACTGAAATGAAATGCCTCTATCTGGTGACTCACATATGCTCCCAGATCCCCTCAATGCTTCTTTAAAGGGAGCTCAATCCTTTCCATCTAGGTCACTTAGGGGCTGGAGAGAGATAGCTCATCAGTTAAGAAAAGACCTGAGTTCAGTTCCTCATACCTATGTCAGGTGGCTTGCAACCACCTATAACTCCAGCTGCAGGGGATCCGGAATCCTCCTCTGGCCTCTGTGAGTACACACACATGCACACGCGCGTGCGCGCACACACACACACACACACAGGCACACACACTAAGTTGTTTAAAGTGTCACTTCGGCACCTTCTCCAGTTCATGCTAAGCTCTGCAGATGGATAAAGGAGGAGTATGGTGCCGCCGCTACTCAGGAACCCAACACCTCTGAACTTAAACGGGAAGGGGATCCATATGTCCCCCTCTCTAGGAAAACAGCAAATATCAGCCTGTTAACCAGAGGTCCACGGCCACTCTCTCTCCCTGTAGAAGTGGTGGTTCATCAGGGTTCTCTAGCACCAGACTGATAGAATGAGCACACGTTGTAAAAGGAGATGTGTTAGATAGTGTAGTAGGAACTGTGTAGTTTCAATGGCCATCTGCACACTGGAGAGGCTGAGAACTGGTACTCAGTCCACGGGCCTGGATGCAATCTGACACTGGACTCTCAGCAGTACCAACCTGTTGCTGGAGGGCTAGAGGGCTCCTGGAAGCTATGACCTCGTCTTTAGGACACATTGGAAGGCTAGGTTCAGGTGTTGGTGAAGAGTTAAGTGGCAACAGGGCAGATGCTCACCAGCAAGGTGTAAAGTAACACAGCGTTGTCCTGAGAATCTTCATATCTCAGCAGCAGCCAAACGACGTGGTCCACTCTGGGAGCCAGCCTTTCCACTCCAGTCAATGCTTCCTGGAGATGCTCTCACAGATCCATCTAGAGGTCTCTCAGTATATCATAGGACAATCACGTTGACATGGGCTCAAACTCCTAGCAATTCTCTTGTCTCCGGCTGATTGAATGTGGGACTACGGCGTGAGCCACTGAACACAGTCCAAAATTGTCTAGCAAAGCGAGATACATGTATGATGAGATGGTGACAGCGAATGGTCCTCCTGTGAAAGTGTGTTACTAGTCCCCAATTCAAATTTATGTCCTCATCCATTATCCATCATTGGCAATAAAGCCACAAACTTAACTGCACGGCCTCACACTGTATGTATTAATAAAATCGCTTCATGTTGTGAGACTTAATTAGATAATAAAGCACTTTAACCCACCCTGGTAAGTCTTCGTAAATGACGGATATTGCTAATTTACTAATTGGCAATACGGTGCCTTATTTTTCTTTTAAAATGGGTAAGCATGCTTTTGGAAGACCACACTGCCACATTGCTTTGGTTGTGCTGAAAACAGATGAAGATCTTCGTCTTGGGATGCATGAACTATGTCTTCCTCACCCTCTTTTTTAAAATTTCTATTTATACCTCCTCTTCATTTAAATGTTTAATTAGGGAGGAACACTTCCATGCATCGTAATTAAATGCAAGTACAGTTCCTTCACCACAAAAGAGTCATTTTCCATTCAGTTTGTACGAAGTTTTGTTTTGTCCCCGAATGAATCAATATGAAAATTAAGCTGGTTGTCTGACAGACTTAAAAAGAAGTATAGCTTTCATAATACAAGGGCGATTAAAATGAATTTAAAGTCTCAGAGCACATCCTTTTAGAGTAATTGCACGCTGTATTCTGGCAGCCCTTAAAGGTAGCTTTCCCAGAGGAAAGAAAAATGAACAAAGGAACCTTTCGTTCTGGTTTATCTTCTTCACAGGCTGGAACCTTTTCATAGCTGAAACACGATTTCCCACTTTTAATTGGTTATCTTGTAATGAGGAGATTGAGGGACAAAATGGAATTCTTGTTCTGATTAGGACGGAGCTGGGAGTCTGGGAGGCAGAGAACAAAGTAAAACATCTTGGAGCTTCCAATGCTGCTTGGAATCTCCTCCTAACGGTTTGACCCTTTCAGCACTGTGTGCTTGGGTTAGAAATCTCTTAAAGAGAGTGTGATGGATCTAGGATATTGCTTTTTTTTTTTTTTTTTTTTATCTCCCATGCTGCCCATCTGATTTCCAAAGTGGGATGTGTCTAAGTGGGATGTGTGTTTGTGTTTGCAGTAAACAGGGTAGAAACAAAAGTCCTTTCCTGTGAAAAAAATAGTGCCTACTATTAAATATTCCAAATGACCAGTTCAGGTTTGGCTCCAGACCCCAGCCTAGAATGCTGAGGGGCTAGAGCAGCTCTCATGCATCTCTTCTCTGTTGGCTCCACCCATGTGGGTTTGTCCTTGAACAGCAAGCACATTCCAGCACTAGACAGACCCTTGCTCCTTCATTCTCAAGATCCACAATGGGTGTGAGCTCAAACCGATCCAGGTTTCACTTGAATTTTACCAAAATCATCTGCTCATTTTAGATGTCGGCATTCAGTTTGGTCACGAATGTCTGATCCACTCTCTTTGCTGAAAGAGATAATTCCAGGGGGGTTTCTGTGTACAAACTGCATAGCATTTAAACACGGGCAACTGGTGTCTTAATCATTGTGGTGTCCAGAAGCTAATGCATATGAATCTGTCCAGCATGTTACTGGAGTGCTCCCCACTTATGTAATTACAGAGCAAAAGGACAATGAAAATCACCAAGCCACTGGGAACGGTATCCCAGTGGGCGAGAGCAAGAAAAATGATGGCAGATTTACTTGGCAAAAATCATTTATGGAATATATCATTTTCTCAAGCAAGTTACACCATGTAGAATACTGTGATTTCAAAGGAAATAATAGTACACTTGAGGCGGAGAAGCAGAGGAAGGACAGGTTTTGAACCAGAGTTAACTTGAGCAGTATTATGTATATCCCGAAAACACATCGGGTCCCTCCCCTGCCATACGAGGCATCGGAAAGACTGTGATTGTCTTCCTTAAAATGTTCAACCTACATCTTGTAGTGAAAAACAAAATCAAATTAAGGGACTTAACTTGAAAAGTGTCAGGTTCATGAAGGCAAAGGAAGCCTTTAGAAACATCACAGCGTACAGCTGGTAAGGAGGTCTAATCAGCAGATGCAAAGGAGGCTCCAGGAAAACAAATGAAGCTTCAGGAGGATCTGCTAGAATGTGGAGTAGGTCTGTAGATTTCTTAATAGCAAGGCACTAATTAGTGCCAACTCCTGGTTTTGGTGAACAATTCAAAATCATGCCGAAAAGTTAGAATGATCGTAGTTAACTTAGATGAATGATTGTATGTTGAACATGGATATAACTTATACATGTGTGTGTATGAGTATCCATAATAATTTAGCATAATCTTTACAAATTCTGAAACATAATGTTATTCTCTTTATTTGGAGATGAAGAAACTGAGAACCCAGGAAGGCTGGAAAGTTGCTCTGGGATAGGAATGAGGGTGTACAACACCTCTACCCAAGGACCCTCTCAAACATCTCTCGGGTTCTTAGTTTGGCTTTGTAAGACTCAGAATCAAAGATTCACAGTCAAGAAATAGTTCATGTCTCCTTGTGGCCTAAAATTTAAAGTTAAGGTTGAAATGAAAATATATCTAGAATAGTATAAACTTGAATCAAGACACTCTGCCTGACTGATGTCACCTTCTAAGACCCGGCGCAGAAGAATCTCGAGCACCTTATGTCACCTCCCAGCAAGCAAAACTGCTTCCCTTAGTGGAAAGCCAACCATCTGCATTCCCCCGAGGCTCTATGGAGCCCTGGCTTGAGGTATGTGCCTGTTTTCTTTGTTGTTGTTTGTTTGTTTGTTTTGTTTTTGTCTTTTGGTCAAGTTTCTCACTGTAGCCAAGTTCATGCTGCCTACAGAGTATCACTAAGTTTTCAAAACTAATAAAAACCTAACTGTGACTTGATTGTTAGGACCCTGTTTGTTGGTCTAAAATTTGTGGCATAGACCAGGTTGGTCTTGAACTCATAGAGGATCCTGCTACCTCTGCCTCTCCAGTGCCAGGATTACAGACATGCTCCACCATGCCTAACTTAACTATGACTCTTGAGCAGAGTCTAGCATGGCTTCACTTATCACTTGAAAAGCCAAGTTAACACTAGGGTCAAAATGGACAGAAAGAAAGAATAAAAAGCAGAGGGGACATGCCAAGCATTTTGACTCATTTCCACATTACAAGTGTAATCCTAAGAAGTCAATCTGTCCCTGAGTCAACTCCTTACAGAAGCCTAAGTCATCAGGAACAATACAGACATTTGATTTTTCTTTGATTCTCACTTGCTTTGTGACCTCTTTCTTCATCTTTATAGAGCAAGCATGGTGATGTGGCCATGATGCAGAGCGCAGAGGGAGAAAGAGACAAACATCTTCCAGGCATGCCAACCACATGCTTGGAAAGCATTTTAAAGAAGCTAGATACTTTTGAAATTAACTGTATAAACATGTAACTCATACTGAAGTGAAGATGTTTCCATGGAGAAAACACAAAGGAATTTTGAGGGGGAGATGCCAACTTCTGCTATTCATATTTGTATGGAAGGCCTTTGTGTTTGCAGAGCAAAGGGGTATGATTTGAAAATGGGAAAGGGGGATTTATTGACAGCAACTCAACTGGATGGCAGTCCTGGTTGGAATATTTATCTGTTCCTCATTCCGTGCAACACACATCCACATGCACACAAATACAGGGGGCAGGACAGAGGTATACAAACACAAACTATCCTAGTTCAACCTTGTTACCGGGGCTATTATTATTTCAGAAACATTTGGTGAATCTACATTATCTGCTATGCAGTTTTTCTGGACTGAAGATGGAATATCTTCTATTATCATGACCTAAAATATGGACATTCAGATAGTTAACTTTCTTAGTTCTCGATAAATGCTGAATTGGAAGGGGGAAGCATGTAAATGAGCAACTGTACCTCGCCTGGGGATGTCTGGCAAGATTTTCCCAGGGAGGTTTCCCAGGAAAATTTCCTGAAAGGAAGAATTCAGGTGTGCCTCGGAACTGTCCCCAGGAAGCATAATACTATAACAAAAACTTTCCTGAGCCCAGAAGCATAGAGCTGTCCACACAGGAGTTTGGGACTGACAGGGGGGGGAGCTTGGAATGCTAGAGAAAGATACAGGAATCACCTCAGAAAAGTTCTCTTAGGAGGGCAAGATGTGGGTATCCATCCTGTACCCTAGGAGCTATTGGAAGCCATTAAAAGGTGAAGCGGGGTATGACATAATCCGATTTGCAATTAAAGTAAAGGCAGAAATTGCTTTGCTTAGGCTGTAAACCCTCTGACTAGGGGCCGCAGGGTGGTTAAACCAGGTCATACTGAAAGCACATGACAGTAGCAGTTTGGTAGGCAGTTAGCTGCATTTAGAGGAGGCCAAGCTAGATACTTACTGCAGAGCCAACCATTATTTTAAGGACTAAATGGAAGCTTATATTTCCCAACTGAAAGCCTGTAATACCACCCTAGCCAGAATTCTGTGTTTGCTTATTAAGTTTGCTTTATTTTTAAAGAAGAGTCCAGATTTGTAAGGTCCCATTAAGCCATTCCAAAAACTATAAATGGAAAGAGAAGAATTTATTTAATTCCGTTGGAGCAAATAAAGTCTACGAGTCCCACACAAATCCATTTCCCAGGCCAGGAGCAGTTACTAATGTGTATTGTTTAACGTTCCCTGGCCCCTGTTTACCAGATGGCACCGAGTCTAGGGCAACACTTTCCTTAAGCTGCATGGCAATGACAGATCACAGAAAATAATAAGAAAAAGAAAATGAAAATCTATTCTGCCCTGGAAAGCAGAACACAGTCCCATCAAGGGACCCAAACCTTGAAGAATATCCAAGACACACAGGCCCCAGGGATCATGAAGGGGTAGGGGTAACGTTTTCTTCTGCATTCTTTGGCTTCTCCCAGGAGTCAAATCTAGGCAAAGTTAACTGAAGCTAGTAAGTCTGTTAGATAGTTTTTCTTAACAAATCTTGGAAAAAACCTCCTAAAATCTCTATTATAGTCTTGTAACTTCAGAGAAAGAAAACAAAAAAGAATAACAATGTATTTTACTTTATATTAAATGTAATGCATCTCTATGAAATTAAAATGGAGGGATGAAAAAGGAAAGCCAAACTCGGTAATGCAAACCCTTAATCCCAAGACTTAGGAGACAGATCTCTGTGAGTCTGAGGCCACCTGATCTATATAACAAACTCCAGGACAGCCAGGACTACACAGAGAGACCCTGTTTTAAAAATTCAAACAAACAAACAAACACCACAAAAAACATAGCAGAACAGTAAGAAACATCATTGTTCCATAATGATATAAAACCTTTAGTTTTATTTATTATTGGCGTGTATTTGTGTGCGGCACACACATATACATGGGGATAGTACATGTGCCACGTTGCACAAGGAAGTCAGGGGACAACTTTGTGGAGTTGGTTCTCTCCTTCCACCTTTATCTTAGTTCTGTACCAGACCTGTGCAGCAAAAGCCTTTACCCACTGAGCTATCTTAACTGCCTAAGGCAGATAAAATCTAACATATATGCTGGACCTGGTGACAGAGGCCTGAGGTCCCAGCAACTTCAAATGCTGAGGCAGGAGGATCACAAGTTCCAGGACTAATTGACTGACAGAGTGAGTTCAATGACACCTTAGGTAACTTAGTGAGACTCAGCCTTAAAATAAGAAGCTTTTATATATATATATATATATATATATATATATATATATATATATATATATATTTTTATATATATAAAATTTAGTAGTAGAGTGCTGGCTTAGCAAACACAGATATAGATATATCTATATCTATCTCTGTATCTTTATCTATTTCTATATCTATACCTATATCTACATCTGTATATCTCTATCTCTCTATCATCTCTATCTATAATAATAATTAACTTAAATAGTAACCCTTAATATATAAAGTGTTATATAGCAGTTTTAATATCAATATTTTAAAAAGATAAATGTGTTTTTAGAATAATAGCTAAATAAAGTTGTAAAAGAAATACATATGGGGCTAGAGAGCATTCAAGAGCACTTGCTGCTGTTACAGAGGACAGTTATACCCGAGTACAGTTCCCAGCTTCCACATGATGGTTCACAACTACCTGTAACTCCAGTTCCAGAGATTCTGTCCTCTGAGATCACAAGGCATGCGTGTGGTTGCACATACATGCATGCACTCACAAAGTAAAAATAAATGTTTTAAGAAAAGAATACAAGAGACCAGCAATTTGTTTTGTATTAATGCTCAACCTACAAATAAGCAGAGATTTCGAAAGAAAAGGTGACATTGTTCTTAACACAGCAGCTTAAGCAGGCATAACAGCATCTGCTGTGGGCAGGCTTTCGGAGAGGAGAGGCACACTGCCCTGTGGGCGTGCATCTTTGCACATGATAAGCCTTGGAAACATTATACACTTTAACTTGCCAACCAGTCCTTTAAGAACTAATCAGATGTTTGCCTGCCATCTATTCAATGGACGTTGTGTATAATGTGTGAACTCAGTTGGATTCAGGCCTGTTCCAGAACCCTATGAACTGACTAGGACTCAGAGTCTCTCGGATGGAGTTATTTGAATCACACTGGAGTAAGGCAAACTCTAACATGATCACCTTACCTATAAGAAGAGACCCAGAGATGCAGACACATGATAGGAGGAGGCCATAGAAAGATAGACAGAGATAAGAACCACTGACCTCTTGAATCTCAGTAGCTGTGATCACCTCCATGGAACCCTCACAAGACTGGGCCTCTTACCATCCTCTTAAGAACAGGAAAATGAATATGGTTCACTTGGTGAAGTGCCTATCACACAAGCGTGAGAACCTGAGTTGAGATCGCCAGTTCCCACATAAAAAGCTGGATGTGGCAACATGTGCCTGTGATCTCAGCACAGAGGGAGTGAAAACTGGTGAATCCCGGGAGATCATTGGTCAGCCAGATTAGTGAGTTACAGGTTATGCGGACACTCTGTCTCAGAAAGTAATGCACAGATACACAGTACAACTGAAGAAGACACCTCTGAAAACATGTGCATGCACAAAAACACACACACACATACATCACATGCACCACACACATCACATACACCACACACACACACATCACACACACACACACATCACACACAACACACACATCACATATACATCACACACACACACACATCACATATATACACATCACATATACACACATCACACACATATCACACACACATACATCCCATACACCACACACATCACATACACCACACACATCACACACATCACACACACCACACACATACATCACACACAACATACACACATCACATACACACACATCACACACACACATTATACACACACATCATTTCCATGTAAAAGTGAGACTATCATAAAGATTACAGGCCAGGAATCTTCACATGATCCTCATAGAGCCTTTCTCTTCCCTGAGGTTGTATAAGATGTGAATAACTGACTGTGGATAGGACTCTTGGGGACCAACACTAGCCATAATCAAGAGACTTCCTTGTAGCAAACCTGCCTGAGTTACCAAGCTCATGAAGGGAAGGAAGCCTCCATAAATTCATTGATTCATCAAGCTGGAGTTGGATAGATTATATTCCATTGAGCTGGTCTACTGATGTGCTCTCTGTCTGGGGTAAATAGCTGCCTCTTTACATCCCCATAGAAAAAGTCACATGACATGTCTTAAACACACCACCAAGGATCACCACAGCCAACGGAAAGTAGGAAGGAGCCAAGAAGACCCTCCCCAGAGCCTGCGGGGAGTGTGGGAGATGGAAGGGTCATCTACACTGACCCTGACTCTAGTCCTACAACATCCAGACAAGAAGCATTTCTGTGAAGTCATTCGGCTTTGGTTTTTTCTTATGGTTGTGCCATGAAGATGATATCATACTGAAATCAAGAGCAATCTAAACGGTTACCATGGTGACTGGTTGTGTAATTGTCGGGGAACACTATGAAGCCAGCAGGAAGAAGGAGGTGTGTATGCAGACAGACATAGAGGATTGCCTGCTCTCTGCTAGGGAGCAATGCCTGCTGCTGTAACCCTAAGTATGATCTGACTTCTCAGCAAGGGTAAATGCACATATGAACAAAGAGGGCAAAGATGGTATATCTCAGATTCTGGACGGGTTTCCCTTCCTACCTTATAGACTTTGGTATTGTTTAAGAGTTTCCCAATGAGATATATTTACTTACAAAAGCAACAGATATGTTTTAGAGAGGAACATGCATTTAATAAAAATAGAAAAAAATAACTAAGTAAAGCACTATGCTAAGAAATGCTAGTGGGTATCAGAGTGATGTCATTGAAGCTTTTTCTGTGGACCAGGTAACATTCACTTTCCAAATGCCTCTTGTTTTGCTGACAGTGGCTTGAATTTAAGCTAGAGTCTTGCTAGATACCCAAGGCAGGCCTGGAACTCTGCTTTTGCTTCTGGCTCCCGAGGCCAGGGGATGCTGCTCATGTGGGCTCATTGATATGTTTTTTTATCCTTTGAATCCAAAATAAGAAAATAGCATTAACTCTCTCTTAACCTGGAGGTTTCCAGGAGGGAACCCAAGACTGAATACAGTAAACCCCGTTTTCCAGAGACACTCAACTCTGCCGGACTTCTATTGGGTGCTTTCTGTCTCTTTCCATCTGTCACTCAACAGGTGCCATGCCAGACTCAATGGTATCTTCTTTTAGACAGTTGGATCCACTGCTCCCCTCGGCACAGTGCTAGGACTTAGGTTGTCAGATGGCTCGGCAGCAGGTGCCATAGTGGAGGGGCAAGGTAGTGTTCTCTTTTCACACGTTGCCAGCTTTTCCAATTTAGTTCCGGACCTGTAAGCAGCGTCTCTCTTGACCTAGACCACTGGGAATAGCTCTAGGAATCAGCAATAAGTATAGCTACTATCTCTTGGGTCCTGCTTCCAGCAACTGCAATGCCCGCTGTGTGGCAGCCTCTGGGTTACTTGCTGCTCCGTTTGTTCTTACTACTCCCGACGGTCTTGCTCCACAGGCATCAACACATAGATCGGTAAACGAGTCCCAAGAACTCAAGTCAAGATCTCAAATCTAAAAAGGTCTTTGGCAGACCCGAGAGTAGCATGGTTTCACGATGCATAGTCAGGAATCGTGAGCTCATGGGGCCCCCAGATCAGGTGCAGTGCACAAAGGAAGCTCAGGGTTAGGACTCACTGTGGGTGAGTCCACAGCAGACAGATACAAGTAAGCACAAGCAAGGACGGTGCTGAGATTGACAGTTCCGGACAACACTGTGGGGAACTGAAGGGGAATGTAGTTAATACAAGGCCTGACCCTCAAGAGAATGGACATCACTGGCCAATGAGGCTCTGGGGGACAGCTGAACGAAAGAGCAAGGTTGTCAGGTAGGTATTCAAACACCCCAAATTCTGCAGACACTAGCTCACAGAAAATTGCATGGCAGAATTCCCCTTTTGCTTTACCTGTAAGAAACTTCAAGTCAATTAGCACTGTACACAGCAACTCATATAAAATCCCACAAAGTTGTTTTCTTCTTCTAAACTTGCATCTTTCACCTTTCTTGAGCTTTTGTGTGATTGATTCTACGGCGTTTCATTTATTTCCTTTCTCTTATGTTTTCCTCTCTTCTTTCTCTCCTTTTTTTCCTGCTTACATTTTTGATAAGTATACAACTTACCTAAAAAGTATTTTATAATTTTTTAAATTAAAAATAGCTAAGTCAGAAAGTTGCTTGATCAGGAGCAATTTTCCAAGGAAGTGTATGGTTTACCACCCTTGTAGAACACAGTCCTTGGAAAGAGAGGCCTTTCAGAGTTCCAGATAGGAGCTAGAAAACGACATTGCCTTGTCCCAACCTGATTTTTAACAAGATATGAGCCCTGTCTTTAAGAAACACACAGTGTCTATCATGTTTCCTTCATACTTTGTACACTCTGTGTGTGGTACCTAACATTTTGTTTGTTCATTTTTTTTTTTTTAAGTTGAGTTCTTGACCCATAGCTTGGGATGTCCTGAAATTTACTATGTAACTTAGATTGACTTCAATTTTATAGCAATCCTTCTGCCTCAGCCTCCCAAGTGTTAACATTATAGACCTGATTCTGTAGTGAACCCTACAGTAAATCTGCAAAGTAGCCATTGTCCTTAAAAACAAAGAAACTGAAACCCAGAGAAGTCACAATGGCCTTAGATCGTGCAGAAAGGATGCAGACAATACAACCTTTAAAGCAGATACATATAGCATCTAAAGCATTCCTAGTATACAAAGAAATCTTTCCATTTGACTTGTGTGCGTGAGTAAATCCCACCGTGTGACCCACTTAGCTATGTTGTCTTCACACTTGTCTGACCTCTGCCTTGGCAACCAGAAGCTCAGAACCATGAGGTGCAAAGAGAAGTTCATGGGAGCATTCAGCTTCAACTGTAGAACAAAACAGAAAGACAGAGAGAATGAATCAAACAATACATGATAAACACTACAAATGACTCCAACAACACAAAGCACACAATATCTCTCTTATGCAAAATCAAAGAGAAATACAAGCTACCTTTTCCAAATGGAATAGCCTTTATCTCAACCAGAACATAAAAATGACAATGAAAAGATACTCACTAAAGATCTTAACATGTTCCTACTATGATGAGCCCATTATACAGGCGATGCTGGGTAGAATTTCCTACAGTCACTCGCATATGTAAGATTGGTTTTGCTTTCTTACTTGTGCTATTGATGGCCAGACTTTAATCTCTTGTCTTGGGCCTCCCATACATTTAAAATAAATGTCCTACTTTAGTTGGGGCTTCTACTAATAGAAACAACCAGACTGCAGTTCAGCAAGCTGGGAAAAAGCTTTCATGAGGGGCTGGAAACGGGGCTTGGTCTTTTAGAGCATTTGCTACTCTTGCAGAGAATTCCAGGTTTGGTTTTCTATACCTGTATGATGTCTACAGCTATCTGTAACTCTAGTTTCAGGGAATCCAATTCCCTCTGCTGTCTCCTCAGACACATACACATGGTACACATACATGCATACATACATACATACATACATACATACATATCGAGCAGACAGACAGACAAAACACTCATAAATACATATAAAATGTATTCTTTTTTAAAGTGTATAAAAACTTGTAGGATTTTACATTATAGAAACATGGAATGCAGAAAGATGTCTGCAGTAATTGATGGGGACTTGCTGACTTAAGTCAGAGGCAGAGGGTGCTCATCTTATGTGAACAGCACTACATTATTGATGGAGAGAAAAGTGCAATTGTTTTGATCAAGCAGAGTTCCATGTGACAGAGACACGATGAGCCAGTGACTGTCTGTGGAGTAAAGAGTAGTTGTGGGAGTTGTCAACACATTAATTAAACAGTGATGAGCGTCAGCCTGCTGGAAACTAGAAGAAAATAAATGTGTCTTGGGAGCAAACAAGCAAGCAGCTCAACAGAGGGACTGTCGAATGGCTATGAATCTGGGAACCAAGAAAAGTACAATGCCATTTGAAGTAAGGAAGAGTGTTATCAAATTAGGATCAAACCACCAGTTCGGATTTGGCACCAAGAAATATACCACTTTCATCACAACATTTTACACAGGGTGATTAAACTTGTTATCCTGAAATGAATGGTTTGTTTTCATAATAACCAAAGTATCCTTCCACCGTGGAGGATTTCCATGCAGAGTGGCAAAGGGTTGACGGATCATTAGCCTGGAGCCTCACTTTGTCTGAAGAACCGTCTGAACCGTGTGCAGTAACGTCTCGGGTCTCAGGGGAAGTAGGGAGTCACGTGAGCCAGCCTACCGGTCTGGGCTCAGTGCTGGAGTGGTGGCTGTTTACACTGTGTCCAGGGAGAACTGGGGCACACATATTTTATAGGTCGCTGCCTGTGGCACTTCGGCATCGCCGCACCCCCACTGCAGCTCACTCATGGTTTTCACTCACTGCGGGCTGGCATGAGTGAAATATCGCAGCAATTATAAAACTCAAGATATTGGGTGAGAGAATTTTAGGAATGACTGCAGCAAATTGCTTCCATTTTTCAGCTCACAGCAAGAAGAAAGTCAGAAGCAGAGAGAGGTCAAAAAGAAAGCAAATGATCATGCCTACATTGGCTGTACAGTCTACATATGTACATATATAAATATATTAAGCTTCTCTTTTGTGCCTTGGAGAGAAAAGAGCTGCAATCAGCCATTCAGGGACGATCAAATAGATTAAAGCGAACATTGTAGACGTCTCCAAGGAGCCTGCAATAACATCTTTATTCTTGCTCAGCTACCTTCTACTCCACACTGTGTGAGGGAATATATTTTATTAAAAACATTTCTTTTACCTGGAGGTCCTGTCAACTAACAGGAAAAAAAAAAGAAAGAAAAGAGAAAATAAATAAAAACCAAAAGTGTGTTCTTGGTGCATCCAAAAAAAGAAAAAAAAGCTAACATTATTATTTTTTTTTAATACAGAGAAAGAGGAAATGAGTAGAAACTGAGCTTTTTTCCCCTGTGACATGTCCAATACTGATTCTGTTTTGGCAAAGGACCTTCCTTTTAAATCCAGAGGGCTCCTCATCAAAAATGCACTTTGCGCTAAAAACAGGCAGTTTCTCAGCTAAGTCTCTTTAGGAGTACATGCAGACTCATGTTGGAATGTCTCATTACTACAACACCAACATTGCTTGTTCAGTGCAGCACAGGTTTCTGAGTACATCTTATTGACACAATGCATTTTGATATTTGCACTATAGCTGCCAAGTTTTAAACATTGGCCAGGTTTTCTACGGACATATTGAAATCTAAGCCTTCAACACAGTGGACTGATGGGATGGTTCTGTCAATAAGGGTGCCTGACACCAAGCCTGATGACCTGAGTTCAGTACTGTGGACCCACATGGGAGAAGGAGAGAACTGACTCCTACATCTGGTCCTCTGGCCTCCACAAACATGCCATGGTATGTGTGCCCAAATGATAAAATATACATAGATGGATAGATAGATGAATGGTAGATAATAGATTGATGATAGAGATATGATATATAGATGATAGATGGATAAACAGATGATGATAGATGATAGATGTAAATAGATGATTGACAGATAATAGATTGATGATAGAGATGATTGATGACAGATAGATGATTGATAGATTATAGATTGATGATATATAAATAGATGATAGATAATAGTGATAGATGATAAATTAATAAATAAATGATAGGTAGATACATAGATGATAATAATGATGATAGATGATAAACAGATAGATTATAGATGATAGATAATAATAATGATAAGTGATAAATATATGATAGATAAACAGATGATAGAAAGATAGATAATAATGATGATAATAGACAGATTGATAGTAAATATATCATAGATACATAGATAGATAGATAGATAGATAGATAGATAGATAGATAGATAGATAACCATTAAAAATAGATGATTATATTTCTTCAAAAACTCTTGTTTAAGTTGACTTTGAGATATAGCTGAGCTCCCTTCGATATCACTAAATTGCAGCACAGCAAAAGAACTTAATTTATCTTTTCAGGATTGTATTTCAATTTCTGGGCATTGAAACAGGACTCCAAATTATGTCTATTGAAATGTTGTTATTTTGACTTGTTTGCTGCTAGTTATTGTGTTAGTTGCTTGCTTTGTTGCTGTGACAAACTACCCTGAAATAATCACCTTAAAGATTTATTTGGTTACAGTTCCAGTGGCCCATCATGGTAGACATGTCACAGCAGCAAACATGTGAGGCAGCTGGCCACATTATGTCTGCAGTCAGGAAGCAAGAGAGCAAGGAATGCTGGTGCCTTGTTCACTTTCTCATGTTTATTATTACATGGGCCCAGCCTAGGGAATGGTGCCGCCCTGGTCTAGGGTGGGACTTCTCATGTTAGCTAATCTATGTAGGTAATCATCTGCTACAGGAGATTGCCTCCTAGGGAATTCTGGATTCTGTCAAGTTGACCATTGGCATTGATCATCACTGCTCTCATAAAGGAGAAATACATAAACATTAGATTCTGTTTGCTGAAGATGCCAAATATTCTAACAAGAGAATGTTCATTTCTGAATAAAATTTGGCCTTGGTCCAAAAAGCGCTTGACTTGCAAACATGAATATCAGAGTTAAATATCCTAGGACCCATATTACAAATGTGGTGGTACATGCCTGTAGTTTCAGTTGTTTGCCAAAGGCAGGCAAAGACGGGGACCCAGAGGTTCACTGGTTGTCAGCCTAACCTACTAAGATACTTCTCAATCAATAAGAGACCCTGTCTTGAAAAAATAATGTTGGCAGCACCTAAGAATGAACCTAACAGATTCGCAAGCTCATGTGTACACACATGTATCCAGACAGACACACATGATCACATGCATACACATATACAGGAAAAAAAAAGTACCATTCTCCTCTCTGCTCTCTTAATTATAATTGAGTCACTCGGTGAATAGACTGCTATCTTGAGGTGCCCACAGGTGACCTCTGATCCAGTCACCCTGCTACTGTCACTCCCACAGGAAAGCCGGTGTACCTGAACCTTCCCAGAAATCCATTTGAATATTGATTTTGCGGTTTGCTTCTGAATTTCACCCTTTTGCTTTTTCCTCACTTCCTCACTTGACCACTTTGTTTTTCCAGACAGGATCTGTCATTGAACATGGAGCTCATCAGCTGGCTAGTCTGGGTGGCAGCAAGCCTCCAGGATCCTCCTCCCTAATACTAAAAGGATAGGTACAAGCCAACATGGTTGCTTTTTATGTGGATGCTAGGAATCTGAACTCAGGTCTTTAAGCTTAGGTGGAGAGTATTTCACTAATAGACCCACCTCCTCAGCCATTCCCTGTTTCTTAGTGTTTAAGATTGATCCCTATCCCTTTCCTGTGCAGACTGCTTCACTAACTCTGGTCACAGATGGATTAGCCAAAACAAAATTATGCTAAGACTGATCAAAGACGTAAGGCTTCAATTAATTTTATAGAAATTCTTGGGAATAGAAGACAGGCCAATATCCACAAACATAGCTTATTAGCTTCCCCAGGGTACTGTAACAAATCACCACAAACTGGATGGTTTAAATAACAGAAACTCAATCCATTTCCATTCTAGAGTCATTGCAGAGTGAAGAGTCAGGAGGGTGGCTTCTTCCTCCAGCACTAAGGAGCTGACTCCATACATGGCTTTTGGTGGCCAGAGACCACGCGTGGCATTACTGTCTTCCAGAGCTATCACTAAAGCTTCTTGATCTTCACACTGTCCATGTATCTGGGCTCACTCATCTCAGGACACCAAGGACTGAAGTTAGGTCCTTACCTAATTTCAGGTAGTATCTCCTGATCTCCAACTCAGTGGCATTCATCATGATCCTAGTTTCTTGTAAGCTTGCATTCTGAGGTTCAAAGTTGGCATGAACCTTGTAAGGAGTTAGTTCACCCTCTGTGTACACATACATGCACCTTCATAAGACCTATCCCTGCTGCTTTAGATGTATAAAGAATGAAATCCACTTATCTCCTCTTCCTCCTCCTCCTCCTCTTCCTCCTCCTCTTCCTCTTCCTCCTCCTCCTCCTCCTCCTCCTTCTTTATTTGCTGTTGTTTTGTTTTTCTTTGTTTAAATTTTGTTGTTTGGGGGTTTTTTTTGTTTGCTTTCTGTTTGAGACAGGGTCTCTCTGTGTAGAGAATTTCATCCCTGTCAGTCCATGAGATGAAACTCTCTCAGATGCATAAAATGAGAAGAAAAAAAAAAAAAACATCAGTGACTACATTTAATGTGTTTGGTTTATGGAGTATCACTTGTTTCTTGATATTCTATTTCAGGATCTTACTGGGAATGAAATTAAGTAGATCTAAGAGAAGAGTTAGCAGGGTAAGTGAATGGCTTTCTCACTGATTAAAACATAAAGTTATGTGTTAATAAGAAGGTAACACTCTTACTGCTATTTGAAGCATACACAAATTTGAAATTGCTTTATAAATAGTTTAATTTCTTACTGACCTTTTCTTGATATAGAATTTGCATACAAGATATGAGTTCTTCTCACTTTTGTACATACATACTGTAAGTCACCAACCACCCATGATTTTCAGAGACATTTTTTTAGAATAATGGTTTTTAGTTTTGCAACTCAAGGGAACATTCAAATACAAGCATTTTTTGCTTGCCAAAATCCAGGTGAGAACAGAGTTTGCAGATGGACTTTAGGTGATGCTCAACATACTACAATGTCTAGGTAAGCTGCGCCATGAAGAACCTATGGCTCAGTCTGTCAGTAGTCTCGGGGCCAGGATGTCTATCGAGCTGTATGGATCGATGAGCAGGTGCAGGTTTTCTTTGATTCCTGTGATGACCAATGACATCCACTGTCAGATCATGGATAGAGAAACAACTTAAAAATCACATCAAATGACTGAGCAAGGTTTAGCTACTTTTCCAAGAGTAGGACCTGAACTGATATTTATTCAAAACCTAAGTCAAATTTGTAGAATATGTGCTGGTTGTTACCTGCCAAGCATAGTAGGTAAGTTTTGCCTCAGTCCTTACCAAGTATCCCATAGGAATCCACAATAGATCCATACGTAAGTTGTTGAAGACGTTGTCACACTTTATATTTATGAAACTTACCTTTAATTCCTTTGTGTTGTGTGAAATATGTATTTGGTCTTTATCCAGTTTCCAGGCCCACAGCCTCTAAAATCCTTGAACTATCCCCAAATGAATGTCTATTTGTATGCTAGTGAGCTGACTGGTGCCTGGCTATCACTAGGTTGCTTCAGGATATAGCCTTGTCATAGGAATGAGTAAGTCATGATTTATGGGTTGATCCTTCAGCCTACCCACCAACTATGGAAAAAAAAAGTGACTTGAACATTAGATTGGTCATCCATAGCAAATGATTTAGTCAATCATGCCTACACAATGAGGTTTCCATAAAGACACTGTATTGTAGAGCTTCAGAGAGCCAAATACGTGGATGTTTCTAGAAAGAGGGGCACATACATGCCTCATTCTGTACATCTCTTCACCTGTTAGCACAATGTTGTCCAGGCTCTAAGAGCCATATTAGCAAATCAGTTGAGCCCAAGGAAGAACTCTATCTAGTCTTGGCAAGCCCAGTTTAAAGTTTATGACTTGGAAAGTCATTCTGATGTGGGGACAGTTTATGGGTCTGAGCTCTTCCGTCTCCATCATTTCCAGGGTAAACAGTGTCAGAGCTGAATTTACTAGATGATGTCTCTAGTTAGCACCATCTCTCTACAGAGTGTTTAGGTGCTTGTTGATGAGGGAGAATCTCTGCACACATCTTAGAGACTAGAGATCACAGATGTCCTTGTATTAATTACTGAACAAGACATAGAATATAACACTTCATCTGTCCACTCTTATATTGCTAGACCCTTCCTTCTTCATCCTTTTTGGATCCGTAGCCAATAACTGGCTACTGTAGAAGGCCAAAATCTAAGGAGACTCAGATCATTTTACAGAAATACAGCAGTGATATCCTTTGAATGATAATGGTAATAATAATATGCCAAGCATTACAAATTGTTTTGATAAATTTCAGTGGGCTGAATCCTATTCTTTATATTCTCTCTCTTCTCTCTCCTCTCTCTCTCTCTCTCTCTCTCTCTTCTTTTCCCCACCCCCCCGTGTGTGTGGTGTGTGTGTGTGTGTGTGTGTGTGTGTGTGTGTAATTTAACTTATACTAGTGAGCAGCCTTGTGAAGCAAGTATATAAAGGACAAAGATTGGGCTGGGTACAGACCTGTAGTTCAGTTGCTTGGGAGACTGAAGCAGAAGGATCCCATGGTTGCCTCTACATCCAGCTTAGGCAACTTAACAAATACCTGCTTCAAAATAAAATAAGAAATAATCACAGATGCACAATGGTACAACTTATTGTCTAGCACTCAAGGCTCTAGGTTCAAGTCCAGAAAAGAAAAAAAAAAGTGAGAATGTATTTCTCAGGAGTGAAATATGGGCTTATGGTATGCCATTGACCCTCCCCCATTGCTTTCGTAGACTCAGACTTTGCCCAGGTCTCACTCTTGACCAATAACTTTCTAGGTGTTGCTGACTGGGATGTGTGTGGACAGAAGGCAATGTATTGTTCAACATTCCATCACACCTGGAAATGCTTGCTGGCCAGTGAGCTCAGCTGTACCAGGCTCCAGAGAAGTCCCACCTACTTGGAAAACTGTTTACTCTATAGATTTAAAGCTTAAAGCCGCTGGTGGCTGGGGATAGCACAGCAATCCGAACCTCTCTTTGTTTTGTGTTTTGCGATGCAAGGGAGCAATGAGATTGAGGATTTTGGCGGCTTCTTTGATCATCTGGGTCTTCCCAGGTTTCTACCTTGGAACAGAACTGCTTCTGGGATAGGTGTTATTAATTGCAAATGGCTTTGTGTCTCTAATGTTTCATTCACTGACTCTGACTCCCTCTTGATTTTTCAGACCCCAGATCCCTCTTGCTTGCTTTATAAATACCTAACTATTGCCTTTTTTATTATTTATTTTATTTTTTTTTGTCCAGCTAAATCTTTGAGAATGAAATGAAGTTAGTCAAACCACTTGTTGCTGCTCGGTCAGCATTTCTGCACTTAGTCTGTTTGTTGACTCAGTTGTGGTCATTTAGATTTTTCCCACACAGTTTGTTTGACACTTGCAAGTCCAGTCTGCACCAACTTCTATTGTATTAAGCAAATACCCTGACTGCACTCAAATCCTGCCCTTGTTCATCTAAAGCAATGGGATTTTCTTTAGTTCACCAACAGCCAAACTATTGTTATCAGAAAACCCTTTGCAGATGAAAACTGAAAAGAATCATGTGACCCAGAAAAAAGATTAACCTTCAGGAAGCCTTCTGGTTTGCCATTTTTGTCAAGGTGTCCCCAGAGAGAGTGGGAAATAATAAAGTTAAAACCTATTTCTGGAGCACAGCCCATTTCAAAATAAAGTCTATGAACTTTAGGTTTGCAAGATGTTGCTTCCCAACATGGGAGGCCTGTGACAACCCAGACAGATCAAAAAGCAACTCACAACTCGGATTTAGTAACTTTTAACTGCCTTCCTTTCAATTAGAAGGGGAGAATAAATATTGATATTAAACTATTGCTCAGTTACACACACCAATCAGCTAGTTATCTGTGACACAGAATCCACAGAGATCCATCATTACCTAAGATGCCTGTCATTCCAGATGAAACTTCTACCTTGATGGAAACAGTACACTGTGTATCCCAGATCATCTCTCATTGATGCTTCTGTCTGAGGAGACAGACTTTAAATTTTCCAGCTCAAAAGAAAAAACAAAATCTGGGCTAGGAAACAAATACAATTTGTTTTGTATTTTTAAACAGCATGGCAAAGGTGAATGGCATTTGTGTACCGGAAGAAACTCTAAGGTCTGATACTTCCAATTGAATTTTAGGCAAAAGCATAAAACTTTTGCTCTTAAAGAAAGAAAATAGATGCATTAAATCAGCTAAGGAATTACAAATATTTATATCCTAGCACCAGTCACTTGGATATCAAGCCAGTTAGTTCCACACCACAGCATCTGTGTCACTGCTCTAACTAAGCACCACGGGGCTTTCCTGAAGCGGATGCAAGCTTGTGTCCTTTGAGTCCACAGAATCTCATCTCCTGCTACTTCATGAACTGGGTGGGGGGTGGGGCAGCACCACCAGTCTTCATTTCAAATCACTTCGCGTAGCCCATATATTGCAAATTGGTTTACTTGTACATTAGTCATCCAAAGGAAATAATAAATTACCCTAAAACTTAAGTAACATAAATCAATAACAATTGCTTATGATTTCACAATGGTAGGTGCTGGCAGTCAGGCACATCTACGGACAGCTAAAGGTGACTCCTTGACAGTGAGGCATCTTTACAGTCAGTTTTTAAGGTGACCAGATACATCATTTCTAGCTGCCCAAGAGGCAACCGTGTTCCTCCTGTCACATGTTCCTTGTGCATGCGCTACAGCCCCTGTTGTATGTCTCTTTGTGCATGCGCCATGGCCCCACTGAAAATCACATTCTCCCACTCCCACTCGTCTTCTTTCTTCCCTCTCCAAGAGGCTGCCTCAATATTCCCGCCCAATAAGCCTCCCATGTGAAACCTGCCACATGATGTGTTTTCGTCAGTACCCACTGCCAAGTTCTACCATAGTCAGCTTCCAAAATAAAACCCAAGGAGATACCCACCTCTTGGTGCACACATCTCCATATAATGCACACACAGACTAAATGGGTCCAACCTATGTAATAAATAGGATGTCATAGAAAAGACATGAATAGCAAGATGTGGTGACTGGCCTTAATTGTGAGCTTCACTGGATTTGGAGTGACCTATGAAACACAGCTTTGTTGTCTGTCAGGGCCTTTCCAGAGAGATTTAACTGAGGAGTGAAGATTCCCCCTAAGGCAGGGAAATACCATTCCAAGAGCTGGGGTACCAGGCTGAAGTAAAAGGAGAAAACAAGTAAGGTGCCAGCATGTATCTCTCCATGTCGCTGCTTCCTGACCAGACATACAATATGGTCACCTGCATGGCAGCTGCTGATAGCCCAGCTAAAGCCACTCTAGCTGCATGTGTTCCCTGAGTTGGTGGCCTTTGTTTCTCAAAGCATGATCCAAAGAGAAACAGTGCATGAGAAATCAACTAAGATACAAGCTGTCATAGAAAGCACCAGCTATTTGTTGTTTTGAGTCTTGGGCCATTTCAGCAGCCATGTTATGATGACACTTAAGCTGCTTGGGGAGAGATCAATGGAGAAGCTGAGTTTTGCAGCCAAGAGTCAGTGAAGACAAATGCCACCCTTGACAAACAACTGAGATAGCCATCTGGCAGCAGATCCTCTGTTAGTCAAGTGTTCAGATGACAATGTCCCAAAACAGCACCTTAATAACAACCTCATGAGAGGTCCCAAGGTAGTGGTACCTACACAATGCACCCAGGAACCCCTACCACACGTGTTTGTGTCTTTAACTTACTATGTTTGAGATAATTTGTTGCATAGCAATGGGTAAGTGCTGGACATTCGGCTTACGTCAGTAATTCTCTCTGGTACTTCTTGCAAAAGTGTCATCAGAAGTCAATGGAAAGCCTGCCATAGGGTCTGATTCCATGTGGCTCCTTGGGCAGCTGGCAATGTCTGCATGTGGTCTACATTCTTTTTCTTGCTTTCAGCTGGAAAAAAAAAAAAAAAAGAGAGAGACCAAGGAGAAACTATGCCTTTTATGACTGTGGCAGCTAATTTCTTGTGCCAACCTGACAGAGCTGAAAAATGTCCAGATATCTAACATCATTTCTGTGCTTCAAGTCTGTGGAGGGGTTTGCACTAGAGCAAGTAGACTGAGTTCAGAAGATCACCCACACTAACATGGGAGGGCTCAGGCCAATTGAATGAGGCACAGATGGAGCAGGAAGGGTGAATTCAAGCTCCCTATATAAGTGGTGCATTTATTCTCTTGCCTTGGGACAACAGCAACTCTGGCTCTCAGAATTCTGGAACTGGACTGAATAGATAGGTATATGACAGAATATAGATAGATAGAAGATATAGACAGTAGTAGGTAGATAGATGATAGATAGATAGTGATGGATAGATAGATAGATAGATAGATAGATAGATAGATAGATAGATAGATAGTTAGATAGATAGATATTTAAGCCTTATCCACAGAAGTATGTCAGAGAATTTTTGGACATGTTTGAAACCACCAAAGCATGTACTATGACATAAATTGTTAGCCTTTCACACACAGGCAAAACCTACATTGTCCATTGCAAAATATTTTCTGCTGAGACCACTTATTAATCGCCAACCAAGACTTGCATTCAAGGGCCCTAAGACCTAATTTAAGTCCTGCTGCAATGAAATTTGTAAAAATGGTTCTTTGCATGCAGACCATCTTGCACGAAGATCCATAAACTAAGCAATTTTCCTGTAACTCTACGTATAATAGTCAAGTATGTGAAGGCAGTGTAAACATCCTCAAAAATGGGAACCTGGAAGACACCCAGAGTCACTTGTCTATAATGATCATGAAATCCAACAGAGTGCACATTGCTATCCCTTGATTAGGAGTCAAGGTCTGATACAATCCTCTTAGCTTTGTCTATCCTTTGTGTGTTTGGTATTCCTTGTGAACTGCTGCTATTTCTTTTCCATGAAATGTATTTTGCATTTTCAGCTTCACAGTCTCAAGCTCTCTCTACTGAGACAACATAAGTGTTGGGTTCCAAAGCTTCTTTCTCCCTGTCTTTATTCCTTTCCACTTCTGCTCAAGTGAGCAATGCCCTCACCAACAAAATTCTTTTTGAACACTTTCTGTATCTCACATGGTTCCTGTTGATATTAACTCCATTAGGGAAAAAAAAAAAAGTGCTGTACTACAGATACCTGGAGATTGTCAGGATTCTTAGAAGCATCCTTTTCTGCTGTCCTGTCAGATACACAACTAGCTATTTCTGAAGTTTAAACAGAGACTTCAGAGTCACGGCTTTACTGTATCTTCTTTCCACATTTCACAGACAAGACCACTTTTAGCTTTGGTATCTATCACAGTTGATCTTGATTATCTATTTGATTGCTTTATGAAATACCTAGGATATTCCTAAAATGCATCTGTAGGTGTGTCCGTGTGAGTATTTCCAGAGAGGAATCACCAAGGAGGGGAAACTCCACACAATCTCACACAGTCGGAGCCATATGAAACAGAAGAGGGAGGGGAACAAAGGCAGATATTCTCTCTGCTTCCCAGCAGCCATGAGGTAAACTGCTCTATTCTCAGCACCCTCTGCCATAATGGCCCTCACCCTTTAAAACTGTGAACCAAATAAACCTTTCCTCTTTAAGTTGCTTGTGTCAAGTATTTTGTCATAGCAACAAGAAGAGTAACACTACACTCTATCCTCTGCTAGTCCTTTGATTTACAAAACTAAAAATTCCCATCTCTTCTTATGTTCCAATTTTCTTTCAGTTTATTTGTATTAATTTTGCAATAAGCAGTGAGCGGCAGTGCTCACTCCATCAGCAGCACGGAAATCTCAGTTCCATCTCTTAGCTCATGCTGTGTCCTTTGTTTTCATGAATACTGGAAACAGCTTACTCGGATAGGTGCCTTCTTCCCAGAAGCTCTCAGGGCTGTTTGTTCACCTGGCTGGGTGCCAGGAATGCTCACCTGAGGAAGAAGAGGAAATGTCTTGTGCGTAGCTCAAGAAACAGAATTATTTAAATGACTGGAAAAAAGGGAGAAATGGGTGTGAATACTGAAGTCAACACCATTCTTAAAACTCTTGGTGTAATGTTAACTAGTTGAAATATTGTGCTTTTTAATTTTCAAAGCAGTTCCATACAGATTCTTAAGTTAATGTGCAGTATTTTTTTTTTTTTTTTGAGACAGTCATGACAGGCCATTTGTATGTAAGAATCAGAAAGAAAGAAGGTGAAGCTGCTGGATACTTTAGGAAGATTCACTTGATATGAACATCAGAAAACACTTTAAACCAAAACATATGGCTACCCATCTAATAAACAATTACATCACTAATTTCCATTTCAGTGCAATGCACTTAAGGAGGTCTTCAAGGGATCTGAAACACCATGGAGGAGGGAGGTAACAGAACATAGGTCTAATGGTTCCACAACCTGGCAAGTGCACAGTATTACAAAAGCCTGAAGTGGGGAATGTCTGATGACTCTCAGAATCTCAACCTCAGATGACAAATGGAACACCTTTTAATGAGAGAAGAGATGATCTAGGAAAAAGACAAACTCAGCAAATGTAACATGAGTACTGTGAGCAGAAGGCTCTGCTCAGAGAGTAGAGGGACCCATACTACACAGCAGTAATAGTATAATGAGAGACAGCCCATTGTGGGGGTGGAGTCAGGGCAATGTGGAGACTGGTTAGGACGCATGGTAGGTACAGGATCTGTGGACTACAAACAGATCTGCACTTTCATGTATGCAAGAGAAGACTGCAGTAGCTTTTTGAGAAGGAGAATAATGTGTGCAGGTCTATATTTTCTGAACTATATTATTGGTCTTTGTCCTTCATCTCCATTATAGCATTCTATATGTACCTTTGTGGACTTGGAATCAAATTAATACCTTATAGGCTCACAGTGAAAATCAAATACATGATAGTATTAAAATAGCTTCAGTTAAGAAAATGAAAAAATATTTAGAACTTCTTATCAGTGTGAGAAATCTTCTACTTAATTATAATAACAGTTTAAAACAATGAAGAATCATGGTTCATTTTCTTAAGTGTGCATGCACACACATACACACACACACATACACTCACACCCACCCACCCCCATACGCAGGCAATGCACCCCTACCATGTAAACAGGATAACAACCATGTCTTTAGATCCAATACAATGGTGGATTTTTTTTATACAAGAATCTCCCATGGACTTGAACCTTCCAGTTTGCTTCACTTCTGATATTTAAAAAGTATATGCATTAATAAATTTAAAGTATGTCAGTAACTGTGATGCTGTTCTTATTTTCTTCCTTGGATCATTTTCTTCATGACCTGGACCCAGGTGGGAGCAGGTTCTCCACACTTCCTCTATGGAATGGCATCATGTCCAGCACGTATACAGCAGAAGTCTGGGATCATCCTAATAAGAAGCAGCCATCCTTCCTGGAGTCTACGATGGCGGTTTAGCTCAGAAAATGTAATAAACAACTTCCCTTCTTGAATGTTGCTATTAAAAGATTGTTCTTCAGAAGAGCATAAATTAAAAATAAATAGAATTACTAAAAGAAGAGTTGTCTAAACAATGTGACTTAAATTCAATTAAAACATGATGTAGAAAAACTTGGGATAAACTCATTTTTCAAGCAGTGTTCCTAGCTATGTTGCTGAATGATTAACGGCCAATATGTGGGAACGTCATATAGGTTTGCCTGGAGGAGAAAGATGATGGAGATAAAGCAATAGGATGCATGAGATCAGCAGTTCAGGAAGCAAGCTACAGGTCCAGGAAGGAAAATCAACACACATACACACACACTCACATGCACATGTGCACACACATACATACACACTCACAAGCACATGTGCACACAATCACAAGCACACACACTCACAAACACAAGTGCACACACACTCACATGCACATGTGCACACATGCATGCACATACACATGCACATGTGAACACACTCACATGCACATGTGCACATGCACATACACACATTCACTCACATGTGCACACACACATGCACATGTGCACATACACATGCACATACACATACTCACATGCACATGTGCACACACATACATACATACTCACAAGCACATGTGCACACAATCACAGGCACACACAGTCACAAACACAAGTGCACACACACACTCACATGCACATGTGCACACACACACATGCACACACATGAACTCATATACATTCACACAGACAGACACAAGTGCACATGCACACAGAGTAGTTTTCTTTCAAAAGAATGTGTCCAAATAGCCTGTGCTACTTAGAAATAACACATGAAATGGGTTATCTATTTTTTAATTGCTATTTTTAATTTTTGTTTCTAATTTTAAATATTCCTTGTATATATTCACTCTATCTTTTCACTCACTATGTAATATATATTGAGGATATCCTCCTCAATATTTACTGTGTTAAATCACAGGGGAGAGATTAAAATGCAGGGTGAAAATCCTAGAAATAAAAATGTAGAAATAAGAGAAAGCATGATAATGAATTATTCATATTTTGTACTATTATTAATATTAATTTAAATATAATTTAAAATTACATGAAAGTCATTCATAAGGTGTGGCAATTGAAAGATATGCGGGGAAGGGAGGACAGGTGATCGATGTGACATCAGCAAATATCTGCTCTGATGGGACGGAGGTTTTGGGTAGATAAGGATACTGCTGATGCTATTCTAGGATAAGTGGTATTTGGGATGACAGCGCCAAGCCGAGCTGCATCACCCGTGGAAAGCATTCCTCAGGCCAGATTGCAAGATGGGAGCTGTGGCAGCTCTTAGTGAACTGTGAAGCTGATAAATCATATCTCGGCAAGTGTCGGTGAGACACTTGCTCTGCCCAGGACAAAGCACACTGCCAAAGTCCGTGCAAGTACCGAAGACACTCCCACTGCAATAACGCAATGACTGGCATCCACGCAAGTACCAAAGACACTCTGATCGCAATGATGGGCATCAGAAAGGGCTGCTTCCTCGTACAAGTGACTGCCCTTACTTGAGAAGTGTTTGTCGCCAGAATAGGATGGAAATACCTTAGCTGTAGTTCCTCTAAGCTTCCTATCCATCTCCAAACAGCTGGGCAGGTGGGTGCCCTCCTGTAGCACAGAGGGAACAGGTTCCCTAAACAAAAGGAGGTCCAAATACTTTAAACTAGTTTGTAAGAGTCCTCATCGTCTGTTTCCTGAAAATATTTCCAGATGGATTTCTGAATATCGAACCTGTCATGAGCTAAAGGGTTACTGGGTTAAATTTTGCCTTGATCATGGAACATCTTTGCCTCTTTATCCCTTCATTTGTAAGATGAGGATATAAAGAGTGTTTCTCTTATAAAAGGTTTCTGAAAATTCAGTATGCTAGCATATATAAAGTGCTCTGAATGGGGAAAAACCCCAGACATCTAGATATAACCCAGAGTGATTCTACTGGTCACTTCTCAGAGACACAGCATTTCTTAGCATGTAGGGTACCAGGTGATACAGGGGACCTTCTGCTAAAATTTAGATAATGGATACCTTGAATTTGTGTGCTTGATTTTACATAAAATTTCCATCAAGAAAAAAATAAATATTAAATTTCAACTTAAATTTAGTATACAGTTACATTTTAGGAGAAATTATATAGATATCTGAGACTTAACTCTATAGACAATAAAAACACGCAGTGATTGATTGCTGAACAAAGAACAGAAAACTGGATGTAGATGATATCAAAAGCCGAGTTAGGTGCTAATGAGAGAATTTAGGCCATCATATTCAAATCTACCTAGAAACCCTTCATCGTTACTATTTCTGGAAGATTCTACTAAAACACTATTAGCTTGAGTTCTCTAGAGAAACAGAGCTCATAGAATGAACACACATACACACAACAGCATTTATTAGAGTGGCTCTTGGGTTACTGTCTGACTATTCCAACAGTGGCTGTCTCCCTCCCGATAGAAAGTTCAAGAATCCAATAGCTGTTCAGTCCACAAGGCTGGATGTCTAAGGTGGTCTTCCTGAAGAAGTAGGCTCCAATGTCCAGTGAGCGAATGAACGTGTCAGGGAAAGTGAAGGCAAGCAGGCAATTAGTAAGCACTTCTCTCTTCTGTGTCCTCTTAAAGCCTGCTACCAGAATGTGTGGCCCAGATTAAAGGAGAATTTTCCCATCTCAAAAGATCCAGGTTGAAGGTGGGTCTTCCCATCTCAAATGATTCAGTCAAGCAAAATCCCTCACAGATGTACCCAGTCGTTTGTGCGTTAGTTGATTCCTGATGCGGTCAAGTTGACAATCAAGAGTAGCAATCATGGAAGCTGGAGAAATGACTCAGTGATTAGGAGCACTGGCTGTTCTTCCATAGGATCTGGGTTCAATTCCCAGCACCCACATTGTGTCTATAACTCCAGTTCCAGGGAACCTGACACCCTTATACACAGCATACAAGCAGGCAGAACACTCATATGTATTAAATAAAACATTTAAAAAATTTTAAAAGAAGAGTAATCAGTCATAAATATGGTGTATAGGGAGAATACAAAAGCATGATATTTGTAATGTTTTACCTCTCAAAGACCGAAACCCAATGAAGGAGAGGTGTGTTCTGGATCATTCTGTCAGAGTTCTCAGTCTGCCATGGCAGGGAAGACAGAGTGACCGCAACTGTCACTGTCCGAATGTGTCTCCTCATGATGGGTGGGCTAGAACCATAGCCATGTATCACCTTCAAAGGTTGACACAAATGGCTAACATCCACCATCCTGGCGTCATCTCTTTAAATGTCTTACAACCTTTCAAAAACTGAGACAGCACCGAGAAGCAGAAGAAACAAGTTTTCCTGGTCACTCCAGGTTCAAACCATAACAAAGGTCCAACAAAAACACTGTCAGGTTCATGTCATACGAGGTCATCCCCGTTTGTAGCTTTCCATGCTAGATTTCCAGGGCTGGGCCCTGTGAGTTGCTGGACACTGTGGCACTTGCTGTTCGACACCCGACAGATTTACCCCACACTGGCATTGACAGTGTTTTTCTTCATTGACCATTTTTATAGAGCAGAAGTTAAATGAGCCCAGGCTTTTGCAATTAATTTTTATAGCATCATTGATTAGATTTCCCCAAATAATTTATCCCTCACTTCATAGCTTAGAAGGTAATCCCATTAACTATTGTAGTATAACATTTTTAAGCAGACTGCTTCAGCGTCCCATTGAAAGATTTACATGGGTCTGAAATAAGAGCCATTTCTGCCTAATGATCTGTATGCAACAGCAACAGAAATATAGAAGGCAGGGATAATCAATCTATAAGATGCTGTACATCTCCCAAGATTTGTCTATGTGTTCAGAGGTTTCCTGGTGTGGGTGGTTTTGCATTATTTGGGCTTTAGTTAACTAAACACTGAAAATATATGTCTCTCCCGTATTTTAACATTTACCCCTGCACAGCTGGGACAGTAAACCATTCTGTGTGGCCCATTCAAATATACAGCCTAATTACCTAATTCAGTCAGTAAATAAAACAAAGTGTTCATCTGAGCTGAGCAGGTACCTACGTGTGTGTGTGTGTGTGCACGCGCGAGTGTGTGTGTATAAGACAGAGATGGTGCTTAACCTGGGGCAGTTTCTCACTTTAAATATCACAGATATTTAAAGATGCAGTGTGAAAATCCAGTAGAATGCCCTGCTAAGGAGAAATTTTTGTCTCATTTCAGGATACGACAGAGATACAATGAGGGAGAGAACACAGATTCATAGGAAACCAAGACATCTAAAGTACTCTACAGTAGCTCTCCCTTCGGGGGCCAACCATAATTTACAAGTGTAATTTAGGTTGATAATGAATACTTCAATGAATTCAGAGCAAGAGGTTAGCATTGAATTCAATGACAGGAAAATGAATAAATATTTTTTAAATTCGACATTCAAACATGGCTAGCATCTGCCAGACACTTATTTTTGTACACACCTTGCTAAACAGTTTTCAATAGGCAATCATAATATTGTCATAATAATTTTAGGGGTCCACACTATTTTCCACATATTTTACCACTAAGTAATTTGAGACTGGGGGGTAAGTTGTTCAAATCTATACGTCTGGGTTGGGAAAGATTGAAGGTGGTAAATGTTAGACCCATAGAATGTGCTAAAATAGGAAGGCTTGCAGCAGAAGCAAGTATTGATGTCAGGAACAAGCTGCACAAAGAATTTATGTGATGTTTTCCCAGGTGTGGTGACACACCCTAAATTAGACTCAAAGGATCTTGAGTCTATTTACATTTAAATTATTATTTGACAGATAAATTCACATTAATTTGTGGACTTGTTAGTAGTTATTCGCACTAGTTTATTATTCTTAACAGAAGCTTGGAGATAGATATTCAAGGCATCTAATTTAGTTTACTTGTGATTTCATCTCCTGGTATATTTTACTTAAATGTAAATTCAATGCCTACTTTGGACCTTAAGTGAGTATGGATTAGTTTCCAGAGTTGACATTTCATTTTCATTCCAAAATCAGGCCCCAACTTACAATTCAGTCTATAACTTGCTTTCTGTTGTAAGGTCTAGAACCTCCATCTCTACCACTCTCACTCTGCAAGGGAGAGACGGCATCGTAAAATTGGCTCAGGCTTGAGATGTTCGGCTTTGGGGACAATGCGCAGATCCAGTGTTCCATCCCAGCAGTAGTAATGGAGACGCCAACCTTTATGCCCCTCATCTTGTGCTTCTGGCTGTAACTACCTCTAGAGCTTCCAAAACAGGGCCCACTGAGATTTGAAGTAAAAAAAACAGGGATTCTCTTAGTGACTCCAAGCTAATCCATTACATAATAAAAAAGGCATGGTACCCCCAACTGGAACTGGCTCCCTCAAGTCCCTGCTATCACGTGTAGTCTCTGTTTTCCCACACTGATACTCTTCAAGATTTTTTAATAAAAGGGAATAGACTATTGAAAAGATGTAACAGGCCCTCTCCTTGCACTCAAACACTCAGTGCTCTCTGATAAATGTGACAAATTCAAAACAAAACAAACCATACAGACGATTAATTTTTTTTGTGCTGTGGAAAACAGCACCAAGACATGATTTTTCTTCTGGATCATTTATTAAAACAGAGACTAGGCATGGGAAATCTCTTCCTATCTTGAAAACCACCTGGTCCTGGCCCTCAGCACCTGGCATCTGGGCATCATTCCTAGTGAGGAGATGAAAACTTTGGGTGGTCTACACTCTTTCGGGAAGACATTTCTGAACACTGGGAAGCCACAAATAACTCCAGATCTCAGCATTTCAGCATTACAAGTATTTTCACATAATCATGACAAGATGACTGATTTTTCTGAGGCATTCCTAACATTGTCAAGATGCAACTTCCATTGCAAATAGAAGACCCAGGTTTGTGCAGTGAGGCCAGGAGACTTGCTTTGGATCCTCTCCAACCGTTGATTGCTGGCAGGGCAGCTAAGAAAGCCAAGTTATGACATCATACAATGCTCACAGTATTGATTCTTTGTCTTGCCACTTCTAAGAAAAACAGTATCATTCTTGTCCTTCCCTGGAATTTAGCTCAGTGGCTTTTGCCTGTGGCCTTTCTAATCAATGTCAAGTCTCCTTGGAGACAATGTCAGAATCAGAATCAAATGTGTCAAGTGAAATGGTAAGTGGAGATCAGGATGAAATTATTTCTATCCACAGCTAGCATAAAATTATGTTTACTTTGCCTCCTTCAATTCATTGCCCTGGCAACGCATTTATGCTAAACACATGCAGCATCCCAGCCTGTTTAAAAGATTTGGCATAAAGTGAAGGAGAGTGAGTGAGCGCATTATAAGTACTCCGTTTGATAACCTCTAAGGACGTAATGTCATGTGCTTTAAGTTCATAATATGAAAACGGATGTGGTTCTTGGATGCTAGCACTACTGGGGTCAACAGACCATCAGGTTGTTTCTGACCTTAGTTTTTGTACAATGGATGTAGCATGCCTGGCTTTTGCTTACGAGGCCTACTCAGGACTTAGTGTTAATGATTTCTATTGACAGGGTTATTGGATTCGAAGTGAATGTTTACACTGAATAGGGACAGTGTCAAAGAATCCCAAATAGATGCTCCCAACTGTAGAAGCTTAGCATGGCTTAAGTTCTTTGCTGTGTTCCTGCTCATGAGAGCAAAGACAACAGAGGACATGGGGATAAGGGTAATGAAGAGAAACAATAACAGGATTCAGAGGAGTTAATCCAGGCACAGCAGAGTTAATCTACAAGAGCTAAGGGGGAGGCTTTAGGCTAAAGACTTTGGCAAAAATTTGTTACTTTTTGATCCAGGAGCACCTAATGAATGACTCCACTGGCCGAGAAGATTTGGGACACTCAGGCTTGGCCACCAGGGACATCACATCACCGATTTATTTATTTTTTTGTTCAGCACACTTGGGTACTCGGTAAAGATCTTCATTTTCATCTCAAACAATGAAACAAAAGAAACCTAACAAATACAGATACTTAAGGAGGCACAAAATGTGACCCCAGGCGGAAAAGTCCCCCAGAGCAAGACTGTCAGTTCAACATATATCAGGTTAGTGGGAAGTACAGAGGAATAGAGTTTATTTATGCCCCGGAGTGAAAAACCAGAAAGTTGGGTAATTAACACTTGTAGATTCGAGGCTTTGAAACTCTCGCTTGTTTTTCTCTCTTGAGTATCCTGATTATCTCATCTCACATACCAAATGATACTGCTTAAGAAGGTGCTAACTCTGAGTTTGGATCTGCTTTGTGACCTGTACAATCTCAGCTTCAGAAAACGAAATGTACTCATTTTCAAAATAACGATGAATTCGAATCTGGTCAAGTCTTGTCCAAGATAAGACGCCAACATGACCTAACTTTGAGACAGAAGTATTAAGATCCAATTAATATTTCTGTGAGCGAACACAACCTTTGAGTTCGGTAACATACCTCTGAGCACACCGCTGACCTTACCAATAGATGAGTCTTCCCATGAGTCAGATGTGTGACTCCAACACAGACACCACAAACTGCACCACAGTTTCTACTCTTTGGATAACAAGTGAAAAAAAGAAATGAACCAAATACTCTGGCAACCAAGCAGAGAGCAGAGGAGAGGATGCGACCACCCCAAAGTCAGTCAGGTGGTTCTGACCCAAATCGAGGCTTTCACATGTCCTGTTTCTAAGAGAAATGTTGAGTTTCCATGGGATTGTCAATTTGCTTTATAGATTTGAAATATTACTATGGGAATGTATTGTATGGATTGTGAACATTCTGCTAAATACAACTGATGTTTTTAAAAGGTGCATCTCAACTTAATATAAAGGAGGTTACAAAGCTATGATAAAGCTCTAGTCCTGTTTAAAATGTATCTATCATTGTTTTCTACATAATTTCAAAAATTGGACTTGTTTCTCTTTAAATTGTATGTGTGTGTGTGTCTGTGTCTGTGTGTGTGTCTGTGTGTGTGTCTGTGTCTGTACTGTGTGTGTGCATTAGAAGATAAATGTATTTATTAGTATCCTTTGGGGTCTCACTAGTGCAATCATATTTGCTATTATGATGTAAAGTATTTTCACTTTCTGGAATATCATCTTCACACTGATTAAGTTGGAATAAATAGTTTGCATCACAGCATGAAGAATATGAATTTCTCATACATGCGCTTTGCCTGATTCTTAGCCATGACTGGGCAATCCAGCTTGAGAAATAATGAGTAATGTCGTGTGTTTGGGGTTCTGTCAGGATTGTGATAGAGGGGCAAGACAAGGCAAGGACTAAAGGGAACTGAGAAAGAAGCAAATAGACTAGAGAGTTGAGGGCCTGGGATGACTACAGAGCACTCTCCACAGGCTTGTGTTTTACACTTGTCCCAGTCGGTGGCACTGTTTGGGGATCATATGGCATCTTGGGGAGTTGGGGCCTAACTAGATGAAGTGAGTCAGAAGAAATCTTTGATAAAGCAAGTGTGTGATTATAAGATGTGGCTGAGCCTGAAAGAAGGAGAACGGGGAAGCCATTGACAGGGACCCTCATGAGACTGGGAGTTCCCACAACTCCCATAAAAGTCAGGCAGGCTTAGCAGTGTGACAATGATGGACTAGAACTTTGCTGTTGGATGGGGTTGGAATGTTGCAGGCCCAGAGCTTAATTACAATTTATGTTGATTATCTTCAGCTTAGTAAATAGGTTGTACTGCCTCCCCACTTGTTGCCAAATCCAGCACTTCAACAGATAAAAAATCTTTTGGAATATATTAACAATTCCCTTGCTTTCTACCACTCAAAGAGCTACAAGTGTCACACAGCATCAAGGGCCTTAGCAAAGTTCTTATCTTGTCTTAACCCACCCTATCCTAATGCACTCAGCAATGTATTTGACAAGTGTCTTAGTTTATCACTTTTCCTTGTTCAGTTACTAAAAAGCTCAGGAAATGCTACCTCACTGGAACATGGAGGCTGGGATAAGCCAAATCTGTGCTCCCCAACCATGCTGGCTTATATTTGGCTTCAGAATAAATTACTACTTAATCCCCTAGGTGAGAGCTGTGTTTTTGTACTGACAGTAGCCCCTGTAATCCCAGTCTAAGAGTAAAGATAAAATCATCAGAATCCCCAAGGGGCAAGTTAGACTACTAGGATTAGTGAGGTCTTGCCTTTACCAAAATCCTGCCTCAATAAGTAAAGACACTACACACACGCCATCCACACATGTACACACACACACATCACACATAAACACACTGCATACACACATTCCTACATACATAAATGCATGCCACACACAGACATCACATACATGCAGATATAATACACACACACATACACAAACACACCACACACAAAAACACACTGCATAACAATACCTGTACACACATATATGTATACCACACACACAGATGCCAAGATACTCACACATACACAAACACACAATACACACTGCACACACACATACCTATACACATAAACGCACATCACACATACACATACCACACACACATAAATACACACACATACACAAGTACACCACACAAACACAAACACACATTGCATAACACATACCTTCTAACTTCTGCAAGAAAATGTCAGTCTATGCTAGGGATGAGGTAACCAATGGAGCTGCAGCCTACGGAGTTAGTATCATTTTCTACATTTGCGCATAGAAAACATTGCCCTGGATCTCAAGTAGAGATTTTTGTTGTTGCAGACATTGGATTTTTGTTCCTGAGGGGCAGAACATTGAAAATAAATTCTTTCCAATTATTAATTATCGAAACCTCAGCCCGATCACAGCACAAACATCACCTCCAGAACAATAACATCCTACAACGAACTTGCCCAGTCTCCTCGACCTTTCAAGGGTGTCAAACAAGGAATATCTGAAAACTATCACCAACAAGGGAAAGAAAAGTGCATCAACTCTTAGCCACACCTTTTCTCTTTTTCAATTTATTATATTACCCTAGTTTTCTTTCTGTTGCTGTGATAAACACCATGGCAGAAGCAACTTAAATTTCACTGAGGGAAGTCAGGGCAGGAACCTGGAGCAAAGACCATGGAGGAACATTGCTTACTGGCACACACTTCTGGCTTGCTCAGCTACTTATATGTCCCAGGCCTATCTGCCTGGGGCCAGTACTTCCCACAGTAAGCTGGACACTTCTTCATCAACTAGCAATTAAAAGACTGGCCTGCAGACAAACCTACAGGGTAGGTTTGGGTAATCCTTCAGTTGAACTCACATCTTCCCAGGTGATTCTACTTTGGGGCTGAGTCAGCAGCTGAAACTATAACAGATATCAAATAATTTTCTGTACAAATCTTCTTTGTATTTTAAGGGTGAGTGGTCACCGTGCAAAATTAAGAAGAAACAGTAACTAAAAGAGCAAATAAGTATCATTATATCATTATCCCACAAACACATCCAAGCACATTATACCTGCATATGGAAGGTCATAACCACCAGTCTGGCTACTTGAATTTACCATGATGTAAACCCCAAGAGAAGAAGGTGATACACACAGAACTCAGGCTGTCTGTGTGGATTTCATGACATCATGACCAATGTGATTTGGCAAGAACGTTATTTGCGACATCAAGGTTCTCTGAAACCTGATGCTGTTTTCCCCAATTCCACCTGGCTGAAATCTCTTTACATTC
Organism: Mastomys natalensis; assembly: GCA_021653895.1. Taxonomy (NCBI): domain Eukaryota; kingdom Metazoa; phylum Chordata; class Mammalia; order Rodentia; family Muridae; genus Mastomys; species Mastomys natalensis. The sequence goes on along the minus strand of JAJTUV010000582.1, from coordinate 168,594 downwards.
ATTATTGTACGTGATCACGGTTTACTTCTTAGCAAATGCCTGGAAATGTGGCTTCTGTGTAATAAAGCTACAGATAATATTTTAAGGTTTATAAAGGTCTCCAAGTCACTGTCCAAGGTCTGTGTCACTCCAACACACTGAGTCTGTGAGTGCCTAAAAGGTAGGTCCCTGCCTAATTGAACAAATGATTCCTAAAAGGAATCTACAGAGATCTTTCTGTCTGCCAGATTTTTAATCAGGAAAAACTCAACATGTGAAATAAATTACAGAAGAGCTGCTAAAAGAGAGGCTCAGTTTAAAACTATAACCATCAGCGCAAAAAAAAAAAAAAAAAAAAAAAAAGCATTGGTTTCTGTCCCTTAACGTTCTGCTATAAAATATAAATTAATATTTATTAAATATACAGCATGCTAAATAATGAAGAAACAGGCATTTATTGGTGGAATTTTGTAGCATTCTAGTTTCCATTATAATGAGACTTCAATTAAAATAGGTTCAAAAGCGGGTTTATATTGATAAATTTGGTAAATTGAAGATAGATCAATTGAGCTCATTTTGTAATATGGAGCAGGAAATGTGGTGTTATTACTGTATTACTTTCAGTCAGAACTCGTGAAGAGTCCAGGAAACAGGACGTTATTTTTTGCACATCAGCGTTTCCAGCTATAGCTCCGGGGCCACCACATTCAGAGATTGATCCCAGATATTAGTGTCATCTCCGCCTCGGGTGCTGTGCAATCCTTGTAGGGTCCTTGCCAGTTCAAGGACTCCACTGTGACTTCTGGGAGATCAAAGGCCATTTCTGCTCATGACTCTGGGAACCAGCTATGTCCTGCACCCAGCTCTCTGCATGAGCTGAAGTATCCCAGATATGATGAGAGTCAGTCTCCTGCATAGACCTTCTATTCTGCAGATAAAGTCAGGGTTCTGACAAGGTGTGGTAGTGTACACCTTTAATCCCAGCACTTGGGAGGTGGAAGCAGGTAGATCAGGAGGAGTTCAAGTCAGCCTGTGCTACTACTATCGAGTTTGAAGCCCAGCCTGGTCTCTCTCCTCTCCTCCTCTCTCTCTCTCTCTCTCTCTCTCTCTCTCTCTCTCTCTCTCTCTCTCTCCTTCTCTCTCTCTCTTTTCAATTTAAGATCAGAGGAGAGTCAACCTTAATTTTCTAGCTTTCTATAGCTTTATCTTCTTGTGAAACTCCCCACAGCTACAGTAGCCTGCTGGAATTATAAAGAGAAAGACACAGAGGAAACACAATAGGATAATGACTAGACCCTGTTAAAGATTTCTCCTCAGAGGGAGATCTTGCTATTATCCACTTACTGATATTATCTACTGTCCAGATTTGTCTCCCCTGACCATCAAAATGGCCTGGGAATTCCCTGAGCAGGGGAAAGGACTCTTTGAACTATTTAAATGCAAGGAAAATCTGGGTAGCATGGACTTGGCATGCAGTCATGCTTACAAAGGTTGATACCAGCATGGCTATGTCCCACGGTGGTTTTACCGGCTCTACCGCAGACAGGCTTACAGCAGGATGCTCTCTTCCTTCTGGAGATGTGCACACTCACCTTCTTAACACAGCTGACACAGCATACTTTGCTCCTTTGTGGGCACTGGGCATCTCCTTTGTCTTATCTCACATTCAGGGGCTAGCCCAATGGATAATAATCAAGTACAGTAGGAAACACAGAGAAAAGAATAGGCCTTAGCTGCTTCCTGTTGTCCTGGCCATCTCAGGGAGCTCCTTAGAGAGCAGGGTCCAAGTTTATATCCTGCAGCATGGTTCAGAGAGGGAACATAGTCCCCAGCAGGGATGCTACTGTCACAAACCAGGGATGTTCTGCAGCAAGAAGTGAGTTGCACCTCCTTATGGCTTTCAAGAAATATCCTCATGAATACAAAGGTGTTCTGCTTCCATGAATAGGTGGCCACAAGCACATGAGGGTGGGAGCAGATCGAAAATATAGTCGAGGGCTTCTGAAGAAATTACTGAAGTGGGAAGTGATGATCTACCCACCACACGTTTTATTTGGTTTTGTTTGTCTTGCTTTACATAAAGGATTTTAAAAGACTTCCTTCACTTGGACTGAATCCCCTTTCTTGTGTCATCCGACCCACTCCGAGTCAGAATTAATGAATGCACCTCAGGCTCCCTGACACATTGTTCATGTGTCTGCCAGTGCACTGTGCATGGCTCCTGTCACGGCTGTATACAGAGCTGATTTTCTTTCCTTCACTCATTTCCCTCCTAAGAGGACATCACAGAGAAAGACGGAGCCATGGCTACACTGCAATCGAGAACGACGGTGGGAACGCAAAGGGTTCGAGGGCGGACTTAGGACCTAAGTCCCATTCGAGGCTCGCGAGCTGGGTTTCCTGGCTGTACGGGCTCTATACCTAGCACCATGCTTGGAAGTTACTAGAAACGGTGTCAACTAAACTGAACTAAACAGGGGTCAGGTGGATAGTTGAATGTGGATTCCGACTCCTCCCACTGTAAGCGGACCTTGCCACAACCTGTCAGTTCACAGGTGTTGCAATTAAAAGACTATTTAAAAAAAAAAAATTGTCCTAAACTATGAAAGTTCAGATTACTTTAGTTTTTGTTGCTGATGATGATATTTTTTTTTGTGACCAAATTAATTTCTCATTTAATTTTAGGACTAGAATCTGTTACTTTTGTCCCAGTACGGGCTTTAGCCATAGTCATAAGCTGGATCGGAGATGAAATGCGCACCCTTGTCTTGAGCGTTATCCTGAGTATTTCCGTCTCACTATTATTCATGGTGGTGACCCCGCCCACCTGAGTGGTGAAGGAGCGATGGTGTGGACAAAGAGAACCCAGTCTCTGTGTGTATCATCCTCCAGCCCAATGAGTCTGGCTCCAGTCGGGAGATGCATTAATATCCTACACCATCACAGCTTGTTAAGATCACAATGTGCTCTTTGTCCTGTGGCAAAAGGTATCCAAACTGCCTTGGTATTGTGTTAATATCTTTTCTAAAACTATAGAGACTTCTGCTGGAGGGACTTAATTTCCTGTACAGTCATTGAACACTACATGATTGGATGGATATATAGAAAGTCTACACTGTGTTGAGGACCCTTTCTGAAGAATCCCTTCACTTTTTATAAGCACTCTTGCTTCTATCCATCCCTTCAAACCCAAGAAAACCCAGCTAATTACTGGGGTCCATTTCCTCTCAAAAATTAGGTTTCTCTTGGATGGTAGCAGAAATTTGTTAGCAAACATCTGAACAATCATATGAACTTAGCAGACTGGACTACATTGGTATGAAGAAAAATTCTGTTTTATTATCCAACTTGGAACAGTTTTTTTTTTTTTTAAATCTTATTCTTGGACCATAAACAGAATATTTAAAAGTATAAAAAGGCACGTGAGCATGTGTGAGATATAATGATTTTTTTTTCCAGATAGAGCCTCACTCTTAATATCCTAGGCTCACGTTAAAATCACAGTCCTCCTGTCTCACCCTCCCAGTGCTGATGTTGTGTGGTATTCCAGGTGTGTGAGATTTATAGAAACACGGGGAATTTGTTTGAAGCCCTTTTTAGTATCATATGAAAACCAATCTTGCCACATTTATGTGAGAATAACCTCTTCACTTTTTGGGTTTTTTTTTTTTTTTTTTTTTTTTCTGGGAGTGGAAATGAGTTTAGAGAAGTCCAAAGGATTTCAAAGCCAAATGCTTTTTTAAAAAACCACAACATTACAGAGAATCTGCATCCTCAGGATGCCAGCTCCATTAGGCAAAGCTGGGATTCAGTGGAGCATCCGCAGGACACCTAGAAGGTTTTCTCACACATCCTGTGGCTCTTTTTTTTCTTTCTTGCCTTTGGATAGACAAATGGATGGGTGAGCAAACTTAATGAGTTAATGGGCAGATAAAAATGGAGATGCCAGAGGACAGTAATGTTAAGAGTTAAAAGACTCGCTCCCTGCACTGCCTCCTCAGCTATGGTCCCCCTGTGAACTTTCGGTGTTCCTTTCTTTCAGCGTGATTGGAAAGGGGGAGGCCCAGGAAGGCTGCCCCCTGCTTCATTGACTCCAGCCACCCTGCAAGCAAGTTTAATGGGTTAGAAGTTAACACCAGTGACAGCTGCAAGCAAAGTCACCAAAGGTTTCCAAGGCACGGAGACGCCCTGTTGCTCGGGCAGCTTCCATTCCTGACCACTTTCCTTTTTCTCTTATCTAAGGATGCTTCCATGACAATCAAGGGGAAACCCATTAGGAGACAAAGCCCAAGCTGGTAGAAATGAGGGAAGCCTCATTAACAAGGGGCTGAGGAGACTCGAAAAGCTACTCTAATTACTGCAGGCTTAACAGCCAGAGATCAGGGGAACAGATAAAACTCTTGGAGAAATCAAATTTCCTTTAAACTCTCGGTCATTCCTTCCGTCAGTCACTGGCAGTCACTCCCAGTCACACACACACTTGTTGTCTGGCTTCTTTGTCCACTATTTTCTTATAACGTTTAAACAACTGGTTTCTTCTAAAGAGCTGTCCAGGACACACAAGGAGAGTCTGCAGTGGATGAAGCATGAAGCTCTTTCTTCCCACTGAGGACAAGAAGGGACTTTGTCCTCCTTAAGTTCCCCAAGACTTCACTTATAATCTGTTCATCACCACCACCACCACCACCATCAGTTTACACAATGTCTCATTATTTGGCCCTGGCTGTCTTGGAACTCTCTAGAACACTAGGCCATCTTCCAATTCATAGAGCTTCACCTGTCTCTGCCTGCATAATCCTGGTATTAAAGGCCTATGCCACCCCACCCACCCATGATCTGTATATGTTTTTATTGTTGAAATATATAATTCTTAAGTGCATAGCTTGTCAAATCTGTGTGTGTGTATGTGTGTGTGTGTGTGCGCACATGGGGGTGTGCACATGCATGTGCATAGGTGTGCATGCCTGTGTTCCCGTGTGCAAAGGCTGGTGCTCTTGCTCTGCTACTCTCTACCATTGAGACTGGTCCTCTCACTGAGCCTGGAACTAAGCTGGTATACCACAGGCCACAGAAATTCTCCTGGGTCTGCCCCAACAGTGCTGGGGTTACAGGCCACATACCATCTTTTTATGTGGGTGCTAGGATCCAAACTCAGATTCTCATGCAAGCACTCTTACACACTGAGCCGTCTCTAACCCCAAAAGTTGGTGAGATTTTATACATCCCCATAGAACCTATGCTCAGACTACAAATCCCAGAATGACCTGCCTGTTGGCTTCCCAGAGTAGCTGGAACTTTCCCACAAACAAGGCAGTGGAGACCAGAGGTAATTTGACCTTTCTTCTGGGTACATCTGGGCCAGGTCTCTCTCCTGGCTTGGGAGACAGCTGACAGCTGCTTGGTTGGTTGGTAGCAATGCCATTCCAGTCTGTGCTTATGTCTTCATATGTCCTTGCCTCTTTGTGTCTGTCTGTGTCTCTGGAAGCCTCCTCTCTTCCTATGAGGACACCAGACATATTAGATTATATGAGCATTCTCCAGTATTTCCAAATGAGGTAACAGGTACTTGGGGTAAGGTACTGGGATAGGACTTCTGTACCTTTTTGAGGATTTTCAATCCAGAGAGTGCTCCAGATATCCCAGCATCCTCTCTTCCAGTTTCTACTCTCACTCCCAAGGTGACTACACTGCTGATCTTTGAAAACATGTACTTTCTTTTAAGATTTATTTAAAGTAGATATATCAACTCTTAATGCTGGGACATGGCCTTTAAGGAGGACTCCCAAAACTTGAGCAGGTATTTGGACCCTATGGACAACATCCCCACTAGATATGCTTGACCAATAATCGGTTTAATAAGTAGCATATAGAATTAAAAATGTACCTCACCTGCCATTCATTATAATAAGAGAAAAAGCAAAGTCTCTTGCCCAGCAACAATTCTATGGCAGTGTAGAAGTTTTACATGAATTCATGAGATCTACCTATTGTATCAGACCATCAGAAATACAGCAGCCTAAGTTTCTCAACAGCTCACATGTTTTCTTATTTAAACTAGCTCTCTGTGAGGAAACAGATGACCATTACCAGTTCAGTGTTTGTCTAGCCCTTCCTTGGGCTTGTGTCTCGCATGGGGAAGGATCTGTGACTCTTTAGGGTCACTAGGCCTACAACTCTTCAGTGAGACTTGCTCGGACCAACCTGGTTGTGTGCTGGTGACCCACCTATAACACATCATGAAGTATCTTTGTCCCTACCCCTCAGCCACTCGGGCCTTCTAACCCCGCCTGGACTCACACACGGCCTCTGTCAAACTTCCCACTGCTAGGTGTTTTGAAGGCTGTGGAACCATGAAGACCATTCCTTCATTCTATCTGCCTTGGATGTTAGCCTCAAAATCTTTGCTTGAGCTTGTGAATCACCCAGCCCATCATTCACATACTCCATCTCCGTGCCTCTAGGGCATCCTTACCCAGCCCAGGGACATCTTAGTGGGAGAACTGGGAACTCTGTTTCCATCCATGTCCCAATGATTGTCTAAAGCCTGAAACCCTCAGAGTTCCCACGGAGATTTGGGTTGTCAAGCATACGAGTGTGTCCTAGCCAACCTGATTGTGTAAACTTACACAAGGTACTTAAACTCATTAAAGACTTCCCTCTTCTGTAGAGATGGATTAAAAGTAGCATCTATCTCACAAGGGTTTGGGGGTGGGGTAGAAATTAACTGAATTTATAAACACCCAGTATTGTGCCAGGCATATAGACTCTTTAATGTAAGCTAGTAATTAATAGCTTCGATGCTGAAGAATAATGACAGCAGAAGAGGAGAGAATTCAATTTGTAAATTAACATAGTAAGTCATTATTTCTTAGTATGAGAGTCATTTTAAAAACAATAGAGTAGAAATGAAGACCCAGGGAGAGAATCTGAGAGTCTGGGCATACCAGTCACATACCTAGTGTCCTCAATATGGGTTTACCAGGATGGGGTGAGAATAGGCAACCAAGCCTGATCATCCATATTAATGAACTGAAAGCCGTTCAAACTTATAGATTAACAGCACCCATTTCATCAGAAAAAAAAAAAAAAAAAAAAAAAGGCAGGCCCAACTGTGGAGCCAGGAAAGCTGTAATTAACGTTCTAATGGTCACAGAATCAGCCAATGAAAGAGCAGCCAGGGGTTGTCAGCACAGCAATTAGCCCACACAGGCTGAGTAAACAGAGAGGAGAAGTTACTTCCAAATGGCCTTTTCCACTTCACCACTTTCAGTGGTGACAAACACACTACAATGAAGACTCACAAAGTAGTGAGTGATGTAGGTCCCGCTAAACCCCACAATGGCTTTCTCAGTAAACACTTCCTGGGATAGAGTGCCACACACCCGGTGGGTGGGAATAAATATTAACTGTAAGTGATATGGATACCCGAGGTGTCATGTATCCATGCTGATACCTCAGCAGCATGAGCGGATGCTCGACTGCAGAGTTCTCCTTCGCTGCAAGTTCTGCTCACCAATAGAGGCATCCTACAAGCAAAGAGGAGGCTGCTGCTCCTCCTCTGCATAAAAATGTGCATGGGTGGATGCAGCCGAGAGATTCAAGTCATGTGGGCGGTAACACCATCTCAAAGGCAATGGGAGATACTTTACAGAGGTAGGTGGTGGCAAAGGCAATGCTGATTGCTTCTAGCCTCTGCTGGGATCGCCTAGCTCTTGGGACTGCAAAGATTCTCAAAAAGTCAATGAACTTGAGACTTGCTGTGATACTTAGGGACTTGAATCCGGCTTCAATTATTGCAGCTTTTTTTTTTCACATCTACCTCCTGTGTGGAAACCATTAACATAAAAACCTACTACAAGAGAGAGGTTTCTACAGGAGAGACTAATAGAAACAGTATTTCGATATTAATGTGACCAGTTCCATGCCAGATCATAAATTCCCTAGAACCTGTTCCCGGGGGCTGGAGGTCAGGGGGATAGCTGTCAGTAAGGGCTTTCAGCACATGGTAAGGACCTGAGTTCAGATCGTACAAGCCACATCAGAAGCTGGGCATGGCAAGGTATTTTTGTAATTCCAGTTCTGGAGGATAAGCAGGAGATCTCTGGGGTTTGTGGCCATCAGTCTAGAAAAACAACAGTGAGCCCCAGGTGCAGTGAGAGTTCCTGCCTCAAGGGAATAAGGGAAATTGAGAGAGGCTAAATTTTAACTCTTTCCCTCTGCTTACACATGTGTGCACACACCCACATACAACATGTACACGTATACCACGCACAGTCATATACACACAAAGCTGGGCTCAGTGAGTCATTGCTGGGGAGGTGGAGACTGGTGGGACCCTGAAGCCTGCTGGTCAGTCAGTCTAACAATCAGTGACTCCAGGTTCTGTGGAAGGCCCTGCCTGAAAAATGAGGACACCTAACGGTGACCTCTAACCTGCACATGCAGGTCATATGATGCATTCATATCTCTCATACACACGCACACACACTTGAACAGGAAAATAGACATACATGCACACACACGCGCACACACACACACAAATAATAAAGGTGGGAAGAGAGAGATGACTCAGTAGTTACGAGCACTGGTTGCTCTTGCAGAAGACCCTATTTTGTTTCCCAGCATCCATAGGGCAGCTCACAACTGTCCATAACTCCAGTTCCAGAAGATCCAATATGCATGCACATGGCACACATAACATGCATGCTGTCAAAACGTCCATACACATGGAGTAAAAACACAACTAATAAACACATCTAAAAATTACTAATCAACAGTGCTTCCAAATAATTGACAAATCTCTAAGCGTGCTTTGTTTTCTTTGTTAAATTTAAATCTTGACCAAAATATTGTTGGGGCTGGAGAGCTGGCTCAGAGGTTAAGAGTAGTAATCCACCCAGGTCTCCTGGATTCATGTCCCCGAACCTATATGGAGGATCACAATCATCTGAAACTCCAGTTCCAGGGTATCTGAAGCTCCATGGCTACAGTTTTCTATTTCTTTTCCCTTGGTGTATATGTGCAAGGTGTGTGTGTTGTGTGTGTGTGTGTGTGTATGTGTGTGGTCGATGTGTGTGTGTGTGTAGTGTATATATGATGTAGTATGTGTGATGTGTGCAGTGTATTTGTGTAGTACATATGTGTGTGTGCATGTGTGCAGTGTATGTTTGTGGTGTAATGTGTGTGTGTGTGTGTATTTTTAACTTTCTGAAGACCAATGATTTTAAAATGAGAAGGAGAGCTTATTATAAACCTTAAAACCTTTTCCACGTGAGAAATAAATTGATATTCTCAGAACCTATGATGCCATGAAATGCGACGTTTAACTTGCTCACATCTCCATGAATCTATCTCACTTGCTTCCTACCCTTCAAGCAGTTCCTTTGCCTGTGGAGGTCAAATGCATATGTGTGGACTTAGAGTGACAACATTGACAGTACAAAATACCCGCAGCTGAGCCAACTGCTGCAGAAGCAGCCTGGCAGTCCAGGTTGTTATAAGTCACTTACTCTGACAGGACAGCATTGTCATCCCAAAGACTGTGCATATACAATCAAGCTTAGCTATACTTGGTGTGAATTGTAAATACAGCTGAAGTTATCAATGTCAATTTAAATAATATGGCATTTGGAAACGTATGGACCAGAAATGAACCGAATTTTGATCTTAGCAATGTATTTTTTTTCAATAGTACAAATAAATGGGTGAGCTAATGGTTAGCATCATGAAAATGTTTTCAAATAGTGTCACCTGTATTATTGAAGCACGTTCTTTATGGGATATGTTATAGGCCTAACTCAAGTTATACTGAGCACATGGTGTTTCTCTATTGAAAAGCAGCATCATTTTTAGTTGTTAGTTTACATAAACCTCCCCACTAGAATCACAGGATGACCATATAAAGAGTTAAGAGGCATGTGAGTTGCTATTTAGCCAAGACTATTTACCAAAAGGAGAAGAGAACCTCTGAATAGAAGATGACAGAGACTCTATTACCTGAACTTGGAAAGCCGTCCTCCACGGATTTTCTCAGGGTAGATCTACACCAACATAAGCGGGCCTCTAAGAAGAAAGCCACGCTATTTGAGGAAATCCAGCGATGTTTATAAGTCCATTCTAGTGGGCTGTGTACAAGTTTGTTAGGGAAGGCTCCTCAATCTCTGGTGGTCTCTCCACTCACAGCATCATCTGCACTATGGTATTCAGAGTTCTGGGCCTCACCAGGTTTTCCCAGTCATAAATTCATGGTAGGCCAAATCTGCTTACCAAGTGATGTGACACAGACTTGAGTTTTAGACAAGGGGAGTGTCAGATGAGACAGCAAGCAGCAGACATGTTACTGATCAATATTCTCCATCAACTTTCCCATAGAATCCCTGCAGCTGTCGTGGATTGTATTATCCCTTATTTAAACAGTTGGTCATAGATATGCCATTTGCCTAGGTCGTTAAAATGTGAATGCAAATGACATGTTTTATGTTGCAGATAATAACTGCTATATGTTCTTCGCCTTAAATGATATGGAACAGAGACTCAAAAGGGCCACTAAAGTACATATCTCTTACCATTGTACCATTGGGCTTTGTTGTTACTGTCATCTAATCTATCATATCCTGACTGATACAATTAGAACTGAGAACCAGAAACTACCCACAGCCCTCGCATCAGTGTAAACGATGAGACTCCATACAACATAAGCACAATACTCACAATCCAGGAGAATGAGAATATCTTGGGATTCCCAAGAAAGAAGGTTCAGGACAGAGAAGTCATGTGACCTGGAAAAGGCAGAAGCAAAGATTGGAGAAGCGTTGTTCCCTTGTGACTGTAGGTTGCAGCCACAACAACAAGCAACTGCAGCCAATGTGTTCATGTGAAGTTTCAGGATCCAGCATGGCCGACACTCAGCAAAAGGCATCAACGAGAGACTTTTTCAGGTGCTTCAGAAGGGAGGGTGAGCTCTCAGATCAAAATTAGGTCTGGTAGACTATGACTGTGATTGGCCATGCTAGGTTGTTGTCATGTACTACAGGAGCAAACTAAGGCTCATGGTCATCCAAGAGGATCACAGGAACAGTGAGATGGTTTTTAGTAGCTTCAGTACTTGGCCCAGACTGACATACCTGAGCTCAGTCCCTCAGAACAGCATGGTAGAAAGAGAAGGAGAATTCCCATTTCAATAGAGAAATGTAGAACACTTCATCAAGATATATACCATTTGGGTTGCAATTTTAAATATACTTAATACAACAAAAACCAAATATGTGTGTGTGTGTGTGTGTATTGTGTGTAATATATACATATTATATATATACTATATATAATATGTATGTGTATGTACACAACAAGTGTGTGTAGATAGATATAGATATAGATATAATATAGATATAGATATAATATAGATAAGATATAGATATGTGTGTGTGTTGTGTATACATGTGCTGGCTAGTATTATGTCAACTTGATGAGGCAAGTATTGCAGAAGGGGATAGCCAGAAAGTGACCCAGGTCTTTGGGGGAGCCCAGAAGATTGTGAGTGGTCCCAGACATTAGACATTGAGTTATGAATTGGAGTATGACTCTTCTTTCATTTGATTATGATTGTGCCCTAGTTTTTCCCTCTTAAAATAAGAAAGTATTCAACTTGTGTTTGATTTTGTAGGAGACCACAGTTGAGATTTTAGATTAAAAAAAAAAAAATTCCCTTGGTTTTAAAAAAAATACTTTGGAGTTTTTTAAAGAGACTGAACTTTTAAAGTGTTTGAATTTGTAAGACTGTGGGACTTTTTTAAAGTTTGTAAAATGTTTTATATTATGATGTTTATATTAATGTGTGATCTTGGGGGTGAACGAGAAAGGAAAGATTGCGACTTGACAGTTATATGTTTGAGTGTCAAGTTGACAAGTTTCAGTTGTGCTGGATAGTTTTATGTCAAGTTGACACAGGCTATAGTTGTCAGAAAGGAAGGGACCTTAAATAAGAAAATGCCTCCATGAAATCCAGCTGTAGGGCACTTTCTTATTTAGTGATGGATGGGAAAAGCTCAGCCCACTGTGGGTGGTACCATCCCTGGGATGCTAGTCCTGGGTTCTGTAAGAAAACAAGCCATGTAAGCAGAAAAACATGAGCCAGTCATGTGAAACAAGCCAGTAAGCATCACCTGTGCATGGCTTCTGACTCAGCTCCTGCCTCTCGGTTCCTGCCATGTGTGAGTTTCCCACCTGACTCCCTGATAGTGGTGTAGAAACATAAGCCAAAGAAACCCTTTCTTCCCAGTTTGCATTCGATCATGGCACTTCATCTTAGCAATAACAGCCCTAACACACACATCACATAGTTAAGGAGAAAATAACACAATAATTAAACATGGATGCCTTGGAAGATGAAGCTACTTTAAAACATAAAAAAAAAAAAAAAAAAAAAAAAAAGGCCTCCTTGGGAACTGACAGTAAATGCAGAGCTATGTCCTGTACAGTTGAAAGAAGTAGGTTCTGGAAGGGCTTGCAAACATGCAGTACTGCAGGGAAAAGATCAAGAACAGAGACCCAGAGTCAAGGATCATGTTCAAAATATACAAAGAACACCTTCATCTATGTGTCTATCAACCTTTCTCCAGCTCACTGGGAATGGTTCAGTGGTGTCTGAAGTCACGCTAGAAGGCTAGAATCTCATAGGAGAGGATGGGGGTGACTCATGCCTTATGGCACTGTGGGTTCATGCTCACAAAGACTTGGCTGAGAAGGGCATGAGGATAAAAGTTGAAGAACGATTCAGATGTCACAGAGGAAAGCTGAAGGCTCAGGAGGACGCTGGGCTTTATTTTGCATACAGAGGCCAGCACTGAAAGGTTTTGAACAGTCCACCACCCAAGTGATAACTCAGGTTTGCAAAGATCACGTTGCTGGCTGTCTGGAGAGTGGACTGTGAAAAGGCAAGAGAGCCTGGAGCCTACATCCCAGTTGGGGGGCTTCTGTGCCCTGGAAGATGACTGATGATGAAGCCAGAGTTGCTGGAGCAGGATTTGATGAGAGATATCAAGTAGGAAACAGAGTTGGGGGACCAGACTTGATTATGGGATAGATATGGAGCCAGGTGAGAAAAGATGAGAGAGTCATAAATCAAATATGACTCCCGAGGAATCCACAATTGGGGATGTCATTAAAGGAATTCAGGGACGTCTAGAGAAGCAAAGAACTGAGCATGGGAGAGACACAGGCTGACAGCTAAACATATGAGCTTGGAGCTCAAAAGAGAGCCAAAGCCGAGTTATTTAAATAAGAGAGTCATCAAGCATATTAAAGTACTTAACCACACAACTGGATGAGATCCCCTGTCAGTTTCTCTTTGAAAGTCCCTCAAACACATCTCTTCCTCTGTTTTCTACTGCCATTAATCTTTGTTTCCCAGAAGATCCACTGCAGTATCGCTATACCCAGTGCGTAGCCTCGCTCCTTGGCAATCCCTTTTATACATAAGTCTACCATTCATCTTCCTGTTACACAAATTAGATCACTCTTCTCTTCAATAAAAACCAAGTGCTTATTATGTGCACATCTCTCCGCTCAGTGCTTTGAGTGAGTCAAAGAAGAGTAAGAAATAGATTCTGATACTAGAAGCTCATAGTCTATAGAAATGATGTGTCTGTTTAAAAAAAAAAAACAACTCATACTTCAGTGTAGAAAGTGACGGGGCCATGGAGAAACAAGGAGGAGTCACACATCATAAGCATTGGAGGGAAGTGATGACTGGCTTTTAGCATCATGGAGATAGAAAAGTTTGTGTAGAAGGTTGTGTTTTCATTGTAATACGATCACAAAATGGCACCTTTACCTTGGTGATGAAAGGTCAAGTCCCAGTCTTTCAAAATCTGGCTATTTTTCCACTTTCTGCTAAGATGTAGGCAGGGGTAGGATTCAGTCTTAGATTATCTTTTCTGTGCTCAACAGTCATTCCCCAACTGTGCCATGTCACCACAATTCACTTCTGACATAATCTGTAAAAGAGAACCCCATCCCTCCCCTTTAAGTGTTTGCTCAAAGCTAGATCAACTGTTCTTCAATATTACTACTGTTCAAGCTCTGGGCTTGCCTTTTGCTTTCTGACTCGTACCTCTTTGGAATTTATCTACCCATTTCTTCCAGGGAAACACACTCATCCTACATGTATCCCACCATGTGGGTTAGAAACAATCACTTCCCATGTGTAATCCCCCTCAACTGTAAGTGTATGTCTTGCTCTGTCACTCTGTGAGTTCCTACTGTTCCCAGTTGGTCTGCATGGGCACTCAACTAGATTTGAAATCACCTAAGAGACCCACCTCTGAGTATTCCTTTGATGTGACTGAGGAAGGAAGACCCATTCAAATTGTGGGCAGCAGTAATCCACTGGCTGGATCCAGGGTGAATGAACAGAAAAGTCAGAAAGCCAGCTGGGTACCAGCATTTCCTGCTCTTTGCTTCCTATTTCACTGAAATCTGCAGGAGCCATGGCCGAGAGTTACTTCCACCTCTATGCTTTTGAACTGTAAGCCCAAATACTCCCTTTCTTCTTCAAGTTGCTTTTCCTGGTCACAGTTGTGATGAAAGGAATTCATGTAACACATAACACGCCAACTTCAGGAATCTGCTCTGCCCCTCAGGCTTTCTACTCCTCTGTACTTTGTCCTTTTCCTTCAGTGGACTGTGAAAGGGAACTGTTTTAGTCATGCTTCTATTGCTGTGAAGAGGCACCATGATCAAGGCAACTTGTAGGAAAGAAAGTATTTAACTGGGACTGGCTTACAGTTTCAGAGGCTTGGTCCACTATTATCACAGTGGAAGCATGGCAGCACACAGCACAACACACAGCACAGGAGCAATAGCTGAGCTACATCCTGACCAGTAGGCTGAGGTCGAGGAGGAGCTAGCATGAACTTCAAAGCCCACAGTCTTTCAATGAGGCCATGCCTCCTAAGCCTTCTCAAATAGTGCCACTCCCTGATGACTACACATCTAAAGGTCATGGGGGCCACTGTTACTCAAACTATCATGATAGTAAATGCAGCTGTGTGTGTGGTTATTTCCTTTATACTTTCCTATCTGAGAAATCTACGTAAGCTCTTGTCATATTTACCATAAGGTTCTAGATGTAAACAGATACTCAAATCATACATTTGAAATTAATGATTACCCAGCAAATCTTTGATGCCCGCGTATGGGAGACTCTCAGCTGTTGAATACTTCATTCCTCCTTAACACTAGATAATAGAAACTCACCAATCTCACATGTGGACTCTCTAAAGAACTAAGACAAATGGATATGTCTAACTGATTTTGAGCAGCATAAATACTTGATTCTAAGTCATTTGTTGTCAGGCTAATGGGATCTTACTGAAGTGACAGTAGCTCCCATGACCCTCCATGGCCAGGTGGTGAGGGAACTTGAATCCTATCTAGGGAGGACAGCTTGAGAATATGTGCCTGTAACTTTCCTAAAAGAATTTGTATGAAAAAGAAGCAGGCATCCTGAATATCCTCAGATATTAAAGGACTGAGACAGAAGAGGATTAGACTGACTCAAAGGTCTCCAAGGAACCTTTCTGGAGATAATAAATAGCAGTGAAAGAAGATGAATATTTACTTAAAGGAGAACTGTGAATACCCGGAGATTTCCACTGGGTGAATGAATGGAGCTACTGAGTCTCTTTTTATTTGGTACATTCAAGAAGTTACATAACTCTTCAAAAAGACTTATGACACTTCCAACACAGGAAGGCTACACCTAGCATTTTTCCAGCTCTGAAATCACTTGATTCTAACATAATAACAGGAAAAATGCACAGGGCACTTACCACACGCAGGGTCCTGTCCTACACATTTTATATGCATTGCTTCATTTCTTTGTCACAATAACTATTATTACATTCATGACTAAAGACAGCAAAACTTAAGGAGAGAACATTAAATAATTTGCCTTGGTTCCCACAATTAATAAGTATTTAATACTAGGAAATCTTTTTCCAGAGCCTAGTCTTTTATTTTGTCTTTCATAATCCCATGGCAGATCTAAGTCCAAAATGTGAGAGGCTTTACCTAATAAAGGGAACAATGGGTAAGAGAAGCAGGGTGATCACTGAAGAGCTATGCTGAAGAAATGACATTCTGCAAGCCCAAAGGAACAGGCATTGGGGAATGAGAATTTTAAAGGGGAGTTCTGGACACCTTTATAGTCCCATGTGACAGGGACTAGGCAGGGGCCTCTAAAATGTGACAGCTATGTCATTTTTTTTTCCATAAACTAAATCCTGTGTACCTTGCTTGCCATGGAGACTAAACCCTGAAGCTTAATACTCTTGCAAAGTTAGAATAGGCACTCTCTCAAACCAAGAAATCACAAAAGGAACAGGAAGTGTGATGTGGAGTTTTTCTAATGGTAAAGAGAAGCATATGAAGAATGATGAGGGAAACAGGAGAGCATCAGGAAGCCCCCAGTATGGGGCATCAAAGTTAAGCTTTAGGGTACCAGGTGGAAACAGCTTAGCATGTAGAATCTGACGGTCTCTTGCTCTGTTCCCATTCTGGTCTCTGGAAAGACACTTTTACGTGCAATACACCTGCATCTGCATAGGTAGGAGAATCTCCGGTGGGTCTAGAAGTCACCAAGCATCATGAAGTATGACATGGAAAATAACCTGTGAAGAGCCAGAAGGGCCAAGTGGAGGCCCTTCTTGAGAAGTGACAGTAGGTGCAGCATACAGAGAGAAGGGAAGGACTCAGCCACGAGACTCAGGAGGGTAGGAGTTGGAGCCCAGCTAAAAACTCCATGTCATCATCATAAAACAAAAGCTGTTTTCTTTACCCAGATACTGTCTTGGAGAAAAGAACTACCTAGATATATTTCAATGAAAACAATGATAATGACTTGTGTAAATGAAGTTAGGGAAGAAAAATCTAATTGAAAATGCAGACATGGTTTATTTAGCTGATAATTTAAGATCGACTCTGTTTGCTGTCACATGTGTGGTTGAGCAGCTATATGGTAACTGTTGAGAACAGTAATAATTTGCATCTGAACCTTAAAGTTAAGTTTTCTGAACTGTTTGTACATGTGTTTTGATTTATAAAAATATTTAATTGATTTAGGAGGTACTTCTCTTTGTTCATTTGGAACAAACCTAATAGACAAAAATCAAACAAGCAGAAGTGTCTAGTAATGGCTGTGAAGTGTAAGCCTTTGGATTTGACTGCCACATGCTTTTGACTCTTACTTTCTGGGACTCCTTGGGGACTAGCATCAAAGGTAAATTTCAGTTCCTGGTATTTTCTGATTTAACATTTGCCAACTGCATTCCAACCTGGAATCTGCAGAGTCACCCAGCGATCTCATTACGATGTATCACTGAGAATCCTTGAGCTCGCATATGGTATTAAATGTGTGCGAATGCAATAAAGATAACTACTTTAATCTTGTAACAAGCGCTTCTACTCTGCCGCCTCATTTCAAGTTAGTGCAAGTGCTAGAAGATCTCACATAGAACACTGTTGAAAAAAAAAAAAGATACTTGAAATAGGAGCAGGCCATATGTGCATTTCAAATACATTAAAGGGGTATTTAATGTCATACATTAATACAATGCTATACTTTGTACAGTCCATAAAATCTGGGGCTAATATAATACAAAGGAAAGTGGTAAGTGATAGATAAGTTAAATCCACGCAATCAAGTAGGTTTTGAAAACATTTCATTTTAACTCAGCGAGAGTCAAAAATTGCTATTTGGTTGCCTCCCCTCAAGATGTATAAGCAGGAAACATTGTGTCTCCTGGGAACCTTAGCAATTGCCTATAGAGTAATCGTCCTATGCTTTCAGAGACACATTGTTAACCAAAATATTAACAAGTGAAACAATAGTATAGGAAGAAAGCTGAAGGCTGTATTTATTGTAAGATGCCATTGATGTATGGTGGGATGCCAGAAATAAGGCATGTGCAGGTTCTTGATTTTGTGTGTGCATTTGCAACATGAACTGAAAACAATGAATGTCTCCAATCTTGTGTTGACGCCCAGTGAGGCCAGTTTCATGGTGGTGAGGAATCAGCATGCTTACGGGAACATTGAAACCTCCATTAGATGAGGGCATGATAAGCAGGATCCAGACCCACTAAGGGTTATGGGAGCAAGTATTGTATGTGCATTCTGAGTCAGTTAGCTAGAAGTTAAATCTGAGCTACCTACTCTTTGAGGAACTCTGGGTGCTGAGAGAAATGGGGTGAGAGGTGACCTTTAGCAGATGGAACAGATACAAACTGAAAACAGATTATTGACAATTACACAGGGATTTTTTTTTTTCATGCATCTCTAGTTTGGTTAATCCATTTCCAACCCTTGCCCTTCCCTATTCCTCTCCACCCACCTCTGCTTACATTTTTACCCACTCCCCCAAGTGTCCTCTCTCTTCTTCCATTCCATGTGTTCTCTTGTACTGTGGTGAGCTGAAGGAGAAATGCCCCTGTGGCCTGCAGCATTGGAACACTCAATTGGTGGTACCATATGAGAGAGTTACAAGGTACATATGTCACTGCTGCAGATGGGAAGTGGCAGTTTAAAGATTCATGCAGTTTCAATTTTTTTTCTCTTTGCTTCATGTTTGTGGTTCAAGATGTGACCCCTCAACTTCCTGTTCTTGTTGCTATGCTTATGCTCGGCCATCATGGACTCTAAGCCTCTGGAACCGCAAGCCCAAATAAACTCTTGCTTCTCTAAGTTTCCTTGGTCATGGTGTTTTATCACAGCAATGAAGAAGTACCAAGTGCACGGCTCTTTCAATTATCTTTGTAACTCAGTTGCAAGAGAGCAGTTTGCTGTGTGGTTTTTCACACACATCTGATTTTGATTCATCTTTCCTCATCCTCCTCATTTTGCCATAGTGGTTTAAACTTTCCCAGCTCCACTGTCTCTCCTATTTTCATATACTGGTTTTCTACCACCACCACCCCTTAAAGCATCTTCCTCCTCAACAGAGCCTTTTCAGTTTCCTGGCTTCCACAGGGACTCCATGTTAAACATGCAAAGGATTTGAAGCTAGAACCCAGATATGAGAGAGAACAATGTATACATGACTGAAATCCTCAAACAATAAATAAAAATAATGTTTAAAATTATACATAGACTCTTAGAAAAGGAATTTTGAAATTTGTACAGAGAACTAACTTACTTTCTCTCTCTCTCTCTCTCTCTCTCTCTCTCTCTCTCTCTCTCTCTTTCTTTTCTTCCTCCTTCTCCTCCTCATTCTTCTTCTGGAAACCTCTATCAACATAGACAAAAATCTATGATAAATATTGCCTAAATAATATTAAATTTTTTTCTGAAAAAGTAGGTTGTAGTGTCATTGTGAAAAGCAAGGTCTTAGTTAAAAGAAATGACAATTCCTAAAATACATTTAATAATCAGTTGCTTGTAGCCTAAAATAATATATGTAGTGGAGATCTGTAGGAGACATCTTTGTCCCTATCTGAAGATTAAGCTTGTGTATTTCAGATAGTACATTTTTTTAAAAGAATGAAAGTGAGGCTCATCTGACATATCAGTAGATGTTAGCAAAAGCAACTTAGAAGGTGCTGAGTCACCATTCATCACGGCCAGCTGATGAGTTTGAATTGTATTATCAGGATTCCATGTTCCTCCTGTCTTCTCCTTTTAGCTGAGATACGGAGACTGCCCATGGCGAACCCAGTCTACAGTCTCTTCAGCTGCCCATCATGTCAGAGAGCAGTGTTTCTCCTGACAGTCCAGGGGACAGTGTACAAAGCATTGGTTGCCATTCTTTGAGTGCTACCTTTTAAGATGCTGAAGAGGGAGTAATGTGGGTTTCTTCTGGCCAGACAGAGAGTGGAGGTCACCTGTCTACCATAACACAGGACAGCAACAGAGAAGTAAATTCCAACAAAGCAATGTCGGACATGTGAAGTGTCACAGGATGGGTCAGCTATAGAAAGGAAGAAGAGCTGACAAGGAAATGGAGGAATGCAAACACAAAGTGAGAGCTGAGAATCATGACTGGGTAGACAGTCATGTGGGTAAAGGCACTTGCTATAAAACCTGACACCTGAGTTCAGTGATTCCCCAGACCCCACATGGTGGAGAGAACTCATTCTTCCAAGTTGTCCTCTGACCCTCTGACTTTCACATATGTGCACATGCAAACATACACACACACACATGCACACACACACACACACAGAGAGAGAGAGAGAGAGAGGAGAGACAGAGACAGAGAGAAGAACAGAGACAGAGAGAGAGAGAGAGCAAGCGAGCTCAGAGGACTAAACATAATAGTCGACTGCTGCTTTGTGAAGACAGATGTCTGGACTTCACACTTAATGTTAATCTCTATTAACATTACCAGAGTCCAAAATTAAAGACATGTGTCAAACACAAAAAGGAACATTTTTTAAGAAATTATTTTTATGTGTATAAAAGTGTTTGCCTACCTGTGTGTATGTGCACCACATGAATGTGTGCCTACCAAGGCCAGAGAGGACATGAGATACTCTGGAATTAGAGTGACACAGATGAGCTGTAATGTGGGTGCCAGGACTCAACCCTGTGTTCTCTGCAAGAGGAGCAAGTGCTCTTAACCACTGAGCCCTCTCTCCAACCCCACGAGAAACATGTTCGTGACTCCAAACTGAAGCAGTCTGTGGTGTTTTGAAACAATGAAAAGAAAGAGAAGCAACTACAGGTAATGACCAGCTAACAAAGGATCTGACAGAGGAAAATTTCCAGTGCCTCCAGGAGGCACTAAACACTTCCTCCCTGGCTCTGTAGCCTCAGGATCTCTAGGAAAGAAGTGCAGTTGAATTGTAAACTATCCAGAGAAGATAAGCATGGGGTCAAGAAGACTGGAGGTATATCCTAAGAGGGAGCAAAGGAAGGACCACAGGTGACCAAGTGAAGTTGGAGAGGACAAGTTGTCATGTTGTTGCGTAAAGGAGGTGTAGGCATCCGACTTAGCTGATCAGAGGTTAGAAGTCTCCATTCTAGGTTCTACTGCAAACCAAGGATATGAGAGAGCTTGGGGCCTGGAGACTGACAGCTGAGGTGCATCTTCCCAGGGAGGATTCAGGCAAGGCAGACGGAGTCTGAGACTCCTAGGGTACGGTGATTTTTGAGTGCCGTTGAGGCCATGGATGAGAGCATGGAGGCACACTATGATGCCACAAGAATCTTGGTAGAGCAAGGGGAGCCAAGCAACCTAAATCCAGCTAAGGAGCTGGAAGTCTGCCTGGATGTTGAGGACATGGGATGACGACAGGTTTCAAGGTAGAATAGTGTGAGTCAGAAGCCAAAGTGTGCGGTGATTTGAGGGTAGTAGGGTGGAGTCTATGACAATTAACAGCGAGAAACAAAAGGTTCCGGAGGTGGAACCTGAGGGCAGGGACTTCAAAGGAGAGGGTGTACTCGAGTGAACTAATTAATAGTCAATGAGTAACAAGAGCAAGTGGTTTCCAAACATTGACGTAAGAAATACCACAAAGTTACAGTTTTAGAACCCAAAGTTTGTGAAGAGTCTGCGGGGTTGAGTTCATGGTGTAGACAGAAACAGTCTGAGGTTCTGGGAGAGGCTTCTGTGCTTGCCCAGGTGAGCCACGAGTAGCTTTCCATATCCATTCCTTGCTTAGTGGCTTCATAATTCTTGGCCCTGCATCCTCAGTCATGTGGACTCCTCCTATCTGTCTACTTGCGCTTTCACATCCCTCTGACTCCAGTTCACCAGGAAAGATGTGGCTATGCTTGGCATCCTAGCTGGATAAATTAATCTTAGTGATCTCCATTCACATCTGCAAAGACAGCAGATGTTTCCGACCCTATCAGGAAAGAAAGCAACAGGGCCTGGGAGAGACTTCTCCAGCCATGTTTCATAGCACTGGAATAGGAATTGTTCACGTGTGTTGGCAGGCCTTGCTCCAGGACAGCTGGCTTGCAGTGGAAATGGCCAAGGTCGAGGGATGAGGTAGGCAATGACTGCCTCCTCCACTGGAGTGAAGCAGAAAGGGGCAATGCCTCGGGAAACAGAACAGTGACTATGCAAGGCTCTGTAGGGTTCAATCTTTATCGTCAGCAATAGATCCTAACATGCAATAGCTACCTGGAAATATGTGGAGACTGGATTAGTGGGGACAAAAGTAGCATTTCCTAAAGCCAAGTTTAACCATCATAACGACTACAGGTGCTACTGTTGGAACAGGGCATTCCTCCCAACTTTACCAATTAGGGCTTCTATTGCTGTGACGAAACACCAAGACCAAAAGCAGGTTGGGGTGATGAGGGGAAGTTTCTTTGGTTTATGCTTCCACACTTCTGCTCATCATTGAAGGAAGTCAGGACAGGAACTCGGGCAGGGAAGGAACCTGGAGACATGAACTGCTACTGAATCTTGTGCTGAGGCTGCTTGTCGGAACATCCTATCTAGTAGGAGGCACCACGACAGCTACCTCGGTGCTTAGAGCAAAGCAAAGACAGAAGGATGTGTCTAGGAAGAAGAGTTACAAAGTATTCACAGTAATCAGTGTAGAGGGCAGGGAAGCAAAAGGAAGCTCACACAGATGCTAAGGAGCAGACTTGAAGTCAGGAGCTGGCAGTTAGTAGGTGTTGGGCAACAAAAAGGCTCCATAGACAAGAGCAGCTCCCACGTGGTAAAAAGAAAGAACAGGTTGTACTCTGATCACCACACATGTGCAATGGCATGCACAGGTCACACAAGTATATAAACACACATGTAAATATTAAAAAAAAAAAAAAGAATGCTAAATCTATCCTTTTCTGGGGATTCACCTTTACCAGTCAGTTGGAAGAAGAATCATAAGCTGTCAGAACCAACTTAGACAACAGAAAATATAGTTTGTCTCACTCTGGGTGAGTGGATCTCTGTGCCTCTGGTCCTTTTGTAACTCATGATGGTGTCTCTTAATGTCACCAACACCAACCTCTGAATGACTCTGAGGCAATCCGTCTCTTGCCCTTTTGGGGAATTGCCTTCACATCGAGTTATCTATTACTCTGGTAAAAATGATCCAAAACTGTATGACCCTTTCCCCTTTGCAATGAACTGCGATTGATCTGGTGGCAGCAGCTGCTCAGGGCTTGCTTGGTTGCAGGAGACTTATAGCTTTTGCAGGAAGTTCAAGCTTCCACGTATGTAGCAAGTACTGTGTTTAGGGTCTTTCCCAGTTTACCCTAAATGCCTATTGTCATTTATATTGCATAGGTCAAGAAATCTAACCTCCCCCAACCTCCTACCTTCAGTTCTTCAAATAACAACCCAGCAGTGCACCAGGCCTCTCATCTCTTGCCCACCTCCCTTGCAAAACTCACTCTGGCAGGGGCCATTCATTCTTTCTTTGAAGAGATGCTATTTTTTTTTTCTCTAAGAGAACTTGGAAAACAATCAGTGAAAATCATTTTTATTTTCAACGGCATCTCTGGCATCTCTCGTGCATGCCATGTTTGTCTCCTGGCTGCTGGAAACTAAAAGTCTGTCACACTTCCTGGGAAGATGTGTTGGAACGAACCAATTAGTATCCACCTAATCATTGTTCACCTAGGTGTCCTGGCTGCCTGAACCCAGCCGTGCGTGACCATCACAGACTCCAGAGTCCTGCAAGGAGACCTGCATCCAAACCACAGATCAGCCCAAGGGTTTTTCAAGTCGATTCAGGACAGCAATCCACAGCCAGACTCTTGTTTCCTTCCCGTCCTGGTCTCTTCAGCCTCCCACATTTTTATGTGCACCCTCCCACACTTTTATGTGCACCCCACCGTGACACACACATTTTTATATGCACTCCAGTGAATGTTTCTACAAACAGAAGTGATGAGGGCACTTGGTTCCTTCAAACAAAGCCAAATGGGTTCCTCGGTGGCTGCTCATTGATAAGTGAATGAAGCTTTCCAGCTTTTGCTGCAGTGTGGGGCAGGCTGTGCCTGGGAACTTAATAAAACTACTGGTATGGACCAGACTAGTTGAGAAAGTTGTTTTCCTGTAACACCTGGAGCCACAAAAGTCCAGAGAATGTGAAAGGGGTGAGAGTGGGGGACGTAGAGCAGCATTTAAGCCAATCTTTGAAATTCAGAGTCTCTTCTTCCACATAAACCTGCAAATCTAAGCCAGAAAATGCTCATCTTCTTCAGAAGCAAACAGCTGAGGATAACGCTTACTTGAGTAGAGATCCCCCCGTGTCTCTGTGGTTAGAGTGTGGAGGAAGAGTGTCTTTGCTGCTTCATGACTGCTTTTGAGAAAAACCAATGTAGTATGACTGGATACCTCATCACTGGCCAATGCGTACAAGCTGACGTGGACCCATCTTTGAAGGTCTGCTGGAGCAGAACAGGGATCCAGTTCTGTAGCTCAAACTGAAGACTGCAAAGCCCGGCCCATTGTCTTACCTGCTTCTAGAAGCATTGTCCTTCCTCAACTCCTTACTCTGCATCTGATACTCTCTCCCCTTTGCCTTCCTTCACCCCCTTCCCCCTTCGTAAGTAAGTTACAGATTTCAAAATCTCTGTTTTACACACTGGTGGAATATTAAAGTTGGAAGCAATTTAAGACTTCATGGAACCAGACTCCCTCTTTCTATAGAAAAGAAAGTGGAGGCTCCATTACACTGAGAGCTAGCCAAATCCTACACTTACTTAGTATACAAGCCAGCAACAGGATTCAGTCTCTTCTACTGCAGTGGAGAGTTCTGTTGGTGGCACCTGGGACTCGCAAATGGTTCAGGGCCCTTGCCAGAAGCAGAGCCCAGGGCTTTCTCACAGACCTGGGGAAACCACAGTCATCTTTCTGCACAATCCTCAGGGACATCTCTGTCTGAGAAGTACCTCATAACACTCTCCCTTTTTCCAGAAGAGGAAGTTCCCTTCTGCCATCTTTGTAGGACACCATGTGCTATAAAGCCAGGGACAACATTGGAAAGAGCCTGGCTGGTCAGGATTCCAGCAGATTCTCCTGGGGAAGGAAGCAGGAGTGTCCCCTCCAAGTCTAGTCTTTGCAGTCCCCAAAGACTGACTGTACATTTGTCTGGATTCCCGAATTCCCTTCTCTTAGTGTAGGCCTCATATGATGCCTCTTCCAGGGCCTATTTTCTATTCATGTTGGTGTGTCTAGGTCACAAGAATTAATTACTACTTCCCAATGGATATCACAAAAAGGACAAGATATGTATCATCATCTGTCACCTGACAACTGTGAGAGGTGGGTTTTGTTTGATGTTTTGATTTGATTTTTAAGGAGAAGGGACACTTAATTTTTATAGAAGATACTAGCTTCTGAGGAATCATTCTACAGAAAGCACTACCACATACAGATAAGGTCAGGTAGCCATGTTGGAAGAGACAGAGCATGACTATGGCTGGAAGCTCTAAGTCAGAGTACTGCTTAAGACAGTCATCATCTCCTCCTGTCATTGGCAGGGATCGGGGCAGAGGGAGAGTCAGTGCAGAAGCTGAGGCTGGGGCTATTGAGTCTTGATTCTGTTATATCTGAATATTGGAATCCAAGATGCCTCACCATCAAGTTTGCTGAAATGAAATAATGTTGGTAATTGTGGTGCCATACAAAGTATTCAAGATATGAAGTGTATCCACTTAAAATTGAAAAGGTTTCTCTTAAACAACTGTCAACATCAGAAGTTGTAAAAAAAAACAAAGAGGCTCCTGAAAACGGTGAACATGGAGACAGCATGAGGTAAAGCGTCTCATGAGAAGCTCTGTCTTTAGTATTTTGTATTAATCACATAGGATACAGTCAAAAGAAGTGAGATATAGAAGAAACTCAAGGAGAAGGCAAAAAAGAGTAAAAGTTCTGGTCCAATTTGTTTTCAGATAACTCCTTTATCTCTCTGCCTCTCCTCTCACTGACACTACTTTGGAATGTAACACAACAGACACACACACTTACACACAACACAATCATACACACAGACATACCACACACATTACACACATGTACCCACACACTCACATACACACACAGACAGACTCACATACACACACAAACACACACAGGCACACTCATACAGACACTCACACACAGAGACACACACACTCACAACATACTCATGCATACACACACTCACACACTCATACACATCCCCTCATACACATATATACGCCTAGACATACACACACTCACATATACACACAGCACACTCATACAGACACACTCACATACACACACTCATCAGCACACACTACACAAGACAGACACACACACAGAACATAGATACACAGGCACACTCACACACACACATGCACATTATCCCCCCTCCCTCAAAGGATCTACAGAGAGGAGGTACAGGAATTTTTAGTTACTAATAAAAGCAGCAAACCAGCAGAGGTGAGTCCTCCATCACTTTTACCCTCTGAGAAATCCAACCATGTATCCACATAAGCTGTGTGTGGTGTGTGTGTGTGTGTGTGTGTGTGTGTGTATCTGTGTGTGTGTGCACGTGCACACACACCTGGGTATATGCAAAATTTAATAACCACTCCCCTGATAAGGAGAGGCAGCAGCTAAAACTGCGCTTATTGCTCTGCCTCAGCATTCTCTCTGGTAAGCCTGAATCTCTGTCACGTAAATCAGAACCACGGGCATAATTAACTTCCAGCAAGCTGGGTAATTGATTCTCAGTGAATGGATAACAGAAGTTTGAAGGCTTTAGTTAATGGCTGCTGCACATAAATGGATACCTTCAAGTAGAGTTAGTTTTCTGGGTCGTTTTTTTTTATCTGCTTTGATACACTGGGAAGGTGAACAGGTCTCCCTGTGCAGCCCACCCCACCCAACCCAGGCCAAGAGAAATCATTTTGTCCAGAGAGATATTTCATTTGGAAGAAATGACTTGAAATTATGGCACATGCTTTGAAATGCTCACAACTCATCATGAAAACTGAGACATGTCGGTCATTTGCCATTTAGCCCAAGCTTTCATGGTAAAGACATCTAGTCCTCTCTATATGTCCCCAGTCACATCACCAGGAATACACACTGAGTCCCAGTTTAATGGGTTGGTCCCTTGCAAATATTTCTGGTTGATAGCAAATGCAACCCTGCCCTGTGATACTAACTTAGTTCTTTCATCTTGTTCTCACTTGTTTTCTGTAGCTGTGATAAATGACATAATCAAAAAATCAACTTGGGGAAGAAAAGCTCTATTACTGGTAACTGCCAGTCACTGAGGGGAGTTGGGGCAGGAGCTCACGGCAGGAACCTCAAGCAGAAACCCTAGAAGAAGGCTCTCACTGGCTTACTGACTGGCTCATGTTCAACTAGCTTTGTAAGATAACATATGCACACCTGCATAGGAATGGTGCCGCCCACAATGGGCTGAGCTCTCCCATATCAATACAGTTCCTCACAGACATTTATGTCCACAGGCAATCTAACTCAGACAATTTTTAACTGAGGTTCTCTCCCTTCCGATGCTGGGATAATCTTGCTGATGAGTCTTTATCTGCAAGTTGACCACGTAAGTGTCTAAAATGACGAAAGTCCATCATGGTGCACACTTAAGCTGGCATCCATTACTGTAGCAGTGCAGTTCTTCACTGAAAAGAGCTAAGAGAACTAGTGGTATCAGAAAAATACACACCCTGTACAAAGTTTTAGAGTAAACGTTTCTATGACTCTTTCTTCTGACCGTGGATTTGCAGAAGATCAGGAGTTTCAAACTACTCCAGAACTACGTATAGTAGAGGCAGCTCAGCCTAACCCACACTTTGATTCCAGACTCCTACAATGCAGAACTGTGAGAAGGCCCCTATTGACCATGTTTCTGATGTAAAGTTTTGGTGTCCTAAAAAAGTAATGGAGACTCGAATGCTGAGGAATGCTGAGCCCCCATCCCCAAGCCCCAGCCCCCAGTTTGCCATGGTACCTGCACCTGAGGAGACTACATTTAGAAAGAGAATGCTGCAAGCTGAGCCTGTGCATGTCCTACCACATCACCTCCTGTAATGTGCCTCCTATTCCTCATTAAGACCCCACTATCTTTTACTGAACACATGTCTATGGAACATCCAAGCGTCAGGTCCAAAGAGAGGCTTGGAGTATGCTGGTGACCAGAACCACAGGAATCTCAGGGAACAATAGACCAAAATATGTTTACAAGCTGGAGCATCCTCTAATGCAAGGAAGGAATGCCTAGAGTCAAAAAGAAGAAGAGTGACACTGGAGTGAGCCTTGGGTGGAAGAGTCAGCCTCAAGAGAGGGGTTGGGAATGAGACCAGGCAGTTGGAAAACTGTGAAATTCAAATGCTCCAGGGTCAAAGGCCAGTCTGGGGTACAGTGCTTGAGCTGACAACACTCCTGCAGTAATGGACTAACAGACCTGTATCCCATTGCTCCCTGTGACATTCCTAAGGTGCACACAAGGCCCTCCCTCATGTGTAAGGGATGCACGTCTCCCACAGACTAGACCAATTCTGTGAGTATAGATGGAAGAAATCCAGTAGCCATACTTCAAGCATATCAGAAGGCAGGTTCAACTTGGAAATGTTGTCACATGTCTGTGGGTCCAGCACTCTGGTGTTGGGATGGTTCAATGCTTTGAATTATTGATCCAGAAAATTGGGAATCTGCTATTCAAATGTTGTCCCCATTTGGTTTTTGATTGATCATAAAGACCAACACCTGGTTGGGCAGGTAGACTGAGATGAGACTTTAGATTTGTGTGGGTTAGGAATTGAGAGACGAGAGAGAGAACGCATGACTCAGGGGAGAAGGATGGGATATAAGAGCTGAAGGAGAGAAGCCAACCAGCCACGTAAGATTCAGGTAAGAGGCCATGGCCACTTCATTGAGCCTGAGGTGGCAGGGGAAGGTTTAGAAGTCTCAGGGTACCAGGGGGAGCATTTGCTGCAGGGGAGGTTTAGGAGTGCTCAGCTTTGAATAGTCCAGCATGTCAAAAATGTGTGTGTGAGTGTGTGTGTGTGAGTGTGTGCGTGGAGAGTGTGTGTGTGTGTGTGAGTGTGGTGTGTGTGTGTGTGTGTGTGTGTGTGTGTGTGTGGTGTGTGTGAGAGAGGAGTGTGTGTGTTTCATTCGAGGATCCAGATTGCACCTGGGTGGGTGCATGAATGCGACCCTCCTCTGGGAGCCAAAGCGGTATAGCTAAAGTGGCAATATCATCCATGATTGGAAACCAGTGTCTGACAGTGAGATTCCAGCCATGCGGATGACAGCGAGAACCCGACTCAAAACAGACAGATACACAAACAGGAAATAAATCATACAGGCACAGTTCTCATTTTTAAAAAAATAAAATAATTCCAAACCCTCCCCCTTAGCAACATGAACACTATATCAAGAGGTAGGTACTTCCTGAAGCTCAAGTGTTTAACATTCCTTTCTCGGCCCATAAATTCATGCAAAGCATTGGTTTAGGCATATGTGTACTTACGAATGTGTTGGTGATATGGCCATTTACTTAATCATTTTTATCATGAGTGAATCCCTGAGCCTGTGTGGGTGCTGTAATTGGTTATAATGAGCAGATAACATCACAGTTAAATCTCTTAGAATAAAAGCATAAACTGTAGAAACACAAACAGGATTTGTCTGCCTCTGAGTCCCAAGCCCAGTGCCATCTGTGTTGACAATGGCTTCAAATAAAGGCTATCAATCTGGGTTGGAGATCTAAAAGGATTACCAGCAATAAAAGTCTCCGATGAGCCTGGCCACCATCCTGAAAGCCTGCCCCACTCAGAGTTCATTTTGCTCCAGGATTCTGGTGATAAGCAGGCATCTGCTTCCCTGGTGCTGAACAACACAGACCCAGTTCCACCCTGTGAATAGCAGGCATCTCCAGGCAGGAGTGAAAGGCTTGAAGCCCGACCACCATCTGGGGTGCCCACAGGTCAGAAGTGAAGCTGCCTGCAGATGCTTCTTCAATAGAGCCATGGGCTTCTGCATGGTCCCTGCACTTGTCTGCAAGCTCCCAAGCAGGGCCTATTGTACTGTGGGAACTTTTGCCTGAAAACAAATGGACCAACTTAACTATTAAGTGTCAATGGAGCCACTCTGGTGGGGAGAGGGGTTCGTTAAGATTTTAATTAGCTTGGACAGGTTTTTTTTGTTTGAGGGTTTTTTTTTCCTCTCCCCACTCTGATGACTCTGGTTTATTATGTTTCATTTGTGTGAGTTGACAATCTTCACACGCTTTTTATCTCTGGACCTTTCCACTTTCTCTTCTATTTCAGGGTGGTATGGCAAAACTCTCTTGGTCTGAGAGGTAGAGTCACACTTCTCTGGTGAATATCCACATACACACATGTTGACACCTGTGAGAATCCACTTACTACGTTAGAGATTTCACCTAAGGGAGATTCCTTGTCATGTTACCTTGTTATTAATAAGTTTAGTTTTGAAGAAAAAAAAAGAAAAAGAAAAGAGACTGGAAGGTTGTGATTTCCTCATCTTCTGTCTCAAATAAACGGTGATACAACCTGGAAAGAGGCATATGAGAGTAATTGTGACTTCTTAGGACATTAAAGAGAAAATGCACCTGGGTAGGCTGAAAAACACAGAGAATCTTTGGTTTGCCAGGAAAGCTATTTCACATCTCACTAGTGATGTGCAGCCGGGAGGGCTCTTCTGTCCTTGAGGGCGAGGACAATACTTCACAAACCAGTGAGGACTCTCTTTAAGCACAGGCAAGTTCACCTGCAGAGCACGTCGCAGGTGGCCAACCCATTGACCTGTCATCCACAGTCACAGGTCACAGACCTAGCCCACCCAGCCGGCTCCAACCCTAGCATAGAATGTCCACTTCTGTTGAGAAAATAATCTCTATCGAGACAGAGAAGAGGAAACAACAGGCAAGCCAGCCTTCTCTGCTCTGTCAGATAAGCACAGAATTGTCTTTTGTGGCCCGCAAGGAAGTTGCACTTTGAGAACCCAAGGAAATGGACCATATTTCAGTGTTTAAGCACCACTGCCTGCTCAGTACCTGTGATGGATAAGATTATATCCACAGATGAAACCCATAAAACCCAGGGAGCAATTTCACACACAACTCTTCAGAACTGTTTTTCACGGTGTAAAACCCCAGGCAAATTTAGCAGCCTGGTGTTTGCTAATAAGAAGGGATAGTGAGAGGGCTTTAACTGCAGTGTTTATAATGAGGGCATTAGGACTGAAGAGGGAGAAAGAAGATGTAACCACGCTATACTGACCTCAGTACAAACCTGCCCTCACACACATGTAGGTAGTCAAGAACACTAGCGTAAATGCCCTGCTATTTAAAGGGATCACATCAAAACTAAGTAAGCAAGCACAGATGCTCACTACATAAGATACATATAGAAACAGATATTATGAAAAGTCTCATTTGGAAACTGACAATATTGACAGATTAGTATGGAGGTGCTTAAAGATGTGTGCACTTGGAATATACTTGCAGTTATTATTCAGAGAAGGGATTCTCAATAACTGCTCTCTTTCTTGCATGTTTTATTTTTCTTTGAAATATTTCAAATGAATACATACACATATGTATATTAACATACTTTTAAATAAATATTATATTTTATAGCATTCCCCCCCCTTGAACATGAAACTGCTATTTTTTTTTTTCAGAAAAAAAATTCCTTTTACTAATGCTAGACATTTCCTCATCTAGTTCTCTAGTGACACCGAGTTAATGTGAATAACTACTGATACACATTCAAAATCAGTTACTTTAATACAAAACATAGGAAATATTTAATTAAGTTGCTCTCCCGGCTAAAGATTATTTTAATTTTTTTTTTTTTTTTGTGGTCCACCGATGGTAAACAACAAATCTGAAGGAATCAAACATCTTAGCACTTCTTTGTGGACGCTGTCAACACAGCCTTTTCTCAGATGACTTGAATACCTCAATACATATGGGCACATACACAGGTCTACAACTCCTCAAACTCAGTCCCCTCTTAAAGCTTACATTCAGAGCTATGAGTGTTTAAGTACAATATAAAAGCAGCCTGGTTGGGGGGGGGTGTGAATTTCCTTCTGTGTTAGCAATAATTCTCTCTGAAAGGCTAAGGATTTTTAAAAATGGTATTTATCCATCCATTGAGCTTGTTGCTTTACTTTGACAAATATTAAGTACAAAATAAAATATATAAACCCAAGCTGCGTGTTTATGAAATGCCAAACCATAACTTGCCCATCGGGCTCGAAGGAAGAAGCTGGGTTTTCAAACTGTGTTCCCCCAGAAGCAGAGGCTGCCCAGCACAGGGTCTCGCTCTCCCTCACACAGACATGTGAAGCCTCAGTTTTCAGATATGTATTTGCTTCCATTCGTCTAGATATGACTCTGCAAAAACAGCTCTTTGTGAAGGACTACCCGTGGAGAGAGAAAGACGAAGTCCTCTATCTGCTAACATCTCGTGCTAAGTTCTTTTTCAATTCCACTTTAATCGCACATTCGACGATCTCAAACAAGAAAAGACAGAACTATCCCCAGCTTCCAAACTATGAGTTTGCTGTCTTCCTCCTCCTATCCCTCTCCTTGATTTGCCTTTATTTTTCAGTATGTCACACACACAAATGATTGTTAATATCCTTTCTGCAAATGGACTTCTAGCTACATTTCTCTTCGGCTAATAGCTTGGAGTAGGCAGGCATGCAACCATAAAAAATATAATCTTTAATCTTAAGGGCTTCCTGTCCAGGAAGGCAGCGAGGCAGACCAAGTGGCACCAGGCAAACAGCGTGACCTGCAGTGGCTCTCAGCGTTGAGTAAACAGCCATGATTGAGAGTTACATTCTGTTAGCAATGTTCTCCAGGCCCAGCAGCTGAAACAGTCATCTTGTATACCCCAAAATGTCACTTTGCTTCCCCACCCCTAGGAATGAAATGAAACTTGCTTTGCAGGGTAAATGCACTGGAGTCTTGGATTTTTTTTTTTTTTTTTTTTTTTTGCTGGGCTAAAGATGCAGTCACAACATCCCTCCTTCCTGTGCACCTCCCATGGAATGAGGCAACAGTATTTTAACCGGTCTGCTGTTTCTGCTTTGCATTCTGGTATCCAGACACTTCAACCTCCATGCTCCCCTCTCAGCTTCTCCAGGATCTAGACATACATTTGTCTTCTCCACAGCTCAGACACCCAGCTGACACAGCCACCCCTGCCTGGGTTTGCAACCACACCAATGCTGGACTCCGCTCTCTCCTTAGAGCCTTAGCTCCTTGCTCCCTCCTTTGCTCAGGAGACCTAAGGGCTCCTCTGGAAATGACGACTGTAAAAGTGGAGAAGTTGAAGATCTTCCCCAATTTCTCATATATCTGATTTCCAACTTCCCACATCCCAGATCCCAAGAACAAATCTAGGACACATCGCGCTTCGGAAACCTCCTTCCTGTCTTAGAGCTACGGTATCTGGTATCTTACTCTGTTATCTTTGCTCCTTGGCAGAAGGAAACACAGCTGAGGAACTACAGAAAAACAGGTTATTAGAAATGAATTCACTAACATCTTTTTTGTTTTCTTTATAATGCTGGCTGTGTATGGGAGGGTGAGAAATACACTTATGTGTAAAGAAACACATATGAACAGTTCTCTAGAAAAACTTGACAAAGGAGGACCTGGAAGTATCTTAAGTTCATTTTGACACAACAAAGAAGCACGTGAAAGACATGAAAACTACATGTCTTCACATCATCATCCATGTGCTGTGCTGAGAACACTTGCTTCCACCTTCTGACTCAGATCAACTATATGAGAGACTTTTCATATCCCCAGGAGCCCATGCTGTTCTGTTAGCTCAAACCATTTCCTTATTTCTTTGACAAACGCCAAAGGCATGATGTGAAATCTAAATGAACTGCTCCTTTTTAAAACAGTCCTTCTCATAGTCCTGTTTTCCCATCCTTTCAAACTATTCGGTACAAACAACATATCCTAAAGGCTTCCCAGATGTCTTCATTGTCAATGAGCTATGTGGACACCTTCTACCAAGGTAAATGAAATCATGCCAATGTCCTGTGTTCAGTACTGAACACACATATGTAAGTACAGACCAAGCTGGTTTAGAAATATATAGGCTAGAGAGTTGGCTCAGCAGGTAAAGGCACTGACTATTCTCCCAAAGGACTACAGTTCGATTCCCAGCACCCCTACAGCAGCTCACAGCTGTCTGTATCTCTAGATCCAGGGTTTCGAGACATATTTATGCAGGCAAAATACCCATACATATAAAAAAATAATTTTTAAGAAGCTGGGTGTGGGGCTGGAGAGATGGCTCAGAGGTTAAGAGCACTGGCTGTTCTTCTAGAGGTTCTGAGTTCAATTCCAGAACACATGGTGGCTCACAACCATCTCTATTGGGTCCGATGCCCTCTTCCGCGACAGAGTACTCATAAGTAAAATAAAATAAAATAAAATAAAATAAAATAAAATAAAATAAAATAAAATAAAATAAAATAAAATAAAATAAAATAAAAAAGAAGAAGCTGGGTGTGGTGGCTCAGAGATCCCAGCACTCGGACCTCTGAGCTCAAAGTCAGCTTGGCCAACATAGTGAGTTCCAGGATAGCCAGAATTACAGAGAGAAACACTGTCTGTCTGTCTGTCTTTCTGTCTGTGTGTGTGTCTGTGGGGAGGTGTGTATCTGTGTGTATGTGTGTGTATGTGTGGATGTGTGTTGTGTCTGTGGTATGTGTGTATGTATGTGTGTGTGTGTCTGGTGTCTATGGGTATGGTGCATGTGTATGTGTGTCTGTCTGTCTGTGTGTTTCTGTCTGTTGTGTGTCTGTGTATGTGTGTCTGTCTGTGTGTCTGTGGGTGTGGATGTGTTTCTCTGTGTCTGCCTGTGTGTCAGTGTGTATGTGTGTATGTCTGTCATGTGTCTATGGGTGTGTATGTCTGTATGTCTGTGTCTGTTTGTGTGTCTATGGGTGTGTGTCTGTCTATGTATGTGTGTGTCTGTGTGTATGTCTGTCATGTGTCTATGGGTGTGCATGTCTGTATGTCTGTGTCTGTTTGTGTGTCTATGGGTGTGTGTCTGTCTATGTATGTGTGTGTCTGTGTGTATGTCTGTGGTTGGGTGTGTGTCTCTCTGTCTGTGTGTCTGTGGGTGTGTGGGTGTGTTTGTGTCTGTGATTTGGTGTGTGTCTGTCTGTGTGTATGTCTGTGATTGGGTGTGTATGTGTGTCTGTGGGTATGTGTCTGTGTATGTGTATATGTCTGTGATTTGGAGTGTGTGTGTGTCTGTATGTATATGTATGTATATACATATATGCAAATAAACAAATAATGGAAAAGAGACAGGACTTGAGAGAAAGCAAGGAGACATTTATGGGAGGGTTTGGAAGGAGGAATGGGAAGACAGAAATTATGTCATTATATTATTATCTCAAATTTTTTAAAGAATAAAAACTTAAAAGCATAAATTTGAGATTGTATGATGTGCCACCTGGTTTTCATGTGAATGTGACACAAGCTAGAGTCACTAGAGAATCTCACTTGAGAAAATCCAAACCTCCATAGGACTGGGCTATAGGCAACCCTGTGGGACATCTTCTTAGTGATTGATGGAGTAAGCCCCAGACATTGTGGGTGGTGCCATACCTGGGCTGGTAGTCCTGGATTCTAAAGCAGGTCGCGCAAGCCTGTAGCACCTCTCCCTGGCCTCTGCATCAGCTCCTGCCTCCAGGTTCCTGCCCTGTTAGAGTTCCTGTCCTGACTTCCTTTGATGATGAACAGTGATGTGGAAGTTTGAACTAAATACACTTTTCCACCCCAACTTGCTTTGGTCATGGTGTTTCGTCACAGTGCTGATAATCCTAACTAAGACAGATGATAAAAGATTAATGACTTTAATAACAACAGAAAACTATAGTTGGAAAGGGTACATGTAAGTCACCAGCTAATCTTTTTCTTTAAAACAATTAGGTCTGGTTAGGATGACTATGTGCTGAATCAACCAAAAGCAAAACAAAACAAATCCCCCCCCCTCTTTAAAATGTATCTGGTCTAAAACATTCTAAAATGAGAAACCACTGAGAATGCATGAATAAATGATAAAAGTAGAAAACAGGAAAAAAATTAAAACTTAAGTCTGAAGTTTAAGAAAAGGTGGGGAGATCCCAGAGGATGGAGGTGGCCTTGGGAGCCCTGTTTCCTGAGTTCAAGGCCAGCTTTACCTAGTGTGCTTCCCTCCTGGGAGCTCTGCTGTCCTCAGAGCACCCATTGCAGAGTACTCAGGCTCTACAGCTGACACCAGCACCGACGCCAACCCTGAACACTGGGTCCTGTCTCTTTTGTCTTGCATAAGCTCACACAGTTGTTTCAGGGTGAGGAATGAGATGCACAGGGGAACCAAGATAAACTTCCAGAAACAGAGTTCACGTTCAAACCAGACCACTGCTTTATCTGCACTAACGACCACTCACTATCATTGCCCTTCACTGGGGGCTCCAGTTCTCACTTGGAGGCCAAAGGACTCATAAAGTACTTTTATAAGTTGAGGAGGCTCATTCTAGGTGACATGCACACATGGTTTCTCTTCGTGATGGGCAAACATTTTACCATCACTTGACAGATGGGATCACCAGGGTCAACAGAACAGTTGAGGGTGCAGCTTGCTCACCTCATCTCCAGTCTTTCAGAGCTGAATTTAATATGTGTGTGTGTGTGTGTGTGTGTATAATATACATACATACATACATACATTCACACATATGCATGTGCTGTCCAAGGTACTTACACCCTTACTACAAATTTCTACATAAGCGACTGACAGGGAGCACCATGCATCCCAGCACTGACTGAGCTGTCTACACAGGGAGCCATCTCTGTCAGATTTGATTCACAACAAGGATCATCTTCTTTTGTGTCCTGGATGCCACCAGGTCCATTTGCAGACTACCTGCTAAAGTTGACATAACGGGCAGACTGTGCGGATACCTGGACCCACTGACTAGGTGAATTGGCCCTGGAGTCACAGCCTGAACCACCTATAACACAGCAGTACAATAATCACACATGTGATCTCCCTGTGGTTTTTGGTGCCACTCAAATATTCTTCATTTCTACAGTGGTGATCACAGTCTTCTAGAAGATGCCAACTGAATAGGTTAAAAAACAAAGAAACCATAGAACCTTAATGCAGCCGGTATTTTATCAGAATTAACAAGCAATACAGCCAGGCAGATGTAATGCACAGCAGGATCCCAGAGAGAGGCTCAGAGTACCACAGATCTGCAACTGGCTCCTGCATGCTCTTCTTAAAGGGACAGAGTACAGGCTTGAACAGAAAACCACTGTGGGGAATCCTCGTTGTTTATGGTATGGTCCATGTTTAGAGCCTTTTCTATTTTCACTGGTTTTTCCTTTTCAAACATTTGGAAACTGATGGACAGACACCCATTTCGTCCCATTTTCTGAATAGCTTTGATATAAAATCTTCTTTCCTAAGTTCCGGCTATTCACTTGTATCGCTTTCAAACAGTTAGTTTGTAAGATTCGGGAACTGGAATGAGCATGTTGTTTCATGTGTAGTCTTATCTCTTTCTAAAATACTCATCCATTTCTGGGTCAGCTGGGGTCTACTGGGGGTGGACATGTGTCCATTTCCATCACGGCCCATGGCAGCTCCCCAGCCTGGCACAGTAACTTGCTTGGAGTGACAAAGGACCCGGTGACTTTTTCAGAGAGAGTGGACTCACCATGCTGTTCCTACCCAGTGATTCTGACCTGGCACCATCCTGTCATAATGATAAATTGTATGTACACTTTATGGTTGGGGCAGATGGAAGACTGGAGGTTATTAAAATCTAAGCTGGATTCCTGAACAAAAAGAGAATCGCTCATCTCTCAATGAAGCATAGATTTTCTTTTTATAAAGGAAGATCTGAATACCCCAATTTTAGTAACCAGAGCAAGTATGCAAGTTAGAGACAACTGGACTCTAATACTAACCACAACCGGTTCTAAATGATATTAAAGGGAAGATGGCTGTCCCTCTGTTCCTCAAGCTCACTCAATGCTTGTCAGCCTCCAGCAACACAAAGGTTTGCAAGAAACTGTGCTGGTAACAAGTATTATTTCCTACCCATTGAATAATTCGTGGGTAATTAACACCTTATACTGTGTGGCCTCAGCCATGGAGCCACTAGCACTGAGTCTTGACATGTGCTGTACAAAACCAAAATGGACACATTTTAGCTTTTACAAAACTAATTACAATGAAATGATAAATGCACCAATCTTCTAGACTTTATAAAATAAGGTCACCAGTAGAGGAAAGTTAATATAAAATGTGAAGTAAGTCCAATATTTATTGGCCCTTGTGTTTTTGTTTGTTTGCTTGTTTTGATTTTGGATTTTGTTTTTTTGAGACAGGATTTCTCTGACAGGATAGCCCTGGCTATCCTGAAAGTCACTCTGGAGACTAAACTGGCCTCCAACCCAGAGATCTCCCTACCTCTGTCTCTCTGGATTAAAGGCATGCAACACCACCTCATGACACTGGGTGTTAAGTTTTAGATATAATTCCAGATACAATTAAACCAAAATCAAGGATTTCCTAGATAGCTTTAATGATTTATTCCCTTATTCCCAGCTCAGACATAGGAGACTGAGCTCCAAATAGGAGTATGGAAATGTCTCAAAAACTATCACTAATGTTCTTGACTGCAAAAGTCATCTTGGTTCTAAAACTCCACTAGGCAATCAGCCTGCCCCTATGAAGATAAA
The DNA here is from genome assembly GCA_021653895.1 of Mastomys natalensis. NCBI lineage: Eukaryota > Metazoa > Chordata > Mammalia > Rodentia > Muridae > Mastomys > Mastomys natalensis. Next base: position 129,898 of record JAJTUV010000582.1, on the reverse strand, counting down.
GATAAATGATATGACTCAGGCCCACTGCCCAGGTGGGCTCCAGGGAAGCTGCATTAAGGAATTAACAAATTTCCCTGTGGGTGCTGGGGCACTTGTAATTTCATGGCCATCTGCCTACATAACATTCCTGATGGTTTCTCGTGATGACAGATAAACCTGTGGCTCAGGCAAGAGTATATGCCCAATGTTGCACTGCTATCAAGTGGCAGGTGTGGGCCTAGAACTCACATTTCACAGGGTCCATGTGTTCTCATGTTATTGCATCCCAGTGTTTTCAGGAGACCTCAGCCCTCCACCCAGGGCCAGAACACAGCCCAGATTCTGAGCGCCTTCAGAAGAATGTGGCGGTGCAGCTTAATGATGATATAGATTTTTCCTCAGTGTGTAACAGTTCAAGTATTTTGTTTCCAGAAACTTTTAACAGTGAATTCCCTGTAGACCAGCCCTTGCCAGAAGTTACAAAGAAATACTTGGAGGGACAATTTAAGGTCAGTTGATTTACATAAACTTCTAGACTTTTCTGAATCATATTCCTGAAAAACTATGTCATCAAAAGTACAAGCAGCCAGATTATATTGTCTTTACTCTCTTATGGAAAATTGACCATGCGAAGTGAAATTTAATGTACTGTCTAGGAATCTGAGGAGAGTGTATACAAAGGAATCATTGGTGTTTTTCACTCATTAAACATCTGTAGGCCAGCCCCATACCTTAGACTTAGTGTTGAGTCAAAGCAGCTCTGGTGACTGTCCTCAGTGATTACATTGTGGGCTGAAAGAAGGGGTCAGTTAAGAGTCCATATTGCTCTTTCAGAGGACCTGAGTTTAGTTCACAGTACCCACATTTGTGGAGATCACCATGGCCTGTAACCCCAGCTCAGGAGGGATACTGACACCTTTAGCCTCCAAGGGAATCTGCACTCACTTGAACATATTCACACACACACACACACACACACACACACACACACACACTTTAAAATAAAAAAAAAATAAAACTTCAAAAATTCATAGTTATTTAGTTTAAAATATGAATAGAAATCACATACAAACTACAACCCTAATAAATTTCACACAGTAGAAAACCATGATGCTATGTAGACAGAGAATAATGGGATTTGACCCTGACAGGAAATTTTCCTGCAAAACAAAGGTCAAAATGGTCCAGGGGAATGTGTTTTTGTTAGGATTCATATCTGAGGCATATGTCATTAAATTAAGTCAAGTCAATTAAAAATGTTTCACAGTCCAGGTGTGGAGGCATGTACCTGTCATCAACACTAGAGAGACTAAGGCAGGAATGTTGTTGTCAGTTTACAGCCAGTCTTAGATAAAGTGGTACCTGATCACACACACACACACACACACACACACACACACACACACACAATTAGAAGCCCAAGCCTGGTGGCACAAACTAGCACCTGGGAGTTAGAGCCGGGTGGACCCAATTTCAACATTACTTCCAGCTACACAAGGGGTTCATGCACCCCAAAATACCCCTCAAAATAACCAAGAAGGGGCCTAGAGAAATGGCTTAGTGGTAAAGAGTAGCCAGTGCTCTTGCAGAGGAGCCAGTTGGAGTTCCAGTGCCCACGTGGTAGCTCAGGACTCACAACCCTCCATGACTCTAGCTCCAGAGGATCCAACATCCTCTTTTGGCTCCCATAGACACCAGGCATGCACATGACACACAGACATACGTAGGGCAAAATGCCCATCCCTTAAAATAAAAGTTTAAAAATAGTAACAATATTCGAGAATACTTCTACTACTTTATTGTCTCCTTTCACTTCATTTAACAGCAAGATGAGTTCTTACCTAGCGCAATGCAACATTTTCTAAAACCTCTGGAGCCGAACACTGCCTGCTCCTGTTGTTGATGGTGTCTACTCTTTGCTACTTTGTGTTTTCTTTGCACTATAATTGTTACACTTTACATATAACTAAAGGATTAATCTGCTTTGAATGTCTTCATGAATTAATAAGTGAAAATGTATAATTAACAAATAGTTTCCACTGCCACCGATTGCTTCAACTTCTTCCTCCTTTTAGCTGTAACCCTGCTTGAACCTCAATTAAAAGCTGCGAGCTCTTTTTGATTTTTGAGACGATTTCAAAGAGGCTTTAACGGGTGACTTCCTAGAAAACCTCAGGGCACTAAACAGTTTTTGAACCGTCAAGACAGAAGATCTTAGATACCCTTTCAGGAAAGAGAGTAAAACTTCACACAGTCCACCTTTTGCTCTTCCATCTTACCAGGGACCAGGAGGGACAGAATTTATAATTAAAGTACACATTCTCTCAGTCAGCATTCCACCTTCTAGTAAAATGCACGCAAACATGATCAAAGCCAACCACTGATTTATAGCTTGCCCGGGCTGTCCTAGGCAGTGAGGGGCAGAGGAAACCAGGCTAAGAAGGCCTGTGGAGGATGTGGGACCCTTGCAGAAGATGGAGAGTGTGGAGAGAAAGTTACATCCACGTTGGCACCATCTTACATTGTTAACCTGACCAAAGCCAGGGCAGAAGGTACCGCTCACTGTTCATGCTGCTCAGCAGAGGAAGGTACTGTGAGTGAAGCTGCTCAGGTCTCAAAGGTCAAACACAAGGGTTGGCAAGCTGCCTTCTGCACACTCAGGGGACATAAGAGATTTATGTCTGTCTGTCTGTACGCTATCTACACTACTGAGGGAATTTTTTATTTACCTAGTAACCTTGCAGAGTTTTCTTTTTTCCTTCACAACTCTAATTTTTATACTTCAGCCATAAAAAAAAAGAAAGAAAGAAAAACAAACAAATGAACAAACAAAAGCCTCTGATATCCCTATATAGTGCCCTTTTGTTGACTTTATGAGACATGATGATTAAAGAAAGGAAAACTTTTTCTTTACACCACAAAAATCCTTACAAAACATTTACTGTGTTTTTCAGGTACTGCATTTTAAAATTCAATCATCACATCAGAAGTGAGATGAGGGAACGTGTGTGAATTTTACCTGTCTTCCTTGACATTAAAGATATTCCTATAAAAGTCCAAGACTCTCTGGAAAGGACCAGAGAAGTTTGAACAGCTGCCACTTCCCTAACTCCTCACATTCTCTGAAGAGCTTGTTAAAATCACATTTTAGCCACTGAGGTAAGCAGTAAGAATGTGTTCCCTTTCATCTACAGAAAAGGAAGGATTCTCTCTCTGAATGCTTCTGACACAGGTAGAATTTGGCTTTTTCAGAATTGCATGGAGATATTTTATTCAAGCAGATTGTTCCCATTCCAATTAAAGTTTATTATGTTGCAAAAGAAGAAGAAGAAGGCCTCTCCTTCCATTTGTGCATGGAGTATACAGTTAAGACTAAATGGATTTCAAAAACAGTAGAAACATGATTCGACACCAAATTATAGTCATATTTAATTTAGAACACAGCAAACATCTTCTTTGGTGCATAGTTCATAGAAGGTTTTCAAACAATGTTAACTAAAGAAGCCAGTCTCCCTCTTCCCAGGATTGCTTGTTCATGGCTGCCTTCAGGTCAGTTACCACACCAGTGAGTTCAGCAGAGAAGCAAGACCTAGCCCTTCATGATACAGCAAAACTCATCTCCTTTCTCTTGGGCCGTGTACCTTTCCCTTTTTAAGGGTCACTTTCGCTTACAAACGCAGTTAGGTTGTAGAATTTCAATGGGTGTAAGAGAAATATCAAGGTGGTTTTCAGAGGTTAAGACTGTTCTTTCACCGGGCAGTGGTGGCGCACACCTTTAATTCCAGCACTTGGGAGGCAGAGACAGGTGGATTTCTGAGTTTGAGGCCAGCCTGGTCTACAGAGTGAGTTCCAGGGCAGCCAGGGCTACACAGAGAAACCCTGTCTCAAAAAACAAACGAACAAACAACAAAAAAGACTGTTCTTTCATTCCAAACCAAAACACAATAAATCAAACTAGCACCCTCACCCCATATCTGAGTTGATGATTTGAGGTCCAGGCAAGGACCATGACCTCTATAGATTAAGACTCGGTGCCCGTCTTGGGAACAGCATCAGGAAAACGGCCTTGATATCCAGGTCCCTTCCATGTTTAAGCTTGCATGCTGAGCATGAGTCTCACTACAGAAATCTGAAGGAGGGACAGTCTACAGACTTTTCCCACCTAGATATCCATCCTATGTGCAGTCACCAAAGGTAGAGGTTGATGTGGATGGCAGGATGTACACACTGCAGGAGCCTGATATAGCTGTCTCCTTAGAGGTCTGCAAGAGTCTGACATACTCAGAGGCAGATGCTCACAGCTAACCATTAAACTGAGCATGGAGTTCCCAATGGAGAAGATAGAGTGAAGGCTGAAGGAGTTGAGAGGATTCGCGACACCATGAGGAAAGCAACAATCCCAACCAACCAGAGCCCCCAGGGTCTAAGCCACTAGCCTGGGAGCGCTTAGGGAGGGACCCATGGCTCCAGCTATATATGCAAGGGAGCTATATATATAAGTAGGAGAAGAGATCCTTGGTCCCATGAAGGCTGGACATGGGGGGTAGGATATTCGAGGGTGGGGAGGTGAGGTACAGGGGAGGGTGGGTGGGGGTACACCAACGTGGAGGCGGGAAGAGGGGGGAAGGGATAGTGAGTTCCTGGGAGGGAGGGGGGAAATGGGTAAGGAGAGAACATCTGAAATGTAAAAAATAAAAAATTTTTTTCAATAAAAAAAAAAAAAAAAAAAAAAAAAAAAAGAGTCTTTCTGACCTTTTGGATTTTTCTCGGGAGGATCTGTTTCAGAAAGTCAGGCTGATAGAGTGAGCCACGCTCTTTGCCAATCATCAGTCTTCATGAACATGCTTCCATGGTCGTGATGAATCAGAGCCATCAGAGCAGGAATGTGGAGGCGCGGGCTGGGCTCTAGTTGGGAAAGCCATGGGTCGGCGAAGAGAAAGCTGAGCTGTGCCTTCGGGAACCATCAAACAGCAATCATACCAGTGGGAGCTGATGAGAAGGAAGCTGAGCACAATTCACCATTCAGCTTCCTCAAGCTTCTCCTCAGAGTGAAATGACCTAGCCCTGCCAAGAAAATGAAATCCATCCTAGATGGAGAGACAATGACTCAACTCGTTTGGAAAGAAAGAGTCGCAGCCAGTTAACAGAGAAAATGAACACAAGGAGGTATGGCGATCAAAGAAGACAGAGTGGCAGTGAGCAGCCAGTTTAGAAAGCAGCATGGAAGACATGATAGCCATCAGAGGATGCAGGGGCTCCCACCTAACCTCCCTTGCTGTGGGGGTGCCTCCTCCCTACGAATAGTAGCAGAATCTCAAAAACCCCTAAATTCAAGTCCAGGGTAACCTGTTCAGGAACCTTCTTTCTCTGAATGTGTCAACATCCCTCACATTAAACATTCCTGGCTATTTCCTGTAAGTATATACTCTAGTGTCAATATATTTAAACATCAGCCTTTCTGAAGTGGAATTTCCAAGGAGAAGTTCCAATGGCTCTGCCTTGGCAATCATCCTTTATAAGTCTCCATTCTGCTGTCAGGTGCTGTGAAACTCCAAACAGCATACGATGATCAGGAGGCAGAGGGAGGTTACTCAGATAACAGCTGCCAGCTCATTACTCGTGGTTATTAATGCTTGCCTTAATGTTCACTTGGAAAGACCTCCAAAGAACTCAAAGCTCAATGTTATGCACTAGTGAAATTAAGATAAATAATGCACACCCTGAAAGTGCCTGGTTGTCATGTAAAGTCAGCATGAGTGCTTGTCTGTATGTGTCTTTATGTGAGTTCGTGTCTGTGCATGTATCTGTGTGTGTGTATGGGAGTCTGTCTCTGTGTGTATATCTCTGTATGTATCTGTGTGTGAGTCTCTGTGCATCTGTCTCTGTGTGTGACTGATTGTAACTCTTTGTGTATGTACATGTGCGTGTCTCTGTGTATGTGTGTCTGTTATTCTCTGTGCATGTGTCTCTGTGTGTGTTTGTATGACTGTGTGTGAGTTTGTATATGTGTCTGTGTGTCTATATCTGTTGTCATCTATCTGTCTTTGTGTGTGCCTTTAAGCATGTGTGCACTCAGGACCATAACAGTGCAAACAGCAGGGAGAACAGACATTGGTAACATAGTCCTTCTTCATTCTTTAATGAGTCAGGAAGGCAGAGTCCATTGCATCTGGGGACTGCAGAATTTACCAAGGCTGTTTGGGAACAAATGGTGACTATATCTGAGGGATGGATTTGAGGGTATATTCAATTCTTTAAAAAAAAAAAAATACAGAAGGAACTTAAATGCTCAATGGTTAAGAAGAACATTTGCTTCTCTTTCAGAGAACTGAGTTTGATTCCTAGCAGCCAAGTTAGACAATCCACAACTGCCTGTACCTCCAGCTCCAGAGAATCTAATGCCCATTTCTGAAACCCAAAGGTACTTACACTGACACACTCACACACACACACGAGAGAGGGGGGGAAGTAAAAAACATTTTTTAAAAAGAAAATAGGGAGGGAGAAACAGATACACAATACAATACAACTACTGCAGGTAACACAAGTGGACATGTTTTCCAGCATGAAGGCTCTACCTGAAGATGGCAAACTCAGATGATGAAGCAATGCTGCTGACTCCAGTAGATAAGGCTATGCTTTCCTGTGGTGTGTGCTAACCCACAACTATGGCTTATAGTGTATTACACCTCTTTTTCCTGCTTCTATTGCTAAGCCCTCTGGTTTTACATTGCTCCTCATAAGCAGCAGTTTTAAAGGGTGTAACAATCTGGCCCATGCAACTCTTGGTGGAGCCATTTTATCCTCTTTAAAGGTTCTGCATGCTCTTTATATATTTTGGCAATTAGCCTTCTGTCAGCTGTGCACTTGGTAAAGATTATTTCCCATTCTGTAGGCTGCCATTTTGTCCTTTTGACAAACTGTGTCCTGTGCCTTACAGGAGTGTTTCCATTTCATGAGGTCCCATTTATTAATTGTCGATCTTAGTGCCGCACTATTGGTGTTCTGTCCAAGAAGCTGTCCCTGTGCCAATGCATTCAAGGCTATCACCACTTTGTCTTCCTTCTATCAGGGTCAGTGTATCTGGTTTTATGTTGAAGACTTTGATCCACTTGTACTTGAGTTTTATGCAGTGTAATAACTATGAATCTATTTGCATTCTTCTACATGCAGACATCCAGTTGAACCAGCACCATTTGTTGAAAATGCTTTCTTTTTTCCATTGTATAATTTTGGCTTTTTTTTTTTTAATCAAAACTCAGGTTTTAGGAGTGTGGATTTACATCTGTGTCAGTGATTTGATTCCCTGAATCACCATGTCTGTTTTTATACCAATACAATGCAGTTTCTATTACTCTATAGTAAGAAGATATTGGGGAGCCCTATGGAAGAGAGGGAGGAAGAATTGCAGGAATCAGTGGTGTCAAGGACACCACAAGAAAACTCACAGAGTCAACCAACCTGGGCTCATAGGGGCTTACAGAGACTGAGCTAACTAGAAAGCTTGCATGAGACTGACCTGGGCCCTCTGTGTGCATATATGTTATAGTTGTGTAGCTTGGTCTTATTGTGTGACTCCTAACAGTGGGAGCAGGGGCTGTCTCTGACTCTTCTACCTGCTTTTGGGACCCTCTTCCTCTCACTGGGTAGCCTAGTCCAGCCTTAATATAAGGGCAAGTGCCTAGTCTTATTGCAAGTTGATGTGCCATGTTTGTTTGATATCCATGGAGAAAAAGTGGATAGGGGTAGCTGGAGGGACTTGGAGGAGAGTAGGGAGGGGGAAGTAGTTAGGGTGTAATATATAAGAGAAGAATAAAAAACAAAAATTTTAAAAAGTCCTGTGTGCTGGCTGGAGAACAGGCAAGTCAGTGAAAAAGGAATTTGCAATCGATGGGGCTTTTACAAGTTGGAAGGAAAGTTGTGGAAATAAACAAGTTTAATTTAAATTAAAACAGGGGGTTGGGGGATACTGCTGGGCAGACCCTGGGCTCTGCAAAAGTCCCATAATCAGAGAACTAAGTCTGATCAGGAAGTATGGCTGGGTTAGCTTAACAAAGGGCTGGCCAGCATGGTTTGAATAGTTCTTCTCAGCTTCCACTCTCAGGCGTTTTTGTTAAGTATGTTTTCAAAGAGAACATGTGAACACAAAAATAAGATGCCAATGGCTCCCAAGTGTGCTCGTGTATCTCAAAGAAGTGTTAGGAGGTTTTATTCTTCTGCTTTTACACTTGCATCTTGTCCTTAAAAGCCTTCATATGTGTTACGGCTCTCCAAGGGTGAGAAGTTGAAGCTGCTTCCTCTTATGCTGAGCTGTCTGACTTGATTGAGTATTGGGGAGGGGGGAGCTCTTTTGTTACTTCAGCATCAGCTTAAACTCTAAAAAGTTCAGCATCAAATGGAACTGTGGGGCTCTGTCTGTATGCTTTGTGGAAATCAATGCACAGACCTGGGCTGCAGATACAGTTTCTAACCGTCTATGAAAAAGAAAAAAAATGGGTAACACAATATCCTCCAACATGGAGAGTGTCTGTTTAGGAAAAGTGGCACTTTCTATTCTTCTGAAATGTCGAAAGTCTCTGTGTGTTTGTAGAGGCTGGCTGTTGCCAGCTGTCTTTGCTTTTGATAGTGTATCATGGTTTGGTTCCTGTTTACCTAATTATGGGGAAATAAGGTTATTGTGAAGCCCGTGCAGCTGTTTACATAACTCGGGTCCTGATTCCAAAGTGCCACTTCCGGTTCAGGTCTAAAAGAAAGAAATGGGATACGAAGCGGCCACACAGCACCACCACTGCGATGTCTGTCCATGACCAGTTAAGCTCGGGTTAAATGACAAATGTCATTTCTCTCTTCCTGGCTCACTTCAAACATGAACTATTTATTCTTCTGTCAGCTCAACATATGTCTTTGTCTCTTGCCCAGATTGCCATTCTTCTCTCTCTCTCTCTCTCTCTCTCTCTCTCTCTCTCTCTCTCTCTCTCTCTCTCTCTCTCTCTCTCTCTCTCTCTCTCTCTCTCTCTCTCTCTCTCTCTCTCCTCTCTCTCTCTCTCTCTCTCTCTCTCTCTCTCTTTCTTCTCTCTCTTTCTCTTCTCTAACAAATCAGAATCCATCCATTTTCCAACGCTAACTGCATTGCCTCCCCCTCGTGTCTATTACTTTGTCTGCATTTCCACTTTGCCAACACTCATCCATTCCTAACAACTGTGGGATATCAGAATTAGACATTAATGTCTGAGGTTACAGTTCTGGGATTATGTTTTCTTTGGGAGAGTCCTGGCCTCATTTGTTTTGATACCTCTGGGAATCAGTGGCACAGGGACCGACCAACAGCCGTCACTCAGCCTGTGTGTTGGACAAATGGCTGGATGGGTAGGGACTGAACCATTTCTCTGGAACAGTGATGCTTAATCTATCCTGTTCCAGAACCAAACCATGGCCATCAAACCACAGCCATGTAGCCTTAAGGGGTCCATATACAGCAGGGAAGAATAATAACTCAGGGAAAACCAAGCTGTGCTAACAGGCTCCTGAGATACATTCTAACTCTGACTTGCATTGATACAAATGTGAAGCATGACATGGAATATATAGAAAATGAGGGGCTGCCACACACTTACATTTCTTTCTTTCCTATGTTCTGCATCATGAAGCAAACAAGATAACTATACTGCAAAGGTATCTTGCAGAACCAGGCATGGGCACTTTCCTCTCTGTCTCAAACAGCAAGCATTACTATGGTCCACTCTTCCTGCTTCCCTCATCCAGTCTACCCTGGTGCACTGAACGACTGTAATCAGTGTTTGCCTGTGGGAGAGTCAGTCCGATGTTGACCTTGGTTGTATTTATGAACCACATTCTTCCAGGTCATCTGTAGTTTCAAGATAACGTCTTTCACTGGTGTCTCCTTAGGAAGGAGATAGTGACATTGTACAGGAAAAGACTGTTACTACCAAAATGGCAGCTCTGCAGAGAAAGGTAGTATGGTGGTAAACACTGTAAGTTCTATTCCGAGATAAGAACGGGTCCGTCTGCACATTTACAAGCTCAATCTGCGTCTCACATCAACGTGACTACACCAGCCCTCGACTTCAAATTCCCTGCCAAGGCAATAGAGATAAGGATGGCCATTAAAGCACATTTAGCCAGAAGCATCTCTCCATGGAGATGAGGCCACACTCTCTCAAAGCTGCACTAAGCTGACTTCTGGAGAAACAACTGTTCTGTATATATGTGGAGTCTCCTCGTGGGGAGACAATCCCTGCATTCAATCATTTACTCGCTTAACAAATGGTCTATCCATGTGACTCGCTGTACAAGGTGATACAATATTCCCAAGCCTCAGATGCAGATGTATGTTAATGTAAATTAATATAAAGACATACTGGGAATATTCAGAACAACCCTAGTATAAGAACAGCCTGACAATTGACAATTCATGCCTCACTGGGCCACATCAGTGAAGGCTAGAATAAACACTGGTGCCAAGTCCTAAACCCTTTCCCTGAGGTTGTTCAAGGGAGCAAAGACATAGTAGCAGCATCAAAACAACTTCACTGTGTAAATGGTGTCAATGCTAGGAACTACTCAAGAGACAGGGAATTGCAGTTTTTCTGCTTTGAAAAGATCGCAATATCGGTAAACTGTCAGAACAATGTAGGAGTATTTACAAAACAATCACCATAAAGACAAACTCATCACATAATACAGAGCTGGGGGAAAGTGTTTTCTTGGAATCTTTTGCATTAGCTCAAAGCATCCTCAAGCTCCATTCTGACTTGCTTCCTTACAACGCGACGCTCATCAGCTCTTTTATCTTTGAAATGTTCCCAGAGTTTAAAAGAAGAGAAATAAAGTTCTTAGCAGCACAGCATAGCTGCGTAGGTAAGCTGAAAAGGCTTCTTGTAGTATTCTCACCCCGAAAGGATGGTGGAGGCTGGAGAAGCTCCTGAGTGAGGGAGAACAGCTCAAAGCCAGTCTTGCTCAAAATGCAAAGACTAAAACATTACCTTAATTACATTAAAAACATTGAAAAGTTCATCAACTCCTTTCCCTGCCATGAAGCTTTTGCCCGGTTGTCTGCAGGTAGAATGCAAGAAGTGTGCTCCCCACCTGGAGGAGTTCTAGTCCCAGTATGTGTGCTTCCACAAGGGGCTGCTGTCTGGGGCTCCTCACTCCAGATGGTATGGGGATTAACCAATCAATTGAAACACCTTGTAAAAACAAGCTGGGCTCGCTAGTGCTTTCTTGTATCAGCTCCTCTTCAATCTACGTTTTTCCTGTGATGAGTTTTAAGCTGCATGTCCAACAGTGGCATGCCTGACCCAGGACTCCCAAATTTCGTCCAACTTGCTCATCTTTCGTCATTTTATGGCTTCAAAAACAGAAACCAGGCAGAAACAAAAGGCTAGAAACCAGGCCTCCAAATTCTACTTAAGCAAGGAACTCCCTGGGGTAAGACTTCTGGGATGTTCTGCGCAGATCAATTTAGCATTCTTCGCTTCTGTTTAGCCTTATTCATAGATATGTTACCAAAATTTCAAAGCCACACAACACGATGTAAAATCACATTGAGAATTAAACGATGTTGTTTCACTAATCTTCATGCCCAGAAGAGTCTGAAGGAAGGGTGCTCCTTCTCTCTCTCTCTCTCTCTCTCTCTCTCTCTCTCTCTCTCTCTCTTCTCTCTTCCTCTCTCTCTTTCTCTCTCTCTCCCTCTCTCTCTCTCTTTCACACACACACACACATACACACACATACATGCACACACAATGTGTGTGTGCACACACACATATACACATGCACAGTCACACATACATATACATGCATGCATACACATACACACATGCACACCACACACACATGCACAGGCACATACACATATACACACGCACAGGAACACTACATAACATGTGTGCGTGAGCAGCACACACACATGTACATGTAGACACACACACATGCACATACACACACATGCACATGCAAGCATACACATGCACACTCACTCGCACACACGTATGAGCATATAAACACACACACACACATTTTTATTTTTTAGAAAAAAATAAAGTCATATGCTATCTTGTTTGTTTTCATGCCGTAACAGTACAGCTCTGGCTCCAGAAAAGGCTGAGCTCATGAGAACTGCTACATCCAGGAATTACTTGCTCTGAGAAATCAAGCACCCACTGCAAGGATACCCATTCCTATCCTCTACAGAGTGAGCACCTCCCACTAAAGATCCCCTTTACATCTTACAGCAGAGCGCCACGTGCAAAACAAAGAAAGATGGGACTTTACCCAAGGAATTGGTGAAGAAGCAAGAGAAGCAGAAGCCAAGATAGGAAGTACTGGGCAAATCCTTGCTTTCTGCCCACTGTGCCCAACTCCAGTTACCACGTGACATGCTTTAGTTAGGTTTACATTTCTGTTTATTCTAGCTTCTGGTATGAATAGAATAAACCAGTCAAGTTCAATGTTGGGAGCTGAAGAGATGGCTCAGTGGCTAAGAGCACTAGTTGCTCTTTCAGATAACCTGGGTTTAGTTCCAGGTACCCATAAGACAGCTCACAACCATCTGTAACTCCAGCTCCAGGGGATATGATGCCCTATTCTTGCCTCCATGGGAGCTGTATGAATGTGGTGCACAGACACACATGCAGACAAACATTCATAGATGCAAAATAAAAAATCTTTTAAAAACTTACCAATATTAAGGAATGGATGATAATTACTATATATTTTTTAAATACCTGACATGACACTTAAGAGATAGCTCAACAATTAGGACCATATATCACTTGTGTGGAGGATCCAAATTCAGTTCCAGGACTCATGCGGGGGATCTCACAACTGTGTATGACTCCAACTCAGGGGGATCCAACATGCACATCTAGAACTAACAGAGCAGTGGTAACTTGTAACCTGGGCTGTTAAACATGGAGATGGCTAGCGACAGATTGACTGTCCCTCAGTAGAACATGGACAAGAAGGTATGGTGGTGTTTTGTCGTTTAAATATAATTCCTTCCAGACTCTTTCTTTTAGCCTTTATCAAAAGCATCATTCAGTGTGTGGTGATGCTATTTGCTTTTCTGGATACAAAATCATGATGTTATTTTTTACATAGAACTGTGTGAGTGAAATGGTCAAAATGCAGATTCCAAATCAATATGACCACCTAAACAAGACCCACAACACCAACAGACATGTTAATGCCGAAGGGGAGACACCACAAGGACCCACCACTGACAAAGAACTACAGGCAACTAAGGACTCCTGAGAAGATGAAAAAGAGAAGAGTCTTCCCCCAGAGATGAGTCCCATAATTGGCTATCTAACACCAAATGGTCAGCTCTGAAATCTTGTACTTATGAGCAACACTAAACAGACTCAGCAGGTTGCATGACAACAGTGAAGACATAAAAAAGCCACAGATTTGAGAGGTATAAAAGTCATGGAGGGAGTCAATCGAGGACAGGGAAGGGGAAATGATATCATTATATTTCCATTTTTAAAAAAATTGAAGTTCTTAAACACTTTATGGATACTATAGACATAGCTTAATGGACGCATCAAATATTTGAATTCGTTTTTAAAATAGATCCCAAGAAAGATCCAGCCTGTTGCGACGGTACAAAGTTGAAGTCACAACGCTGCTGGGGAGGAATTCTGCCTCAGAGATTTCGAGCCTCAGAGTGATAGGGATGAACTGTAGTGGCCTACAGTCTAGACCTGGGCTGTGATCAAAATCATGGGCGTGGAAAACAGCTCTCTTCCTGCTTGAACGCCTTGTCTCTGAGCTCGGACACCTTGTCTCAGGACTCGGTCAGAAATCTCGTTTGAAGGGCTTTCAAAGTCAAACAAGATAAGAAGCATCCTTTTAGGATGCTGCAGTCCAGAGTCCTTGAATGAGAGTTCTGGGCAGAGGGCAAGCCTGGTGAGACATGGCCTTTGTGCTCCCTGTAAAGGCGAAGACATCCCCTGTAAAAGCTCAGGACACAGAGAGATCGCAAAAGGCAGGGAAAGCAGAGAAGTGATAGAGCCCAGAATACTCCACTCATAACTAGTTCTAATGTACAGAACAGGAAGAAGCTGGCCCAGAGTGAGAATTCATCGATTTTGCTAGTTACTTAAATGTGACCACAACAGGAAACCTGCGTGCCAACTGTCTTGCAGAAAACATACTAATTCTTGATATAAAATGCTGTGCCTGGAGGCTGGCAAGTAAAGGACTTACTTGCTGTGCAAGTGGCAGGACCTGAGTGTCAGAGCCCATGTAAGGGAGCCAGTTGTGGTGGCATGAACCTGTAATCCCAGTGTTGGGGAGAGGGTGATGAATGGGCTCACTGCCAGCCAGTCTCAATTATTTGTCAACTCCTGATCAATGGCAGATCCCATCTCAGGGAAAACAAGGCAGATAATGCCTGAGGAACCACACCCAGCATTGCCCTCTGGCCTATATATGTGTGTGCATATATGTGTGTAGTGGGAGGTATTAGAAATGAGGCATCTGGCTTGCTCCCAGCTTAGCTGCCATGTTCCCGCACAAAACCTATTTTGTCTCGGCAAGCTCTCCCGTGAAGCCGGAGCTCCCAAGCTGGTTCCACCAAGCTACTATCTCTAGCTTGTCTCAGTAGCAATCAGTCGCTGTGCTTCCAGTTCTGGTTCCTTCATCCCTGAAGCCGCTAGTTCCTTCATAGCCATAATCGCCCCGTTGCCGGTAGACCCACCTTCTGGTAACCCAGTAAATCAAAACTCTAGATGCTTAAAGTTAACCAATGGAGATAGATAGATAGATAGATAGATAGATAGATAGATAGATAGATAGATATACATAATCTAAATACACAAGACGCCCACACAACTTAGAAAGTTATTCCAATTTTCCTAACATTTAGATTTCACATCTACCTATTTACTTGAAACCATGCAGGTCTACGTCCTCTACCATTTTGCCTTCCTCGCTTTCCCTGCGTTTCTCTCCTTGTCTCTTTCTTTGCCACCCTTAGCTCAGTTTCCCTTTTCCCTATCCAATCATAGGACTCCTGCTGCAAACAGATTGGATAGGGAAGTTTCTGCCACATATGTGCATGCTCAGCTGGACACACATAAACATGCTTATACATACACAGACATGATTGCATCTAAATCAGGTATTGGAAAACGTTCACAACCAAAATCCCAGCAGAGGGGAGGTTGAAGCTAGAGTATTGCCATGAGCTGAAGGCTAGGATGGTGGGTTACTGTATGTGAAACCTTGTCTCGATATAGCTAAGCTTTAAAAGTTAAAATTCAAAAGTAGATACTGGGCTTTAATGTTACTGTTGTAATCTACCTCCATCACCCTCAACCCTCTATTTCTTGGTCAGATACATTCTGAAAAGAAAAATAAATGTCGAATGACTAGAGTTCAAGCCTGGGAGTAAGGTTCCCTCTCCCCCACTATGCTGGATACTGAGGTTTTTTTGTTTTTTGTTTTTTGGGTTTTTTTTTTTTTTTTTTTTTTTTTTTTTTGGTTTTTTGAGACAGGGTTTCTCTGTGTAGCCCTGGCTGTCCTGGAACTCACTCTGTAGACCAGGCTGGCCTCGAACTCAGAAATCCGCCTACCTCTGCCTCCCAAGTGCTGGGATTAAAGGCGTGCGCCACCACTGCCCGGCTGGATACTGAATTTTGTGGCTCCCACCTGGACCTTGTGGTCTTTCAAGGTGACAAAGGGTTGGCTGATCTGCCCACAAAAATAAAATAACAAACATGTTAGCAGCTCCAGATGTCCCTAGTAAGTGTCAGTCCCACTGTGTGTCAAACCCTTCCTGCCCTGGGCATTCTGTCTCAGAAACAGCCAGGTGCCAAGTACCAGTTGGAATGGCTGATGCATTGCCATTCTGAAGTCCCCAGACCACAGGGACTGCTGCTGTGTCTTGACTGTCCTAATCCTGAGAAGATATCTCTCCCTGCCTCTGAGCCATATTAATAGTGTCTGTCAAGGTTACTAATTTGGCAATTAATCTGAAATTGTAAGTGACACTTCCTCCACAGACAGCTGCACACACAGAGACCCATTTCTTACAAGTGTACTGTAAAGAGATGGTGAGCATATTTCCAATAAAAATTAACATAGCAATTAAAAGGTGGTTTTCCTAATTAGTCTCTCAAATAGCTACTTAGTGCTAATTAGCAGTCTACCTCACCTATAACACCACATTAGCCTTAGTGTTGAACTGACCACCTGTTTGGTGGTGGTGTTAGATATTGTTTCTATGTGACCACATTGTCTGAACTGAAGTTAGGAATGTAGAAACACAGCATCCTCAACAGAGGCCAGAACTACCTTCCTTAAGTGGCCCTGAGAGCTTCTTGGAGGATTTGGGTTTTGATTAAAAAGATGTAGGGTGCCTCCAGTCACCAAGTGTTTCTGGAGTGTGAAGTAGATTTTACTATGGTGAATGAATGATTATGCACGAAAGGAAATCCTTTAGTGCCTTATACAGGAAGTGTCTATATTACACTTGATAAAGTTCAGTTTCTGGACTTAATCTGTATCTTGCCTTATTTACCTCTGTTGGTGTTAGCTATCCTTCAGTGCTCACAGAAACGCCAGCCATGGTCCGTTCCATGGACCTAGATGGATTTGATTATCATTTGAATCTCATTGTTGGCATGGGAGATGTGATCAGAGTTCTGGTTTTTATTGGGTGATTAAGCAACTGAGGCATGTATGTTGAACAGCACCCCAACTATGTCTCTGTTGCATAGAGTCTGACCAGGCTATCATCCAAGCCAATTACAGAAGCAGACAAATGGCTGTGGGACCCAGTGGACGTCTACCCTTCACAGAGCCAACCTTGCTCATCTGCAAGGAGCAGGCACTGAGAGCTTAGTGTGTGGTGACATTTGAAGCTGTGCTACGGTGGCTCTGGGAGTGGGAAGAGGCACTGTATTGGAGCTGAGGACATAGGCCAGTGGTTCAGTGTCTCTCTGTCATGTGCTGGTCAAGGAGTCAACCATAAATAAAATGGCTGTGTGCACGTCATCTGCCCTTTGTCACCTGTCCTGGTGGTGGCTGTCGAGTCTGTTGCTGTATCCACCTTCTAGTCAAAGATGTGCCTTTTTTCTCTCATTTACATTTATCCAAGTCACAAGGCACGGTGGGAATTCTGTATGACACACAGTGGGACTGACATTCACTAGGACATCTGGAGCTGCTGACAGGTTTGTAATTTTATTTTCGTGGGCAGCTCAGCCAACCCTTTATCACCTTGAAAGACTACAATGTTCAGGTGGGAGCCACAAAGTCAACTCTTGAAAAAATCTTTTAAATATTCTTAGATTTTGGATCCTGAATGTACTCTTTAATTACTATTTTTCCATGGGAGTAAATGTTTTGAAGTGTTTAAATTTTTTAAATTATTTTATGTATATGAAGGTTTTCTTGCAACTATGTCTGTGTATCATATGAGCAGCACCTGCAGAGGAAGTGTCAGAGTCCCCAAAACTGGGGTTACAGATGGTTGTGAGCTGCCATGCATGGGTGCTGGGAATCAGACCCAGAAACTCTGGAAGAGCAGCCAGTGATCTTAACCACTAAGCCACCTCTCCAGCCCCAGGAATAAATGCTTTGAATTTCAACAGAAAAAAAGACGCTATAAAATTTTGAACCCTCTAAAGATTACCACAAATCCTGTAACGCTATAGGGCCTGAAGTTCTCTGGTGGAATAATACAATTACACTAGGACGGTTTACTATCTTTGGTCTTGTTTGGCACATTATATACATGAGCCTGCAAAATGGTATTTATATGAGCTAGATAATCAGCCCTGATCCTTGAGCAAAGCTCTGTACAGGAGACAGCAATGTGACTCAGTTACAAGCAAAGCATCCCAAGTTTAAAAGACCTGTTTCCCTGCCAGTGTTGTCTGACTTGATTTGTCCCATACTTCAGTATTAACCATTTTCTTTCTAAACTTCTGTCCCCTCTCATGATCTTTGTTTGACACTCGAATAATTTAGGCATCACCACAGAAACGTGATGAAAGCCAGGAAGCTGTGCCTCACCTTAACATCAAAGTTCATCTATACAGAAATGTGTGTGCTAAAGAATCCCCTCCCTGATGGAGTTGCCATCCCACAGTCAAAAACTCTGACCCAGAATTGTTCCCATCTAAAAGAACTGCAGGGACAAAATGGAGAAGAGACTGAGGGAAAGGAGTTCCAGTGACAGACCCAAATTGGGATCCAGCTCGAGAGGCTCCAAGGCCTGACACTATTATTGATGCTATGGTGTGCTTACTAACAGGAGCCTAGCATGGCTGCCCTCAGAGACACCAAACAAGCAGATGAAAGAGTCAGACACAGATACCTACACCCAACCAATGGACAGAAGCCGGGGACCCTGTGGTTGAATTAGGGAAAAGCTAGAAGACGCTGAGGAGGAGGACAACCCCATAGGAAGACCAGGAGTCTCAACTAACCTAGACCACCCCCCGCCCCCGCCTTGAGATCTCTCAGACACTGAGTCACCACCAATCAGGCAGCATGCACTAGCTGATATGGGGTCCTCGACACATATACAGCAGAAGACTGCCTGGTCTGGCCTCAGTGAGAGAACATGCATCTAGTCCTCAAGAGACTGGAGGCTCCAGGGAGTGGGGAAGTTTAGTGGGATGGGGTGGGGGACAGTGGGGATGTCCTCTTGGAGACAGGGGAAGAGGAATGGGAAGAGGAACAGTCAGAGGGCAGACAGGGGGGACAGCCCTCTGACTGGACTGGAAAAAAAGATTAAATAATAATAATAATAATAATAATAATAATAATAATAATAATCCCCTCCCCTCTGTGACTCTGGCATACATAGACTAACCAGACTGTCATCAAAGCCAATTATACAATTGCAGAACATGCTTACCTCCCCCTCACAAAGACGTTGCCCACATTCGGGGAGCAGGAAGGGGACACTGTAGATCTACACTGTGGGCTCTGCTTTTAGTGGCTGCACCTGTGGGGACCCCTTTGTTTATGCCACAGGCACGAAGGCCCAGGAGATAAAGAAGCAATGACCCATCTCTACAAGTAGGACCATTATCACACATGATTTAGACAGGAGGCACCCAAGGGAAGCCAGAAAACAAAACATAACTAATGAATGATTGGTTGATTAATTCATGGATTTCAAAAAAAATATATGCACGTAGGACAATCAACTAAAATGTTAATATAAAGGATGAGGAGACGGCTGGCAAATGAATAGATGTTTGCCTGTACCTTACCGGCTAAGGAGGTGATGAGGGAGAGGAGAAAAGAGGGAAAAGACAATGGAGAGGCTATGACTGCCCAGGCTTTCGAGCAAGCAGTACACCCTAGAATGAGGGATGCATCTATCCCGCATCATCTTAGAGCCATCCTGTTTCCCATGCTTTATCATCCCTCTCCTATCACCCCACTCTCCTGCCTGCTTCTCCTGGCACCGTTTACCTACTGCAAAGCACAGGGAGTTCAGAGCTCCTTGTCACATTCATGGATGTCCCTGCTCACCCATGTTATCCATCTCTCCAGCACAGGTAATGGGAAGCAGATGTCATGACCAGGTACATTAGACATTGGGCAGGAGGTCAGGGCACCTGGGGAGCCACCAGAACAGCACCTCAACAGATACTAATTCTCCTGGCAGGCCATTCTCCTCCTCCCAAAGAGATGTGAATGGTGAGATACATGACTCGGTACACAATTGCAGATCCCAGGGAGGGAGGGGGTGCCACACTCCAAATATGCTAAGGATGAGTCCAGATGTTTGAGAAAGAAGCATATTTCATCTGCTATGAAGTTCTGTCTGCTTACTTGCTTGCTTGTTTTGCTTTTCTGAGAGCAGCAAAGCCAGGCCTAGCTTTGCTATCTTCCTCCATCCTTAATTGAGTGTAAGTACTGAGTTCACATTGGTGCAGCTCTGCCCCTGTGCACTGGCCCTGTGGTGCTGATCTCTGTTGGATGCATTCAGAGGAAGGACCAAGAACCAAAGATTGCTACCACCTATAGGTCCTAGCAAGGACCATCAACAGATGAGGGAAAGAGAGAAGTTTCAGGAGCATAGGGTGTAACTAGGGAGACAGGCATGTGTGGAAGTGCTATGATCCCTGGGTGAGCTGCCTTGAGGAAGTCAGCCAGCCTCCAGAGGCTCATGGTTGCTTCCTTGGCCTTCCAGTTTATCAACTACAGGCTGTGCTTGCCAGGAGTCAATTTAACAGACGTCTCTGCATACTGTAATTCATTCTGTTGAAAGTGGGTCTTTACGATCAGCAATTTATTCTCTTGGTAGTGCGTTATTTCATTTTTCTTCTTTCCTTTGCTGCTTCTATTTAAATAGTTTAAAGCTACCAAGGTCACTATTAAGACTTTAATAATTTCCATAATTTAAAAAAATTATTTTGTTTTCACATACATGTACAAGTATAGACATATGTAAAAATATAGACATGTATATGTGTATATGTCATTCATACAGTGTTTTCAAGTAGGTCTGTAAAACCTAAGCCAATAAGAATTTGATAGATATTTTAGAAGTTGGTTAATCAGTTTTGTCTTTTTTCTGGATCAAATATGCATGTTCTGAGTAAAGAAATGTATTTCAATTATAAAGCTTTAATAACGAGCAGTTTTAATCCCTATAAATAGTCTGACCCAATCTTCATTCTTACTCATGCTGTTATGTCTTTGAACTCAGGAATATTTATGTTTTCTGTAATTACTTAAAATGAATTTCTAAGAGTTTGTAAATAAGAAGCCAAGTCATACTATTAAAAGGAACCTTTAAATCATCAGAAATGTCCAAGCATGCAGCGTGCACTGTTATTTGTCAGAATCAGAAAGCTGATGTAATAGAAAAATCAAAATGCTTGAGGCTGATGAGAGTTTGCCGTGTGAGCATGAAGGCTAAGTTCAAATCCCTGCACTTACATGGAAGGCCAGGTGTGACTGACCATACATGTGTTTGACAGCTCAGAGCTGTAAGAGACAAAGACAGGAGGCACATAGGGGCTTGCTGGTCACCAGCTCAGCTCTGGTTCAGTGCAAGACAATCCCAAAGGAATCATGTAAAGAGTTACATAGGAGAACCTGTATACGCTCCTCTGGTCTCTGCATGCACACACACCTATGCACATGTACATGGGCATAAAACAGGTATGAGAATGCTGTGACTATGCACACATGCACCTGTGCACACATACATAAGCATAAAATAGGTATGAAGATGTTGTGGCCATATACATATGCCACATGCACATACATGCACACATATGCACACATATGCACACACATGCACACACATGCACACATATGCACACACATGCACACACATGCACCTGTGCCCACATACATAGGCATAAAATAGATATGAAGAAGCTGTGGTCATGCACACATACACACACATGCACCTGTGCACACATACATGGGCATAAAATAGGTATGAGGATGGTGTGGCCATCCACATCTGACACAGTGATCAGGATTTGAGTACATGGTACCTAAACGAACTGCCGCAAAATGACAGAAAAATTAAAAACGTGTTGTATCTATATTTTAATGCTTATACTTGCATGTATTGAAACACTTTTTAAAAGATCCTTGCAAAAATAAATAAATAAATAAATAAATAAAAAATAAAAGATCCTTGCATTGACAGTGCTCTCCTGATCAATGCAAGTTATTCATCCCATACTCTTATGATTTTCCAACTTTCCCACAATAAGCCTGTATTGTCATACAATCAGCACTGTGCACTGTTCTAAGGAAATGACTCATTAGGCAGAAGTGGCTTAAATGCTGCTCAAGGCCTGGGTGCTGATGCTGTAGACACACTTCCTTTGCAGGTGGGATGTGGTCCCAGATGAGAATGAGGATGAGGGGGAATGAAGGAAGATTGAAGGAGTGGTTTCTGGGCAGCAGGTCACTGTCTCAGGTGAGCCCATCTCATCTGACAGAAACCTCATGTCCCCGTGGCTACTGTGACTCTTCCAAAGTCTCAGAGATCCTGGCACAGTTCCCACTGAAGGTGCAAATGAATAAAACATTGAAAAGTGCCTATCTCTGCATATTTATGCTGTGTAGCATAATACCCAGCCTTAGTACAGTGCTTAGGGTGGTTGAACCTGGCTGAACCCTGGTTTTAAACTCTAATTCTCCAGTTGGTGGCACCAATCTCTGACAGGTCCTGAAAATTCACACTGCTGACAAACTCCCAGGTGGTCCTGTGCACTGAACTTCTGGACACACCATGCTAAAACTGTTGCTGCGACGTGGCGCTTGCTCGATATCCCTAAATCGCCACAAAAGTCAAAAGGCTTTAAGCATGGCCCGGAAAGTACCTGAGAGATATGTGTACTGTTGCAAATGAATATGTAACAAGACTGAAGACGGGAAAGCAAGCTTCCTTTCTAAGCTTATTTCTGTTTTAAAGGACTTTATCTATTAGAAAAATTCATTTATGTAGAACAATGCAGTCCTTGGGGAGACTGACTGAAGGATGCCTATGTTAATATTTGCTTTGCACATGAAAGTGTAATTTTATCCACTGTCTCATAAAACCCTCAAATTATATTTGATTTGCTTCAATAAAGAGTTGATAGTGTCCATATTTTTGAAACTAGAGAAATGTTATCCTTATCCATAGTCAAGAAATTTCTGAGCTTCTAAATTAAAAGGAATATTCTCAGAATTGGCCTAGTATTATTTATTCTCTGTCCCTTATAAAGTAAAATAATTTTTTAAATTAATGAAAATGCTCAAAAAGCAACCATAGCATCGTTCTTTTTCTGTGTGTTTTTACTCCTAAAACTAGCTCTTGTATCTGAGTTTTTTCTCTCTTGAACTGAACCATGCGGACAGAATGTGAGGGCAGTCATTGGCCTCACACTTGGGCTTTACCACCAACTGAGGAGTGTGGGTCAGGAATACACTCCACACAATTTCAGCAAACGGGACAAAAGTGTACAGCACAAAGACAGGGACATATCTCTAAACATACACCGTAATTGCAATCAGCCAGGTTCTCCTTGGAAATCAGACCTGCAACATGCTGAAAGCTTCTTTGTAAAGTTATCTTCACTTAGGTAAACCTTATCAAGCCGGGTTTTCATGTCAAGTTGAGGTTATAAAATTTTTATTATTCTAAAACCATATTAGCAAATTAGTCCAATCTGCAGAATCCACCTTTCTGTAGTAGATGGTTTTTTGTCTAGGTATCCTTGAAATAAGCGAGAAATTGGGGCGATACTGATATCCTCAATTATGCTAAAAAGACAACCATTTATTTCAAGAGCGTCCCATTGCGTTATTTTTAGCTTATGCTAGAAATCAAAAGATTCATTTAAACAGCTGAAGAAGTGAGCACCCATTTAACTTGGAGAGAGGATCGCGGAGGATGCTTATGAAGCTTACGGGTGTCTCAGGCCCTAGCAGGAGTTATATGCAACATCCCTGAATGTCTCAGACAGCCATTAAAATAGCTGCCATTTCAGTCAGTGCCTTTAGTGACTGTTGCAATAATGTTTAGCTCAACAGCCTTCAAGATCTCTTGCCACTGGTAGGGAGAGTACTATTTTGCTCCCCAAGGAAACACCCCTTTTCAGTAGTCAGTTGTCAATGTGGTTAGTTCTGTGTTTAACATACAATAGCCCTTCAGCCTCTCACCAACCATCTGATTCATCCAAGGAAATCTCTTGCTACTCAGGTTCCTCACATCAAACCGTGCAGTATTTGCATAAATCAGAACTTGAGTTTGACATTGTTATAAAATAAGTCTATAACAATAAAATAAGTTCGGATGTGACCAAACAGCAGAGGGTGGATCCCTCCCCTATTTTGTCGAGATTTCTTGAAACAATGAGGATTTTGCATGATATTAAGCCCTTCAATTACACTAAAGAGACTAACATCCAGAATTTGTGGGGATGTGTGAGTTGGAGGGGGTGACTACGTGGTCCCTGGGAAGAAACACTTATTTATCTTTGTGTGCATGTATGCATGGCATATGTGCAAGTTTGTAAGACACACACATGTGCAAGTTTGTACAGGCACACACGTGTGACGGCTTCTGCTGTTGGTTGTCATTGTCTGCATTATTTGAAATAAAATCTATTCTGTTGTTCTCCGGGTCTTCTCTTGTTTTGAGGTCTTCCAGGGCTACCCTGGCTCTGCCTCCCACCTCCTGGTGAGAGCACTGAGATCACAGACACACACCTCTACACCTGGCTTGATGCGAGGTTGCAGGATCTGATCTCAGATCCTCACACTTCCTGTGGAGCACTTTACCCGCTGATCCAAGTAGCCTTTGTCTGGTGTTCTTTTGTCAGAGATGTATCCATTATGACATAGTAACGTTTTCTTTATAATTGTAAATTCCAAAAGGTAAACAAGCAGACAGATCAACAGATGAATAAGATAGCCTTTGACAGATGTTAGAAAGGCTTTATACAAGGTATTTCATTTTAATAGGTCCTATTTACTTAAAATGTCTTGTCTTGCCATCATTTTCATTTCAATTGTATGTGATGAAATCGTATAATCAAACAGTACAGGTTTGTAAATAAAAAAGATTGGCCTCCTGCTTACTAGCATTGTATTACTCAATTGCAGTCTTCCATTCCCTCATTCATGCCAAAGGGGTTAGTTAAAGGGAAGAGTTTTCAATTCAACTCTTGCAGTGCAGAAACAGCAGCAAAGCAAGTTCCTGAACATCGCAGCTTCATGAATCTTATCTTTCCCCAGCATAGACTAGATTGACATGCCCCTTTCTCCAGCCCATAAAGCCTCAGCTCTAAGAGAATGGGTAAGAAGCTCCTACTCTCCCAGAGAGGCAGTAAACTCCAACCTTTCCTTCTGCGGGAAGACCCACAACACTCCGGGATCACAGATGCTCCACCCCGGAAGTGATGACGACACGCACACCTTTGCGTAGTTCCAGAGTCACGTTTTTGAAATACAAGCTGTAGTTCAGACTCTTACATTGCATTCCCTGCAGGACTACAGTGGGGCTCTGTAGGAAAATCATTGCGACCTCTGCTCTGTCTCTGCTGCACCCTCTTCTCTGAGTCTACACTCAGGTGCCGTGTCTCATGAATTCTTCCCTGCAGAGTCCTCTTTCCCTCTCCGTGTTCCAGAACCACGTAGACTTGCTAACATTTCAGAAAGATCTCTTGCTATCCAAGTCTTGGTTTGTTTTAGGAAACGCAAACACTGGATCCTATTTTAGAGTTTCGCCGTTTGGCAGGGAGCCTGCTTCTAGTTTATATCGCTACACTTTAGAATCTTGGATTTGCTGAGCGTGTCATTTAACCTGACTGGGTCTCAGCTGCTTCATTTAATCAACCCAACAAACACTTACTGCTTGCTCTCTGTCAGCCAAGCACCTTGCCAACTCAAGCGGGAACCTACGAAGGTTGCCCTGGGGGGTCTGAGCTGTCTAAGCTGTCTATAGCCCTATAGCCCGGCTGTGGAATATTTGAACTATGGCTAGCAGCTACTGAGACTTTCGATGTAAAGCTTAATTGAATTTTCGTTCATTTAAAATTTAAAACTGAAGTGTCAGGTCTGGAGAGATGGCTGAGCTGTAACAGGCCCTTCCTGCTCTTCCAAGGGACACAGGTTTGATTCCCAGCACTCGCAGAATGCCTCACAACTGTCCGTAACTTCAGCCCCAGTGGATCAGATGCTCTTCCAACCTCCGTAGGCACTGCATACATGTGCTGCATACATATATGCTGCACACATACAAAGGCAAAACAATAAACAAAAGAAAAATAAAGGTTAAAAAAGTTAACTGAAACCACATTTAGTTATTGGAAGACTTTTGGTATGTCTAGAACAACTCAAATGAATAATCTTTTAATTTTGCGAAATATAAAAATAGATTAGTTGTTCCCCCCCCCAATAAAAAAGCATTAAACAAATTGGTATGTGCTGTTACGTTATGCATTTGGAAAGTCCAAATAGCCATACCTATTAGGAATCTTCTACATGGGTCATATTGGCTGGGTATATAGTCATCCCTTGGTAGTTTTAAGGAACTCTTCCCAGAAGCAGCCCCACCCCCAAATGGCACTCAAAAATACTCGTCCCTTCCATTAAACCATGAACATAACCCATGCAATATAACAACTCTGGAGCATTTACAGTTCCCTGGACACTGTGAACAACCTATAACCACTACTTCAACTTTGTTATTTATGAAGTAATTGCATGAAAAGAATCTGTACAGTCAGTACTGATGCACTTTTTCCCCCAAATAGTTTTGAATTATACTTGCTTGAACTCACAAAGATTAAAACACTTAATGATAGAGGCCTAACTGTACTAAGCTAAATAAGGCATTATTAACATTATTAGTTTCTTTTAAAGATTTTCTATTTATTCTCTCAAAATTACATATATACCACAAGACTTTGTTACCAAAATATGAATAAGTTGACTCCCAAGGGCATTGTCTAAAAGTAGTCCCTAGACGTTGCTTACACTATGGCTGCCAGGGGCGGTAGTTCAGTTCAGCACCTGAAAAAAGGCGTGGCTAGCTGGAGGCTGGAGGCGTGGTTACCTGTAGGGTTGGAGGCGTGGCTAGCTGTTGAGCACTCACTAAATGGTGTGCAAGCCCTGGGCTCAACCCACGTCCTTCTCCACCAAGAGAAGAAACACGAAGGAAAATCTAGGGAGAAAGTTGTATAGACAATCTCTGAACAATGCCAATGTGCTGCTGGGTTTCAAGGAAGGGTACTTTTTAAAACTATGAACGGGTTCAAAAACGCCTGAGAAGACCCCAGAATCTTACTGCTGGGGGGACCTGAGAGCTTCTAAAAATTGGGAAGTAAACTTTATCGATGATTAGTAACCTTCTTCCTGGATGACTAAAGGTATGTCTCAATAAGCAGGCACAGAGTATCCTGGCTTCTGGGTTAATTATTGATCCAAGACATGTCAGGCATTCTCAGCCTAATCTTAGGCTTACTGAACATGAACCAACGAAAAAGTTAGCAGCTACAAATATGATTTATTTATAGACTTTCAAAACAAAATATATAGCGTTCCACAACAGAAAAAGAAATCCTGGGACAGAGGAGCTGAGCTGTCTGCTGGCTATACTATATTACTCTAAATGTCTGATGTTCAACAAGAAGAAGAAGACATGGAAAGGATTTAAAATAACATAGCAAACAAGAACAGAAGTAAACTTGCACAACCTTTTCAGAGTACCTACAGGAAAGAGCAAATCACGTCACCCCCAATAGTGAAGAAGAGACAACCTGAGGCCTCAGATGAGAAACTCTTGCCACTTTAAGTGGCATTGCATGGGAGGTTCTAGCCACCAAGTTTGTGTCTAGCAAGAAGAAAGGACAAAGGGGTAGAGAGTTGACTTAATGGTTGAGAGCACGTGGTGTTATTTCAGACTACTGGTTCACGCTCACCCCACATTGCATCATTCACGATAGCCTATAATTCCAGCTTCAGGAGAACCTGACCCCTGGTTCTGATCTCTACAATCGTATGCAACCATGTACACACACACACACACACACACACACACACACACACACATACACACACTGTTAAAAATATAGTAACTTAAGTACAAAGTATTAGATTAGAGAGAGAAAAGGTAAAGCTGTTTCTGTTGTCAGATGAGGAAGAGGAGGAGGAGAAGGAGAAGATATTGGTCAGAGAAAGGAGAAATTGTCCAAGAATGCACACAGAAAGAAAAAAAGAGAAAGTGGGGGATGAGCAAAGGAGAGTATCAGAGCTTCAGAGATCACTATGAAAGTATCAATTTTATTTTATGCACCAACAATGGACAACACAAAGGCAGTATTGAGAACTTGATTCCACTTAAACACAATGTCAAAATGAATAAAATATTGAGGAGAAAAATTGGACGAAATACATGCAAGAAAGATACTGAAAACCACAGAACACCACTGAGGAAAATCAAAGAATATATAAAGTAAATGGGAAAACATCTCATGTTTTTTAAATGAGGACAACAATATAAAGATGGCAAGTCCTGTGTTGATCTATAGATTCAAGACGTGGCCCATCAGAACTCCAGCTGGCTTTCTCTTTCTTTTATTTTTATTTTTTGGCAGAAATTGACAAACTGTTCCCAAAATTCATATGCGAGGGAATGCAAGGCAAACCACAAGAGCCCAAATAATCTTTCAAATAAAGAACAAAGTTAGGGATGTCACATTTCCCAAATTCACAACTCTCTGAAGCTGGATGATAATGAAAACGTCAAGATGTGCCGTATGGATGTATGTACAGGGGGCCAGCCCAGTCCATAAGTCCAGCCATACGCTTGTAGTCATCAGTTGGTCATCAACAAGACTGCCAAGAAGACTTGATATGGAAAGAAGGGTATTCATTAAATGATTCTGGGGTAGCTGAGAACCCAAGTCTCACATAGCGAGGCTGGGTCTTTAAGTGATGTAAAAAAATTAACTCAAAGTTGATTGAATACCTAACAGTATATAAATCATGGAAATTCTAATGGGAACCTTCTACATCTTCATGAGCTTGAATGAGGCCACAAAAGCGAGAAAGGTAAACAAAGGTTCTTTAAAACTAAACACTGACATGTCCCAAAAGGTGAGAAAGAGTAAGAAGATACATTTGCTGTGCAGGTGCTGGCCTCATCCCAGCTCAGGAAGCTGAGGCAAGAGGACTGCAAATACAGGCCAACCTGGGAAACTGATAGATGCAAGTCTCAAAGTGAATAGCTTTTTATAAGGGCTGTGGATATAGCGCAGTTCAAAGGAAAAGTATTTGGCGTGTTTCAGGTCCTGAGTCCAATCCCTACTACTGCACAAATGAAAGGAAAAGAAAGAGAAGAGCTGGAGAGGGGAGGAAAGAAAAAGGAAAGGAGAGGGGAGGAGAAGAGACGGGAGGGAAGAGAAGTGGGGAGGAAATGGGAAGGCAGAGTAGGGAGGAGGAGAGGAGAGGGGAAGGGGAGGGAGAGAAAGGGAGAAGGAGGGCAAAGAAGTGGGGAGGGCAGGGGAAGGTAGAGGAGGGGGTAGGGAAGGAGAG
Source organism: Mastomys natalensis (assembly GCA_021653895.1). Classification (NCBI taxonomy): domain Eukaryota; kingdom Metazoa; phylum Chordata; class Mammalia; order Rodentia; family Muridae; genus Mastomys; species Mastomys natalensis. Next base: position 100,867 of record JAJTUV010000582.1, on the reverse strand, counting down.
TAGACATCCCATGGTGTTGACAATGCTGGGGTCTCTATTGTCCACTGGAGTTGCACCTGCACCAATGGCCTAGTGACCTCTCCTCAGGAACTCAGATCCTGCTATACAGTGTCAAGCCTTAGCTTCTTTCCAGGACCCTTCAATCTTGGGGTTCCTATGGCAACTGAGACTGCACCTTCGCCAATGGCTTCTCCTGGCCTCTCCCAAAGCCTCACCGCTCTGCATAGCCTCTTCAATTCTTCAGCCTTCATGCCACCAAAACCAGTGTCACAAACACATTACCAAGCTTGGCTGGCAGCTTGAGAGGCACCCTCTGCCCTCTCTGGACCGCAGCTTCTGTGTGCTGACTCTGAGGAAACACTTTCTAGAAGATTTCACCTCAGTGATGAAGGTCTCTTGTTAATCACACCTGCAGTTCCGGTTGTCCAGAAACTACAGATTCTCAGTTCAAAAGATTACACAGTGTGATGATAATCTTTGCTTCCCTTTGAAACATCACAATCTAAGCCTTCGTTGTCTGCATTGCTCTCAGCATTATCTGACAAGTTCCTACAGAACAGCCCTACAGAACAACTCTGAGCACTTGATGGCTTTTCTAGCCCAAAGTTCCAAATGCCACTACGATCCTCCCAAAGGCAACATGGTCAGGTCTGTCATTGAAATACTCAGTTTATGGTGTCAATTTCTGTATTAGTTAGGTTTCTATAAAGGGTTTATTTCAGCTTATAGTTTACATATACTTTTATAGTTTATATATTACTGAACTAAGTCTGGGTAAGAAATTCAAGGCAGGAATCTAGAGGCAAGCAACGAAGGAAAGGCAATGGAGGAGTGTTGTTTACTGGCTCACAACCCCTGGCTTGTCTCCCTGCTTTCTTAAGACAGTCCAGGATCACCTACCCTGGGGATAATTCCATCCACAGTTGGCTGGACCTTCTCACATCAATCACTAGTCAAGAAAATGTCCCCACAGACTTGTCTACAGGCCAATATGATGGAGACATTTTTTTCTATGTAAATTCCCTCTTCCCTGCTGATAAATGGCAAGTATTTATTGGTGAGTCCAGGACTACTTTAGTGGTTTGTGAAGAACATTCTGGAATTTGGCTTGAAGGACACTGTGAACACACTGAAAACTCCTGGGTTGTTCGCACAAAACAATAAGCAGGCAAAAGAGAAACAAGGCAGATGATAGCAAAGATGCAGAGGAGTCGTGTAGGATGCACACCATTATAAAAACAACGAAGTATCAACGAGGATCTAATGTAGAAACTATAGTTTATGTGGAAGCTTGGGTTGGTCAGGCTCAGCTGAATTGAAGAGTCATCTAGGAAGATGAAGTTACAGAGCAATGAAATAAGATGTTAGAAAATCTCGAATGCCCTTGTGGAATTACAGGGTGACCAGGTTGTCCTTAAATTCACAGAGACCCACCTCTTCCTCTGTCTCCTGAATGCTGAAACTAAAGGCATGAGCCATCACCAATTGACTCAGTTTAGATATTCATTATTATTATTATTATTATTATTATTTAATCAACTTTATATCCCCATTGCAGCAGGACCACTAACAAATGAGGGACTGCCTCTGACTCTGGTACCAATCTTTGGACCCTTTTTTCCTAACTGGGCTGCCTTGTCTAGACATTCTTATTTAGTGAATTTCTAGCCTGTGGTGATGTCACAGATCTCCACAGCCTGGGAACTCTATGAGTTGGGTAACTGAAGACTTATGGAGTCTGGTCTCGAAGAGCAACAATCAGCAATTACATAAAACAAGGAAGCAAAAACAGCTTGGTCAACAAAAGCTTTACCCTGAGCACTCTCAGGACATCCAGAGGGGTAGCAGCCTCAGCAGGGAGACTCCCTCATCTGAGGGACAAAGGCATGAGAGCCATGACATGAAGGTATCCTTCACAAGAACACACAATAGCTTCTTGGCCAAGTGTGTCCCAGGCTTAGAAGAGGAAACAAAGGCAGAGCCAAGGCAGAGAATGTTCAAGAAAAGAGTCATGCAATATAACAGGATCCGAGACAATGGCCTTTCTGTGATGAAGTCATTTAGACCTTGTGTGTGCTTAAATCTGGCAGTGATATAACCCTGATGTGTGGGAGTGTGTCTTAAACACATCTGCCTCTTTCACAATGCTCTGCTCATAGTAAATATTTTTGGAGCCCGTGAATGCCTCTGTGTTTCAGTTTAGTTCCAGGGCAGCCTATAGGGTGGCCTCTGTTGTCTACCTGGCAGGGTGGATCAGAGTACCTCTTCTAAGCTGGGTGGCTCCTCTCTTCTTCCACTCAGTCCCCAGGAAGCACTGTGAGTGAGCTGTCAAATCCCCTCCTTCCTCTTAGTTTAGGAAGAAGGGACAGAACATCCTCTGGTCAGAACCAAAAAAAAAAAAAAAAGAGGATTTGGGTTCGTTCTAGAGTCTCTTACTCTCTCAGTCTCTCACTGCCTCAATTTGTCTGTTTCTCTCTCTGTCCGTGGGGTAGAACCCAGGCCTTGACACATATTAGACAAAAGCCCCATGACTGACCTAGACTCCGACTCTGAGCTCTTATTCTACACAACCTGGTAACTGTATAAAGTCCACATCTTGCCCAAGCCATCCCCACCCCTAGCTTTAGTCTTCTTGACCAATCACAGAGGTCCCATGAACCAGTCCATTCTATGACAATAAGTGGACATTTCCAAAGGATCTCTCCTCTGGCCAATCCAACCATTGGTGCCCAGTTCAGTGGTGGCCACCCCTAGCTTACTCAGTGCCTCGGTTGTCTGGGGAAAACAATCTATGAACTTATCTGAGGGACAAAGAATAGTGAGAAAGAACCTTCGATCCTGGAGGCCAGAGCGGCCCTTTGTCAAGACACTTCCCAGTTTTCAATGCCTCATAAAGACATACACAATGGGGACAGCCCAGTCACCAAAGGGGAGGAAATCCATTTATGTGTTCTGTATTGTTCCCTACATTAGGTCACCCCCCAAAGGAAGTGCTGTGTGACTGCATGGTGGCTAAGACCCGATGCTGAATGATCTCCGACTGCCAACACTCATGCACCGTATTGTATTCTTAATGCCTTGCTGTGGCTCTACTACCTGGGTGACAACAAGCAGCTCTCAGCTGACATTCTGGAGCATTTTACAGGATTACAAAACTAATGCTCATTAAAAAAAAAAAATTCAAGGAGAGAGATTCTTAAAAAAAAAAAAATGGTGGTAGAGTTTCCTGGCTCTGTTTTTTTGATAGACCTGAAAAAAGCTCCTAGCATACATCTATAAACAGTATTTTGGTATTTTACTCAGATTTACTCTTTTATTATTAAACTTTGAGGAAAGACTTTCTTTGGATTAAAACTCTGCCCAGGTGTCTCTCTACAGAATGTGATCCTTACAAAGATGGGGATAGCCATTTTGCCAAGTGGGCTAGAGATGCTCCCAAATTAGGCAGGGCATGCTTGGTTCTCTTTATCACAATGTAGGTCATTGCCTGTAAACTTTAAGAGATGATACAGAGAGAAAGACTCTCTCATTGGGGGAGATTATCCGCATTCCCCAAGTGGTTATCTCCACCAGGCACCAGGGCACACCTGGAAGATGACAATGTTTGATCAAGGCTAGAGGCAGTGGTCCATGCCTCCAACATGAGGAGTCAGAGGTGACCCTCAGAAGGAAATAGAGCTGCTTCATTTTGGCCAAGCACCCTGGCCCTGCACCACCTGGCTCCCTGACCTCCGACCTCTGCTTCCTCGAGAGCCCTGGGTGGTTTTGGATCTGTTTCCCACTGTGTTTTAGTCTAGCTTTGAAGACCTCCATTGTAGATTCTCCACCGTACATTGCACGTTCCTCTCACCTCCCTCTGCCAAAATGCAAATCTCTCCTATTTCTGGAGGGTGAGAAGAGACCTTATAAATGACCCTTTGGTACAGGAAGAGCCCAAGGTGTCCTCTCTCTACTACCCTTCAAGAGGGGTCATGATGAATTAAAGCATGATTCCTGTGTTCAAAGAAAAGGGCCAGCTTTGCCAGCTCTGATGACTTTAATTCTCCCCTCTGAGCCTCTGGTGGGATAATAGTTTCCTCTCTTTCCTTGGCCCCGAATAACTCAAATACTACAAAGCTGCAGCTTGATGAGAAGAAGACAGCTCGGCCATGCCGCACTGAAGCGAAGGGTTTGTTTTATAGAGGCCTGCATCTAGCACTCATGAATCGATGCCAAGGCAGAAAACGGACTCAGTATATAAACCTTACTGTGATGCCACAGTGAGATCCTCGGCCGGCCGGCCCATTAGTCCTCAAAGCATTCGGCTCTTTTGTTTTTCTTTTTTTTTTTTTTTATTTAGGGGAATTGCATGCCGAGATGGGGTGCTTGACTTTCTGCTAAATGGAATTAAAAGAAATAAATAAATAGGAGTGTGGGGTGTAGTCCTACCCTGTGGCTTCTATGCAATTCATTGTACTGCCTAACTTTTTCTCATTAAAAAAAATATATCACCCATGAAAAAGGAGCCAGCACTAATGGGTCTTGAGATAAAGTCCACGAGGCAGACAACTGCGCATCATGCTTCCAAAGTGGAGAAGAACAATTTTTTCTCTCTCTTTCCACTTTAACAAAAATCAGTTCTTTTTGGCAAGAAACAAAGCAAAGCAACAACAACAACAATAACAAACAAACAAACAAAAAGACTGGAAAACAAATCAGATATTCCAGGATTATTCTCTAAACCAGTGATTCTCAACCTTCCTCATGCTGAAACTCTTTGAAAAATCCACGTAGTCATGTTGTGATGAACCCAACCATTAAACTATTCCGTCGCTACCTCATAACTAGTTTTGCTACTGTTACAAATTGTAATGTAAATATCTGATATGCAAGATATCTGATATTAGACCCCTGTGAAAGGGTGTTTTGATACCCAAGTGGTCTCAACCCACAGTTGAGAATGCTCAACCTCTGGAAAATGCTTTCTTTTATATATATTGAATATAGAAAGACATCCCTTTTACTCTCTTTTTTTTTTTTTTTTTTTTTTTTTTTTTTTTTTGATTGTTTAAAAACAAAGTCTTGTGTAGCCAAAGACAGTCTTGAACTTCTGATCTTCTTGTCTCTGCCTCCCAAGCGCTGGGTTTACAGATATTACCCCACTAGGCTAGTCCTTATTCTCTGTATGTTATATTCTTTGTCCTTCTAAACTGGAAGGGGCCGTTTAATCTACATATTCATTCTACAGCCAAGATAACTCATGCTGTGTTGTGGGGTTCAAAGCCTTGTTTCCCTGTCGTTGCTTATGAAGCGGAACAAATCAGTGCTGTGCAGAGACCTGGGGTCAACCTGGGTCCCAGAGAAACTGAGGGGAGGTATGTGATGATGATGATGGCGGTGGTGGTGGTGGTGATGAAGCTGGTCCTTTCTCTGCCTCCTTTCACAGGGACACCAATCAACTTGTCTACCACAGGAAGCCTACGGAAAAGAGTACAGTTGTAAGCCACAAAGAACCTGAGGTACATCCTGCATCCATAACTCCCTGGCTCTGAGTCAGACCCAGGGCCAGTGACATGAATAGAAGAGCCTTGGTTGCAGACTCAGAGGATGAGGCAAATTTAACTTTAGATCTTGGCCCAAGGGTTAAATTAAATGACATATTTAAAAGCCAGTTTTGTTGAATAAGCATTTAACCCTTGCATCTAGTTTTAACTTGGATTACATATATATATATATATATATATATATATATATATATATATATATGTGTGTGTGTGTGGTGTGTGTGTGTGTGTGTGTGTGTGTGTGTGTGTGTGTATGTTATGTGTTTGGGTGTTTTGCTTGCCTGCATGCGTGCCTGTGTACTGCATGCATGCAGGACCCATAGAGACCAGGTAAAGACATCAGATGCCCCAGGAATAGAGTTACAGATGGTTTGAGCCACCATGTGGATGCTGGGGACCAAATCTGGGTCCTCTGAAATGACAATCAGTGCTGGTAACCACTGAGTCATTTCTCTAACCCCTTCAATTAAATTCTTAAGTCAACACTGAGATATCTTTTGAGCCTACAGAGAAAGGTTTATGCTGTTTTAAAATAAGCATTCATTTGTGTCTGGTGGTACATTCAAGCGATACAGCATGGCATGGGTGGGGGAGGAGTAAAATCTTGTGTAAGAATTGATTCTTCTGCTACCAAGCAGGTCCTGAGGAGGGAGCACAGGTGGACAAGCTTGGCAGTAGACGCCTTTACCCACTGAGCTAGCATCTCTCCACATCACTAGCACAACACAACACACATGACCACAGCTGTGTCTCCCTGGTAGTTTGCTCAGCTTCTCCTGCAATTTCGAAGTTCAGCTAAATACATTCTGTCTTTATCGAGCCATGTCAATAAAACCTTTCTCTTTCTCTGCATCTCTGTGTTCCCTGGGACTACAGGAACCACTGTAGACGCCAGTGCTGTCTGTTGCATCAGTGGCTCACTGGGCCATTATTTAAAACAAATTCTGAAAGCAATAAAGCCTTTCCCTTTTGTAAACGTAACGTAGTTAATAGGCCTGGGAACATGCAGAGATGCCAAATCCGGAGTGGACAGCCTTGATGACTTCAGCCCGTTCTCAGTTTTTGATTACAATTTGATTTCCTTTGGCATCGAAAGACAAACTATTTTAGTAAACAGTGTTCTTCCCGAGCAAGAGTGAGATCCAGCTACTTGGACAAGGACCTGCTCACTGGTCAGGCGGTGTGCCCCAGCTCTTCAGCAAGAGCTGAAATACTGATTTTGAAGATAGGCACAAGGTAAGAACAACAGAGTGTCCATGTAGGATGTCTGTGGGAATCTTCTCTGTCCACTCAGATAATCCTTGTTACATGGTCCTGTTTACAATAGAGAGTCATGCCTTTGAATGGATGTCCTATAGTCAGAGTGTGTTGGTGTATTTCAAAATAACCGACTTTATTCAGAGTTGTGTTATTTACCCTGGTGTATTCCCCAGGTGGGTGGATATCCACACCCACCCCTGCAGCACGTGGTTTACCCTTAGGAACAACACTTGGTCTTACCGCCCTCCCCAACCGTGCATACTTCATCCTCTAAGGGTGCCCCGCAGACTTCAGCTCCGCTCAACCTGCGAACGTCTTTCCTACGGAGTTCATCTGAGGTTCCAATTTGCTCGTATCACCTTACCTAATTACTCAGGGAGTGCTCATAATACTTCTGCTCATTTCGCATTAGCAAATTGGCTCACCTCCCATTCTCCCAGGGAGGATTGTCCTTGTGTGTGAGGCAAAGGGCGTGTACTACTGTTCTCTTGCCAGACACAGAGAGAGGCCCTGGGCCTCAGGGACTTCTCAGTGCTTCTATTAACCTCGTACATGCCTTGGGCTGAAGATTGCTGACTGCATACACTGCGCATCAGTCCCATCAAAACACCTCTGACACTGTGGAAGCCTCAGTATCGAGGAAAACATGTGCGCAAGCACCTTCAAGCCTGAAAAGAGTCGGGATGCCCCTCACCCAGAAAATCACTTAAATTTCTAACCCGTCCCCCTTAAGTCCTGGACTGATGCCCGGCTTCCGAGATTCTCCAGCTACAGCTGCGTAACTACCCCTTTCTATCCTCGAGTTCCACATCTCTTCTTTCCAGCCAAACAAGGTGTTTGGGGTGTTTTGTATTCTCATACATGGCGGTTCTGTGCATCAAGTCCGAGGTCCATCATTTACACCGTATTTTCATTTTAGCAGAAACCTATTACAGATGATGGGCTTAAGATCACAGATGTTGCCTTGATTTTGAAGGGATTTTCCACAGCAAGTCGGACTCTTCAGGGGCAAGAACTGCTGGAGATAGCTGAGGTGTCTGGCACTGAATCAATTTTATCATACACACCCACATCCAAACGGCATCCAGCAGTAGCACAGTACTTACCTGGGTTAAGTGTGTGAAACGCCAGAACTGTTTATATTTGGCTATAATCAGGGAGAAGTTGCTTCTTTTTCACGTAAAACTTTTTTTTTACATCAGTACTACCATCAATAATCCAATAAAAGCTTGGTCAGAGTGGACTTTATAAATTTTATATGTAACAATGAATCGTAAATTTGATGGGGGAAGGGAAGTATCATTTATTAATCCCTGCTCATTTATCCTTATGGTCAGTTGAGTGACTCACTGACAATAGTTGAGTATTTTTTTTTTCAGACAAGGATAACTCAACAATGGAAAACTCCATGCCTGACTTCAAGCCATTTCTAATCTATTAAAGTAATATATATCCAAAAACTTATCTATACAAAGAACATTCATGTTATGCAGATCACAGCCCAGGGATATAATTTTTAGTAATGCAGGCATGATTGAATCATATGAGAAATCAGATCTCTGTA